>CM033471.1:170780343-171380343 GCA_019447015.1 Hymenochirus boettgeri | reverse complement strand
GCAGCATCATTTTTTAAAGGGGAAGTATATATATATATATATATATATATATAAATACAGATAGGGGCACTCCATGGACTGCTACAAGTAATTTATTAAAACATCTCAAAACGGATTGACGCGTTTCAGCCTACACGTGGCTGTCGTCAGATACGCCATTGGACAGGTAAGTGCCTTAAATAGAAAAAAAACCCTCCCACATCTCCACCCACCTTTCTCCCGTAAATCCTTGTCAATAGTGCGCAGTGAAGATAAAAAGTGTACATAATAAAAATACAAAAGTTAAAAGCAGATAGAACATGAAAACTTAGGTCCGAGGTAAACGTACGTAGTAATAATAATGAGCAATGATGTCAACAACTAAACGGTTACAATACTCTAATCAGAAGGATTGTCGAATGACTATCTAGTATGTGTTCACAGCTCTATGATAGGACATCAGTGATGACATGCTAATATATAGGTAATAACATTAGAACATTATCCAATAACGGAAATGGCCTCAATAGTCGAACATTAAACCATACCAGGCCATGACTGCCTGTCACTACGAGGAAAACTGGGTTGTCCATGTTTTTTTCTATTTAAGGCACTTACCTGTCCAATATGGCGTATCCTACGACAGCCACATGTAGGCTAAACACGTCGACCCATTTTGATGTTTTAATAAATTACTTGTAGCAGTCCATGGAGTGCCCCTATCTGTTATTATATGTGAATTGCCGGAGGCACCCGGGCATGTGTGAGCAAGGGAGGAGTGCATCTGGTCACCCGTCTGCTTATATATATATAATTTTTTATAATATTTGCAAAATATTTTTTGTTTGGGTGATTCATTATACGCAATGCATCAAAACTCACACAACTCTAGTACTAAAACCAGCGTTAAGCTGTTAACGTGACTTCTAGCGCAAACACTTACGTAATAATGATCGCAAAACTTTATTGAATCAAGCAACGCCCATTACCTTAGAGACCATCTTGCGATAGTTGGTCACGGTACATAGCCTGTTTGTGTCTAGGGAAGTGTAGGAGAGATATGGAAAGTAGTCACCAACAATGGGCTGATCAGCGCATAATAAACAAGATAGTGTTTTTTATCTTGTTTAATGTTAATAGTGTGTCGCCGCCTCATGAGTCTCGCCCTATGGAGGACTCGTTGTGTATCATGATTGGAACAACAGATCTATAAAAGAGGTGCAGGCGTAAGCACTCATTCAGCCTATGAGTAAGGGCCACTTGGGGCCCGAAACGCGTAGGCCGGAGCCAATATATGTGAGCATATCTGTAAATAAAGATTCCTGATTTTAAGCTTCCTGTGGAGTTTTCATGGTGTGCGCCGATGCAGCCATTGTTGGTGACTACTTCTCTGTGTATTTGAAACGGGCGAAGGGTTCGGGGCAGGCTGCACCCAAACCACCACAATCGGGTGGTGGAGTAATACCTTTGTGAAAAGTTTTACAAACACATGGAGTCTGTGTGGATATTTCTGGAGAATTGAAGGGTCGGGGGTTTAAAATACACCCGGACCACCTGTGTGTCTAAGTAAGCATTCGTTTGATACTCTGTATCTTGTACACTTACCGCATTAGAGTCCATGAACTGCTTGTTATATGTAACCTCTTAGAAGAGATATGGTCCAAATATGGAGAATAAAAGGGAAAGAAACTAGGAATTTGCCTCTTCCAAAGCAACTTAATTAAATGCATATTCATTTGCAAATGCAAAAGTTAGTTCATTTAAAATAAACTTGTAAAGTCATTAAATTATTTAATATTGCCTAAATAACTATTTAATGTAGAACTAAAGTTGAATAATAAATTGAGTTGATGCTGACCATTAGGTCCATTGGAACAGAGAATTAGCTATAACAAATCATTGTATTATGTTTTTTAAAGTTAAATCAGGGTGGATAAAATCATGATTTTTTTGGAAAAAAACAAAAATTAAAATCGGATTTTTTTTTATTTAAATCGGATTTTTTTTAAATATGCTTTTTGAGTACAATATATTACCATGCAAAGGTTATTCCATCATGAAATAAAATTGTTTAATTAGTAGATAAGGCTGTATGTTTAATTTTTTTGGTAAATTCCATGAATCCATTCACAATGTCATGTCTCTTCCAGAGGTTTTTTTATAAGATTATTGGGCAGTTTCTCTGCCTACAGATATTATCACGAGATGCTTTGGTTTACTTGCAGTTCTCAAAACTGAATTGACTCAGCAGAGATCACATGCCTCTTCTTCACAGCAAAAATCTTACAACATGAACGAGAGTTGAGAAAAAGACCTAATCCTATGTTCTACACAACTATGAAATACAGGATCGCCCCTTTAGTGACTCAGTTTCAGAAGTTCAGTGAATAGAATAGAACAATATATTTTCTGATGTTTGAGTGGAATAGATCTGGATGTTTTTTTTAGGCAAATAAGATACCATATATACTGGAGTATAAACCGAGGTTTCAGGCTGTAAAATCAGCCTAAAGAAACCGACTCATGGTTTATACTCGAGTGAGTAATTACTTGAGAAATCCGGCAGTCGCTGCCTCGCTCCCACGCTCCCTATACTGCGCACCACTGACGTCTACTGCCTGGCCGATAGTGACGTCAGTTGGCGCATCGTATAGGGGCGTGGGGGCAAGCGAGCGGCTGCCTGATTTCTCATGTAGTAATTTATGCAGAAGGATGCCAGGGAAGGATGCCACACAGAAGGTACCCACCTGAACTGTGTGGGAGGGTGACGGGGCTACTAAAGCATGCGGGAGCTGTAGTTTCAAACATCGGAGTGCCAAGGCTTTAGGTTGTCTTTTAATGGACAGCAGAATTCTCATACAATAATAGCCTATCCAGTGGCTATTATCTGTATGGGAAATCTGCTGTCCATTTAATAGGGCAACTAAAGCCTCAAAACAATACAATCAGAAGGCAGTTGTGGTTTATAATTCTACCCTCATTTATAACCAAGTCAATCACTTTATTTATTTTTTCTGGTAAAAAATTAGGTACCTCGGTTTATACCAGAATACATGGTATGCTGTAATGTTATTGTTTCAGTTGAGTAAAATCTATTTAAAAATTGTTATTATTCTAAAATCTCATCTACTTGCATATTAAAGTTATACCAGCAAGAATTAGTCTTTAATGTAGAAACTATGATTTAAATCAAGCCTTACTGACTAGTGATTAAATCGTGATTTAAATCAGTTTGATTTTAATACAAATCCACCCTGGTTAAAATATTACATGGAATCCCCTAACTTCATATATTTTAGACTTGCACTAAGTATAAGAAAAACTGTTACAAAAGAAAAATTCTTTATATGCAGCAAGAATACATAAATATAATGTACAAGGGAAAACAACCAATGCCAACTTTTATATGTTCATGTCCACCCCCAAAACTAAAATTTAACCCACTGCTGGCCCCACTGTATTGTCGTGTTAAAAAATCCTTACCTCTGCTCCATATGGTTGTGTTGCAGTGTCCAGGAAACCTGAGAGTTGGAGCCTCCCTGTGTGTAAAAAGTTTCTCTGTCGCCCTTCCCTGTCCTCGCTGAGACTCTGGCATGTGTAGAATTGCACCCCTACCATCCAGATCCCTCATCTCTGCAGATAATTTTTTTT
The DNA here is from genome assembly GCA_019447015.1 of Hymenochirus boettgeri. NCBI lineage: Eukaryota > Metazoa > Chordata > Amphibia > Anura > Pipidae > Hymenochirus > Hymenochirus boettgeri. The sequence goes on along the minus strand of CM033471.1, from coordinate 171,376,713 downwards.
CCGTAGTTAGGGACCCCCTCTCCAACCCTAATCACCATGTTTAAAAACGTAAAAAGTGCCCAGAAACTTTCCCCAAGCTTTGTTCCCTCGGGCCTCTAATGGCTTACTCCGGGAACAGAATAGGATTAGGGGCCAGACTGGCAGCCGCATCTGTGATTGGCAAGTCAGCCATCCACAGAGGCGCTGCCGGATATCAGTTAGCCAAAGGAACGAAAGTTGTTAAGTATGTTTCCTGGCTACTTTTTTAAGATTGAAACATAGTCGAATTAGGGTTGGGAGGGGGGGTCCCTACACTACAGAAAAAAAAGATATTTTTTACATCATCTCTGGCAGATCATGGGGAATATGGTGGGTTTGAGGCTCCCCTGCGCATGCCAGAGTCCTCCAGGAGGCAGGGAAGGAAAGAAAATTTAACACAGAGGAAGGCTCCTACTCTTCTTTCCTGACTTTGAATAGACACACTGCATAACAACTATATGCAGCAATAGGAGAAGGTAAGGATCTTTTAACACTGCAGTTCTTGGGGCCAGCAGTGGGTTAGTTTTTGGGGTGGCACATGGCCTTTAACATAATAATTTGCACTGTTCACATTGATTAAGCAAACTATCAAAAATGGAATAAAAGGAAACTTACTGAAAAATGCTCAAAACTCATAAGGGGGGTAAATGGTAAGGATGCAGCAAGAGTTTGTCAGAAGGTGTTGGTGTGGTATCAATTAAAGGGGAACTGTGGTCCAAAAATGACTTTAGGTAAATTGATGGAATTGTTCTCCTGGAATTTTTTGCAATTTATTTTCATTTTTTTATTTTACATAGTTTTGAAGATATTTACATTTTTGCGTGTGATATGGCAGCAGCATCATCAGGTCCCTGCAATTTCCTGCTCTGAAACCTTGGCTCATTCCCTTACAGCCCCATTTGGCCCACCCACTCACAGGTGCTGTGGACACTCTGACCCCCCCCCCTTAAATTCAGTTGAGCACAGGTATATATTTTATGTGCGCATATAACAAATGAAATTGCGCTATATAACACAATTCTTATATTCCAGCAGATTTTGTGTGTGCACCAAAACTAAAGGGAACACTGCCTATAAGATTAGCATTTCAGAATGATTCAATTGGGCAACTTTAATTCTATACTGTACAGACGGCTACAACCCTTGTATAGCCTACGCTGCTACTGCTGAGGAAATATCTCTGCTACAGCTGTTATTTGTGCCCTATCTCACATATATTCCTGCTTATATAATAATCAATACCCCTCACAACCTATACATATACCATCTTCTATAACACAGTTACCCCCTATTTCTGCACTTATATATCTATATATAGTATATCTCACCTCTATAAACTTACAAATTATGTTATAATAACAGGAAAGGAGTAATGTAATATAACCATCAAAAGAAAAAAAACTGTTTCAGGCTGGAAAACCTGCAGAATGCTATTAAAGCCACATCAGTTCTGAAAACATATACATATAACAGTAAACATTTTTGCTAAATACAACTCACATCCCTTTGTCAATACCTCCATAATTTTTGTGCCATCTTTTACCAGTATGTGTGGTGAAAATTCCGTTGCACCAAAATATTGGATATCATTTTTTGATCAGTAGTCTGTAATTGGGTCAAAGTTGTACTGTGTGTACCAGCCATAGTAAATTCACGGTCATGCCATGGACAAATGTTAGTCTTTCTTCGAATGCAGAGGTTTTCTCTTAACACTCTCCACGATAGTTAATTTTCACAACTTCTTTCTACATAGATTCAAGCATTTGGATTTAAATAGTGCTATGTGCTACCAATAGGTCATGTAAAAGGGTGGGAAAATACACAGAATGCTTCAAAGCTGACTCCAATCTTAAAGTCACATAACCCATTTGTGGAAATATTACCAGGGGTTTTAGTGTGGTTTAAAGTCACCCTTAAAACAAAAAACTGTCAATTGTCATATGCTTGTGAAGGTTCTCTATCATCCAGGTCATGGTATATCTGTTTGTATTCAATTAGATCAACTGGAATTGAAGCTTTGTTATTGAAGAGACGTTTCGCTAGTCATCCTGACTGGCTTTCTCAATTCAGAATGACTTGTACAAGAAGCTGTGGCAATTATGTACCCTGGAAAATCCTCCAATTAGCATATCATATAGTGGAGACACCTGGGTTAAAATCCACCAGATGGAAGTACAAGCTTTCACAGAACACATTAATAGGCGGTATAGACCAAAAAAAAACAATCACATTTACAAAAGGGAAAGGTACACAAACTGGCTTCTTGGACTGCCTTGGTAGAAGTAAAGGAAAATGGAAACTGGAGAGTAGCGTTTACGAAAACCAACCCACAGGCAATCAGTATTTGATGTTTGTACTCCACCACCCTTTAGATCACAAGCTGGGTGTCATCAGAACCCTGCAAACAGAGCTAGAACATCCCCACTAGCACAGAGGGCGAAGGCTAAAGAAAGAAAACATCTCAGAGGAGCCCTTAAAACTTGTGGTATATCCAGACTGGGCCTTTGTCAAAATAAGCATAGAAGGAAAGAAAAGAACACGAATAACAACAGTGAAAGGGAAAAGCAGAAAGAACATGGTCATCCAATATGTAGCAGGGTCCTCAAGTAATTAAGGGCATGTCCACCCCCAACTAAAAATTTAATGCCCTTACTGGCCACATCACGTAGTTTAAAACAAGTCCTTACCTTACATTCCTGCTCAAAATAGTTCCCTGCTGTGTGCCCCTCCAAGTCCAGGAAACTGTCGTGTAGAGCAGGGTGTGTACTCATGCTGTGCCCTGAGACTTCATCAACTCATCAAGGTTGAGGCTGCTCAGTGCAGCCCTCCCTGCCTCTCAGCAATCACGGACGTGGGCTGCCGGTCCCGCCCCCTGCTTTCAATTCCATGCAAGCAGAGGGCCCTGAACACTGCAGCGGGGGAGAGAGGGCAGGTAAGTAAGAATCAGGGGACTTTCTAACAATTATATAATGCGGTTGGGCTGGGGGAGCATGCCCTACCACATATCAAAATTTAAATTTCGGGTGGACATGCCCTTTAAGAAGAATTTTCAAAAAACACTGTATCCCTGTCTGCTTAAGTCAAACAACCCTCGAGGCAGCAATGGTACATGCCGAAAACCCAATACAAAACACAGAAATGCGACACATATACGCAGTGCAGTGCAGTGAAGAATGGCTCTGATTGTATGTGGGGGAGACCAAACAGCAACTGCATGAAGATTGTATGTTAACATATTGGCAAAGGAACGTGAATGGTTCAAGGAGAGGTGTTAAGGAGGCGCATTTATGTGAAAATAAAGAAACCAAGTCTAAATAGAGGTGGGGGGGTCGACAACCACTGTCTGCCATGTACAATGCTGTTTTGACACCTTACTCTGGGTGTTCCAATAACACCTCTTAGCCACTATCCAATCACGCCTGTAACACTTGGCTGTGTATATGCTAATTGGGATTTCGGGGTATATAATTGCCACAGATTCTTGTACAAGTCATTCGAATTGAGAAAGCCAGTCGGTGACTAGCGAAACATCTTCAAGAACAAACTTCAAGTCCAGTTGATCTAATTGAATACAACAGAATATGAGTTCAATTCTCAGTTACCTGCCCAACCTCACTGAATTGCAGTTTATTACACTGCATTACTAACCAGATATGTAAGGATAATGATTGGTCCCTTGTTATGGCAGAGTAGGCTGGCCCCTCCCTCCATGTACTCAATCAAGGCTGTGACAACTGACATCACAGCCACTACTCGTTGAATGCGTTCACCCTCACCCTCTAACACGTGCTCAAGCTTGTAAGAAGCTCATTGAGAAAGGGAGGATACAGATAGCTTTGCTAGAAAGGAATAGATTGTATCATTAAGTATCATTACATATCTGGTTACAAATGCATAAAATATAAAGGTTAATAAAATAAAGGGGACATGTCTTTATGAGATTTGCAGTGGTTTGCAGTACACTTAAACCAGTGTTTCAGCAGCATCTTTACATGGTATTTATGACAAAAGCATAAACTCACCAGGGGTAAAAACATAATTGGGAAGTAAGTCACAACAGCGCTGAAAAGACTGGTATTGCTGTGGCAGTGGAGAGCAATAATGTCTCTAAGTATTGTCCTCCCCTTTTTTAATGTTTTTAATCTTAGATTCTGGTTTCTAGTTGACCTTGTCTGGGCCGCCTGTTCTGCAATGTGTGGCAGCTGCATAAAATTTCTCCATTTGTAGATTAGTTTGCAAACAGTAGAATAAATAAAAATCTAGTTGTTTGGCAACCATTTTTAAATCCATTCCCAGACCCACTAGATTCTATAATGTTTTTTCAAATGTCAACAACAAGACCAAACAGCAATGTTGAAAGAAACACAGGTTTCTAAAAAAGTATCTCTATCATCAATGTCATAGATAGGTATTCTGATTTGATGTATTGATTCTAAGGAATTTAAGACAGTTATAAAAATTGGAATACATAACTTCTTCTGCATTTCAAATCTTTATTTAAAGGGATACTATAGTGTGTCTAAAGTTTTTTTTAAAAACAGTTAAAATAAAAAGTACCTGAGGCAGGGAGACAGGATCGGTGCTTTTACCTCCCATATAATTTCTATAGGAGAGCAGCAGGACAAAGAAAAACTGCTTCTGCCAGTCTTCCTGAATGCTTCAGCACTATCTTTAATAGACTGTCGAGAATGGCCAGGGCCATACCTGGCAGACGAAAACTGTATGTGCTGTAGCTCCTCACACAAAAAATATGGGATGGTGGGGGGTGGGAATAATCAATCCTATGCTGTCGCCGGTGCTTTTACATTTTTAAAAAGTTAATTTTTCAGTACAGTAAGATGAACATAAACATGTATTAAAACTACTTTCTTAGTATTCTTTTTTCAGATGAATGTATCTGTGCATACATTGCGCAATCATCAAGTGCTTTATATTATGCAGATGTACCTCCAACATTCCATAATCATCTAGGCCAATCATTTAGTGATCGACTTTTAACTGCAAAATAATATGTCCGAGCAGTGCATGTCAAGGTACCTCTCCAGAGTAATTCTGAGAACTGACCGATTCGATTATATATGTATTAGTGTAGGACTCTTAATAAAATGCTGAATCTGTGAGATTTAGAAATTAATGACTGCTAACACATTTGTTCATATTTCCTAAATCATATGTGTTTCTTTCCCACCAAGTCTGTTTATATCAAACATTCTCTTGAAGCAAGGACAACATAACGGCTAGATACAAATTCTCTATTATCTTTACATTCTGTCATTTGCTTTGGTTATCTGCTATAATGATCTGGAGTTGAATAAGCTTTAAAATGATATAATGGCTGATGGAATTCAAAAGGATACATTAACTAACAAATGTCTGAAAACCCCTCAAGAGACAAACACATACATTGTTAGGTAGTCCCTAAGTTCCCGTGCAGCCACTGTTAGGTCTAGGCCCTGGCATTTTCAGCCAGCCACTGATAGGTCCGCAGCCGCCAATTCGCGCAAGCGGGGCAGTGTGACTTAACAGTGTTTGGTTAAAACTGGAGGGCTAATCTTTAGCAGTGTCTGTGAACTGGAGGGCTGCATAACAGTGACTGCTGAATCCTTCAGGTCCTCCAGTCAATTAAAACACTGTTATGTCATGGCCGCTCAAGTTCAGAAGCAACAAGTACATCAGCCTGCTCAGTTCACCAGACACTGTTAGGTCAGCCCTCCAGTTTCAAACAAGACCCTTTTAGGGCAGCCCTTCAGTTGACCAAGCCCCAGTTAGGATGCAGGCCCTCCAGTTCATCAAGCCCCGCTGTTAGTTTCCACGGTAGGGCTTGACTTAGCACTAGGCTGAGTTGCTTTTTTCTGTCTTATTTTGTTGCGGGTGAACTAGAGGGTCTGACTATAGCAGTGGCCTGGGGAACGTGTTGATCAGTAGGTGTGTGTACCCAGTCTGTGTGGTGTATGGGAATGTTTTTTAGACCTTAAAACTAACTTGTTAATGGTTTATAAATGGCTGCCATGGAAACGTAAGGTTGGGTTTAAGAGTGTATAAGTAGGTGTGTGTACCTGTGTCTGTGGTGTTATGAGGTATGTTCTTTTGTTTATGACAGTTAATGAACTTTTTGACTATTAAAGGGTATATCCACCCTTGAAACACAATTTTTGCCATAACAATCCCCTGTCCCCCAGCCCCAACGCTATATTTATTTTATTAGAAAGTTCCCCAAACTTACTTACCTCCCCTCTTTCCTCCGCCGCGCTGCCGGCCCTCTGCTTGCGAGAAAATGAAGCAAAAGAGGGGCGGGGAGACCGCAGTCGCGTCTGTGATTGGCTGAGCGGCAGCCAATCACGGACGCGGCTGCCGGTCATTCAGTGCGGCGGAGGAAAGAGGGAGGTAAGTAATGCTTGGGGCACTTTCTATGAAATAAACATAGCAGTTGGGGCTGGGGGGACAGGGGGATTGTTATGGCAAAAGGGATTTACAACTAGGGGGAGGGAATGCTAATCGGGAGGGAGGGGGAGAAGGGCTGCAGTACGCATTCCAACTTCTCCCGGAGGCCAGGTAGGAGGCAGAGTCCTATATGGACTCTCATATCTCCTGGTGGGCAGTTTTTGGGACTTTGGGGGGGGAATACAGGAGAACCGATGGAGATGGGATGTGAGGTAAGGATTAAACACACATACACAATGGGGCCAGTAGTGGGGGGGATTATAGTTTTGGGGGTGGACATGCCCTTAAGATATGGTTGCCATGGAAAAGGAAGATGAGGTGGGTGTAGGGGTGTATCAGTAGGTGTATGTACCTGTGTGTTGTTAGGTGGTAGGTTTTTGCGCTCTAGATTTTTGATGATTTATGTATGGCTGCCATGGAAATCCAAGGGTAGGTTAAGTTGGAGAGTGGGTGTGTATCAGTAGGTGTGGTACTTATATCTGTGTTTGTGACCAAAAAGAGAGATGCCTTTCCTGTGGCCCTGCTGATGTTTAAAGGAATTTTACAATGAAAAAAATACTTTGCATCATTTCAATCTATAAATTAATACATGCAACCATACTCCCGGATTTCCCGCGGACCACCCTGATCTCCCGCAACGGAGAGGAGTCCTGAATCTCATCCCCGTTACGCCTCCTTTAAGTGTCACGCCCGGACCTCCCACGCCATGCCTATACCACACCACATTCCCCATTTTAAATCGCAACGCATGCGTTTTTCAATAGTTAATGAAAAAACGCATGTGCAAATGCAACGAAATCGCATGCGATTGCGTTTGCGTTGCAGGTGGCCTGCCCTCACTAGATGTCAGCAACATTCAAGGTACAAAGCGAGCTTGGAGGGGCATAGGTAAAAAAAAATTATTGGCAAAGTATTTTTAAGCTGCAGCTTCCAAATGAACATAAGATGATTTTACAGTGCACTTATCCTTTAACCCTTTCCCTGCCACAGATCGTATTTACGATCTGTGCAGTGAATGCACAAACTGCCACAGATCGTGAATATACGATCTGTGGCGCCCCCCTCCCAAAATTTTTTCCCCCCTGAGGGCCGATCGGGGGGCAGAATTCAACTGCCCCCCTAGTCCCCTCGATCCCCCTCGGTTTCGTCCAAATCCGAGGGGGGGATCGGGAGATATCCTACCTTGAAGCCTGCCCTGCCGGTCCCACGTGGAGTTGGAGGAGGAAGTGAATGGGAGACCCCGGTGACATCACAGAACTTCTCCTTCACCGGGGTCTTCCCATATGGAGGTACACTGCTGCCTGGTGGTCTAGTTTAGGTACTGCAGCCTGATCTCCATTTAGATCATGCGGCAGTACCTGGTATAGCAAAAGCTGTCAAGCGACAGCTGTACTATACATTTTGTGAATGGAACTCAAAGTTCCATTCACAAATAGGATTTTTCTAAGTCTTTGCTACTTAGCGAAGACTTAGAAAAAAAAATGGGGACAGAGATCAAAATTTGGTGATCACTTCTGATCACCAAATTATTGATCTTTGCCAATGAATGAAAAATCACTTCCGGAAAATGATTTCCGGGAAGTGATTTTTCCGATCGGATTTCGAATTGGAAAACGGGCATTTATGCCCGTATTCCAAGTTCGGTATCATTCCCTAAGATGATTTGATGTCATCTTTGGGAATGATCCCCAAAAAAAAAGGGAAATGCCACACAAAAAAATTCTTAAAGTGATACACACACCTTGTATAGGGGTTGGGTGGGGGTGGGTTGTGGCATTTTTAATTTTTCTGTAATTGCAATTGCGCATGGATCCCATTTGAGCTAGTTGGTGGCCCCGTCTCCGTTTGCACCCACCCTTATGGCATACCGTTTGATTCAGGACATGTGGGAGATTGCCATTTAGTGGGTTTTTTTTATTGCCAAGTGGGTTTAGGTAGGATTTCAACCATTGAGTCCTCTTATTTTATTTTTTCACAAAATCTCCTAAAAGCACGGAGTTCTATGAATAGCAGCGTCTGGAATTCTTCACGTATATATGAAAGCATGATACCATCACGTAGCTGAAGGTGTGTAGCTTCCAAAAATATATAGTTTGTGGGAGGTATTTCAAAATTGATTAGGCTGTTCAAATTACAGAACACTTTGATTTTTTTCTTGTAATTACACTTGTGCATGTGTCCAATTTGAGCTAGTTGGTGGCCACGTCCTGTGTGCACCCACACATATGGCATACCGTTTGATGCAGGATATGTGGGAGATTGACATTTAGTGGGTTTTTTTGCTTGTCAAAAGGGTTTAGGTAGGATTTCAACCCTTGAATCATCTTATTTTATTTTTACAAAACCTCCTAAAAACACGGAGTTCTTTGGATCACTGGGTCTGGAATTCTTCATGTATGCATGAAAGCATGGCACCGTAACGTAGCTGAAGGTGTGTAGATTCCAAAAATATATAGTTTGGGGGGAATTTCCATGTTTCAGGACTGTTTCCTTAGAAAAAGTGTAGGCTGTTCAAATTACAGAGCACTTTGATTTTTCTTGTAATTGCTTTGTGCATGCGTCCCATTTGAGCTAGTTGGTGGCCACGTCTCTGTGTGCATCCACGCATATGGCATAACGTTTTATTCAGAACATGTGGGAGATTGAATTTAGTGGGGGGGGGGGTTGTGGGGGGCATTTCCAAGTTTTGGGGCTGTTTGAAATTACAGAGCACTTTGATTTTTTCTTGCAATTACACTTGTGCATGCGTCCCATTTGAGCTAGTTGGTGGCCACGTTCCTGTGTACATCCACACATATGGCATACCGTTTGATGCAGAATACGGGGGAGATTGACATTAGTGGGTTTTTTTGCTTGTCAAGTTGGTTTAGGTAGGATTTCAATCTTGAATCAATTATTTATTTTTCACAAAAACCTCCTAAAAACACAGAGTTTTTGGATCACTGGTCAGGAATTCTTCATGTATGTATGAAAGCATGGCACCGTAACATAGCTGAAGGTGTGTAGATTCCAAAAATATATAGTTTGTGGGGGGAATTTTCATGTTCGGGACTGTTTCCTTAGAAAAAAGGTAGGCTGTTCAAATTACAGAGCACTTTGATTTTTTTTGTAATTGCATTTGTGCATACGTCCAATTTGAGCTAGTTGGGGCCACGTCTCTGTGTACTCCACACATAGGGCATACCGTTTGATTCAGAACAGTGGGAGATGATATTTAGTGGGGGGTTTTATTTGTGGGGGGCATTTCCAAGTTTTGGGGCTGTTTGAAATTACAGAGCACTTTGATTTTTTTCTTGTAATTACACTTGTGCATGCGTCCCATTTGAGCTAGTTGATGGCCACGTCTCTGTGTGCATCCACACATATAGCATACCGTTTGATTCAGAACATGTGGGAGATTGACATTGAGTGGGTTTTTTTGCTTGTCAAGTTGGTTTAGGTAGGATTTCAACCCTTGAATCATCTTACTTTATTTTTCACAAAACCTCCTAAAAACACGGAGTTCTTTGGATTACTGGGTCTGGAATTCTTCATGTATGTATGAAAGCATGGCACCGTAACGTAGCTGAAGGTGTGTAAATTCCAAGAATATATAGTTTTGGGGGGTATTTCTAATATAGAGGGGTGTTTAGTCTGACAAATCTGAAAAGTTGCTGTAATTGGACCATTGTTCATTGGCTCACTTTGTGGCTAGTTGATTCCACGTTTGCGTATGTAACCATACATAGGGCATACCGTTTGATTCAGGACATTTAGGAAATTGATATTTGGTAACTTTTTTTTACATTACTTGGGATTTTGGCATGATTTCTACCTTTGAGAGTGTTTTTATACAAATTTTTTAGAAAATCTGCTAAAACTGCGAACTTCTACGAAGAACTGCGCCCACACCATTGATGGTACGAATGAACAAACTACAGAATTTCGTAGATAAAGGTGTGTGGATTCGAGAAATATATGGTTTGTGGGGGTTGTTTTGTGGGGAAAAATTGCAGACTGTTCAAATTCAGATTTGACTGAATATTTTTGCTGTTTCTGAGCCATTGTGCATTGTTTCACTTTGTGTCTTTTGGCTTCCACGTCCACGTGTGTAACCACACATATGGCATACCGTTTGATTCAGGACATTTGGGAGATTGATATTTAGTAGCTTTTTTTTACATTCCTTGGGGGTTTTGGCATGATTTCTACCTTTTGAAGTTGTTTTTGTTCATTTTTTCAGACAAATGCGAATTTCTACGAAGAACTGCGCCCACACCATTGATTGTATGAATGAACAAACTACAGCGTTACGTAGCTGAAGGTATGTAGATTCTGAGAATATATAGTTTTGCGGGGGTATTTCCAAGTTAGAGGGGTGTTCAGTTTGGAAAATCTGGGAAAATGCTGTTATTGGCTCACTGCGCATTGTTTTACATTTTGACTAGTCGCTTCCACGTCAGTGTGTGTAACCACACATATGGCACACTGTTTGATTCAGGACATTTAGGAGATTGATATTTGGTAAGTTTTTTTTACATTACATGGGGTTTTGGTGTGATTTTGTAACTTTGAAATGTATTTTTTCTATTTTCCAGAAATTAGAATTGTGTAGAAATGCGAAATTCTACGAAGAAACTGCGGCCCACACCATTGATGGTATGAATGAACGAACTACAGTGCTACATAGCTGAAGGTGTGTAGATTTCAGGAATATACAGTTTGTGGGGTTATTTCTGAGGTATCAGGGTGTTTTTGTGGAAAAAACTGCAGACTGTCCAAATTCGGATGTGGCTAAATATTTTCGCTGTTTCTCAACCATCATGCATCGTGCTACATCGTGGCTTTTGCTTCCAGTCCGTGTGTAACCACACATTGGCATACCGTTGATTCAGGACATTTGGGAGATTGATATTTAGTAACTTTTTTTTACAATTCCGTCAGGTTTTGACATGATTTCTACCTTTTGAAGTTGTTTTTGTTCATTTTTTCAGAAAAGTGTGAACTTTCATGAAGAACTGGGCCCACACCATGATGGTATGAATGAACGAACTACCGTGCTACATAGCTGAAGGTGTGTAGATTTCAGGAAATATAGTTTGGGGGGGTTATTTCTAAGGTACGGGGGTGTTTTGTGGAAAAAAAACTGCAGACGTCCAAATCAGAGTTGGCAAATATTTTCGCGTTTCTGAGCCATCAGCATTGTCTCAATTTGTGGCTTTTTGCTTCCACGTCGCGTGTGCAACAACACATATGGCATACCGTTTGATTCAGGACATTTGGGAGATTGATATTAGTAACTTTTTTTAGATTCCAGAGGTTGGCATGATTTCTTCCTTTGAAGTTGATTGTTTTTTGTTCATTTTTCAGACAAATGTGAACTTCTACGAAGAACTGCGCCCACACCATTGATGGTATGAATGAACAAACTACAGTGTTACATGCTGAAGGTGTGTAAATTTCAGGAATATAAAGTTTGTGGGGGTTATTTCTAAGTTACAGGGGTGTTTTGTGGGGAAAAAAAACTGCAGACTGTCCAAATTCGGAGTTGGCTAAATATTTTCGCTGTTTCTGACCATCATGCATTGTCTCACTTTTGTGCTTTTCGCTTCCAGTCCGCGTGTGTAACCACACATATGGCATACCGTTTGATTCAGGACATTGGGAGATTAATATTTAGTAACTTTTTTTTAGATTCCAGAGGTTTTGGCATGATTTCTACTTTTGAAGTTTTTTTTTTCATTTTTTCAGACAAATGCGAACTTCATGAAGAACTGCGCCCCACCATTGATGGGATGAATAAACAAACTACAGTGTTTAAGCTGAAGGTGTGTAATTTCAGTAATATATAGTTTGTGGGGGTTTATTCAAGTTATGGGGGGTGTTTTGTGGAAAAAACTGCAGACTGTCCAAATTCGAAGTTGGCTAAAATTTTCGCTGTTTCTGAGCCATGTGCATGTCTCACTTGTGGCTTTTTCTTCCAGTCCGGCTGTAACCACACACATGCATACTGTTTGATCAGGACATTTGGAGAGAGATTGTATTAGGAACTTTTTTTTAGATTCCATGAGGTTTGGGATGATTTTACCTTTTGAAGTTGTTTTTGTTCATTTTTTCAGACAAATGCGAACTTCTACAAAGAACTGCGCCCATACCATTGATGGTATGAATGAACAAATTCAGTGCTACATAGCTGAAGGTGTGTTGAGTATTCAGGAATATATAGTTTGTGGGGTATTTCTGAGTTATCATGGGTGTTTGTGGAAAAAACTGCAGACTGTCCAAATTCGGAGTGGGTAAATTTTTCGCTGTTTCTCAACCATCATGCATTGTCTCACATCGTGGCTTTTCGCTTCCACGTCGCATGTGTAACCACACATATGGCATACCGTTTGATTCAGGACATTTGGGAGATTGATATTTAGTAACTTTTTTTTACATTCCGTCAGGTTTTGGCATGATTTTCACCTTTGAAGTTGTTTTTGTTCATTTTTCAGAAAGTGTGAACTTGAATTGATGGTATGAATGAACAAATTACAGTGCACATAGCTGAAGGTGTGTAGATTTCAGGAATATATAGTTTGTGGGGGTAATTTCTAAGTTACGGGGGTGTTTTGTGGAAAAAAATGCAGACTGTCCAAATTCGGAGTTGGCTAAATATTTTCGCTGTTTCTGAGCCATCAGCATTGTCTCACTTTGTGGCTTTTCGCTGTCCACGTCCGCGTGTGTGAACCACACATATGGCATACCGTTTGATTCAGGACATTTGGGAGATTGATATTTAGTAACTTTTTTACATTCCATGGGTTTTGGCATGATTTCTACCTTTTGAATGTTGTTTGATGTTCATTTTTTTTGAAATCTGGTAAAAGTGCAAACTTCTAGAAGAACTGGCCCCCACCATTGTGGTATGAATGAACCAACTACAACGTTACATAGCTAAAGGTGTGCAGATTTCAGGAATATATAGTTTGTGGGGGGGTATTTTTAAGTTGGGGGGGGTGTTTTGTGGAAAAACTGCAGACTGTTCAAATACAAAACTGGCTAATTTTTTTTTGCTGCTACTGACATTTGGCACTGGTCACGCTCTGGGTTAGTTGGTAGCCATGTCTCTGGGTAGACCCATGAATGTGGCATACCGTTTTATTCGGGAGGGGTTAGGCTTTCATATTTGAGATGCGTTTGAACTTTCCTCCACAGTTTTTAGCTGAAATTCGCATTTGATTTTGTCTCTGATTTTACAGTTGAGGAAAAAAAGGAAAATGTGAGAAAGTAACTTACAATTGGACGAAGAGCTGCATCCGGGTATCTGCATTTTGATCGAAACTAACCTCACTCGTAAAATCCTGCGAGTGTGTAGTTTCTAAAAATATCTCACTTGTGGGGATATTTTAGTTAATTTGGAAGATATTCTATGTTAACTGTCAGTAGTAGTTATACATTTTAATTTGGTGTAATATTCTAGAAGGTGCAGTTTTAGTTTGGGGGGGTCTCCTGTACAGGAAAAGTCAGGTACCTACATATATCTGGTATCGTTGTACTCGGGAGTATCAGAGCTTTTAGAAACAGTAAGATTTTTGTGCGTAACCTTAAGATAACTATAAGTAAAAATGGGAAAAATCCATGAAAATTTGCAAATTTTTCATTTTTTTTACATATTTTACCCATAATTCCAGTAAAATTTCCAGAAAAGTTACAAAATTCTGTTACCATGTTAAAGTACACTTTGTGCTGAAAAAAACAATGTATAATATTCCTGATTTACTGCAAGGTTTCCTACTGTAAAATTAGTCTAAAGCGATTAAGGGCAAAATCCTGAAAATTCTTCTGGCAGTTAACGCAAAAAAAAATGAAAATCTCCTGGCAGTGAAAGGGTTAAGGGACAGTTGGGATTTGATCACAACCCTGAAACCTTGGAATGTTTATGTTTAGATATTGTACCCATTATAGTCAATAGGAAAACATCTGTCTGTACCAAATTTTCATGGCTATTTACCGAGACCCGCTATGGCAAAATTAGGTCTTAAAGTTCCGATAAAGGCGTTATATATGCTGCATATATATTTATTAATGTATGAATATTATGAACTATCGTGTGTGAAGATAATACAATTAGTTAAATACTTTTGTAGCCACACCTTAAACAATCCAATTATAAATAACAGCAGCATCATTTTTTAAAGGGGAAGTATATATATATATATATATATATATATAAATAACAGATAGGGGCACTCCATGGACTGCTACAAGTAATTTATTAAAACATCAAAACGGATTGACGCGTTTCAGCCTACACGTGGCTGGTCGTCAGGATACGCCATATTGGACAGGTAAGTGCCTTAAATAGAAAAAAACCCTCCCACATCTCCACCCACCTTTCTCCCGTAAATCCTTGTCAATAGTGCGCAGTGAAGATAAAAAGTGTACATATAAAAATACAAAAGTTAAAAGCATAGAAACATGAAAACTTAGGTCCGAGGTAAACGTACGTAGTAATAATAATGAGCAATGATGTCAACAAACTAAAACGGTTACAATACTCTTAATCAGAAGGATTGTCGAATGGACTATCTAGTATGTGTTCACAGCTCTATGATAGGAAATTCAGTGACATGCTAATATATAGGTAATAACATTAGAACAATGTATCCAATAACGGAAATGGCCTCAATAGTCGAACATTAAACCATACCAGGCCATGACTGCCTGTCACTACGAGGAAAACATGGGTTGTCCATGTTTTTTCTATTTAAGGCACTTACCTGTCCAATATGGCGTATCCTGACGACAGCCACATGTAGGCTTAAACACGTCGACCCATTTTGATGTTTTAATAAATTACTTGTAGCAGTCCATGGAGTGCCCCTATCTGTTATTTATATTGTGAATTGCCGGAGGCACCCGGGCATGTGTGAGCAAGGGAGGAGTGCATCTGGTCACCGTCTGCTATATATATATATAATTTTTTTATAAATATTTGCAAAATATTTTTTGTTTTGGTGATTCATTATAACGCAATGCATCAAAACTCACACAACTCTAGTACTAAAACACGCGTTAAGCTGTTAACGTGACTTTCTAGCGCAAACACTTACGTAATAATGATCGCAAAACTTTATTGAATACAAGCAACGCCCATTACCTTTAGACCATCTTTGCGATAGTTGGTCACGGTACATAGCCCTGTTTGTGTCTAGGGAAGTGTAGGAAGAGATATGGAAAGTAGTCACCAACAATGGGCTGATCAGCGCATAATAAACAAGATAGTGTTTTTTATCTTGTTTAATGTTTAATAGTGTGTCGCCGCCCTCATGAGTCTCCGCCCTATGGAGGACTCGTTTGTGTATCATGATTGGAACAACAGATCTATAAAAGAGGTGCAGGCGTAAGCACTCATTCAGCCTATGAGTAAGGGCCACTTGGGGCCCGAAACGCGTAAGGCCGGAGCCAATATATGTGAGCATATCTGTTAAATAAAGATTCCTGATTTTAAGCTTCCTGTGGAGTTTTCATGGTGTGCGCCGATCAGCCCATTGTTGGTGACTACTTTCTGTGTATTTGAAACGGGCGAAGGGTTCGGGGCAGGCTGCACCCAAACCACCACAATCGGGTGGTGAGTAATACCTTTGTGAAAAGTTTTTTACAAACACATGGAGTCTGTGTGGATATATTTCTGGAGAATTGAAGGGTCTGGGGTTTAAAATACACCCGGACCACCTGTGTGTCTAAGTAAGCATTCGTTTGATACATCTGTATCTTGTAACACTTACCGCATTAGAGTCCATGAAACTGCATTGTTATATGTAACCTCTTAGGAAGAGATATGGTCCAAATATAGGAAGAATAAAAGGGAAAGAACAGGAATTTGCCTCTTCCAAGCAAAACTAATTAAATGCATATTCATTTGCAAATGCAAAAGCTTAGTTCATTTAAAATAACACTTGTAAAGTCATTAAATTATTTAATATTGCCTAAATACTATTTTAATGTAGAACTAAAGTTGAATAATAAATTGAGTTGATGCTGACACCATTAGGTCCATTGGAACAGAAAATTAGTCTGTAACAAATCATTGTATTATAGTTTTTAAAGTTAAAATCAGGGTGGATAAAAATCAATGATTTTTTTGGAAAAAAAAAAATTAAAAATCGGATTTTTTTTTATTTAAATCGGATTTTTTTTTAAATAAAATGCTTTTTGAGTAAAATATATTACCATGCAAAGGTTATTCCATCATGAAATAAAGATTTGTTTAATTATGTAGAATAAGGCTGTATGTTTAATTTTTTTGGTAAATTCCATGAATCCATTCACAATGTCATGCTCTTCCAGAGGTTTTTTTAAGATTATTGGGCAGTTTCTCTGCCTACAAGATATTATCACAGATGCTTGGTTTACTTTTGCAGTTCTCAAAACTGAATTTGACTCAGCAGAGATCACATGCCTCTTCTTCACAGCAAAAATCTTACAACATGAACAGAGTTGAGAAAAAGACCTTAATCCTATTGTTCTACAAACCTATGAATACAGGATCAGCCCCTTTAGTGCTCAGTTTCAAGAAGTTCAGTGAATAGAATAGAAACAATATTTTTCTGATTGTTTGGAGTGGAATAGATCTGGATGTTTTTTTAGGCAAATAAGATACCATATATACTGGAGTATAAACCGAGGTTTTCAGGCTGTAAAATCAGCCTAAAAAACCGACCTTGGTTTATACTCGAGTGAGTAAACTTACTTGAGAAATCCGGCAGTCGCTTGCTCGCTCCCACGCTCCCTATACTGGCACACCAGCTGACGTCACTGCCTGGTGCCGAGTAGTGACGTCAGCTGGCGCATCAGTATAGGGAGCGTGGGGGCAAGCGAGCGGCTGCCTGATTTCTCATGTAAGTTACTGCAGAAGGATGCCAGGGAAGGATGCCCACAGAAGGTACCCACTGAACTGTGTGGGAGGGTGAGGGGCTACTAAAGCATGCTGGGAGCTGTAGTTTCCAAACATCTGGAGTGCCAAGGCTTTAGTTGTCTTTTAAATGGACAGCAGAATTCTCATACAATAATAGCCATATCCAGTGGCTATTACTGTATGGGAAATCTGCTGTCCATTTATAGGGCAACTAAAGCCTCAAAACAATACAGAATCAGAAGGCAGTTGTGGTTATAATTTCTACCCTCATTTTATACTCAAGTCAATCACTTTTATTATTTTTTTCTGGTAAAAATAGGTACCTCGGTTTATACCAGTATACATGGTATGCTGTAATGTTATTGTTTCAGTTGAGTAAAATCTATTTAAAAATTGTTATTATTCTAAAAATCTTCATCTACTTGCATATTAAAGTTATACCAGCAAGAATTAGTCTTTATGTAGAAAACTATGATTTAAATCAAGCCTTACTGACTAGTGATTTAAATCGTGATTTAAATCAGTTTGATTTAAATCAAATCCACCCTGGTTAAAATATTACATGGGAATCCCCTAAACTTCATATATTATTAGACTTGCACTAAGTATAAGGAAAAACTGTTACAAAAGAAAAAATCTTTATATGCAGCAAGAAAATACAATAAATATAATGTACAAGGGAAAAACAACCAATGCCAACTTTTATATGTTCATGTCCACCCCCAAAACTAAAATTTAACCCACTGCTGGCCCCACTGTATAGTGTTAAAAAATCCTTACCTCTGCTCCATATGGTTGTGTTGCAGTGTCCAGGAAACTGAAGAGTTGGAGCCTCCCTGTGTGTAAAAAGGTTTCTGCCCCTTCCCTGTCCTCCTGGAGGACTCTGGCATGTGTAGAAGTGCACCCCTACCATCCAGATCCCTCATCTCTGCAGATAATTTTTTTTCCCGTAGTGTAGGGACCCCCCTCCCAACCCTAATCACCATGTTTAAAACGTAAAAAAGTGCCCAGAAACTTTCCCCCAAGCTTTGTTCCCTCGGGCCTCTAATGCTACTTCCGGGAACAGAATAGGATTAGGGGCCAGACTGGCAGCCGCATCTGTGATTGGCAGAGTCAGCCATCCACAGAGGCGGCTGCCGGATATTCAGTTAGCCAAAGGAACGAAAGTTGTTAAGTATGTTTCCTGGCACTTTTTTAAGATTGAAACATGTCGAATAGGGTTGGGAGGGGGGTCCCTACACTACAGAAAAAAAGATTATTTTTTACACTATCTCTGCAGACATGGGGAATATGGTGGGTTTGAGCTCCCCTGCGCATGCCAGAGTCCTCCAGGAGGACAGGGAAGGGAAAGAAACATTTTTACACACAGGAAGGCTCCTACTCTTCTTTTTCCTGGACTTTGAATAGACACTGCAAAACAACTATATGCAGCATAGGAGAAAGGTAAGGATCTTTTAACACTGCACAGTGGGGCCAGCAGTGGTTTTAGTTTTGGGGGTGGACATGGCCTTTAACATAATAATTTGCACTGTTCACATTGATTAAGCAAACTATCAAAAATGGAATAAAAGGAAACTTACTGAAAAATGCTCAAAACTCATAAGGGGGGTAAATGGAAGGATGCAGCAAGAGTTGTCAGAAGGTGTTGGTGTGGTATCAATTAAAGGGGAACTGTGGTCCAAAAATGACTTTAGGTAAATTGATAGGAATTGTTCTCCTGAGAATTTTTTGCAATTTATTTTCATTTTTTATTTTACATAGTTTTGAAGATATTTACATTTTTGCGTGTGATATGGCAGCAGCATCATCAGGTCCCCTGCACTTCCTGCTCTGAAACCTTGGCTCATTCCCTTACAGCCCCATTTGGCCCCACCCACTCACAGGTGCTGTGGGACACTCTGACCCCCCCCCCCTTAAATCAGTGAGCACAGGTATATATTTTATGTGCGCATACAAAATGAAATGTGCGCTATATAACACAATTCTTATATTCCAGCAGATTTTTGTGTGTGCACCAAAACTAAAGGGAACACTGCCTATAAGCAATTAGCATTTTCAGAATGATTCAATTGGGCAACTTTAATATCTTACTGTAGACACGGCTACTAACCCCCTAGCTAGCCTACCTGACTTGAGGAAATATCTCTGCTACAGCTGTATTTTTGCTCCTATCCTACATTTATTCCTGCTTATATAATAATCAATACCCCTCACAACCTACATTATACCATTCTATACACAAGTTACCCCCTATTTCTGCACTTATATATCTATATATAGTATATCTCACCTACTATAAACTTACAAATTATTTTATATAACAGGAAGGAGTAATGTAATAATAACCATCAAAAAGAAAAAAAACTGTTTTCAGGCTGGGAAAACCTGCAGAAATGCATTAAAGCCACATCAGTTCTGAAAACATATACATATAACAGTAAACATTTTTTGCTAAATATCAACTCTACATCCCTTTGTCAATACCTCCATAATTTTTTGTACATCTTTTACCAGTATGTGTGGTGAAAATTCCGTTGCACCAAAATATTGGAAATCAGTTTTTTGATCAGTAGTCTGTAAATTGGGTCAAAGTTGTACTGTGTGTACCAGCCTATAGTAAATTCACGGTCAATGCCATGGACAAATGTTAGTCTTTCTTCTGAAATGCAGAGGTTTTCTCTTAACACACCTCCCACGTAGATGTAATTTTCACAACTTCTTTCTAATCATAGATTCAAGCATTTTGATTTAAATAGTGCTATGTGCTACCAATAGGTCATGTAAAAGGGTGGGAAAATACAGAATGCTTCAACAGCTGACTCCAATCTTAAAGTCACATTAACCCATTTGTGGAAAATTACCAGGGGTTTTAGTGTGGTTTAAAGTCCACCCTTAAAACAAAAAACTGGTCAATTGTCATATGCTTGTGAAGGTTCTCATTCATCCAGGTCATGGTATATCTGTTGTATTCAATTAGATCAACTGGAATTGAAGCTTTGTTATTGAAGACGTTTCGCTAGTCATCCGACTGGCTTTCTCAATTCAGAATGACTTGTACAAGAATCTGTGGCAATTATGTACCCTGGAAAATCCCAATTAGCATATCATATGTGGATGACACCTGGGTTAAAATCCACCAGATGGAAGTACAAGCTTTCACAGAACACATTAATGCGGTAGACCAAAACATCACATTTACAAGGGAAGAGGTACTAACAAACTGGCTTTCTTGGACTGCTTGGTAGAAGTAAAGGAAAATGGGAAACTGGAAGTAGAGGTTTACAGAAAACCAACCCACACAGATCAGTATTTGATGTTTGACTCCCACCACCCTTTAGATCACAAGCTGGGTGTCATCAGAACCCTGCAAAACAGAGCTAAGAACATCCCCACTAGCACAGAGGCGAAGGCTAAAGAAATGAAACATCTCAGAGGAGCCCTTAAAACTTGTGGATATCCAGACTGGGCCTTTGTCAAAATAAGCAGAAGGAAAGAAAAGAACACGAATAACAACAGTGAAAGGGAAAAGCAAGAAAGAACATGGTCATCCAATATGTAGCAGGGGTCTCCAAGTAATTAAAGGGCATGTCCACCCCCAAAACTAAAATTTAACCCCTTACTGGCCACATCAAGTAGTTTAAAACAAGCCTTACCTTACATTCCTGCTCAAAATAGTTCCCCTGCTGTGCCCCTCCAAAGTCCAGGAAACTGCTGTGTAGGAGCAGTGTGTGACTCATGCTGTGCCTGAGACTTCCTCAACCTCATCAAGGTTGAGGCATGCTCAGTGCAGCCCTCCCTGCCTCTCAGCCAATCACGGACGTGGCTGCCGGTCCCGCCCCCTGCTTTCAATTCCATGCAAGCAGAGGGCCTGAACACTGCAGCGGGGGAGAGAGGGCAGGTAAGTAAGAATCAGGGGACTTTCTAACAATTATATTAATGCGGTTGGGGCTGGGGGAGCATGCCCTACCACATATCAAAAGTTAAATTTCGGGGTGGACATGCCCTTTAAGAAGAATTTTCAAAAAACACTGTATCCCTGTCTGCTTTAAGTCAAACAACACGCTGAGGCAGCAATTGGTACATCCGAAAGACCCAATACCAAAACACAAGAAATGCGACAACATATACGCAGTGCAGTGCAGTGAAGAATGCTCTGATTTGTATGTGGGGGAGACCAAACAGCAACTGCATGAAGATTGTAATGTTAACATATTGGCAAAGGAACGTGACTGGTTCAAGAGAGGTGTTAAGGAGGCCATTTATGTGAAAATAAAGAAACCAAGTCTAAATAGAGGTGGGGGGGTTCGACACCAACTGTCTGCCATGTACAATGCTGTTTTGACACCTTACTCTGGGTGTTCCAATAACACCTCTTAGCCACTATCCAATCACGCCCTTAACACTTGGCTGTGATATGCTAATTGGGATTTTCCAGGGTATATAATTGCCACAGATTCTTGTACAAGTCATTCTGAATTGAGAAAGCCAGTCGGATGACTAGCGAAACATCTTCAAGAACAAAACTTCAAGTCCAGTTGATCTAATTGAATACAACAGATATATGGTCAATTCTCAGTTACCTGCCCCCAACCTCAACTGATATTTTGCAGTTTATTACCTGCATTACTAACCAGATATGTAAGGATAATGATTGTCCCTGTTCTGGCAGAGTAGGCTGGCCCCTCCCTCCATGTACTCAATCAAGGCTGTGACAACTGACATCACAGCCAATCGTTGAATGCTGTTTCACCCTCTACACGTGCTCAAGCTTGTAAGAAGCTCATTGAGAAAAGGGAGGATACAGATAGCTTTGCTAGAAAGGAATAGATTGTATCATTAATGTATCATTACATATCTGGTTACAAATGCATAAAATATAAAGGTTAATAAAATAAAGGGTGGACATGTCCTTTAATATGGGATTTGCAGTGGTTGCAGTACACTTTAAACCAGTGTTTCAGCAGCATCTTTACATGGTATTTATGACAAAAGCATAAACTCACCCAGGGGTAAAAACAGAATTGGGAAGTAAGTCACAACAGCGCTGAAAGACTGGTATTGCTGTGGCAGTGGAGAGCAATAATGTCTCTAAGTATGTCTCCCCCTTTTTTAAAAATGTTTTTAATCTTAGATTCTGGTTTCTAGTTGACCTTGCTGGGGCAGCCTGTTCTGGCCATGTGTGCAGCTGCATAAAATCTTCTCCATTTGTAGATTAGTTTGCAAACAGTAGAATAAATAAAAATCTAGTTGTTTGGCAACCATTTTTAAATCCATTCCCAGACCCACTAGATTCTATAATGTTTTTTCAAATGTCAACAACAAAGACCAAACAGCAATGTTGAAAGAACACAGGTTTCTAAAACAGTATCTCTATCATCAATGTTCCAGTGATAGGTATTCTGATTTGATGTATCTGATTCTAAGGAATTTAAGACAGTTATAAAAATTGGAATACATAACTTCTTCTGCATTTCAAATCTTTATTTAAAGGGATACTATAGTGTGTCTAAAGTTTTTTTTAAAAACAGTTAAAATAAAAAGTACCTGAGGCAGGGAGACAGGATCGGTGCTTTTTACCTCCCAATATAATTTCTATGAGGAGCAGCAGGACAAAGAAAACTGCTTCTGCCAGTCTTCCTGAATGCTTCAGCACTATCTTTAATAGACTGTAGAATGGCCCAGGGCCATAACCTGGCAGACGAAAACTGTATGTGCTGTAGCTCCTCAACAAAACAATATTGGGAGGTGGGAATAATCAATCCTATCATGCTGTCCCAGGTGCTTTTACATTTTTAAAAAGTTAATTTTTACAGTATACAGTAAGATGAACATAAACATGTATTAAAAACTACTTTTCTTAGTAAATTCTTTTTTCAGATGAATGTATCTGTGCATACATTGCGCACATCAAAGCTGCTTATATATTATGCGATGTACCTCCCAACATTCCCATAATCATCTAGGCCAATCATTTAGTGATCGACTTTTAACTGCAAAATAATATGTCCAGAGCAGTGCATGTCAAGGGTACCTCTCCAGATAATTCTGGAGAACTGACCGATTCGATTATATATGTATTTAGTGTAGGACCTCTTAATAAAATGCTGAATCTGTGAGATTTAGAAATTTAATACTGCTAACAACATTTGTTCAATTTCCTAAATCATATGTGTTTCTTTCCCACCAAGTCTTTTATCAAACATTCTCTTGAAGGCAAGGACAACATAACCTAGAAAAATCTTATTATCTTACATTCTGTCATTTGCTTTTTGTTAATCTGCATAAATGATATGGAGTTAGAATAAGCTTTAAAATGATATAATGAGCTGATGGAATTCAAAAAGGAATACATTTAAAAACAAATGTCTTGAAACCCCCCAGACAAACAATACATTGTTAGGTAAGCCCTCCAGTTCCCCAGCCACTGTTAGGTCAGCCCTGCATTTCACCAGCCACTGATAGGTCAGCCCTCAATTTCGCAAGCCAGTGTTGACTTAACAGTGTTTGTTAAACTGGAGGGCTAACTTTACAGTGTCTGTTGAACTGGAGGGCTGGCCTAACAGTGACTGCTGAACCCTTCAGTCCTCCAGTTCAATAAACACTGTTATGTCAGCCCTCAAGTTCAGCAGACAACGTTACATCAGCCTCCAGTTCACCAGACACTGTTAGGTCAGCCCTCCAGTTCAACAGACACTTTTAGGTCAGCCCTTCAGTTCACCAAGCCCGTTAGGTCAGCCCTCCAGTTCATCAAGCCCCTGTTAGGTCAACTGTAGGGCTGACTTAGCACTGGCTGGTGAACTAGAGGGCTGACATAGCAGTGGCTGGGGAACTGGAGGGCTGACCTAAAAGTGGCTAGTAAACTAAAGGGCTGACCTAAAAGTGGCTTGTGAACTGGAGGGCTGAAATATATATTTCACATGGAGGGTGGTAATATATGTGCCAAACAAGTTTGCCCACAGTGACTGGCACATACACATTTGCCCACAGTGACTGCTACATACACAATGGCCCACAGTGACTGACAGTGGACTTACTTGCAGGGCTCGCGTTTAATTAGCTATTATCACTGCTGGTGCAGTGGACCAAACAAGTCAAGGAGATAATCCTTTTCTAGAGATACAGACAAAATAGCATGCAAGTAGGAGTTATTTTCTATTTACTTTCACTTTTAAAGAAATTTGTTATAGGAAATCTCAAAACAAGATTAGCGTATAAACCAGATCATCCTGGGCTAATTAAAAAGAACCACCCTCTCCCAGGTATCCCACCCCTCCCGCATCTCGCGGGAGTCTCCCTCATTCTGGTGTAGTCTGCCGCACACCCACGAGACCACCCCAGACTCCCAGGCTTGAGTGGAGACTTGAGTCTCCTCCCAAGTCACGCCCCCTTTCAGTGGGTACACCCCATAACACCCCTAACTCCTCCCTAGCCCCGCCTCCCACCACCCCTAGAATGGTGGCCCTGCCTCCACATGACATCACACCATGCCCCCATGTGACATCACGCCCCTTTCTCCACCCTGCCTGGAAGTCTGAAAAGGATATCTGCTCTCCGTCCTTCAATTTTGGATTGTTGCATCATTTAAGATCCTGCCTTGTATCTGTTGAGCCTTAGAATATCCTTAAAGGGGAACTGTGGTCTCCAAACTAGTTGAGTTTAAATTAAAGGACAATTTGCTACCTTTAAAAAGAGCCATCAACCAGCTCTCTACGTGCTCCACAGCCCAAGATATAAAGAAATAACTGACCAGAAAGTTAATGGGTGGGAGACTGACATGTGACATTCCTATGGCTTCTCCTGCACAGTGCTGCCGGTGAGCACAGCCTCAGACTCCCTCAGTGTGTGAGGGAGACAGGAAGTCCCTGCTGCGTGAAGTCCTGGCAGAGTAGGTAAGGGAATCTACAGTCCTTCTTTCACTATGTGAAAACAGCCTTTTCAGGCAGAGTTATCACTCTACCTGAAAAGGCTGTTTCCAGAGTTTTCTGTAGAGGGGGGGTCTGAGTGGCCCACGGCACCCGCGAGTGGGTGGGGCTTATGCACCCACGAGTGGGCCGGGCTTGTGCACCGTGAGTGGGCAGGGCTTATGCACCCACAAGTGGGCGGGGCTTATGCACCTGCAGATGGGTGGGACTTGTGCACCCATGAGTGGGCAGGGCCACGGCACCCGCGGGTGGGCAGGGCCACGTGGGGCTGTAATAGAATGGGCCAAGGAGGGCCTGCAACTGGAGGGACCATGAGTGGGAGGGACCAGGGGGGTTGCAAAGGGGAGGAGGAGACACAGGGCAGATTGACTGACATGGTTTCAGAGCATGAAGCAGGAAGCGCAGGGGACCTGGTGATGCTGCTGCCATATCACACACAAAAATGTAAATATCTTCAAAACTATGCAAAATAAACAATGAAAATAAATTGCAAAAATTCTCAGGAGAACAATACCTATCAATTTACCTAAAGTCATTTTTGGACCACAGTTCCCCTTTAACAGCTTCAAGCCCTCCCATAGGTGGTTCATTATCTGAATAATCAGCCATAGGTAGGGGACAGGACAGGATAGAGGTGACAATGGCAGCAGAAAAGTGTTTTAGTTCCTTACCCATACTTATTTAAAACCGGATAGGATTTAAATAGGTATCCAGGGCAAGTACCTAAACCGCTAGGGGCTCCCCCCTGGCAGTACTGCAGGTAATTTGGATACTTACGTTCTTGCTGCCATTGTCACTAATGTATACATCGTAATATCTTGTTAAATGTGCAAACCTCATTACAGTAAAAAGAAAATATATATTCTATGCACCCTAGCTCCTATTTTCCATTATATAGATGCCTAAACACAATGGTCAGTACTGTGTCTGTAACTGTATTAAATAAGTTAATTGCTTTACATTAAATTTTGCAAGAAGGTAACAAGCACCTATTTGTTCCATTGTCATCTGCCAGGCCGAAACAGACACTCGTCACACACTATCGCATGTCTGTATAGGCCAATGATAGCGAACTTTTGAAAGAGGTTTAAAAACTGCAACCCAAAACCCACTTATTTATTGCATAGTGCCAACACGATAATTTTTACAACTTAAACAGACAGATAGGCACACACAGATACAGTAAATATAATCAATGATAGGATTATCAACAGTTGTTTAATCTGGCAATTAGAACAACCCCAGTCCCTTTCAAACTATGCAGAGCAGATCGAGAGAGCAGTACATTAAACAGAATGGTTTGACATTCCTCACTTTCTTAGCATGCTGTGGCAGCCACAGAACTGAGAAGGACAGAGAGCTCATGTGCAATGTACAACAGTTTCTCACTTAATGCACTCCCCCCTCCCCTTCTTTATGTGCTCGATTGTGCAGAATCCGAGATAGAGACAGAGACGGACAGAGAGACTGATGTTCACGTGGCCTCTTTCTGCTACAGGCAGCCTCTACACTTTCTCAAGCTCTGGATTGCACAAAAGGGAGCAGACCAAGCTGTGTCTCTCTGGCTTTCTGGACAAAAAGTCTGGTGAACTTTGCTGTGCATGAGTGCCCTCAGAGAGAGCTTTGTGTGCCACCTTTGGAATGCATGCTATAGGTTGGCACCACTGGTATAGGCCTTAACACCTGAACCCCCTTGTACTTTCTACTTCATTAGGGGGCAATGAGGGGGCAACTCTTTCATGACATAATACACGTCAAATGCACAGCGCCGCCCTAATTTTGCCCCCGCCAGTCCCTTTGATGATGTTGTTGACATCACTCCCAATTCCGCCCCCTACTCCCCACCCTGCCCGGAAGCGACATTTGGCAGGGTAGAATGTCTGAAGTATCTATACATTTATCTGGCCCTGGTCTCGGCATTAAAATGTGTACATTTGATTCTAAAATATTAGTTAGTACTATAATTAGTTCAGCATTTATGTTGTCTAGTTAATAAAGCAGGGTTTGGCAGGCTGTTTGTAGCAGCAACCTTATGGAGATATAGCCATTATGCAATTAAAATTGTTTGTGCACTAAAATTCTATTTTCTCTCTAGTTGCACTTTAATATGGATGTATAACAGCCCTATTTTTTATATATTGTGTGTTACATTGAAGATTTGACCAAGCCTTCTGGGAACTTGTACTCCACCCAGAGTTAGGTCATGTGCTCGTTTGAGCAAAGTACTTTAAACTAGAGAGTTGGCTTCAAGCATCCAAGCCACAAAGGAGAAGCTGTCAGCTCATGCAGCCAATAAGGCAAGTACCAGCAGGCTAGGACCCATTTCAATAAAGCAACCTTGACATAGTGACTGGGCTTAAAAAAATTGGCCAACATATTGAACTAATTGCTTATGAAGGTTCTCATTCATCCAGGTCATGGTATTCAGTTAGATGGACTTAAATTTTAGTTCTTGAAGACGTTTCGCTAATCATCCAAATGGCTTTCTCAATTCAGAATGACTTGTACAAGAATCTGTTGGCAATCTATGTACCCTAGAAAGTCCCAATTAGCATATGACAGCCAGGTGTTAGGGAGCTTATGAATGCAAGGTGTGGATGCATTGAGACTATGGGGTATTATCGAAACTGCTCAGGGTAAGGTGTCAAAACAGCATTGTACATGGCAGACAGTTGGTGTCGAATCCCACCACCACCCCTATTCAGGCTTGGTTTCTTCATTTTCACATAAATGGTCTAGACACCTCTCTTGAACCAGTCTTGTTCCTTTGTTCCGTGTACCTGCATCTTAAGGAAAAAGGAAATACCTTTGAAGATTGTAATGTCAACATCTTGGCAAAGGAACATGACTGGTTCAAGAGAGGTGTCAAGGAGGCCATTTGATCTAACTGAATACAACAGAAATAATTGATTTTATTTATCCAGGGTTTGGCAGGCTGTTTGTAGCAGCAACCTTATGGAGTTATAGCCAACATGCAATTAGAATTGTTTGTGCACTAGAATTCTATTTTATGTATGTATTATATTTTTGGTCTCTAATTGCACTTTAATATGGATGTACAACAGCCCTATTTTTTATATAGTTAACAAAGCAATACATCCAGCCTACCATAAAGGGTATGGGACTCAACAAAGCACTGACTTTGCAAGCAATCTCATGAACAGGATCACTGCAAGAGGTTCAAGTAGATTCAGCTCTCAATGCTCTATCTCAGCATTTTTCAAAGGGTGTACTGGGGCACACTGGCGTGATTCTGAGAGCCAGAGGTGTGCCTCTGAATTTTTGTAGTGGAAATATTTTCATCAGTATAACTTAAATTTTTGTTACTTTTGTAATTTCAATACAGTCAATGTAGTGTAACTTAACACTACATTAGTTTAAATAAAATATACACTGTAAACTGCTTAAAATATGGGTCAGTAAAATTTTAGGTCCAAGATTAAAAACACAGATCGCAAGTGTGCCAACATCTTAAAAATGTTTGAGAACTACAATCTATCTCATTGATGCCCTCCACTAATTTTGTGATTTTTATCAGCTTGTGCTGACCCACAGGTGGAAAGCAAAAGGGATGAGGCTTGGGCTTTCCGGGGGAGGAGCTTGGGTATTCCTGGGTGGGGCTTAAACGGATAGGGTGTGAGTCTACACCCACAGCCCTGTCACTGCATGGGGGGGACATCTTATGCACGGATCTTGTTTTGGAATAAAATATTTCCTAACAAATCCTGAGAAGTATGAGTCGGACTTCCATCTAGCTTTACCTGGTTGAAGAATTCCAAAGAATTGCACATTTAATCCTAAATCATAGTGCTAAGTATTTTGGATATATTAACAATTGTCTGGTCAGCAAAGCAACATAGACACAAAATAACAGCCTCAAAACTCAAATACAGTTTGTCAAGTTAGTTAACAAATCAGTAACTATAAATAGTGTAATGCATTAAGATTCTGATGGCAGGTTGAGACAAACCAGATAACAGCATAATACACATAAACATTTAGGTGCTAGATTGTGACTGAAGTTGCTTACCTGACGTGTTTTGCCTCTAATTACATGTGTTTTTTTCCTGTTGTCTTAGCCTACCTTAACCACACTCATAAGTTTTTATTCTTAATTAGTTTTCATTTTAATAAAGTATTTCATTAAGAATTAAAGGGCAACATTGGTTTCCAAACTGGTAAGGGTTAAATAAAAGCCTTTCCTTTAAAACGAGCCCTGAGTTACTGCAGCTTGTGAGAAATTATACTATGGAAAATGTTCAAACTTTCTGCTTCCAGTAGCTTGAGTGACATGACACTCCTTTTCTATTCATTCCTCTAGGGGAGGAGCATGCTCACTTAAGACTTAAAGAGAACTAAAATGCGTATAAAGTTTTTTTTCAAAAATGGTTAAAATGACTACCTGGGGCAAGGAGGTACTTTTTTCCTCCCTATAATATTTCTATTAGGGAGCAGCTGTATGAAGAAAACAATGTTTCTGCAAACAATGAATGTTGCAAGTTACTGGTATTGATACATAAAGTAGAGTTGATCCAGGGATATTTCCGATTGCCACTTGGAGTCAGGAAAGAATTTTTTTCCCCTTCATAAATTTGGTAGGTTTTTTATGCCTTCCTTTGGATCAACAGTTAGGCAGGAAATGAGGATATCGCTAGATGGGTTGGACTGGATGGATGTCTTTATTCAACCTCAAATACTATACTATACTATACTATACTGTTACAATCATAAGTAGAATATTACCTCAAGTTACATAATCATGGGGTGTACTTAGTTTTTCCACACACTGCTTCTTAAATCTGGAAACATGTTTGTTAAATTAAAATGACATCATCAGGGTTGGACTGGACTACAGGTTTAGAACGAAGTAGCTTTAGAAACTGCTATGGACTATATTTATTTCATTTCACCAAAAACTTTCATCAAAACCTTAAACCTGAACAAAAGTATATTTTATTTTCACATGACTGTATGTCTTAGCAGTATAAGTTCTGTGTTACACAGACATGGCATGAAAAATATTAATACGCAAAGGATAACATTCTTACAAAATTGAATATTGCTTTAAAGTATCTTCTATAGACTAATTTATAGTAGAAGTCCCTGTCTGCTGTCACAGACTGAATTTGTAATAAGCCCTTGCCACAGCAACCAGACTTTTTTCTTATGAGTAGTTGCTCCTTTCCAGGGACAGAAGGAAGAGCGTGAGACATGTTAATGAATAACTGTCATTAGATATAGCACAGATCATTCAAATGACTGATAAATCAATGCACTTGTACCTCAATGATAAGGAGGAGATATAGCCTGTACCTTTACCCTTGGAGTGATGAAAAAGTATCTATAACTGTCTAATGGTTTAAAGGGCATGTCCACCCCCAAAACTATAATCCCCCCAACTACTGGCCCCATCATGTAGTGTAGTTTAATCCTTACCTCACATCCCAACTCCATAGGGTTCTCCTGTAGTCCCCCAAAAGTCCCAAAAACTGGCCACCAGGTGGCTAGCAGGTCCATATGACACTGCCTGCTAGCTGGCCTCAGGTAGATTTTTGCCATGCGTACTGCAGCCCTTCTCCCCCCTCCCTCCCCCTCTCTCCTCCCTCTCCTCCCCGTTCTACTATCCCTCCCCCTACATAAAACCCCTTCAGTGCAGTATTCCCCCATGTTCCCAGCCCCAACCGCAATATTTGTATCTTCAGAAAGTCCCCAAACTCTTACTTAACTCTCCTCTTTCCTCCGGTGAAGTGAGCTGCCGGCAGCCGCGTCTGTGATTGGCTGCCGCTCAGCAATCACAGAGCGGGCTGCCGGTCCCGCCCCTCTGCTTGCATTTCCTTGCAAGCAGAGGGCCGGGAGCGCGGCGGAGGAAAGAGGGGAGGTAAGTAGAGTTTGGGGGGCTTTCTGAAGATACAAGTATAGCGGTTGGGGCTGGGAGCCCTTGGGGAAACTTATATAAAAAAATATATTTGTGGGTGGACATAGCCTTTAAAGTAAAACTTCTGTATATGGAATACTAACATCTGCAACCTAGCTTTACTGGCACATTCTTAAGTTAATTTTCAACAAGCAGAGAAAATTAGACATTAGGGGTGTTTTGCTTTCATTCTCCTTAAGGGAAACAGCTAATTTTCCATTATAATAGATAGGAATCCAAAATATAGAGTTTAATTTTACGTCTTAAACCAAATACAGATGCTCAATAATTGTTTCTTAAAACAATTGTTAGTGTTTCTGTATCTGTACAGAAATGACTATACAAACAGGCTGTTTGGCTGTAGCCGAGCAGCATTTTTTTATTTAATGGAAAATGCCCCTCTGTGAGGCAGAAAAATAGCAATAGTCTGTGGTAGTCATTTAGCAACTAGAACAGTGGATTAACAACCTTAGCAGTCATCTATTATTTGGTTACTAAAACCTACAGTTTGTACAGGGTTTTAGCCTCTTATATGGTGTGTAAATACTATTTACGATTGTATTTGAAAGAAAACAACTGGTTGTCGTCTGTTCTACTTAAAACATAGTACAAAAAAGCTTAGTAAATCCAATAATGTACACATGTCCAGTGTTTACTTATCATACGAGATTACATCTAAAGAGGAGATCCAGCCCTGACAGCTGTTGATGTCTAATCTGTTTCTCTTCATTCTGTGTATGCAGCAGCCCTGTCATAAAAGATTTTAATCATAGGCTAGGGTTGTGTGCATCATAGGGATTTAATTAAACAATACTGTTATATATAAGTGTCACGCTGGAATTATAAGGCTGTGTTTAAGATTTGTTTCATATTGGATTCCGATATGAAGAAATATAAGAAAATGTATGTTCCTGTAAGATTAATTGAAGAACGGGAGGTAAGACATAGCTCATTTTCCTCCCATTCTTCAATTAATGAGAAAAAGTATTTGTTCCCTTTTTTAAAGAATTCAATGCAATAACACAGTAAAACATATACCTGGATGTTAAAATGCAGTCACTAACAATGTTTTGCAAATTCATCTGAAAGGACCTCAGCTCCAGCCACAAAGAGAAGGTGCAGGGATGGAGCAAACATAGAAAGACTGGTTATCCAACACCCTTCAGATAGTCTAGCGATTGGTAAACTGATCAGCTGTCTGTCGAAAGGGAATAAAATCAATACTTCCAATATTTTGCCACAACCAATGGGATGGCCTATTGAAGACTGTATTTGGCTGCAACCATTTGATTTTGAGAAAACTCCAAGTGATATTTAGACCCGAATGACCAAAATATACCAGGTTTTGATTACGGTATGTTAATATATATCATGTACCCAGCCTAACTATTAAGATCACCTTTAATGGATAAATCTAACCTAACATTTTAAGTTTACAACTGGGTGCATTAAAAGGGAGGGGGTGGGATTAGGGCTGGAGTTGTTCTTTTTATCCATTTTGGCAACTGGTCACACAAGCAGATGCTTAGAAAACCACTTGCTCTCCATTCCTCTGGGATTCAGTTTGGCCAAAGTGTACCATGAATTGAGAGATTTAGTATCTGCGAAAACCTGCCTTTTTTACAGGTAGCTATGGAAACTGGCATTCTTTTATGCAGGTCAAACAGGAACCTTTGAAGCTAAAATAGTTATTTATCCAATATCTATTCCATCAGGGTAGGGTGGGCTATGTGTGAGATTCAGAGGGATCTCAGAAACCCCATCACCAATGTTCATTTTTTCATGAGCTGTGTGCACAGAAAAACATTATCTGGGCAGACACAAGAGAAAAGTTTGTGTGCTGTATACTGCATATCGTAACCTATATTTACCCAGATTTTTTGTGGGCTCTGTTGTAACTTGTATGCACAGAACTGGAGAGCCATGTGTGTAGGTATAAAAAACTTTGCATTTACTATTAGTTTTGGTTCTGGAAACTGTGTGCTGGCCACTAAAATGTATTAAGTAAAAGTCTATCAAAAAAGGTGAAACACCGATAAAAAAATCAATATGGATGAACTGAAAAGCAAATACCCAGTCCCCCCAAGAGGAGACTACCAACACCTTCAAATTTATGTTCTTATGCAAAAGAAATGGCATAAAAAGGGACAAACCTATACTAACAGAATTTGAACAACTCTGACTCCAAAGACCAAATACTAAAAACTTATTTCCCATATATATAAGAAATTAAACACACCCATAACAAGGGCCAAGTATGGATTCCAGTTGGCATGGGAATCAGACTTACAAGAGGAAAGGGATCAGGAAGAATGGGTTGAAACTTTTGAGACATTAAATAAAGGAAGCCTGAACATAGCTCTAAAAGAAACCGCTTTCAAAGTTATGTATAGAATATATAAAGTACCCACTGTATTAGCAAAAATATATCCAGACATCAGCCCGCTATGTTTTAGGGGTTGTAAACAAAGGAAAAATTTTATGCATATATGGTGGGATTGCCAAATAGTACAAGCTCTATGGAAATCTGTATTTACAATCATATCAGACACCCTGATGTATAATGTTCAACTTAAACCACAGGTGGCATTCCTGGGCCAAGAGATACCAGATTTATCTGCACATCAGCAAAACAAATGTATACAATATACAATGCTGGCACCAAAAATCCATATAGGGACACAATGGAAAAAGACCTCCTTAGACTGCAAAATATTACTTCGTAGAATCAATTCTATAATGATAAATTCATATACTGCATTCTCCAAAATCTGGTCTCTCTGGCTCAGCAGCCAATATGCCGAGAACTTATTGTTTTAATGCTGTTTAAAGGGTATGTCCACTCAAAAATTAACTTGCTTTCTATCTGTTTTACTGAAGAACAGGGGGTAAATGCACTATTTCTTACCTCCCGTTCTTCAGTAAATCTTGCAGGAGAGCAGGAGAACTTACCGGGATCGTTCCAGCGCTGAAGAGCCACGGCCGAATCCCGATACGCGTCGGAGATTTCGGCCGCGGCTCTGTCAGCGCTGGAACATCCCGGTAAGTTCTCCTGCAGATTTACTGAAGAACGGAGGTAAAATAGTGCATTTACCTCCGTTTCTTCAGTAAAACAGATAGAAAGCAAGTTAATTTTTGAGTGGACATACCCTTTAAATATATCTAAAAAAAATAGACTGAACCCTCTCTAACTGCAAAACATAAACAGTCTAACTGTGAGTTTCGTTACCAAATATGAATCGACATATAGGGCTATGTACTGAGAGCCGCTATCGCAAAATTGTGTCTTAAAGATTAAGATTCCGATGCGTGTGTTATTCTCGTTAACGTTGCGCGTCTAGACAATGCAAGTAATGTACCAAATTTCAACACCATTAATGCGTGACTATAACGTGAAATTTTAGAACGTTTGTAACGCCACCACAAGATGGTCTTAATCAGACATTAACTGAAAAAGTCCTATGTACAGAGAGGTGGTATATGTGCGCATTGCTATCATGTGATTTCACCCTCACAATCGGCCCATTTTGTAATGTGTAATTGGTCGACACAGACCAATCACGCATGCATGTGTGTAGCAAGCAAGCTTTTCTTGATGTTACTTTATATATGCAACACAAATAACAGTTGCTTCATTTATATTTATGAATGTATGTTCATTGTGAGATATCGTGTGTGTTGCTAAGCCAATTAGTTAACTACTTAGCTAGCCAGTACCTACTACCATAAACCCAACATAACACATAACACATAACTTATTTCTCTGTAATTTAAGTCAATATATAATAAGTGGCCTATGGATGTTTCTTCTTAGCGAGAGTACGTGCATTGCTTATGTACCACAATTTACGCAATTCCACTACTAAAACACACGCTAAGCTCATAACGTGACTTTACCGATATGTATCAAGACTTAGGCAACTTTAGTACTAAAGCACACGTTAAGCTCTTAACGTGACTTTCTAACGCAAACACTTGTGTACTATTAATCGCAAACGGTTTATTGAATACAAGTAACGCTCGTTAACTTTACACCATGTTTGTGATAGCGGCTCTCGGTACATAGCCCTTATAATGTTTATGATAAATATGTCGATGAAAATGTACAAATAACTATACATGCAAAGTTAAAATTGTTGTAATAGCAAATATATTTGAATGAAAAAATGTCAAATTTTCAAAATCTAATAAAAATTATTGAACACTGGTGAAACAAAGATGTCTGCAATGGCTGGCTGCTTTTTAATGTGCGTAACCAAAAGATGTTTCAGGCCCAATTGCACTTTTTCCAGAACAAAATGAAGTTGGTGGGTTCTTTATATAAAACAACAACTTAGTACCAACTTCAACATAAATGAAGGGGATTATAATCATATGTAATCTATGTTAAATTCACATATTTTGCTTCTCTTAGTTTCTCTTTTAAAACAGGTTTACTACCATCCATGTCATTTTGTTTTCACAATTAGCATTTATATTTTTTTACTTTATTAACCGTGTTCACTTATTAATATCTAAATTTACATATGATGCACTAAACAAACCTAAAGTCTTAAGGAAGTATAGGTGTTTATATGTACCTTAAAGGGGAGCTAAAAAGAAATGTAAACTTTGAGAAAGATAAGACAACAATCCAGATACAAACAAGGTAATACACTGAGAGACACAAGCTGTGCTAACCTGTTTTCAGAGATGTTCCAGAGTTTAGCCTTGTATAGATAGAAATAGGATGGAAAAAATGGGACTTAAGGATGACATTTTTAGCACTATAAATGACAGGACTATAACACACTCATAGGATAAAACTGAAATCAGTATGTAATGATGGTAAGAAAAGCAGGGCCGTCTCTAAACTTTTTGGCACCTGAAAGAAATTCCAAATGCTGCCAACCCCCCCCCCCCGCCATGTCACCAGAAGGGGTGTGGTTTTATAATTGAAATTGGGTGATGCTTTGTCCAGAAGTGGGGTGTGGCTTGTCGAGAAGTGGTAGGGGCTTTATACACACGACTGGTAAATAATGCCCAGTTACTGGTATTAGATGCCCCCAGTGACTGGTAAATGATGAACATTGATTTTTGATCAAATAAATTGCCAGTCAGCAGAGGAGGCAATTCTGTTGTGCAATGTAAGTCATGGCTTCCCGTCCTATTTAAAGTGACAGGATCTCCCAAGAATATGTGTTTTTTACAATCAGCATTTTTGGGGGGCCCTGGCATCTGGGCTCCAGGCACATGATGCCAGGAAAAAAAAATTCCTGGCATCAAAACTGCTGCCTCCTTACAGGGTGCTGCTCTGTAATGTGCTTCCGCTGCTCTGTAATGTGCTGCCGCTCAGCCAATCACAGACGCGACTGCAGGTCCCGCCCCTCTGCTTGCATTTTCTCGCAAGCAGAGGGCCTGGCAGTGCGGCAGAGGAAAGAGGGAAGGTAAGTAATATTTGGGGCACTTTTTGAACTTAAAACTATAGTGGTTGGGGATGGGGGGACCGGGAGAATATTATATGAAAAATTTTAAGAAGGGTGGACATGCCCTTTAAGGGTTGGATTGTTTAATTAGGCTTGATGTTAGATTGGTTTGACATTCGATCCAAAATGAACGTCAACTCAATCATAAAAACAAACAATGTGTAGGCTTTACTTGCAATGTTTATGAGATGTTTTCTGGACAGATAATTGTTTGCAATCAACAGACATGTTCACAGGAACATTGTGAGGTCTGATGTAACGGCACCTTTAGATGACATGGACATGACAAGGTTTGAAATTATTATAAGCTTATAAAAATTAATCACATGTTTATATTTTTTCAGACTGCACTGTTGGAATGGGAATAAACATTTAACTATTCAGGATACAGTGGATAGAAAAAATCGAGTAATGCAACCAAATCTGTTCAACAGGCTGCCTATGTCAGGTGGGTCGAAATATCGTCAGTTTAAAAGAAAATAGCTGCAGACAACATTTGAATGTTGTAGATATCATGTCTGTTTTGAACTGTTTACCTTGGAATCCATTTTTGCCAATAGCCTGCAAATCGTTAGCAGGTATCAAGAGACAGTCTACATATCTATCTGAGCATGCATGGGAAATTAGTTTTCATTGCAGGACGAAGATAAGGCTAAGATAACAAAGTTCAGCACTGTACTGTATACCACTACCAGATGTTATTGTGGAAACTCAGAATAAACTCATTTACTAATTCAAATGAGTGCCATTTCTTCTTGAAATTGTGCTGAGGAATTGAGCAAAAAGATGGTAAAATAATTGTACGTAGAATAAAAGTTTAGTATCAATATTACTGCAAAATATTATTTCAATGTAATTCTCAACTCCACCAATTCTCCAAACAATAATCAACCAAACATTGTAGTAGGGCGAGTTTATAACACAAGCTGTGACCATCAGGCTTTTTACAAAAAGCACAAATAAGGCACACAACACGTTTTGGGTGTCATGCACCGTTTATCATACTTGATTTCGCCACCAGAACTTGTACAATGAACCACAAAAGGAAAGTTTCTACAAACTACTAAGGGCCAAGGTTAAGTTCCAAGACAAAAGCCTCCTGAGCACTACTCTAGGTTATAACCTAATAAGGACATTAATAGAATTGCTGTTAGTTCCAAATAACAATTTAAGACAGAAGAACTTCAAACAAATGGCTTGTTGGGAATATACTAAATGTTCCTAAACTTTTTGACTTTAGCAACAACTGCATAAGCTGCTTTTGAAGCAACAAACTCTCTAATTCACTTTTCAACTTTCACGCCCCAGGTTGAGGTAGCCAGGATCGTTGATATGCCAGGGAACTGCTGACAAGAAATCTTGGAGGTATTTCAGACATTATCATTTAGCATTGCACAATTTAACTTTTGTAGATCCAGAGATGCAATAGCAAACAATGAATTACAATCCACAAAAAGCATAAACTAGTATCACCAAAAATAAACAAAATCTTGCAAATTCTTTTTGCTTCAAAAATCCTATTGTTAACAACAATGTTTTTGTGGTTACTCCTCCCATGTTCTGTACCCATATTCTGTACCCAGGATAAGGACCTTACCTCTGGAAAGAATGCAGTCAGAGAAATCTTCATTTGTATGTGCTACTTTGTCTCTATCCCCACACACCATCCAACATTCCATCGGACATTACAGTGTATTGGTCAGTTTGGCCTGAAATATTGAATGGTTTCATTGGGCGGCCACGACCAACTTCCGATCATTCGTTTGTCCGAATTGGCCGATCATGGCAAACTGTCAGCTGCAGCTGAAGTCCTTCATCCTGGGCGAGCGGATGGTCAGGATGAATGATCGCTTGTGTAATAAGCTTTAGAAATAAAGATTTCTCCCAATCTGCTCTACTCCAAGGTGTGAGTCAATAGCATTTTAAGTGAGGACCCTGGGTATAGCAGATGCGTGAGGGGTTAGCGCCTGTTCCCCTTTAAATGGCAGGTAACAATAAAAGCTTATAGGGAAACAAAATACATGTTTATTTCTTTAAAAACACTCACTTACCTAGAAGTATGATCTGAGTTTTCATGCTCCCTAATTTTTTCCTACACCAAGCCATTGGTCTTCATAAACTAAATGGGTCTGATGTCTAAGAAGCTCTCTTGAGGATGAGGGTTAGAAGGAAGATCAGAATTACAATTAGATGGTAGTCCAAGTGTTATAGATATAAATATATAAATACTACGGTTCAGCTCCTCCTAAAGTGGAGAAACCACTTAAAATTGTTTTTAGACTTTATAAAGAGCAAATTGCTTTTGTTTATTGTATATATGTGTGTGTGTGTGTATTTGTATTCTGTTGAGTGTTCCCTTTCAACATTTTTAAGACACTAAAGTCAGAAAAGAATTGACTAATGTCAGATCAAAAAAGTAAAAGAAATAAGCTCTTCAATCCCCCAATTATTTCTTTGAGTACACACTAGATGTATCTGTACATGACTCTTTGTCTGATATTGATAAAAAGTAAAAACAGATGTTTAGAGATATTGACAGATCAACAAATTTAAACAAGGATTTCTAGCCAATTGACAGTCAGGTTTGGAGATTCTATTCTTGCCCTCCAGACAGACAAGGCCTCTCCTCTAAATCACTGCTACCTTTCATTAATCATTTCCAAACTTGCAATGTGGGTTGACCAAGGTTATTACTACAAGACTGTAGGTCATGACCTTTAATATAATATTACAGATGTGAACTATAATATGTATCGATCTGTAGCGTTCCCCACCAATAAACTACCCGGTGGAAGGTGAAAGTGACATCCATTGAAAGTACCAGGATATTGGTGCAACAGGATGCAGCTTCCTCTGTGATTTCCTACCTGAAGTCACTGTACGGGTGAATAATCCAAAACCCTGCAGATTTCACCCGATCTTGCTCCCTTTCCACCGCCTTCTGGCTGCCAAACATCCGCAAAGAGAATTTATTGACCCCCGGTTGCAGGAGTGCCCCGAACTGCCTGTGCATGAAGCTGCTGGGATCCTCGTCCTCCCAGGACAACGTTTGGGCTCTTCCCTCCAGCTTCCCCGTGCTGGAGCGCTGCTCACCTTCCTGACATTGGGAGGATGTCGGAGTTTTCTGGGGGAGGTGAATGTTCGGTTCGCCCGCAGCGGGTGGACTGTCCTCGGTGGGGCTCGTGTCACCATCAGAAATCAGCCTTTTCCCTTCACTGGGATCAGCA
This sequence comes from Hymenochirus boettgeri, assembly GCA_019447015.1. NCBI lineage: Eukaryota > Metazoa > Chordata > Amphibia > Anura > Pipidae > Hymenochirus > Hymenochirus boettgeri. The sequence continues at coordinate 171,336,844 of CM033471.1, read as the reverse complement.
TCATGAAGGTGCCGTCCGCAGCTAGTGATGGAGGAGAGACTGCCAGTAAATCTCCTGCAATCCCCATTGCTGCTGGATCTTTGGGCTTTGCCTACCTCGGTTTCCATTACTACCCGGGTCTCCTTCCCCACAAGCCGATGGTCAAGGACTCTTAGCGCTGAGGGTGATGGCAATGGCTTGAGTTTGATGCTTTTTCTCCAGGTGTCCCTCTCCTCACCTTCCTCTTCATCCATGATTGAAGCCTTGGATCCGATGTGTGGGGGGAGGCTATACAAACGTTTCCTCATAGACGGGCGCAGCCTGTCCATTGTCTACGGAGATTCTCCAATTACTAAGGATTGTGACCGATCTGCCCAATTTATGGGCATGACAGCAGCAGTTCCTGTTCCCTTCAATATAACGTGGATGGCAGGTCAGTGTCAGCAGCAGCAGCGCCCCAGTAGCACTGAGAGTGCCAGCAAGAGCCCGTGGACCATGTCTGTCTGTCTCTTATCACATCTTAATGCATTGAGATAATGAAGACTTTGCAGGGGGGTGAAATGCAACAGCCTGGCGGAACAGTTCAGTGAGAAACCGGCCAGGGGAGGAGCTAACGTGGAGCTGCCCAAAAAGAACAAAAGGAACAAATCATCATAAAAAGGGAAAAGGAACGTTCCCTCCCCCTTTCCTCCCTCCTTGTCTCCTTGACTGCTGCCCATACTAAGCATCCTGATTTCAATGCTGCAGCATCAGAGTCTGCTGACATCAGACTGATCACTTATTCCTCACACAGCCCCTGCTACTGGCAGTATTCATGAAGCTATCTGATCTATTGTGTTGCCATAGGAGCATTGCACTGCACACAGGTTCTGTCCTCTTCATCCTCCTGTCCATTTTATTTAACCCCTGAAAATACTGAGTGACCTTTGTGATAGGGATAAGGTCAAAGGTCAAATGTATGTGATGGGGATTTGAACTCTGAACATTTCATTAGTTTAAATGGACTAAAAGGAATGTTTGGTTAAACATATAGTTGTGTATATAGCTTGCTAACTCTGCCAAGTTAAAAATAATCATTCCCTTTAACGCATGTACAGTCAGTCTACCTTACCATACTGACAACACATCAGCAAATACAATGTTAGAATTAAATATAAGACACTTCCACTTCCAAAACTAAAAGGCAGATGAATAAAACTGTATACAAAGCCATAAGAACTAAAAAAAAAAGATCTTAAATCTCAGATCCACAGTTTCCATTTGTACTGTTATAACATATGCAGGGAGATTCAATAAAAGTTCTTTTCATTTAAAATGGTGCTAGTTTTGCCCCAACCAATCAGATGTTAGCTTTCAAATGTTAAATAAGATCTGATTGGTTGGGGCAAAATTAGCACCATTTAAAACATAGTAACATAGTAATTAAGGTTGAATAAAGACATACGTCCATCAAGTCCAACCTATTCACCCTCTTTTTTTTTTAACCCTACCTAGCAGTTGATCCAGAGGAAGGCAAAAAAAACAGCTAAAAAGGGAGAAAAATTCCTTCCAAACGGCAAGTATCTGGATCAACTAGATCTATATGCATTAATACCAGTAATTCTCAATATTTTTTTGTTTTAGAAACTTATCCAGGCCTTTTTAAAGCTATTCAATGAACTTGCCATTACCACTTCTGCTGGAAGACAGTTTCACTGTTCTCACTGTAAAGAAACCTTTCCTAACCTGAAGATGAAACTTCTTTTCTTCCAACCTTAAAAAGATGTCCATCAGTCCTCTGATATGACCTATTAGTAAACAATGCACCAGAGAGTTCATTATATGGCCCATTAATATATTTGTATAAGGTTATCATGTCCCCACGCAAACGTCGCTTCTCCAATGTAAACAGCCCTAACTTGTCTAATCTGCCTGCATATTTAAGCCCCTCCCCTTATTAATTTAGTTGCCTTTCTCTGAACTGCTTCAATTTCCAAGATGTCCCTTTTGTATATGGGATTCCAAAACTGCACCGCATATTCCAAATGAGGCCTTACCAGTGCCTTGTAAAGAGGGAGAATAATATTTTTCTCTCTTGAATCTATTCTATTCTTGAATCTATTCTATTCCCCTCTTTATACAAGACAATATCTTGCTAGCTCTAGCCATTGCTACCTGGCATTGTTTGCTATAGCTAAGTCTGTTATCTACCAGAACCACCAAATCTTTTTCCATTACAGATTTACTTAGCACAGAGTTATTTATGGTGTAGGTGGCACAGCCAGGATTATTAAATCCTAAATGCATCACCTTACATTTATCAACATTGAATCTCATCTGCCATTCTGCTGCCCATTTTGATAATCTATCTAGGTCTGCTTGCAGCACTTGCACATCATTTGAAGTTTCCAAAGCTCTGCATAGTTTAGTGTCATCAGCAAAACTGAGACCTTGCTCTCAATGCCCCCTTCTAAGTCATTTATAAACAGATTAAACTGAAGCAGCCCCAGTACAGAACCCTGAGGCACTCCACTTACCGTATATACTCGAATATAAGTCGATCCGAGTATAAGTCGAGGTACATATTTTACCTAAAAAATGAGTAAAAACTGATTGACTCGAGTATAAGTCGAGGGTAGAAAATATAACCATTACCGCCTTCTGATTCTGTATAATTTTTAGGCTTTAGTTGCCCTTTAAATAGACAGCAGCATTCCCATACAGTAATCCCATACAGTAATAGCCAAATCCAATATGGCTATTACTGTATGGGACTACTGTATGGGAATTCTGCTGTCCATTTAAAGGGCAACTAAAGCCTGAAAACAATACAGAATCAGAAGGCAATCTTTAATAATAGATACCATCCTCCTGATTCTGTATTGTGGGTTAGTTGCCCTTTAGATCCCACACAGTAAACCCAATACCATAGCACTCCAGATGTTTGTAAACTACAACTCCCAGTATGCTTTAGTAGCTGGGAGTTGTAGTTTACAAACATCTGCAGTGGAACTGCACATACCCTCCACCCCCTCCCAGCCACTGTACTAACTTGGAAATGCTGATAGAAATCCGGCTGTGACTGCATCCACTGACATCCACCTGAAGGCTAAGTCACTAACTTCAAAGAGGAATCCGGCTGCCACATCTGCTGACATCCCGCCTGAAGGCTCGGTCACTAACTTCAGTGAGGAATCCGGCTGCAGCATCCACTGATGGTCGCATCCACTGACGTCACTGCTTGGCGCCGGTCTCATTTCCCGGCGCCGAGTAGTGATGTCAGTGGATGCGACCATCAGAGGACGCGTAAGCCGGATTCCTCATTGAAGTTAGTGACTGACTCGAGTATAAGTCGAGGTTCAGTTTTCAGGCTGTTTTTACAGCCTGAAAACCTCGACTTATACTCGAGTATATACGGTAGATCTTTAGCCCACATAGAAGTAGCTCCATTAACCAGCACTCTCTGTTTGCGATCCAATAACCAGTTCTCTAACCATGAACAAATGTTTTCTTCAAGGCCAACAGTCCTCAGTTTATACATTAGTCGTCTATGTGGTATCAAAAGCTTTCGCTGCTGTGCCTGAATCTAACTTCTTACTAGCTTCTTCATAAAAAACAATTAAATTTGTCTGGCATGATCTATTGCTCATAAACCCATGCTGACTACTACTAATAAGATGAGCTCTGGAGTCAAGGATATGATCCTTTAACAAAGTTTCCAGTACCTTCCCTACCACTGATGTTAGGCTTACAGGTCTATAGTTACCAGGCTGTGAACGACTACCTTTTTTGAATTTTGGTATAATGTTGGCTTTTTTGCAGTCCAGCGGCACATCCCCAGACCAAAGCGAGTCTGAAAAGATGAGAAACAGTGGTCTAGATAGAACTGAACTAAGCTCTTTTAAAATCCGAGGGAGTATTCCCTCCGGTCCTGGGGCTTTATTGATATTAACTTTGTCTAATTGTTTCCGTACCATATCCTCTGTTAGCCAATGTGATTACTCTTTATTTCTACCCTGCATATTATTACAATCCCTGCTGTAAGGACAAGGAATCTCAACAGTAAAAACCGATGTAAAAAAACAGTTTAGCAGATTAGCCTTTTTGGCATCCTCTGCAACCATCTCAGCCCCATTATTTAATGGTCCCACATTTTCAGTCCTCATCTTTTTACCATTTATATATTTAAAAAAACATTTTGGCGTTGGACTTACTTTGTTCGGCAATCCGTATTTCATTTTCTATTTTAGCTAGTTTAATTCCTTTCTTGCACTCTTTATTACAGCTTATGTACTCCCTGTAAACCTGTTCTGTTTCCTCTGATTTCAAAATTTTAAAAGCCTTTTTCTTTTTTTCCATTTCCCTTTTTACCTGAGCATTAAGCCATGCAGGAGTGGACCTAATTTTTTTACACTTGTTCCCCATAGGTATAGATTTTGAAATATAATAGTTTAATATCCCTTTAAAAGTGGTCCACATCTGCTCAGTATCTTTACCTAGAAACAATTCCCCCCAGTCTATGAGCAGGAGTGATTCTTTTAACAGCATAAAATTAGCTTTCCTAAAGTTAAAAGTTTTTGTTAATCCAGTGCACTTTAGTTTTTTGCAACCTATATTAAATTACACTATACCATGGTCACTGTTCCCTAACAATAAGAACATTTATTGAATAAGTATTCAGACATGGAAAAAGATAAGCGTGCACACCAACGAAGGAACCGGGAATCTGAAGTAGGTTTAAAACATTCCTTAAGGCTGAGGCCACACTACAATGCATCAAGCGCGCATGCTTTCATGTGCATTATTGCACACAATTGCATGCGTGCGTTTTGTGCGTTAGTGCGCATTATTTTTGCGTTTGCGCTTGCGTTTTACGCTATCTATGAAGCGAAAGCGCAAGCGATTGCATGAAAAAATGCTCACCGCAAAACGCAAATGGACGCGCAATCGCATGCGCATTGGAAATCGCAGAAACGTTCGCGTTCCTGCGATTTCCATGGTAGCAAAAATCGCAAATGCGAGCGCAAAACGCGAACACGCGAAAAACGCGCTAGTGTGGCCTAGTCCTTATTTCAACACGATAAAAACATTTGGTACACTGCCAGAGCTAATCACCTGGCGCATTTCACACCGTTGTGGTACTTATTCATAGGTAGAACAGACTGGACAAGCACAAACTAGGGGAGGGCCCTTAAATACACCTCAGATACCACCCGTTTCTTAATTACAAATAACAAGAAACAGATGATCAAACAGAACAAAACAAAACATATAGAGCAAATAGTTACATAACAAATCAGAAAAGGCAATTAAACTAAATAAAGTAAGAATTACATATACTACTCATATGATGACAAATATTAAATGCCAAATCTTTAAAGATAAAGCGCAAAATGATAAAAATAAATATAGAACTTGAACATAAGTTCCAGATCACACGTATCAAATGATACACATCAAGTTATAAGTTTTTGGGAAATGTGTATCATACATTTCCCAAAAAGAAATATATACATATATACTTTGTGTTCCTGTTTGCCACACATTGCTCGTCACGCCAGAGGGACTCTTGACTTTGTATAACTCCATGTGTGGCATCATACTTGTAACTTTAAGGCGAATAAGGTTTCGATAGGTGGCTATTTTGAGTAGCTATATTCGTTTTTGAATATTCATTTCAATATAATAGCATTTATTGAATAACCCTGATAGTATATATATGATTTATATTTATATATATTCATATATATATGAGTCCAGAAATTATCGACGCACTCACAGGTCTTCCATCATGGCACAAACTTTTCTTATTCACAGGTCAACATGTTTCGACCACACCTGGTCGTCATCAGGACTAATTACCCCTCCTAATCCCCAAGAATAAATAGGCCCAGAAGGACCCACCCCCACAACACCCAGTAACCAGCTCATATAATAAATACATAAAACACAACCTTATAAAAACTTTAAAACACCCACATATAACTATGGCAAAATAATGATCAAAACAGTTAATACCAGAAAAACAGTACATGATCCGATCCCAAGGAAGGACTTAATAAGCACAAAACCACTAAAATATATAATATAATACATAGGTTATACATAGACACAGGTCACATCCAATATCTAACCTGCCTCAAGATATACTGGGTGATACTTCAATAACAATATAGCTACCAGAACCAAGTTATAAAAAGCAACCAAAGCTGTTCACTTCATTCAGGCCATTGGGTACCAGAGTCTGTAATCGTGAGATCCATCTCGACTCAACTTGAAGAAGTCTCTTTGATCTATCCCCCTCCATAGGTGGTACATGATCAAACACCATGTGTTTGATCATGTAGCTATATTATTATTGAAGTATCATCCAGTATATCTTGAGGCAGGTTAGATATTGGATGTGACCTGTGTCTATGTATAACCTATGTATTATATTATATATTTTAGTGGTTTTGTGCTTATCAAGTCCTTCCTTGGGATCGGATCATGTACTGTTTTTCTGGTATTAACTGTTTTGATCATTATTTTGCCATAGTTATAGAGTGTATATTATATATCATATGTTTAGTGGTTTTATGTATTGTTTTGTCCTTACTGGGAAACATTGCTGGGCTTCTTGTTTACTTGCCAGTAGTACTATGGGGTATGAGGGTATATGTGCTTGGTAGATTCTTTATTTATACTGTTCCGGGGTCGGGCAGGTTAATTTCCCTGTCCCGGCTCTGTCGGATTGCGATGGGCGTGTTCGCTTTGAAGCGCTCCATTGGCTCGCTTGGTTAGGTTGTCCCTGCCCCGCTCTCCCTTTTCCTATTGCGTCCGCCGGTGCTTGCCTGTTCCTATCAGGTCCAGCGTGGTTATCCCTTACGTGATAGGGGTGTGTGGTATGTTGCCGGTGCGCGTAAGTTGCGGCGGCCCGGCTAGTTGGATGGGGGTGTTATGGCTTAGGTCCTTTTTTTTTGATTATAGATGCTGGCAGGTGACAGAAGCCGGGAGTGTTCTCCAGTGGGAGTAATGTTGTTTTATGCATTGTCTTATGGAGTGGGATCACTGTCTTGTGGGTGTTTTAAAGTTTTTATAAGGTTGTATTTATTATATGAGCTGGTTACTGGGTGTTGTGGAGGTGGGTCCTTCTGGGCCTATTTATTTTTGGGGATTAGGAGGGGTAATTAGTCCTGATGACGACCAGGTGTGGTCAAAACATGTTGACCTGTGAATAAAAAAAGTTTGTGCCATGATGGAAGACCTGTGAGTGCGTCGAAAATTTCTGGACTCATGTATGTTTTGGGACAGCACCCGGGCAAGTATCTAAGTTAATTGGAGTGCAGTCGATTCTTTGTGACTTTTATTCATATATATATATATGAATCCCAGTTTTGAAAGAAACCTGGTTTTGATTCACAAATGCAGGTTTTGAAAATTTTTGTATCCAACGGATTATTGAAAATTTTCTAAAATTTCAATTGAAAAAAAGTTCCATTTAAAAAGCTAACATCAATAATTCCTATCAAAAATTCCGATTTAATCAGATTTTTGAAATTTAAATAGGTTCTGCGTAAAAGCTATCGGAATAAAACTCGCTAGTTTTTTTTTCATCTCTAGTTACTATTATTTCTATCTTTACAAATTTCTGATTTCTATTGCTTTGCCTCAGGCCAAGTGCAGTACAGAGCAATCAACCCAGCTTATTAAAGAGCCTTGGGTTTACTAGGTGAAGGTAATTGGACAATTCCAGACCCTTCTGCACAGTGTACACCATTAGTGTAAAACCAATGTATTATTGGGTTAGCTCGGGTGTCTTACTAACTCTGTGGTGCCAGCAACTTTTCCAAAAGTTTAGGAAAAAAGTGCTGCTTATATGTAGAAAAGGTTAAGATTTGTGCAAACATTTTGCGCAAACCTTAATGCCTTTTCTATGGTGGTGTAAAGTGCAAGTCTCGCAAAGGATTTTACAGGATCGCAGTGGGGTAAGTAGTGCACTTTTCCTTACAACATCGGCAGGATAATCTTTCCAAATACATTTATTATTCACCACCTCTGTGCTACTAGTAGATTACGTATGAATGCATATTGAATGGCTGGTGCACACTAGTGATTAATTCTGGTTTCAGAACAAACCAGGTTTCGATTCAGAACTGCCTGTTTCAAGCTGTTTTTAGAAATATCCAGAAAAATCTAGTGTTAAAAAATGCCATTAAATACTCTAAATTTGCGATTAAAAAAGTAAACATTTTCGATTCATTTGGGTTTGGATCGGATTTTTGTAATGTCATCTTCACACTACAGATTAATTTGTTGACCAGCAGAGTTTTTAATGACCAGTTTGGAAACGTTTCAATATAAATAAGGAATATAAATGACAAATAGGTATAGCTTTAGATTTTGTACATGTAGATAAATAAAATTCAACAGGGGCTGTTCTAGTAATTTCGTGCATAGCAGCATAGGCCACTGGAAAATGAGAAATGCGGTATTATACCTAATAAAATATAAAAGTATAAGTATTATTATGCACAATAACTTCAAAGTCATAAATTTTAAAGGATAAGTTAGGTCTTAACTCCTGTGAATAAGGATGTGTGTGATAGTCATATGATGTGCTGTGTAAGCAATTTAAAGCTATTTAAAGACAGTTACAACAGTAGGATACAACTGGGCATGCTCAATGCCTGTGGCAGTGGGGGCAGAGCATTGGTGCTGGTGATGTCACAAATCACAGTACAAGCTGGAAACACCACCCTGTATACTGCTATAAATGTGCATAGATTGCAGCTAAAAGCATTCCTACCTGGGCGTAGGAATGTGCTCATTTTAGTATGGGGCACTTTTATGGAGAACACAGTTACCCTTTAATCTAACATAAGCCAGCAGTGAAACCTTAAACTTACTTGTCCTCTGCTTATTCCTCTGACAGTTCCCAACTGCACCCATGCTATACTATTCTATGGTGCACATGCAATCCTAGTATTATACAATCAGTTTTGTCTGATAAAAAATCATTTTAGAACTTGCCAGATAGGCAGGAAATTTGTATGAACTTTGTAAGATCGATGTACGATTGTCCATCCTGTACACAATACAACAATTGTACAATATCAGAATATCTTAATATCGTACAATCTATGCATGTTAAGTCACCAGAGATAGTAGCTAGTTTGATACAAGACGGGGAGTATAAGCAGCTCTAGCATTTATAGACAACAAGCAGATATGTACAAATGCATAGTTTAAACTCAATATGCCTCATTTACTGAACTGCTATCACTATGATCAGCACTCCATGCGCTCATTAAAGTGATTAGTGGCTCTCGCAGAGAAATTGCGGCTCTCGGCAAAATCATCTCCTTCGCGGAGATTGCCGTAAGGCAGGTGTTAAATGTTTGAAAAATGCAGTGTAAAACCAAAATTGAATTTGGTTGCCGCTGCGTGGTTCATTTCTGGAAACCACCACAGCTGCTGCAAACCCTTTATTAAAGTCGCTCTAACATATATTTAATAGGTTAGTGTGACTATTACTATAGTTTATCACTATAAATAAGCCCAAATATGTTTCATACCTATATAAATGTAATGAAAAGCCAGCCCCTGCATCTAAAAACCCGCTAAAAAAAAAAATAATTCTAAAAATACAAGTGGAAACTGCAACATTTTATGGGTGCTTTTAGTGTGTAGGCAATGGCAGCACAGTGAATATTTATCAGCATAGCTTCCCCCGCACCCAAACAGTTACCATAAACCAGCCAAGTTCCTAATTACACGTCTTCTTTGTTGAGTTAATATGCGCTGCTCTAATTAATACGCTTCCAAGGGGATAAAAGGAAATGATTAAAAAATGACACTGTTTTCAAACGTGTCAGAAACTTCACAGAAACTTGGCTCACAGATGCCAAATGCAGTATGTGCAACAGGATCATTAGCCGTTCTGAAAATATGCAAACGCATGGTTGTGTGAAGCATGTGCTTTTGCAGCATGCTGTGGTCAATAATTGCTTAAAGGATAAGTGCACTTTAATATCAAGTTATGTTCATTTGGAAGATGCAGCTTTAACCCTTTCAGTGCCATCAGAATTTGTTTGCGCTCAGTGCCAGCAGAATTTTCATGAATTTGCCCTCAATTGGTTTAGACTGATTTTACAGTAGGAAACCTTGCAGTAAATCAGGAATATCTTACATTGTTTTTTTCAGCACAAAGTGTACTTTAACACAGTAACAGAATTTTGTAATTTTCTATGGGTAAAATATGTCAAAAAAATGGAAAATTTGCACATTTTCATGGATTTTCCCCATTTTTATGTATGGTTATCTTAAGGTTACACACAAAAATCTTACTGTATCTAAAAGCACTGATACTCCCGAGTACAACGATGCCAGATATATGTAGGTACCCGACTTTTCCTGTACAGGAGGCACCCCCAAACTAAAACTGCACCTTCAAGAATTTTACACTAATTTGAAATGTATAACCAGTTAACACAGAATATCTACCAAATTAACTAAAATATCCCCACAAGTGAGATATTTTTACAAACTACACACCCACAGGATTTTATGAGTGAGGTTAGTTTCGATCAAAATGCAGATACCCGGGCGCAGCTCTTCGTCCAATTGTAAGTTATTTTCTCACATTTTCATTTTTTTCCCTCAACTGTAAAATCAGAGACAAAATCAACTGTGGAGAAAAGTTCAAAAGCATCTCAAATATGAAAGCCTAACCCCTCCCAAATAAAACGATATGCCATATTCATATGTGTACCCAAAGACATGGCTACCAACTAACCCAAAGGGGACCAATGTTAGATGTCAGTAGCAGCAAAAAAAAAAAAATTAGCCAGCTTTACATTTGAACAGTCTGCAGTTTTTCCCACAAAACACCCCCCTAACTCAGAATAACCCCCCACAAACTATATATATGAAATCTACACACCTTCAGCTATGTAACGCTGTAGTTTGTTCATTCATACCATCAATGGTGTGGGTGCAGTTCTTCGTAAAGGTCGCACTTTTCTAAAAAAATGAACAAAAAACAACTTCAAAAAGTAGAAATCATGTCAAAACCTCATGGAATGTAAAAAAAAATTACCAAATATCAATCTCCCAAATGTCCTGAATCAAACAGTATTCCATATGCGTGGTTACACACGCGGACGTGGAAGAGAATAGCCATGAAGTGAGACAATGGCAATGTGCAATGGCTCTGAAACAGCAAACTCCGAATTTGAACAGTCTGCAGTTTTTTCCACAAAACATCCCCGCAACTTAGAAATAACTCCCACAAACTATGGGGGTTATTATATGTGCATGGATGCACACAGAGACGTGGCTACCAACTAGTTCAAATGGGACGCATGCCCAAGTGTAATTACAAGAAAAAATTAAAGTTCTGTAATTTGAACAACCTACACAAAGGAAACAGCCCTAAAACTTGAAAATACCCCCCCATAAACTATATATTTTCGGAATCTACACACCTTCAGCTACGTTACGGTGCCAAGCTTTCATACATTCATCAAGAATTCCAGACACAGTAATTCATAGAACTCTGTGTTTTTAGGAGATTTTGTAAAAAAATAAAATAAGATGATTCAAATTTGAAATCCTACCTAAACCCATTTGGCAAGTAAAAAATCCCCTAAATGTCAATCTCCCACATCTCCTAAATCAAACGGTATGCCATATGCGTGGATGCACACAGAGATGGGGCCACCAACTAACTGAAATGGGACACATGCACAAGTGCAATTACAAGAAAAAAATCAGTGCCTCGTAATTTGAACAGCCTATACTTTTTCAAAGGAAACAGCCCCGAAACTTGGAAATACCCCATACAAACTATATATTTTTGGAATCTACACACTTTCACCTACTTAACAGTGTCATGCTTTCATACATACATGCAGAATTCCAGACATAGTACTCCGTAGAACTCTGTGTTTTTAGGAGATTTTGAGAAAAATAAAATAATATGATTCAAAGGTTGAAATCCTACCTAAACCCACTTAGCAAGTAAAAAAACCTCACTAAATGTCAATCTCCCACATATCCTGAATCAAATGGTATGCCATATGCGTGGATGCACACAGAGACGGGGCCACCAACTAACTGAAATGGGACTCATGCCCAAGTGCAATCACAAGAAAAAATCAAAGTGCTCTGTAATTTGAACAGCCTACACATTTTCAAAAGGGAAACAGTCCCGAAACTTGAAAACACCCCCACAAACTATATATTTTCGGAATCTACACACCTTCAGCTACGTTACGGTGCCAAGCATTCATACATACATGAAGAATTTCAGACGCAGTAATCCATAGAACACAGATTTTTTTGGAATCTACACACCATTAGCTACGTAACGTTATCATGCTTTCGTATATACATAGAACTCCGTGCTTTTAGGAGATTTTGTGAAAAAATAAAATATGATGAATCAAAGGTTGAAATCCTACCTAAACCCACTTGGCAAGTAAAAAAACCCACTAATTGGCAATCTCCCACATGTCCTGAATCAAATGGTATGCCATGTGCAAAGAAAGACCAACTAGCTCAAATGGGACCCATGCACAATTGCAATTACAAGAAAAAATCAAAAACCGCCACAACCCACCCCCAATCCCACTCCCCCTTTTAGTGGTATTTTAGTGGCATTTCCGTGCAAGCCCTCTGCTTGCACGGAAATGCAAGCAGGGGGCAGGACCAGCAGACGCGTCTGTGATTGGCTGTGAGGCATGGTAAGTAACTATCTGGGGACTTTCTAAGAAAATGATTATAGCGGTTGGGGATGGCAGCACATTTACTATTATATACATAAAGGGATTTATGCTAGGGGGAGGGAGACCAGAGTGGGTGGGAGAGGGAGGGAGAGGGAGGGGAGAAGTGCTGCACTGCGCATGGCAAAATTCTCCCGGAGGGGAGACAGGAGGCAGAGTCCTATATGGACTCTGCTCTCCTCCTGGTGGGCAGTTTTTTGGACTTTGGGGGGGGATTACTGGAGAACCACTTGGAGCTGGGATGTAAGGTAAGGATTTTATTGCACTACACATTGGGGCCAGTAGTGGGGGGAATTATAGGTTTTGGGTTGGACATGCCCTTTAAATTGGATCCTTTGGGTAATGGGAAGCCAGTGGAGAGATTGACAGAAAGGGGAAGCGTGTGAGAAGCAGGAAGAGAGGTGAATAAGCCTGGCAGCAGTGTTAAAGGGCATGTCCAACCCTTTTTTCAACTTTTTATATATTATAGATATTGGTCCCCCTGTCCCAACCGCCGTAATAGAATTCTTAGAAAGTGCCCCGATAGTTACTTACCTTCCCTCTATCCTCCCCCCACTCTCCCAGCCCCTGCAAGCAGGGGGCGGGACCGGCAGCTGCGTCCCTGATTGGCTGAGAGGCAGCCAATCAGGGAAGCGGCTGCTGGCTGCTCAGAACGCCGGAGGATAGAGGGAAGGTAAGTAACTATCGGGACACTTTCTAAGAATTCTATTACGGGGGTTGGGGATGGGGGACCAATATCTCTAATATACACAGGGGATTTTACACTAGGGGTAGGGAGAAGAAAACTGGAGGGAGAGGGAGGGAGGGGGGGAGGACTCTCCTGCGCATGCCTCAGACCATGTCGAGGTTGAGGCTGAGACAGGCGCAGGATGAGTCACACAGACCTTCTACACTACACTTTCCTGGACTTTGGAGGGGCACAGCATGGCAACCATAAGGAGCTGGGATGTAAGGTAAGGATTTTTGTACACTACAGAGTGCGGCCAGTATGGGGTTAAATTTAAATTTTGGGAGTGGACATGCCCTTTAAAGATTGATTGAAGGGGTGCCAGTCAGTTGCTTGGTAGACCACACAGGAAGGTGTTACAGTAGTCCAGAAGAGAGATGATAAGGGCATGAACAAGAATTTTGGTAGCGCTCTGTGAAAGGAAGGAACGAATGCGTGAGATGTTTTTGAGCTGTAACCAACAGGAGTTGGACAGGGTATTAATGTGGTGTTTAAAGGAAAGTTCAGAGTCAAAGGTTACTCCCAGGCATCGCACATGAGGTGTTGGGGAGATTGGCGTGTCATTAATGTGTATAGTAATGTTGGATAGGGGGGGTAGATCGAGATGGTGGGAAAATGACAAGTTTGCTCTAATCCATGTTGAGTTTGAGGAAGCGGGAGGACATTCTCTATAGTGTATACAGAGGGAATAAAACGGTTTAGCACATTAGCCTTTTCAGGCATCCTCTATAACCATCTAAGCCGCATTATTTAAAGGGAATCTAAACTCCGAAAATCCATAAAAACAACTATTTGCCATCCGTTTGTATTATTCACAGGGAGGTGAGAACGCTTATTCTCACCTCCCTGTGAATAATATTATGCTCGGGGGACCTGGAACTTACCTTACAGACGATCCACTCACAGCCGCTCCTTCACTGACAGCCGCTCTGTCCCAACCGCGCGCCCTATCTTAGGCGCATGCTCGCAAATACAAAAGATAGGGCGCACGATCGGGAGAGAACAGCTGTGCAGTGAAGAAGCGGCTGCGAGTGGAGCAGCGGTAAGGTAAGTTCCAGGTCCCCTGAGCGTAATATTATTCACAGGGAGGTGAGAATAAGCGTTCTCACCTCCCTGTGAATAATACTTGGGTTTTATTCATTTCATTTTGTATTTTAGCTAGTTTAGTTGCTTTCTTGTACTCCTTATTACAGCTTTTATACTTCCTGTAAGCCTGTTCTGTTCCCTCTGATTTTAAAAGCCATTTTCTTTTTTTATAAATTTAGAAATGTAATAGTTTAAAACCCCTTTAAAAACAGTGCACTTTAAAAGCAACCTTCACCATCAGCTGCTTTTAAACAGCTAAATGCGCATATGCTGTTTAAAAGACCTGACCCGAAATTCCGGAACCGAATTGTAAGCTCGGGTCCGGTCCTTTAAATAGCTGATCGCACATATGTTTCCTTCATATGCGTGATCAACTATTTAAAAACAGCTGCTAATGGACCTCTGTTTGGGAAGGGGGTGGGTCCAATCTCGTGTGTGGGGGGGAGCAGGGTGTTAAAATCTCCTCCAAATCTAGCGATCTACTCCCCCCCCCACCAAAAAAAGCTGCACCATCATCTTTGAGATGCAGTCCATCCCTACTAAAGAGCCTGTAGCCAACAGAAAAGTCAGCCCTGTTCTCTAAAAAACCTAAACTCCATTTCCTTACACCAACCCATTAGCTACGCATTAATACTCCTAGGCTCATGTTGCCTCCCTAAGCATAGCACATGGCTGCTGTAAGTAGAGTTTGGATTCTTTTTTAGCAATCTAATATAGCAGTTGGGGGTGGGAAGGGATGCCCTACATTAAAAAAAATGTTATGCTAGATGAAGGTCAGCCAGTATATACACCTACTGATACACACTCAAAACCCAACCTATCCTTCTGGTTCCATGGCAACCATACCTAAACCATCAAAAAAGGTTGTTTTATGGTCTAAAATACAAAAACACTACCTAACACCACACAGAGACAGGCACAGCCACCTACTGATACACCCTCATAACCAAACCTACCCTTCCATTTCCATGGCAATCATACCTAAATTATCAAAAAGGTAGTTTTGCCATCTAAAATGCAAAAACATACTCTGTTACCCCAAAAGACACAGGTGCACACACCAACTGATGCACCCCACCATTTTGTTTCCATGGCAACCATACACACAATAAAAAATATATGTATTTAATGAGAATGAATTATAAAATTGAAATAATTATTGAGATTTAACTTGCCGCACAGGCACACACATTCCCTTCCAAAATGTAGCCTTTGTAGCCAAATTCTAAAGTTTATACTTTCTCTCTAGTTTACCTACTGAAACTGATCCTATATATGATCCCGTATAATTGAATTGAGCCCGTGTGTATTTATTTTTCCATGGAATTTTCACCAGGTTTGACAAAACTTGACTTGAGTCATTAACTTGTTTAATTGATAAAGTTAAGAAAAAATAATTGAACGCGAACATGATGTTAATAAATGAAGATAGTGTAGAACATATACATTGATTTGAATATATTGTATACTTTTCAACCACTAGAGGGCATTGGAGTACACTTATATAGATATTTTGCTTTGATGGCTCTTACATTGGAAACAGAAGATGTGATTGGGAAAAGAATCCCAGTCACCAGAAACCCACTTAACTCCACAGATAACCTGTAGAGGCACTCTTTAGGCATATAACTAGGAAATATATATCCCCCAAAACTTCTGGGGATCAGGAAGTAATAATATAGGTACTTAAAAGTATGTATCTTTATTATTGGTAATAAACATAAAACACTTCTCAAATATAACAACACTTCATAAAATACAATAAATATATTATATAACTGCCCGCATCCTAGTCGTCCCTAGGTGCTGGAAAAAGATTATCTATAACTAGTGTCCAGGTAAGTAACGGCAAAAAAAAGCAGAGACTGGTTAGTGGCATATAGTTGGTTAAAAGCAAATGGTCCATGTATGGCAAATAATGCAAATATGGCTAGGCAAATGGTACAATGATTGTTAGTAGCAAATTGCACAGATGAATGGGCCCTCCGCGCAACCTCCGTTCATCCAGGGGGTCGGGGTAACCCTACCTAAAAAAGCAAAAAAGCAGAAAAAGCCTTGCCAGAACTTATTGACTGTACGGATGGCCGTAATGTGATACATAGGTTAAAGTCAATGGTTACTCATATCAGGATACTTAAGTGTCTGCCGTACTGCATTCCAGATTCCCATGTCTATCATTCTACAAGTCCTCACTGATTTCCAACATCTTATGTAGCCTACCGTGTCACAGGTAATAAGTCTTGTCTCTATAGCAGATTTCCACAGTGTAACAGCCTCACCAGCCACAATCTGCTTTGTAAGGGGAGCTTGGCTCTTACATTAAAGGATATCTAAACTTGTCCCCATGCTAATTAGCCAATTGAGACAATGGAATACCTATCCACTCTCGCTGGGAGAGAGAATAGCAGCAATTAAAATGACCACACTACCCAGATTACTATATCTGTTCCGAGGCCTCCCCTCCGATTTTAAACAAACAGATTTGCTCAAACTCCAAACAGAAATTGTTATGGCAAAACAAACGCCCCTGCAATAAATACGAAAATCTTGTGAGACATAAAAGTAAGGGTGGATTCGCCCTACCAATGTTTTCACAATATTTTCTTGCGGCTAGTCTGACACAATTAATTCAAGCAGCTAACAGAGAGGGGAAGATGGCATGGTTGGATATAGAAAATACTCTTTTAGCTCCCCTACATTATTCCTCTATTTTGTTAATTCCCAGAGCAAACCGTATCAATAACAGCACACAATACACACAATCCATTAAAATATCACTACGAATCTGGGATAAATGCAATAGAAAATACCAACTAATTCCATACCCATCGATCAGAGCCCCATTGCTCTATTCCCCTCTCTCCCCTGTGGGTCTGGATAGCAGAGAATCTAATATCTGAAAAAGTCTGGGAATTCTGACAGTTAAAGATATTCTCACAAAATAGAATAAACCTTTTTTATGGGAGGAAGCCTCGCAGATCTATCATATTCCAGCTCAGCTTTGGTTCTCTTACTCCAAAATGTATCATTTTGCATACAACATCCTACAAAAAAAAGAATACAGCTCTCACCCCATATGAGAAACTACCCGAAACAACATCCAACTCCTCAGGACTTATCGCCAGAATATACACAATCATATGGCACGATCTTCTACCTACCAGGTCCAAATTTACACACAAATGGGAGGAAAGATTTCAGAATGTAATAGATGATGATATTTGGCTCTCTATGTATTCTCACTCACATAAGAGCTCTTCAAATATTATTACCAAAGAACATTTAAGATCCTGTATGATTGGTACATCGCACCGGAATACCTGAATAAAATATCTAATACATATCCTAATAACTGCTTTAGGGGATGTGGTCTCCTTGCCCTCATTGTTGGTGGTCCTGCCCTCTAGTACAGCCCTTTTGGAAAATATGTGAGGCACTTATTAACAGTGTCCAGAGATGGATTAATATCATGTGGGGCCCTAGGCAGGGCCATAATTTAGGGCCCCTTTTTTATTAAATATATTGTATAGACTATAATTGTTACTGCTTTTGAAGCTGGGCCCCCAGAAGTTTCCTGGGCCCTAGGCAGTTGCCTAGGGTTGCCTTGTGGATAATCCTGCTCTGACAGTGTCTTCTCCAGCTCCATAACATTAACCCCCTTCGCAGCCTTATTCAATATGCCCATAGAGAGCCTGAGCGTGCCAGCAAATCGATTAGTAGCCCATATCTGTTCAGCAGCAAGAGATCTTATTGCAGCCTCTTGGAAGTCACAGACTCCCACCAGATCAGCACTGGTAAACAAAATCTGGCAGATATACTCTAACTAATAAATGATATATCAATCTCAAAATACATTGAAAGATTGGTCCAAGATATGGATATACTGGGACTTAAATATGATAACGCGAAACACAGACCGGGAGAGAGAGGACTAAGGTCCGAGAAGCCCGAAAGCCATAAATCTGAGTTATTATAATGTAAGTAAGCTAAAGAATAACAAGAGATAAAGTAAATGGTTCATTTTTCTATCCATTTGTGAGAGAGACAGACAATTATTTTTGTTAGCTATGAAAGTAGTTATTGTTATTTATAAGCTAAAGATTGTGAACTAAACGCTGTAAACAGTGAATGACGAGATCAATCTGTTTTGTTAAAATTTAATTAATTGTTATATAAAATTTTATGTTTTAATAAAAACTTATTGAACAAAAAAAAAAATGGAAAGTACCTGGATCAGGGAGGTAGGATTGATTATTCCAACCTGCAGCACCAACAGTTTTCACTTGCCAGGTTAGTCCTGGATGATTCCTGTATTAAAGATAGTGCTGAAGCCAGGAGGAAGACTGTCAGAATCAGTTTTCTATGGACTGGTTCTCCTCCCAAAAACAGTATTTGGAGGTAAAAATTACCAGTCCTATATCCCTGTACCAGGTACTTTTCAGTTTTTTTAAAACTGTTTTTTAAATAAACTTTATACACACTATAGTTTTCCTTTAATTGAACACAATTAAGACAAAGGATAGTTCTGGTACACTAGTAAAAGGCTCCTAGCTGCCTCCTCTGAACATGCTCAAGCTCAGAACAGCTAACTAAATTGCTGAAGTGGGCGAAAACAAATATAGCCATTAACACTATATATAGTGTTATATAGATATAACAAATATAGCCACTAACACCAGCCTATGTTAAGTTAACACTCCAGTTTACCAGCCATTTTTCAGTCAGTTTACCAGGCACTGTTAACTCAGTCCACTCAGCCCACCAGTCTCCCAGCCAGTGTTAAGTCAGCCCTCCAATGCACCAGATAGTTAGTCAACCAGCTCTTTATGTGCTGTACAGTCCAGGATATGAATAAATACATGATGAGAAAGTTAGGAGGTGGGATGAAGACAGATGACATTCCAAAGGCTGCTCCTTCACCTCGCCGCAGGCAAGCACAGCCGCAGATTACAGCCTGTGAAGAAAACCTAAAGTCCTTCTCCTCCCATCTGTAGAAGTGAACATACCAGGAGTTAGGACATCTACAGCCCCCACCCTCTGCGTGGCTGCTTACACTCACAGGCCCCATGGCCCCTCCTCCTTGTGGGTCCCCCACTGACCCTCCCCTTGCAGGGAATGGGTCTGAGATGTAAGTAGGTAAAAGTCCATGTGGCCATGGAGCCCACGAGAGGCAGGGGCCATGGGGCCCAAGGGGGGGAGTGCCATGGGGGGCTGCAAGGGAAGGGGTAAAGGGGGGCCTGCAAGTGCGATGAGGGTTCAATGTTTTGTTAAACAAAAAAAAAACCTATGCAGACCCTGTGCACCTGCATAGGTTCAGAACAAATGGAAGCTACCTCAGGGGTGATTAACAACCTCAGAAAGATTTTTTAGAGAAGTCACTCTACAAATCAGCATAAAGAACAGTACTGTGAAAAAATATCTGCTTCTATTTTCTATCATAATGTAAAGCCTATTCACAATAAATAATTTTAAGCCCAGCCACCATGTCAAGGTTACTTTCTATAGTGCTCAGCTATAGAAAGCAACCCTGGCAAGATGGCCAAGTTTAAAATAATTTGGCCAACTTAATAAAGGGCATGTCCACCCCCAAAACTAAAATTTAACCCACTGCTGGCTCCGCTGTGTAGTGTAAAAAAATCCTAACCTTTCTACTCCATATGGTTCTCCTGCTGTGCCAATCCAAAGTCCAGAAAAGTGAAGAGTAGGAGCCTTCCTGTGTGTAATCTGTATCTGCCCTTTCCTGTCCTTCTGGACATTGGCATGTGCAGGGAAGACCTAAAGTTTTACTTTATTATACATTGGTGGCTACACAGATGTTTCTTTAGTGAGGCTTAATAAATAATTAGCATTATTATTTCCCTTTTCCAGTGTCAGACTGGACCGTTTTGGCCCACCAGGAAATATGAGACCAGGGGCCCACCAGGAGGCCCACCTAACATTTCATATCTCTGTTATCACTCATTTACATATCCTGGGGCATAGCTACCAGGGGTGCAGGGCATGCGACCGCACCAGGGCCCTTGGCAAAGAAGGGGGTCCCATTTTGTGCTAAGGTTTCAAAACTAGCAGTCTGTGTGCCTACTGTTTTACCAGTGGTCTGTGTACAAAGCATGTTTACCATTGTCTGTGTGCCAAGCATTTAACCAGTGCCTGGCTGTGTGCAGTGCCAGTTTCCCAACCAGTTTATCACTGTCTGCATGCCAAGCATTTAACCAGTCTTTGTGCCTTTAATTTTTCTTCTTTTTTTAATTTGTGTTTATTGAACAGTTGAACATGGTATACAATTTACAGTCTGTTCATTTTGTTTTATCAACAGTATATACATCTTGTATATCCAAAGTAGTTTATAGTATACCACTATACAGTAGAAAGCTGGTGCTAATTATCTAAATTCAATAAAATTAACTATTTACAAATACATATGCCGTCCCCAGTATTTATTAGTGTTTAAATTATCCTTGTAGAATATTTCTCTAGTATTCATTGGAATTAGATACTAGAGATAGAGGGGGAGGGGAGTAGAGGGGCCGAGGGGGGGGGGGGGATTGAGGTGGGCACCACTACTTGAGTTATAAATATTCTGATTTGGGTTAGGTGGTGGTATTGGGGCTTTCAGTCCATACATTCCACATTTTATTGAATTTTTTTGGACATCCTCTCTTGCTATATAGTATTTTGAAGTATAGTAAAGTCGCATTAATCAAATCTTTCCATTGATTTAGGGTTGGTTTGTCTGGGGACATCCATATAAGTATTGTTGTTTTTCTTGCGTAGAATAACGTTTCAGTTAAGAGTATTTTCTGATATTTACTCCAGTGCTCATCACTGAGGAGTCCCAGTATACAGATTTCTCCTTCGAATGGAATTCACATCATACATAAATTTGAAAGGAAAGTGACTACTTGTATCCAGAATTGTCTGACATGCGGGCATTTCCACAGTAAGTGCCAAAAATATGCTTGGTCTTGTGCACACTTTGGGCATGTATGCGGTTTTAGTTGTGAGATTCGGTGGAGTCTTTTGGGAGTGAAATATGTTTGGTGCAGGACATTGTATTGGATCAGTCTATTGTTTGCTGATGGTGATACAGTTGTATGTGAGCTTTCGAATTCTTCCCATACGTCATCCGGCAGTTGTGGCAGAGAAATTTTCCATTTTGTTGTTAGTGCGTTGACTTGTTGGGTTGCCTGTTGCTGTATTAGCTTTGTGTATTTACGGGATATTAGGCCTTGCATTCCTTGAGTGCGGATAATTCCAATTATAGGATGTTTTGAGAGTTCTATTGTGGGATAGGTAGGGAATTCTGCTGCCAAGCAGTGTTTTACTTGTAGGTATCTATAGTGAAATGATCTTGGTAGTTCATATTGTTGTTGTAATGTTTCATATGTACTGACTGAATTGTTGTCTATAATGTCTGCGAAGGTAAGTATTTTACTGTTTTGCCATTGTTTATAGGGTATTGATGCTAAGTGTGGGAAGCTTTTGTTCTGCCATAGGGGGGTCTCAGGTGGTGTACATTCATATTTGATGATTTTGTTGGTGGTTTCCCAGGTCTTGCTTGCCAGTTTATGAATTGTTGTGCCCCGGCCAATGCTGTTGCTGTAGCATTTTCTCTGATCCTTTCGGTTCAGTTTTGGGGTCTATCCAGGTTTGTAGATGCTTAAGCTGTCCGGCTAGGTAATACAGACTGAAATTTGGCATCGCCAGGCCACCGTGCGTTTTGGGACATTGTAATGCAGTCAGTTTGGTTCTTGCCCTACCACTTCCCCATGGAAAAGATGTTGGCATACTATTCAGCTTTTAAAAAAATTATTTGGGGATCCATGCCATAGCATGTTGTAGCATGTATAACAGTTTTGGAAGAAGGATTATTTTAACTAGATTAATGCGTCCTATCAGGTTTATTGGTAGCTGTCTCCAGGCTGTAATTTTGGCTTGTACAATTTCTAGCAGAGGTTGACTATTTAGTTTGTAAAAGTATGATGGGGAGGTGGTGATATATATTCCCAGATATTTGAAGTGATCTGCCTCTTGAATGGGGCACGGTAGTAGTGGTAGGGTGGAAATATCGCTGTCCATTGGATAGAGTATGGATTTATTCCTGTTAGTTTTAAGGCTGACTGAATTGTTGTCTATAATGTCTGCGAAGGTAAGTATTTTACTGTTTTGCCATTGTTTATAGGGTATTGATGCTAAGTGTGGGAAGCTTTTGTTCTGCCATAGGGGGGTCTCAGGTGGTGTACATTCATATTTGATGATTTTGTTGGTGGTTTCCCAGGTCTTTAACTAATTCACGGTGCATTTAAATTAAAGGATATAGTGGTTAGTCTCTGCACATCCCTTTGATGTTGTCTGAAGAAGGTTCCACGCAGGTACCGAAACGTTACATGTGTGAATAAACACTGGATTTGTGTAAGACTGGAGTGAGCTATATACTTTCAACCCACATTTAAATTAAAGGGCAACTATACTTAAAAATTACTTTTCATCATCTTAATCAATAAATAATTATGTGCAAGTATTACTTACTCTGGGGTGTGTGTGTATGTTACTGCATGCCTTCAATCCAGTACTTATTTTGATCAGGCTCATGGTGGACATAGACGCAACAACGTGATCATACAATGCACAGATTGTACGATCGGATTGGAAAACAGATTTTTTTTCCCCCCCAACTGAACCGATTTCAAATTTTTCAACCCATCATTCATACATGATCCGACGATTGTATGACCGCATTTTTTTGTGTTTATGGTCACTGTCACAAACGCCAGTTCGCTGGGCACGTGATCTGACCAATCAACCGGTACAAGCTGCCACTACTTTAAGTTATGGCCTTAAAGATGCCCCAAAAACACTCTTGACTCTCACTGACTATGCACACCACTGTCCTAAATGGTTAACACTACACCATTCACTCCAGCAACTAATTGGTTAATTAGCATCAGTCCTTCACAAGCAGTCACAGAGTTAATTAGCATTTACACTGCAAAACAATCCATTCAACCACATATAAAATTATCAGAGGCTAACTGAGTTCTTTTAGAGCATCAAAGACAAAATTTATTAAATTTTAGATTTAATATTCCAAAAGGTGGACAGTGCATATAATACAAAAATAAAAGAAAATGGTGTTATAATAAAATGACATACAATAGGTACAACTGTTATATAAAATAAAAAGGATAAAAAATATTCACAGACCCTACTCACTAGAAGCATCGGGTGCATACACACGGTTTTAGAATGTCCCCTCAGTATGAACAAAGTTATAGGGGCTACAAGGATTTTAAAACCATTTCATGAACTACCCCCCTTCTCTGGGCTATTCATGAGGTGGGAGTGTCTAGGAATGTCCAGATTTACGACTAGCCAAAAGCATTCATTCCCCCTCAGTTAGACAGATTCCATATAAATGTAGATATGTACATTGTATTGGGATATTGACCACATATTCCTCTCCAGTATTAATTATCAATTCCTCCAATACCAAATATGACCTGTGTGTAATCCATATTTCCCAAGATATTAATAACTCGCCTTAGTAAGGGAATAAGGGCTCCATGTTGGGTATTATTTTAATGGTCCTGCTTTTCCATTCTCCAGTATAATATTGGTTTCTGTCTTACATATTCCAATACCGAAATACATTTATTTTACATGTATGGTTGTCCTTAAAATGACCTCTTAGTACCCACCAGACCCCTAGCTGAAGAGAATTCCAGATACATGGTTCGGCCCCACATTGTCTGGAAAAGAAGATCTGGCTCCATGCTTCACTAATCGTAATATAAACAATAGGACTGTTCCAGGGTGGAATGGTATTTTTATTGGTCCTTATACCAATAGTTAACCCATCAGTATTCCCCTTCCTCTTTTAACAAACACCTCCCCCCTTTCCATCTGATCAGACTTTTTTTAAAGAGGGCAAGCATGCTCAGTAATCATATGAGGCAGCACTGGGAGAGGGAATTTCCCACATACCAACTGTCAACTATCTAAAGAAACAGCTGCACCGTTACTCTGGGTGGTATTTATAAAGGCACTGTATCACTTTTTAGCGATAGTGCGCCTTTAATAATAGGTAAAGCGATTGTTAAACCGATCGTTAATTAACATTACCGATCGTAGATTTACGATCCCCATGGAATACCATTGAGGTAGTTTACTACCGCATGGTATTCTATGACCGATCGTTCGTTAATTAATGAACATTCGCTCGTGAATATACGATTGCGGCTGTACATTTATGACCACGATCGTACATTAACTAACCGGCGGTAAATATGGCCCACTGCTCTGCTTTCTTGTCAGAAACTGGATGAAAATTAGCCACACTGGGGATAGCTGAGTTAGTTCGCAGGAGAGAAGTGAGGGTACGGTGTCTGGGCTGGGGGGTGTGATGGCAAGGGGGGCAGTAAGGGTGTGGTGTCCAGGGTTGAATTTACCATAGGACAAACAGGGCTCCCAACCACCGATTTTTTTTTGTTATGTTTAAAAATAAAAATCTGAATCTCCAGCCTCCCACAGACCCATCAGCTCACCTTCTTATTGCCTAACTGTACAGTGTCTAGCTTTCCCAATCCAAGATAAATCTGTGAACAGGACCGGGCTTTAGGACCCAGGGGAATGCAGGGCAGTGAAGAGTCTGTAGCTTATTCTGATTTGTCCAATCAGCCGGCGCCAATTCTCCTGAAGCTAGGGGATAGGCTTGGAGAGGGCGGAGCCGAGTAGTAATGAACTGTGAAGGTGTGTTTAAGGTAAGCAACAGCCTGCTATCATGTTTGGAATTGAAATTGTGGCTGACTTAGTTGCAACTAAAAAAAAAGTAGTGTAGGACTATAGTGGTGGGGACAGTTTAAGGGTGGAGAGGTTAGTGTAGCGATTCAGATTCCTTAAGCCCTGTGGGCGAACGAGAGGGATGGAATATATTTATTTGGTTGGGTGTGTGATTGGATAGGGGTTTTGGTGGCTGACTTTATGGGTGACCCTGTGGGTGTGTGTGTTGGTGGCTGACTGTATGGGTGACCGAAGGGGGGGTGTTGGTGGCTGACTTTATGTGTGACTCTGAGGGGGGTGTTGGTGGCTGACTGTATGGGTGACCCTGAGGGGGGTGTTGGTGGCTGACTTTATGGGTGACCCTGAGGGGGGTGTTGGTGGCTGACTTTATGGGTGACCATGAGGGGGGTTTTGGTGTCTGACTGTATCCCTGAGGAGGGTGTTGGTGGCTGACTTTAGGGTGACCCTGAGGGGGGTGTTGGTGGCTGACACTTTATGGGTGACCCGGAGGAGGGTGTTGGTGGCTGACTTTATGGGTGACCCAGAGGGGGGGGGGGGTTGGTGGGTGACCCTGAGGGGGGTGTTGGTGGCTGACTTTATAGGTGACCCTGAGGGGGGTGCTGGTGGCTGACTTTATGGGTGACCGTGAGGGGGGTGTTGGTGGCTGACTTTATGGGTGACCCCGAGGGGTGCTTGTTTGGGAGTGACCTTTCGGGGTGTTGGTGGTTTGGGGGGGGGGGGGTTCTGAGGCTGATGGGTCTGGGTGGCTGACCCCGTGTTATGCTTGAGGCTCAACTCTTTTCGACACAGAAACACGGAAAGTTCAGAGGAAAATATCATTATTTGTAGATTTCTTAGTTTATATTATACATACCTAGTTATTCTACATATTATCTTCCATTTTGAAAAATCAGTTCCTTAGTATCCTTTGCTATTCCCTACTGTTGACATTAGTGAGCTTACATTTCAGGTTCTAACGATCCCAAGTCCAACCTATTCACTTTTTTTTTTTTACCCTTCCTAACAGATCCAGAGGAAGGCAAAAAAAAAACAAAAGGCAATCGGAAAGTACTGTATACACTCGAGTATAAACTGACCAGAGTATAAACCAAGGCACCTACTTATACCTTTAAAAAGGAGTAAAAGTGATTGACTCGAGTATAAACCGAAGGTAGAAAATAGCACCACAACTGCCTTCTGATTCTGTATTGTTTTGAGGCTTTAGTTGCCCTTTAAATGGACAGCAGAATTTCCATACAGTAGTCCCATACAGTAATAGCCAAATCCAGTATGGCTATTACTGTATGGGACTACTATATGCAAATGTATGGGAATTCTTCTGGGCATTTAAAAGGCAACTAAAGCCTCATTCCTTGGCACTCCAGATGTTTGGAAACTACAACTCTACAATTAATACCAGTAATTCTCAATATTTTTTAGTTTTAGAAACTTATCCAGGCCATTTTTAAAGCTATTCAATGAACTTGCCATTACCACATCTGCTGGAAGACAGTTTCACCGTTCTCACTGTAAAGAAACCTTTCCTAACCTGAAGATGAAACTTCTTTTCTTCCAAACTCAAAGGACATCCAGGAGTCCTCTGATATGACCTATTCGTGAACAATGCACCAGAGAGTTCATTGTATGGCCCATTAATATATTTGTATAAAGTTATCATATCCCCACGCAAACATTGCTTCTCCAATGTAAACAGCCCTAACTTGTCTAATCTGCCTGCATATTTAAGCCCCTCCATTCCCCTTATTCATTTAGTTGCCCTTCTCTGAACTGCTTCCATTTCCAAGATGTCCCTTTTGTATATGGGATTCCAAAATTGCACCACATATTCCAAATGAGGCCTCACCAGTGCCTTGTAAAGAGGGAGAATAATATTTTTCTCGCTTGAATCTATTCCTCTCTTTATACAATATCTTGCTAGCTCTAGTCGTGGCTGTCTAGCATTGTTTGCTACAGCTAAGTTTGTTATCTACCAGAACCCCCAAATCTTTTTCCATTACAGATTCACTTAACACAGAGTTAACCAAGCACAGACACAATATACTCATTGCCCCCCTTACCATCACAGATCCCCACACACAGACACCATTCCCTCACTGCCCCCTTTGCCAAAACAGACCTCCGTGCAGACACCCCCTTGTACAGACATCATACCCTCACTGCCCCCCACCATAACAGACCCCCATGCACAGATACCATACCCTCACTGCCCTCTTGCCATTACAGACCCCAAACCCTCACTGCCCCCCCTTGCCATAACAGACCCCCATAGAGACACTATACCCTCATTGCCCCCCTGCAATAACAGAGTCCCATGTACAGACACCATACCCTCACTGCCTCCCCTTGCCATCACAGGCCCTATGTGCAGACACCATAACTTCACTGCACCCCTGCCATAACTAACCCCCATGCACAGACACATTATACCCTCACTGCCCCTCTTTCCCTCACAGACACCGCACCATCACTGTCCCCCATCAAACAAACTCTGCCTTTCCCCCAATTTATTTAGTTGCAAGCCGGTTTCTGTCAAGAAAGCAAAGCAGAGTAGAGATACAGCTGTTAATATTCCCCTCAGGTCATAGGGGGCCCAGCTGAGGTAAAGCACTGATTTATTACTCAATACAGGAGTGAGGAAAGTAAAGGGCTTTTAGTTTATGTACTGTTATTCTTTCCTGGAATGGGCTTTACTACCCCTTTAATATCATTGATTTGCCTTTATAGATTGAATGTATGTTAATATGCAGTTTTACTGTTTAGTGGGAAGAATAAACGTAACTGCCAACCTGATTTGATAACGGTGAGAGAGACTTATTCTGGTGCCACACAATAACTACTTCATTGCGCCAACGCCTCTCTGACTGAAACGTTACTGTGAAAATTGCGAAGTCTTCAGATGGCTGAGGTGCAAACCTTACCAAGAGGGGAGTGGATACTCAGGGAATATGGTAGACTCAGAAGGTCTGACAAGAATGAAGATGCAGCTTCTTGGAAAGTGAGTTACAGAGAGGCCCATACGAATTCTGTTAGGAGGCAATGTTTTCCAGTCATGCCTTTACCTATTTAACTATAATAAAGGCCCATGCTACTGTCTATTATGCTATAATGTAGGTTCATGCCACTGGCTATTATGCTATATTGTGGGTCCATGCCACACTGTCTATTATGCTATAATGGTGGTCCATGTCACACGGCTTATTATGCTATAATGGGGGTCCATGCCACTGCCTATTATGCTATAATGTGGGACTATGTAATACTGCCTATTATTCTATAATGGGGGTTCATGCCACACTGCCTATTATGCTATAATGGGGGTTCATGCCACACTGCCTATTATGCTATAATGTGGGTCCATGCCACACTGCCTATTATGTTATAATGAGGGTCCATGCCATACTGCCTTTTATGCTATAATGGGGGTCCATCACACTGCCTATTATGCTATAATGTGGGTCCATCACACTGCCTATTATGCTATGAATGTGGGTCCATGCCACACTGCCTATTATGCTATAATGGGGGTCCATGCCACACTACCTGTTATGCTATAATGGAGGTCTATTCCACACTGCCTTGTTATGCTATAATGGGGATCCATACCACACTGTCAGTTATGCTATATGGAGGTCCACCACAATGCCTATTATGCTATAATGGGGGTCCATGCCACACTCTTTACCAAACTGCAGGTAAGTTAGTACATGGAATTTATTTGGATCACGCCTGATGCGTTTCGGACCCGCTAGTCCTTAAAGGATAAGTGCACTGTAAAATCAAGTTATGTTCATTTGGAAGCTGCAGCTTTAAAATACTGTTGCCTGCTTGAGCCTCAAACAGTTATGCCTGTGAGTTCCGTGCACTCTCCTGCTTGAGCCTCAAACAGAAATGCCTGTGAGTTCCGTGCATGGAACTCACAGGCATTACTGTTTGAGGCTCAAGCAGGAGAAAGCAGAGGAAATCTCAGAGGGGCGGAGCTTAACATTCAGAAAACCAGTAACAAGATGTCAGCAACTTTCAAGGCACAAAGCTAGGCTCTGGAGGGGCATAGGTAAAAAAAAATATGGCAACGGTATTTTTAAAGCTGCAGCTTCCAAATGAACATAACTTGATTTTACAGCGCACTTATCCTTTAATCATAGGCCTATCATAGGTCCGAAACGTGTCAGGTGTGATCCAAATAAATTTCATGTGCTAACTTACCTGCAGTTTGGTTTTTCTTGTCCCGGTGGCCTCAGATAGTGCGGAACCTTTTACTTACCGTTAAGATTTTGGATGTATAGGTCCATGCGACGGACCTGGGGCCACCGGCATCTGGGTCACACAGAGAATGTGGTTAGCGCTTACCTTATGATGAGTGTTTCTTCTTGTTGATGCACAGCTGATTAGGCGACGGGTCCGGGGTTATACACACCCGGACCACTATTCCTTTTAAGTAAGAAGTGTGTTAATGAGTATACAGTATACACTAATAGTGTGGGGTTGAGCCTGTGACTGTTTTATTTCAATCCATGCCACACTGCCTATTATGCTATAATGTGGGACTATGTCATACTGCCTATTATGCTATAATGGGGGTCCATGCCACACTGCCTATTATGCAATAAAGTTGTCCATGCCACACTGCCTATTTTGCTATAATGTGGGAACTATGTCATACTGCCTATTATGCTATAATGGGGGTCCATGCCACGCTGCCTATTATGCAATAAAGGGGTCCATGCCACACTGCCTATTATGCTATAATGTGGGACTATATCATACTGCCTATTATGCTCTATGGGGGGTCCATGCCACGCTGCCTATTATGCAATAAAGGGGTCCATGCCACACTGCCTATTATGCTATAATGTGGGACTATATCATACTGCCTATTATGCTCTAATGGGGGTCCATGTCACATTGCCTATTATGCAATAAAGGGGTCCATGCCACACTGCCTATTATGCTATAATGTGGGACTATGTCATACTGCCTATTATGCTATAATGGGGTTCCATGCAATACTGCCTATTATGCTATAATGGGGGTCCATGCCACACTGCCTGTTATGCTATAATGGGGATCCATGGTTTTGAAAGTAAGCGCACACCCTCAGCACTAGCATGTGTTATATGAACTTTCTGTGGTGCTGGTATCCAGACGTCCTGCCACGTCTCCAAGGTAAGTAATTGAGGAAATCAGGAACCACGCACATTTTTTATGAATTGGGTCCTTAACCCATTTATTCCGTGAAAAACACTGTGTAACGTTTCAGGGGACTATCATATCTGTTGAAGGGTGGCTGAGGTTCCCCGAAACGTTACACAGTGTTTTTCCACTGAATAACCTTTTACTTACCGTTAAGATTTTGGATATATGGGTCCTTGCGACGGACCTGGGGCCACCGGCAGCTTAATGTAATCACAGGACATTGGGTCTGTGCTAAAGCAACTCTTCCCCCACCATTTTGCTTTTTAAAAGTTTGAATCTTTACCTGACAAACAGATTGGAATATCCAGGCAAGTGACACATCTTCTATTAATGGGCAGTTCAATGTAATCATCTAATAGGGGTTAAAGGGCATGTCCACCCTTTATACTTTTTACATACTTTTTACATATGATAGGGCACCCTATTTCAACCACTAGGTTTGTAAAATAACTGTGCAGGCAGAACTCTACTTACAATCCTTCAATCTGCTTTTTTTTTTTTTTTTTTTAGATGTTTGAGTCAAATGAAGAATCTGGTTTACTCATAATGACTGTCTTAAATACAGGTCATTTTTTAATCTTCCAGGGACATACTCAGCTGGTAAGAAATTTTGTTAAATTCTGTTTGTGAAGGTTCTCATTCATCCAGGTCATGGTATATCTGTGGAATTCAGTTATATCAACTGTCTTTCCTAATTCAGAATGTCTTGCACAAGAAACTGTGGGAATGTGTCTCAATCAGAATATAACAGTAAGGTGTCAGGGACCTCCTGAATGCAAGTTGTTGATTGCATTGTAGCTAAAACCTGTTATCCAAACTGCCCAAGGTAATGCTTCAAAACGGCATTGCACAATTGGTGTAACTCCCCACCCCCTCCCACTTGGTTTCTTTATTTTAACATAAATATTCTTCTTGGCACCACTAAAAAGAGAACAAAGTAAAAATATACCATGACCTGGATGAACAAGAACCTTTACAAGCATAGAGAACTAAATGTATTTCTTTTAATCCAACAGGAACCAAAGTAAATGCAGGGAGACACAAGCAAAACACAGTTTTGCAATCCGAAAGGATTTTTTATTGCTGCTTCAACAGGGTCACAGTGACAGAAGTCCCAATGTAGCAGTGTAGCTAAAGAAATCAATTAAAAGTCGCCCCCCCCCCACACACACAAACATTGAAAATCCTACAGCTAAAAGAAAATCTTACATAATTCAAGTGCAGCTTATCTACCCATATCAAAGCAGTTTTACTTTCACTATAACACAAAATCACTGGGTGAATGCTATTGGCTGTAGTGAGGAACAGATCACATCCACTGCACATGTTCCACACTCCATTTGTGGCTCAGTTTTAGGAGGGGGGGATACAGAGAGAGGAGACATGCATACTAACTAGGAGTGAGCTGAACAGGACATGAGGAGATCTAATGACAGGGAGCACTGAGAGTAAAAAGGGACCAAGTTTCTGGCAGCACTGAGAATATAGAAAAGGATAAAGGCAAGTCATTTTATTCAGTTTAGTGTCCCCTTAAGGACTTTGAAAAGCTGCTTTTTACTCTGCAGTTTATTTACCAGACAGTGAGAATTGCATCCAGCCTTCCTGGGACATTAAAAAAGTCAGCTGATAAATTGACTTTTATTCTGTTCCTAGCAAGAGCTAAAGCTTCTAAATCTTCTGATATTCTCTGTATCTGCAGTGATGGCTCACCAGGATAAACACTTGTTTTAGATAGATGAGTCCAAGTCTCCAGTGTTAATTTTTTAAAATTTGTTTCCATTATGTTCCTATGAAAAAAATAAAGATTCCTGATGTACTATCTGATGGGTTAGTGGTATGAAGCTTTGGTTTAAGCAAGACGAGACTTACTTTTAACTTTCACTAAAATGGTATTTTGTTTTTTACATCCATGCTATCTAAGAAATAAACTGCAAAAATTACTCTTGCTTTTTTGAAAAGCAAAGGAATATATCATTGTTAGGTATAGAGTCATTTAAATACATTTTACACACTGTATTGGAATCCCTGTTCTGTGTCGGGGAAAAGGAAAGATCTTTGTGCTGTTACATGATTTGCTTTTGGCTTCTAGGA
Organism: Hymenochirus boettgeri; assembly: GCA_019447015.1. Classification (NCBI taxonomy): domain Eukaryota; kingdom Metazoa; phylum Chordata; class Amphibia; order Anura; family Pipidae; genus Hymenochirus; species Hymenochirus boettgeri. The sequence goes on along the minus strand of CM033471.1, from coordinate 171,304,222 downwards.
AGCAAGACTGCAGCTTATTTTTTTGTTGAGCACTACATAGCATGTGCATGTACTGCATACACATGTGGATTATGGGAGCTGACCTCTATTACCCACAGGATAAGTACATAAATCGCCCAGCAGCCACAGCAAAGGGAGTTGAGACACACAGCTTGTTGTATATATTGTTTGTGAATATGTTTTTTTATTGGGATAATGTTGTCTGCAGATATGTTGACATTACAGTTTTCATGTCCTTTTCCCTTAAGATGCAGGTACATGCTGAGTCATACATTGGTGCAGGTGCTGCTTAGTCTCCCCCACATACAAATCATAACACTCTTCACTGCACTTTACTATGTGTATGATGATGTTTTTTATGGTGTTTTTAATATTGGGTCTTTTGGATGCATCAGTTGCTGCCTCAGTGTGTTGCTGGTTTTAAAGAAGAGATATTGATGTCGATATTGATTTTGAAGAATTAGCAATATGGGTGTAGTTGGGTAATGGTGAGAGGGGTATTAGGTGGTGTCTGCTACTAGCTAAAGAAGAGATATTGATGTCGATATTGATTTTGAAGCGTAGGCAATATGGGTGTAGTTGGGTAATGGTGAGAGGGGTATTAGGTGTGCTGCTACACTAGCCACTAAATGCTAGCAAGGAGTAAGGGAGTCAGCTTCATATACAGATGGCAAGGGAACGTTCTGATTATGGGGACTTTAATTACCCTGACATTGATTAAGTACATATTTGCCAATAGTCCCGGATTAACTGGGACAGTCCTGGATTTTAGGTAGCAGTCCCGCTATCCTAATGTCCCGGGAAAAGTTCAGAGATCTGGGCAAACCAGAACAGTGCCTCAGCCTGACTGAAACTAACTTTCTGTCTGTGACGCTGGACCAAGCAACATCTGGTTGCACAAGACAGTGTCGGGGCTTACTTCCTGCTCTGCTGCCCTCTGTGTTCGGCTACATCTCTTTGGCTGACTTTTCTGTTGGCTACAGGCTCTTTAGTAGCGACGGATTGCACCTCAATGATGATGGTGCAGCTGTTTTGGGGGAGAAGATGGCGAGGGGGTTGGAGGAGATTTTAAACTAGGTATGGGGGGGCAGGGTACGTTGAACTACACAGGGGTAGATAGAGAAGTTAGAGATCAGGGGGCTAATAACACAACGGAGGCAGGAGAAAGGGGAGGGGGGAACATAGAGGATAAGGAGGCATGTACGACCAAGTATGGAAGTAAATCAATTGATAATCTAAAATGTATGTTTACAAATGCAAGAAGTCTGGATGGAAAAACTGGGGAACTAGAACTAATAGCTTTAAAGGAAAGGTATGATGTAATTGGTATAGCAGAAACGTGGCTAAATGATTCACTGGACAGTAAATATTGCAGGATACTCCTTACTTAGACATGACAGAGTTAATAAGAAAGGAGGAGGAGTATGTATGTATGTTAAACAGGAATTGAAGCCAAATCTAAAATATGGAATAGATGGGGACATACACCAACATGGCAGAAACAATATGAGAGCTGTGTACAGGAAGCAAGAAGGTGGGTTAATTAATTGTTGGAGTATGTTATAAGCCACCAAATGCCGGGGAGGAGATGGAAATGAATCTACATATGCAGTTGGCAAAGGCTGGTGGGAAAGAGGAAAGCTAATTTTATGCTGTTAAAGAAATCACTGTTCATAGACTGGGGGGAATTGTTTCTAGGTAAAGATACTGAGCAGATGTGGACCACTTTTAAAGGGATATTAAACTATTAAATTTCTAAATTTGTACCTTTAGGGAACAAGTGTAAAAAAAAGTAGGTTCTCTCCTGCATGGCTTAATGCTCAGGTAAAAAGGGAAATGGAAAAAAAGAAAAAGGCTTTTAAAATTTTGAAATCAGAGGGAACAGAACAGGCTTACAGTATAAAATCTGTAATAAAGGGTACAAAAAAGCAATTAAATAGAAAATGAAATACGGATTGCCGAACAAAGCAAGTCCAACCCCAAAATGTTTTTTAAGTATATAAATGGTAAAAAGATGAGAACTGAGAATGTGGGACCATTAAATAATGGGGCTGAGATGGTTGTAGAGGATGCCAAAAAGGCTAATCAGCTAAACCGTTTCTTTACATCGGTTTTTACTGTTGAGAATCCTAGTCCCAATTAGGGATTGTAATAATACGCAGGGGAGAAATGAGGAGTATTCACATTGGCTGAAGGAGGATATGGTACGGAAACAATTAGACAAAGTTAATATCAATAAAGCCCCAGGACCGGATGGAATACACCCTCGGATTTTAAAAGAGCTTAGTTCAGTTCTATCTAGACCACTGTTTCTTATCTTTTCAGATTCACTTTGGTCTGGGGATGTGCCGCTGGATTGGAAAAAAGCCAATGTAATACCAATATTCAAAAAAGGTAGTCGTTCACAGCCCGGTAACTATAGACCTGTAAGCCTAACATCAGTGGTAGGGAAGGTGATGGAAACTTTGTTACAGTTTCATATCCCTGACTTTGTCTCCAGAGCTCATCTTATTAGTAATAGTCAGCATGGATTTATGAGAAATAGATCATGCGAGACAATTTTTTTTTTTTTTTATTCGTTTTATTGTTGTCACCAAGATTTCTTAATACATTGCATTGCCTTGTAATATTGTCAGTATTGTCGACATTGTTTAAACATAAAATATATATCTATTATCGTTTCTATCAGTTAAATATTGCATATTACATAACAATGATACTAACATATTGTCTACTCATGGGTGGGTTGTTAGTGAATTGGATTGAGACACATATGATGACTGAATAAACTTCTAAACCATTTTAAACTATGAAACCGTTTCTGTGTATTACCTTCTCTGTGTATGTATTTCAGTGCATTTGTCGACCCGTCTGCCAGCCCTCTTCACCTGCCGGGTGCCGTCCGTTGGTTAATTAATAGTAAATGAGGAGTCGATCCATGTCCCCCAGATTTTGTTAAATTTATCTGGATATTTCCTATGTTTGTATAGAATTTGTAACAGGGCTAGATCACCATTTATCAATTTGACCCAGGTCTTCACCTTTGGTTTTTTGTGTGACATCCATCTCATTACAATAGTTTTTCTAGCATAAAACAAGGTTGCTTGTAAAAATATTAACTCATAACTGGACCATATATATTCATCCGCAATCCCAAATATACACATTGATATTGAATTTCGTATGGAATGTGGTGATAAATGCGACAATGTTTGGAGTACATCTTCCCAAAATTCAGACACACTTGTGCAATCCCACAGTAAATGGATAAAGTCTGCAGTTGGGCTGCGGCTCTTAGGGCACTCAGTTGCACCAGATTTAAAATGTTTCATTTGCTTAGGTGTACAATACGCCTGATGCATTATTTTAAATTGTATCAATTTATTGTTCGCTGCCGGCGAAGCAACTGTATGTGAGCTAATGATTCCTGCCCATTGCTTGCTGTCTAGATCTTGTAAATGTGGGGACCATTTGTTTTTGATTGCCTCTACACAGATTTGTGATTTAGTTTAAATGAGGAATGAATATAATTTGGATATCACCCCGCGCAGCCCTTGAGTGCGGATCACTCCAATGACTGGGTGTTTGGTTGGAGTGGAGACGCTCTGAGAGCATGTCCCAACTGCATATAACGGAAATGCAACCCCTATCCAGACCATATTTCTCTTGCAAGGTCTAGAAGGTGACTAAACCAGACTCTTGTACAATTTGTCCTAGTTCCTTAATCCCAGCCGCCTCCCATAGTGTCCTCCCAGGTAACCTGCTAAGTTCGGGCAACAGTTTATTGTTCCATAGGGGGGTATGGGTGTAGAATCCTGTCAGACCCATAAAATGATTGGCCAAACGGCAAATTCTTTGCGATTGTTTGTGCAGTGCCCGCCCTGCTATATGTATTGTTGGGGCCTCCAGATAGGCCATATAGGAGCCCTTAATATATTCCGCTAACATATAATCAGATTCCGTTGGCTTGTTAGAGACCAGCATTGCAAATACCTAAGTTGGGAGGCCCAGTAATACAGCTGCATATTTGGAAATGTTAGGCCCCCAAGGTCTTGGGAGCCTGCAGTTTTGTGGTGCTTACTTTTGCTCTACCATTGTTCCAGACGAATGACAATATATGACTATTTCGTTTTTTAAAGAAGGAGAGGGGGATATAGCTGAGTGAATGTTGGACTGTATATAAAATCTTGGGCAGTAGCACCATCTTGACCAATTGCACCCTACCCCACAGATTCAAAGGCACACACCCCCACACCTGAATTTTGGTTTGCACAAAATCTAATAATGGGGCAATGTTCAAAGAGTAAAACATCTGTGGCGATTTAGTAATAATCATATCCAAATATTTGAATTGGGGAACTATTGGTATGGGCACCGGGGTTACAACAGAGTGTGATGGGGTAGTGTCTAGTAAATACAATGCCAACTTTCCCCAGTTTATGGTTAGTCCGGAGAAAGTTCCAAAGGTGGTAACTAGATCAAATGCAATTGTGAGTGCGTCATCTGAGTTGTCTATGTACATTATAACGTCATCTGCATATAGACCTAGTTTCTTCTAATGCCCTTCTATCTTGAATCCTTTGATCCTACAGTCATTACGTAGTGTAGCTGCCAGCGGTTTGATGGCTAGTGCGAATAAATATGGTGAAAGGGGGCATCCTTGGTGAGTGCCTCTGTGTAGTGAGAACCGGGCCGATAAACTGCCATTCAGCTGGACTTGTGCTTTAGGGGCTGTATATAGTAATTGGACCCATCTAGTAAAGCTAGCACCAAATCCAAATGCTCTGAGTACCCCCAGCAGATATATCCACTCTACGGAGTTGAACGCCTTAGCCCCATCCAAAGATAGAATTATGCGGTTTCCAGCGTTGTCATGGTCTATTTGTGTTTGTGTTAATGTACGGCGCAGGTTAATAGAAGTGGATTTACCAGGCATAAATCCAGTTTGGTTTGGGTGTATGATGGATAGTATAACGGATTGTAGTCTAATTGCCAGTGCTTTGGCTAGGATTTTGTAGTCAGACGTCAGAAATGAAATAGGTCGATACGATCCACAGTCTGTCGGTCTTTGCCAGGTTTGGGTAGTATCACTATTGTGGCTGAGCATAGTGAAGGGGGGAGTGAGTTCTGTTCATAGGAGTGAGTGTACATATATAGTAACGGTTGTGCTATTTGCTCCCGGTACCTCTTATGTATTTCAATTGGAAGACCATCTGGTCCAGGGGGCCTTGCCAACGGCCATTTGCTGTATCGCAAACTGTATTGCTTGTCTGTGTGTAGAACTTAGGGTAGGGAGACCTATTTCGGTTAGATAATTTGTGATTTCGAAGGAGGTACGGTTCAGACGGGAAGTGTATAGTTCGGTATAAAAATCCTCAAATTCTGCCAGAATCTGCGGGTATTGCATCTTGTTTAGATCTTACAGAGAGTATGGTATTTGTCTGTGAGTTTTCTTTAATTAATTTAATTAGAAAGGTGAGTAGTTTGCTAGATTGGTTAACATTTTCAAAGTAGTTCTGGTGCATGAAGGATTGTTTGTTAACAGCCTTTACTGATATCATATTGTTATACATTCTTTGGGAAATCAACCATGCTGAGTGATTAGCTGGGGTGCTTTGTTCGACATATACTCTTTCTGTTTGCGTTAACCGGGCAATTAGCTCTTCCACGTTATCCCTGGTAATGCTTTTTAGTGGAATGCAGTTTTCCCCTCAAATATGCTTTTAGGGATTTCCACCTCAAACTATGGTCACCGGATACCGAGTTGAGGGTTATTAATTCTCCTATCTGTTCGCCAAGCGTGTCCGGTTGTGGAAATTGAGTCAACCAAAATGGGTGGAACTTCCACGGTTGGATCGCCCTAGAAGACTCGGGATATTTAACAGATATCTGAATTGGTGAGTGGTCGGATATCCCTCGGGGGAGATAGGTTACCTGGGTCACCAAGGGGGACAGAAAAATAAAATCTATTCGGGATTGCGTGTTGTGGGTCTGGGAGTGACAGGAGAATTCCAGAGTGTTGGGAAATCTCTGGCGCCAGATGTCTTCCCACTCCCAGGAGTCCACAAGAGATGCCAATGGTCTTTTAGAGCCAGAGCCACTAGGTTGGTTTTTTGGCATTCTGGGGTTCCAACGGTCTTTGATGGAGCACATAACAATATTAAAATCCCCCATACATATAATATGAGCCTCCGGGTACTGGGCTAACATAGGGGCGATCAATTTAAGGGCTGAAAGACCTGTTCCAGGTGGGTTGTAGACTCCCACAAGAGCTGTCAAGGAGGACTCTGTCTTGGCTATTACACACACACATCTGCCATACGGATTAGTTTTTACTCTTAAAATCTGGTGTCTAAGAGATTTCCTGATTAGAACAGAGACACCTCTTGAATAAGCAGGTGAAGACCTGGGTCCATTTGCTTAATACCCCTAGTCCCCTCACATTCCAGAAAATAATCTTAATTGCGGGATTTGACTCACCCATTTCTAAGTTGTGTCTAAAGGCATTGTGCGGCGACGGGGAGAGGGCACGGCTTCTGGGCGACAGCGTTTGCTGAAGAGACTGAAATATAAACATAAAACCGTAACATTTCAACAGAATTAACAATTAGCATACTTATGCTAAATATGGGCATCTTTACTTAGATACCAGTTGCCTGGTAAAGACCAGTAGTTACTGTATTAAATATACAAACGCCCTAATGGCGGGGGGAATGAGCGGAAATACAAACATCCAAAGATGTTGGGGAATGGGCTCCCCCGTCAACACTTATTTTCTATATTTTTTTCCCGTATTGCAAGATGGTATATGGTAAGTAAACTACTGTTTGGTCTGGTTATCTCGCGAGCACCATTTGTGTTATTTTAATATGGCTGGTGTTCACTACTTTACAACAGTAGATTAAAGCCCAGCAGGTGGGTATTGTCATATAGACTTGGAGTCGAGGAGTGGGGGGGCCATACAATATCTGCCGGTTATCCGGTGATTTCCCAGCTTGAAATTATGAAGTGGTAGTGGAACAGTTTATAAGAATATGAACTTCACTAGACAGCCCACTAACAGTAACATGTATCATAGCAGTTCTATCATACCCCTTCCCTTTAATGCCAGACAAATTTAATTGGTTTTTATGAAGAAGTGAGTAAGAATTTGGATTCAGGCACAGCAGTGGATGTGGTATACTGTGCCACATAGGTGACAAATGTATAAACTGAGGACTGTTGGCCTTGAAGAAAACATTTGTGCATGGATAGAGAATTGGTTATTGGATCGCAAGCAGAGAGTGGTGGTAAATGGAGCTAAAGTTCTAAGCGGAGTGCCTCAGGTTTCTGTACTGGGGCCACCTCTGTTTAATCTGTTTATAAATGACTTAGAAGGGGGCATTGAGAGCAAGGTCTCTGTGTTTGCAGAGCTTTGTAAACTTCAAACGATCTGCAAGTGTTGCAAGCAGACCTAGATAGATTATCAAAATGGGCAGCAGAATGGCAGATGAGATTCAATGTTGATAAATGTAATGTGATGCATTTGGGATTAAATAACCCCTGTGCCACCTACACCATAAATAACTCTGTGTTAAGTGCATCTGTAATGGAAAAAGATTTGGGGGTTCTGGTAAATAACAGACTTAGCTGTAGCAAACAATGCCAGGTAGCAATGGCTTGAGCTAGCAAGATATTGTCTTGTATAAAGAGGGGAATAGATTTAAGAGAGAAAGGTATTATTCTCACTCTTTACAAGGCACTGATAAGGCCTCATTTGGAATATGCAGTGCAGTTTTGGAATCCCATATACAAAAGGGACATCTTGGAAATGGAAGCAGTTCAGAGAAGGGCAACTAAATTAATAAGGGGAATGGAGGGGCTTGAATATGCAGGCAGATTAGACAAGTTAGGGATGTTTACATTGGGGAAGCGACATTTGTGTGGGGATATGATGACCTTATACAAGTATATTAATGGGCCATACAATGAACTGTCTGGTGCATTGTTCACTAATAGGTCATATCAGAGGACTCGTGGACATCCTTTAAGGTTGAAGTTTCATCTTCAGGTTAGGAAAGGTTTCTTTACAGTGAGAACAGTGAAACTGTCTTCCAGCAGAAGTGGTAATGGCAAGTTCATTGAATAGCTTTAAAAAGGCCTGGATAAGTTTCTAAAACAAAAAAATATTGAGAATTACTGGTATTAATGCATATAGATCTAGTTGATCCAGGGATACTTTCCGATTGATGATTGAAGTCAAGAAGGAATTTTTTCCCCCTTTTTTGCTGTTTTTTTTTTTTTGCCTTCCTCTGGATCAACTGTAGGGTTAAAAAAAAATGTAAAAAAAAGAGGGTGAATAGGTTGGACTTGATGGACGTATGTCTTTATTCAAGCTCAATTACTATGTTACTATGTATGTATGTTCATGCGCATGCACATGCTGGGGGTGGGGTTGTGGTGCTGGAGAGAACGCTGAGAAGCCCTGTGTCAGCACCTTCCCTGTGCATATTGCCAAGTCTCCCAACGGTGCTGAAGTTGGAAGGAGAGGGCCGGTTGAGAGCCACAGTCACTCCAGACAGAATCACTGTCAGTCAGTACAGTAAGTTCAGTTGAGCACAGCTTGATCAATTGCTGTGTATATGACTTATGTTTCAAATGAGAATTCAGCTAAAAAGGCAGAAAAGTCTCCTTCGTCTAAAGAATACACTTTAATTGTTTATTGAATGAAGTAATAAATATGGCCATAAAAGGAATAGGTCACTGTAATAGTGAACTATTCCTTTAATACATTTATTGAAGACCAGGGGGTTAAGGAGCTATGGCCTTACTTTCTGTTCTTTAATCAATATCTCAGCAGCGAAGGTAAAATATATTTATCTTTTGCGTGATCCATTGCGTCTGCTCTTTCAATTCCCAACCGCTTCCTGGTTCGGATCAACTATAGCATTTTTCTGCATGCGCACTATAGTTAACCATAACCAGGAAGCGGTCGGGACCTGTCAGTACTGCAGCGGTGGATCTCGTGAAGGTAAATATCTCTTACCTTCGTTCCTGGCATCTGAGATATTGATTAAAGAATGGAAGGTAAGGCCATAGGTCCTATATAGGTCCTTAACCTCCTGGTCTTCAATTAATTTATTAAAGGAATAGTTCACTTTTCCAGTGAACTATTCCTTTAATACTTTATTAATCAATCAATGTAAATATATCAATTTTATGTATAACAATATGAGAACTATTTTAATATGGACACTTTATCTGATCTGTGATGCATTTTTCTACATTTGCCTAATAAAACCTTACTAAAGCACCATACACATGCCATTGCAGGGCCAACGCACAACTGTGAAACGAAAGGCCTTTTATTCTATCAGTTGGTCTATGGGCACTTGGTCAGGCAGTACTTTGACACCTGACCAAACATACTTAGAGATTGTATAAAGACATATGTCCATCTAGTCCAACCCTTATACCCTACCCATAATGTCTGTCTAACAGTTACATAGTAACATAGTATTGGAGGTTGTAAAAAACATACGTCCATCTTGTCCAACCTTTATACCCTACCCATAATGTCTGTCTAACAGTTACATAGTAACATAGTTTTGGAGGGTGTATAAAGACATACGTCCAGACTTAATGTGTGTCTTCTGACATGTTCTATTGGTGAACAAGACCCTAGATAGTTTATTGTATGGCCCATTAATGTATTTATACACAGTAATCATATCCCCATGCAAGGGCATTTTCTTTAGTGTACATAACTTATCCAATCTGTTTAAGCTTCCCCACTATTTAGTTGCCTTTCTCTGAATCCTTTCCCTTTTCAAGATTACCTACTTACCAAATAATAAACAGATTAAATAGAAGTGTCCCAAACACAGAACCCTGTGGCACCCCACTTAGAAATTTAGTCCATATTGACTAAGCCCCATTAACAACTACTCTCTGTAGCCTAATCACCAGTTATTAGTGTATTATTGATTGTCAGGGTTATCAAGTGAGTTATACTTTACCATAGTCACCATGTCACAGTACACATACATACAACAGTGTGATGCATACAGCCTATCAGAATGTCTTAAAGATTGTCAGGGGAAACCCACCCAAATACAAGTAGAACATACAACTCCTTGCAGATGTGTCCAAGGGAGGAATTAAACCCAGGACTTCAGCGCTAGATACATACATACATATATACATACATACATATATTGACTTTCAGGTAGTGCCGCTATTTCTTTGTGTCTACATACATACATACTTACATACATACAATTTATTGGTGTATGATTGGCAATCTGGATTACTGTATTCTTTGTAACAAGCAATGATGTACCATTACAGACATGAGAGCTTAAACAAAAAGAGCTCCAGGAAGAAAAAGATTTAATATTTCTTCAAGAAGAAGTTATCAAACAGTGAAATTACAAGTAAAACAGGCTCATCATTGCAAGATGAACAAGCTGTTGTGGAAGTTGAGGAAGTACAGTGTGTTGCCAGTAGCTCAGGCTGTAGTGCAATTCATCCCTTTTTCCTGAAAAGGTAGAGTAGAAAGTAAATCACCACCCATGGAAAGCACTGAACCGCAGGTGGTAAATATTTCAGATGTTGGTGAGCATGAGACCAATCTGTACAGTCCATCCAGAACAACACCAAAAAGAACCAACACAGGTGATGTACACGATGTCCAGTATGAACACCATCAGAGACAGAAAATGCAACTTTATTTGAAAGTGAATTAAACCCTAGTGAGCAAAATATTGCAACTGAAGAGATATCATCGGTGCCTGATACAGTAGAGGAGGAACAGATATCTGCTGCTGGAGATTTGAACACAAGTGCAAGGGGAAAAAAATACCCCTTTAAGAAAATAGTTCTACTTCTAAAGCTACAAAGAAACGCTTGCGTAAATTTAATCCTGATTGGCAGTCTAAATATGACTTTATAAAGAAGAGTACCTTGGGTGGTACCTAAGCTTTTTGCAGCTATTGCAACAAAGACATAAGTATTTCTCAGGGTGGCATAATGTCGTTATATGCTATATTAAAGTACAAACACGAGGAAAAGGCTGTTTTACAGAAGACTGCAGTATTAAACAGAAAAATAACCAGCTGGGCCAGTACATCAGAGTCTGCTCTCCTGGATGAGCAGGCCAATAGAGCACCACTGCTATGGACTGGTTTAATGATTGAACAGAACATATCTTTCCTGTCTAGTGACTATGCTGCAAAATTATTCAAGGAAATGTTCCCAGGAGATGTTTCTACCAAATTTGCATGCGGTAGAACCAAAGCTGCACATTTGTGTAATGGTGTAATTGCCCCAGAAGCACAATATAAAGTTTTAAATGCATTGAAAGGCACAAACGAAGGATGGTTTTCTGTGGCCACTGATGGAAGTAGTGATACAGATGATAAACTTTTTCCTGTTTTAATACGTCATCATGAAACAGATGGTATTAATGACACAACTTTACTAGATATGTTCCCCTGTAATAAAGCCACTGGTGAAAATATATTCAATGCACTTAGTCATGTCATCACTGGAAAAGAACTTGCTTGGGAGAATTTTGTGGCCTACAGCAGTGATAACGCAAGTGTAATGGTTGGAAAGCACAACAGCGTGCTTAGCCGCATAAGAGGAAAACAAAAGTATGTGATTGATGTGGGGTGTCCTTGCCACCTTGCACATTTACTAAGCCAGCAAGCTGTAATGGTATTATCAGTTAATGTTGAAGAGCTGATAATAGACACATACTATCATTTTGAAAAAGCTTGTTCCAGGAAACAGGACTTAAGAGATTTTATGGTGTTTTGTGACACAGATGTCCGAAAAATACTAAAAAAACTGCTCAACTCGCTGGCTTAGCCAAATGAAGTGTGTTGAAAGGATCCTTTCTAAGTGGGATGCCTTCCAGGTTTTTGGGGGTTTTTTACATATTTTGGAGATCAAGAAGATGGCAGTAGAACAGGAAGGAAAAAGGGCACTGAGAGAGAAAGATGCCTATTGTCAAAGTTTGATAAAATGACAATGCTGTACCTTTTTTTTTGTTCATGCTGTTTTGAAAAATGTGGATAGATTTAACATTATGCTACAATCTAATGACCCAGTGATCCACATTTTACATGAGGAAACTAGAAATTTATAAATATTTTCTTGTAAAACTTATAAAAACGAAAAACAGCCAGCAAAAGTGATGATGAATTACTGTTGATTGACTATACAAACAAAGAAAACCACAAAGACATTAACCAGATTTTTATAGGATTTTCTGCTAGACAAACTACGATTGTGTTAAGATGAACTTGATGACCATGCCGTTACCAAATGTTTTAAAGACGTGAGAGCATTCTACTGTGCTGCTCTCAAATACATGCATCATCGTTTTCCCTTAGACAGTCCAGTTTTGAAAGGTGCCAGGTACCTCAACCCCAAAAACAGGTCAAGCATTACATTTGACAAAATTACTAATATGCTGGACAGCTTCCCAAAGCTAATTGCAAAAGCAGAAATTGATAATCTACAGTCTGAATTTGAATTATATAAAATTTCTGCAAAATCAGAAATCGGAATAAGTGAAGGCCAAGAAATAGTAAACATTGACACAATTTGGCAGAACATCTCTCAGTTAACATGGCCCTCATCAGGCTTGAAAAAGTAACCCCTTCTTTGCCGACTTTCAAAATATGTTCTGTTGATACCACACAGCAATGCCTATTGTGAAACCATATTTAATATAGTAAGAAAAGTCCAAACTGAACTTAGAAACCTGCTTGGAAAAGATACTAAAGAGGCAAAGTCAGCTACAAGTGTCTACTCAGAATTTACAGGAATTCGTAACACACTTGTTGGCATTTTATCTGCATTTTATCGACCAGTGGAAATAAGTTACTTAGATTACTGTTAACTGTTCTGTATTAACATTTACAGGTTTTGTTGTTTTTATTTGCAAAGTTTTAAATCTACCTCTTTATAATTGCACACAATAGTACAAAACTATGCCAGTTATAACTCAGATTAAAGAGTAGACCAAAAAGTTTGGTAGAGTTCTCCTGTACCAAACAAAAATACAATATAATATAAAAGTAGAAATATAGTATAAAACATGGAACAGTATTTTAAGAGATACCTGTAATAGCTAACAATATAGGTTACATCAAACATTTCCAGTGCACTGTGCCTTTATAAATGTTTAAAAGCCTCTATTACAAATGTATTGTTACCTATTAAAAGTTTCACTACACAAATGTTTTATTTCTTTAACAATACTGTTTTGTTACAGGTTACAGCAATATTTTTGTTTTTGTGTTTACAGTGTTTGCAATGTGCCCTTTAACTATGTTTCTGACATGTTTGGTATTGCACTGGTATTTTTTATTGCACTTTTTTCTGTATTATATGTTTAAGAATATAATACAAATATGTTATTATTGATAACATGTTGAGTACAACATGTCTGCTATAATTTAATTTATACAGTTTGGTTAAATAAAAATTTTTTTGGAAAATTCCTTCACCGTAATTTTCAGTAATGGGTTAAGTCCCCAAACGCTGGCTTGGACAGGAAATATGTAAGCAATAAAACTCCTCACCCCCCTCCCAACCCCCTTTACCTCTCCCCCCCCCCCCCAGTCCGATCTGAACTGAGCTTGGAAAGAAAATAAGGGAGGGATCTTAGTGACCACTGCCATTCAGTCCAGGAAATGAAAATTACGGTAAGTATGAAGGAATTTTCAACATTCCTGGTCCTTCTGGCAGTGGTCACTAATGGGATATACCAAAGCAGTATAGACACATAGGGTGGGTATAAAGAATTCAATGAGAAATGAGGACTGAATTTAACACTTCCTTCCTAAAATTAGTGGAACCCTAATCAAGCTTATAGTGATAAAGAAAGGTGTGTGCCAAAATCCAATTGGCTGCTCTACAAATATCTTAAATTAAAACACCCGACTGGCATGCCCAGGATGCAACCACCGCCAGCGTGGAATGAGCTTTAATTTCAGAGGGATCCGATACATTAGAAGATAAGTAAGTCTCCCTAATGCATGAGGAAATCCATCTCGCCACAGAGGATTTAGTGGGTTTTTGACTAATTTTCCTACCCGCATATAAAACCAACAGGAAATTCGTCTTTCTACTGGAACTGGTTCTTGAAATGTAAGTTCTGACACATCTAGCCACATCCACACAATGACACTTCTTTTCTTCCTCATTGGAAGGATCAGGATAATAATATGGAAAAACCACTTCTTCATTTATATGGAAATCTGACACAACTTTAGGACGAAAGGCTTCATGGAATATGAAAATTATTCTGTCTTCTAAAAACAAAAGTTGGTCAGAAAAGATCTGGAATTCTGATATTTCTGCCACCCTCCTGGCTGATAGCCAATTGTAATAACAAGGAGAAATGCCAGTTTCCATGTAAGTTTTACCAGAGGAATAGAAGAAATGGGCTGCCGACTGGCATGGAAACCGGGAGCAGAACCTCTTCAGTTTGAAATTCTTGAATGATGCTGTCACAAACGCCAGTTTGCTGGGCACCTGATCTAACCGATCAATCGGTAACCTGCTGTCACCACTTCAATTCTTAAGGCTTTGAAGATGCCCACAAACACTCTTGAGTCTCACTGACCATGCCCACCCCTGTCCTGGCAGCTAAATGGTTAACACTACACCATTCACTCCAGCAACCAACTGGTTAATTATCATCAGTCCTCTACAAGTAAGTCGCAGAGTTAACTAGCATTTACACTAGCAAAGCATTCCATCCAAACACATGCCAACTTATCAGAGGCTGATAAGACTGAGTTCTTTTAGAGCATCAAAGACAAAACTTATTAAATTTTAGATTTAATATTCCAAAAGGTGGACAGAGCATATAATACAAAAATAAAAGAAAATGATGTTACAATAAAATGACATACAATAGGTAAAACAGTTATATAAAATCAAAAGGATAAAAATATTCACAGACCCTAACTACTCACTAGAAGTCCTGTGTCTCGGGGCGAGAAAGAAACATATGATCCATACCCATTTAGCATGTCCCCTCAGTATAAACAAAGTTATAGGGGTTACAGTGTTTTTTTAAGCCCATTGATGAACCATCCCCCTACTTAGCTATGCATGAGGTGGGAGAGTTCAGGAATGTCCAGATTTACGACTAGCCAAAAGCATTCATTCCCTCTCAGTTAGGCAGATTCCATATAACTTTAGATATGTACATTGTACTGGGATATGGACCACATATTCCTCTCCTGTATTAATTATCAATTCCTACAATATCAAACATGACCTGTGTGTAATACATATTTCCCAAGATATTAATAACTCCATGTTGGGTATCATTTTAATGGGCTTACCTATAATATTGGTTTCCATCTCACATATTCCAATACCAAAATATATTTATTTTACATGTATGCCTGCCCTTAAGGTGACCTCTTAAGGTATCCACCAGACCCCTAGCTGTAGAGAATTCCAGATACCCGGTTTGGCCCCACATTGTCTGGAAGAGAACATCTGGTTTCATGCTTCACTAACCCTAATATAACACTGGGGACTGTTTCCAGGGTGGAATGGCATTTATATTGGTCCTTTGAAAGAACTAATACCAATAGTTAACCCATTCATGCCAAGTCACTACACACTTTCCTGACAGATGCCATCAGATCTATCTAAGGTAACCCCCATCGTCCCACTATTAGATTGAATACCTGAGAATTCAAGGACCATTC
This sequence comes from Hymenochirus boettgeri, assembly GCA_019447015.1. Taxonomy (NCBI): domain Eukaryota; kingdom Metazoa; phylum Chordata; class Amphibia; order Anura; family Pipidae; genus Hymenochirus; species Hymenochirus boettgeri. Next base: position 171,288,494 of record CM033471.1, on the reverse strand, counting down.
CCCCGGAAGAACCTGGCATCTGCTGAGGAAGTCCGCCTCCACATTGAGACTGGATGGAATACATACTGCCTTCAGATCTATCTTGAGAGACTCTGCCCAAAGAAGGATTTCTTGGGCCAGGGAACACAACTTCTTGCTCTTTGTTCCTCCCATCCTGTTCACATACAAAATGGCCGTAGCATTGTCGGATACTATTAGAACCGCTGGAGAAAGAAATAGATCTTGAAAGTGAAGAAGGGCTAACTGAATGGCTTTCAACTCTTTGAAATTCATAGAATTGTTCTGAAGGGACTGAGGCCAAAACTCCTGCATCCATTGATGTTTGCAAGGAGCTCCCTATCCCAGGAGATTTGCGTCTGTGGTAAGTCGAATCCACTGTTTTGACCTAGGGGAACTGGATTGTAATTCTTTGAATTCATCCACCATAGAAGACTTTGGGGAACTGAAAGATCCAAATGGATAGGATTAAATGGGTGAGAGTTGTTTTTGTTCCAGGAAGCACATCTGCAGCGGTCTGACGTGTGTCATAGCCCATCTCACCGATTGAATGCAAGACACCAGTTTCCCTATTAACTGTTGACATAAACGTATGGGAATTACTGGCCTTTGTTGGATGGAGGAGACGAATTTGATAGTCTCTAGCCTTTTTGAGATAGGGAGGGACATTTGGAATAGAGATATATCCAGATGTATTCCTAGAAACTCTAACTGATGAGTTGGAGTTAAAGGGCATCTATAGTGGGAAAATGAACTTTTTTTTTTCCTTTCCATGTGTTCTATAATGCCCCACACCGTGGCTTACGGATCAGATCAAAAAGTTGAAAAGGCAATCCCGTATAGCCAAATGATGCTGGCGCAAGAGTAACAATAATAGAGACTTTCTTGAATTTAAAAGTGCCCTTTATCGGATTAGAGGTGCTTTATCCTTAGCCAAACAAAATATTTCTCCTCACTCATATCCACACAATCCCATAACCCCAAACAGCTGTTTAAAGTATTCAACTCCCTGCTCTGTTTGCCACCTCCTCCGCCTACCCCATTTATCGGCTGATGAAATAGCCTCATATTTCACAGAAAACTTCTGAAATGGTTTTCCTGTACACCCTAGCTCCTCCCTACACGTTCCAACTCCTACCACTGCACTGGCTTACCTCCCTTCATTAATCCCTTTAGTTGTACCATAACAAGCTTCACCACCATTACAGAACAGGGACTCTTATCTCTCCTATCTAGGACACGTCTAACCACCAGCCCCCTTGACCCCATTCCCTCTCATCTTATTCACCCTCTCTCCACTTCTTTCATAGCAGCCCTAACCTCTCTCTTTAACTTGTTCCTCTCCACTGGTATTTTTCCCTCTTTATTTAAACATGCTGTGGTATCCCCTATACTCCTCCCTCGACTCGTCTGCTCTTTCCAGCTACCGGCCTGTCTCCCTTCTCCCATTTGCTTCCAAACTACTGGAAAGACATGTCTATGCTGAACTGGTCAGTCACCTGTCTGCTAACTCTCTTTGACCACTTCCGGTCAGGCTTCTGCCCTAACCACTCCGCAGAAACTGCCCACACTAAAGTGACCAATGATCTACTTAGTGCTAAATCTAAAGGTCACTACTCTTTGCTCATTCTTCTTGATCTGTCCTCTGCTTTTGATACTGTTGATCACCCTCTACTTCTTCAGATCCTGGCCCACTTGTGTATCCAAGACATTGCACTTTCTTGGCTATCCTATTTCTGTGGTAGGACCTTTAGTGTTTTCCACTCTGGAATAAACGCAACCCCTCGCCTCCTCCCTGTGGGGGTCCCGCATGGCTCGGTATTCGGTCCTCTTCTTTTCTCCATCTACACCTATGGCCTTGGACAACTCATTAGTTCATTTGGATTCCAGTATCACCTGTATGCGGATGATACCCAAATGTACATCTCTGCCCCAGACCTCCCTACACTGACATCCCAGGTCCCCAACTGCCTTAGTGCTATCTCTGTCTTTATGTCCTCCTGCTTCCTCAAACTAAACATGGACAAGACTGAACTTGTCCTTTTCCCACCCTTACGATCTGTTCCTCTCCCTAGTCTTACTATTAATATTAACAATTCACCTAAATCCGCATCTCCTCATGTCTGCTGCCTGGTAATAACGCTAGATTCCGAACTTTCTTTTAAACGCCATGTCAGTTCGCTTGCCAATTACTGTCGGCTCCAAATCAAAAACATCTCCCGCATTCGACCCTTCCTCAAATGAAGCCACAAAAATCCTAGTCCATGCCCTAATCATATCGCGGCTAGACTACGGCAACACACTCCAGTGTGGTTTACGAAACAACCGCCTGGCACCGCTTCAATCCATCCTCAACTCTGCTGCCCGGCTCATTCATTTCTCTTCTTGCTTCTCTAATGCCTCTCCTCTCTGTCAGTCCCTCCACTGGATGCCCATCATGCAAAGGATCCAGTTCAAGCTGCTTACCCTATCCTATAAAGCGCTATCCAACACAGCCCCTTCATATATCTCAGAGCTGATCCACCGATATCGTCCCAGGCGCAACCTCTGCTCCGCAAAGATCTACTCTCATCCACCCTTGTTACCTCTTCCCATGCTCATATTCAGGACTTTGCTCACGCTGCCCCCCTGCTCTGGAACTCCCTTCCTCAGTCTGTCCGTCACTCACCCCTTTTACTACCCAATATGATCCAACCATGCCTTTTACACTCCACTGCCAATCTATTTACAGCCTACCGATTCCCGCAACCTTGTCTCACCCCCATTTCCGCTAGACTGTAAGCTCTTTGGGCAGGGTCCTCTCTCCTATTGTATTATGGTATTGCTGTAAGAAACTCATCACTCTGTTTACTTATAGTATGTATTACCTGTGTATGTAATATGTATGACTTTGTATAACATGTATTACCCTGTATGTAATGTATGACTATGTAATGATAAAGCGCCACGGAAGATGTTGGCCTTATATAAATCTATAATAATAATAATCTGTTCTAACTGTATGGGACCTTTACTGTCTCTTCTCACTGTATGGGACCTTTACTGTCTGTTCTCACTGTATGGGACCATTACCGTCTGTTCTCACTGTATGGGACCTTTACTGTCTGTTTTTACTGAATGGGACCTTTACTGTCTGTTCTCACTGTATGGGACCTTTACTGTCTGTGCTCACTGGATGGGACTTACTGTCCTGTTTCTCACTGTAATGGAACGTTTACTGTCTGTTCTCACTGTATGGGACCTTTACAGTCTGTTCTCACTGTATGGGACCTTTACTGTCTGTTCTGTCTCACTGTATGGGACCTTTACTGTCTGTTCTCACTGTATGGGACCTTTTACTGTCTGTTCTCACTGTATGGGACCTTTACGTCGGTTTCTAAGATGGGACCTTTAATTCTTTTCTACTGTATGGGACCCTTTAACGTCTGTTCTCACTGTATGGGACCTTTACAGTCTGTTCTCACTGTATGGGACCTTTACTGTCTGTTCTCACTGTATGGGACCTTTACTGTGTGTTCTCACTGTATGGGAGATTTACTGTGTGTTCTCACTGTATGGGAACTTTAACCGTCTGTTCTTCTGTATGGGACCTTTACCGTCTGTTCTCACTGTATGGGACCTTTACCGTCTGTTCTCACTGTATGGGACCTTTACGTCTGTTTTTCACTGTATGGGACCTTTACTGTCTGTTCTCACTGTATGGGACCTTTACTGTCTGTTCTCACTGTATGGGACCTTTACTGTCTGTTTTCACTGTATGGGACCTTTACTGTCTGTTCATATTTTATGTGTAGAAAACCAGTATCAGTGGTCACTAATCTCACTGTGTGATTACCATTTGCGTCAAGATTAAAAACTTTAAATGGACGTGGCTTAAAGGGGAGTGGTTTGTTGTGGGCGTGGCAAAAATGCATTTTGCGTTTGTGTGTGAAAAGGTGTCTCTAGAATTTTTTTAAAGAAATGTTGGTAACTAGGTAACTATAGAAGTAGAGGAACTGCCAACACAATAAAGGGAGATGGATTCCTAAATTTGTTACATGAACATTTTCTCTCACAGATGGTTTAAGTTCTTACTAGAAGAGGCTGCTCTGTTGGATCTGGTAATATCTAGCACAGAGCATATTACAGATGTGAAGGTAATTGGAAACTTAGGGAATAATGATTATGAAATATTTCCATTTAATGTATGTTATCAGGAGGTAAAGTACACTGGGTTAACAATGGCTTTTAATGTCAGAAAAGCAATTTTTTTCTACCTAATATTCTTAGGTAAAAATACTGAACAGAAATGGACTGAAGTTTTTTTTTTTAAATATATTTTATTAAGCAATAATTGTCAATTGATAGAAAACCATATATTAAACAACAAATAAACATGCAGATTCATTTTTTAAATATAAAATCAGGTCTTATATTGGTATTATTGAGAAGTAAGAAAAAAGAAGTGCAAAATCGTAAGAAAAATTGAAGGGAGTTGGGTGGTTGAAAATGGGAGTGGGGGTGGGTGCTCTAAGGGTACATGTGGGGGGTGTTGGCATTAAATTGCAAAATTTGTATTGGGTGACTGTCCATGCTGACAAAGCTTGCCCATTGGATGTCTTCCTTGATGTTGAAATAATGGATGCGTAGAATTAAATTTCTGGTTGCTTTGTTTCGTCCTGCTGGGGGTCTAAGGGCTCTGTGAGCTCTATCTATGATGAGTGAGACTTCTGAAATGTCCTGTAGCAGGTTTTTAACCCAGTTTAGACGGGGTGGGTGCCGACCAGGTGATAGACAATTAGTATATCAAAAAGAAAAATACCTGTAGCACACCACTATATTTGAAACCCTTAATTAAATAAAAAAAATTGGGGATAAATTAAGTACTAATTATCCATTAAATACAATTAAAATCTTACAATATTCAAGCTGCCACTGAAAATACATATCATTAATAATCAGAATTTCATCATCCTAGTATAATCAAAGAATTTCATTAGTTATTAGATTTATTTATAGTGGTGTCTCACAGGTACTTTTCTTTTCGGTTACCTACTCTGGTGTTTCCCTGTAGGGAGGTAAGGCGTCTGCAGAACTCAGTTATATTGTTCTCTGTCTGATTACATTAGCAGGCTATTGTCTTGAATGAGGCTTCCAGATTTGCTATGCTGTCTCATAGTACAGAAACTTTTACCTCTGAAACTGGTGCACTGCTGTGATTAAGGTTTCCAGGTTATTTTAGAGGGTACCTCGGTAGGTAGGGCAGTAGGTGCAAACTGTGTTGTGGCCTTGATGTTTAGGGTTCTGTTGTTTGTGAAATAACCTGTAACGTCACACTTATTTTCTTCTTGTTTCCAGGGGCCCATGTGTATAGAGGTGAGGTCTTTCAGTTTTTGTTATTTTTGGGGGGTTGGGTGGGTAATGTTGCTTAAGATTAAGCCCTTTAATAGACTAAGCTCTGCTAGCCTACGGCTCCTGCCATGTGCGATAACGCTCAGTAGTTGTAGAGAATGAGCTTTTAAAAAACGTAATATTTTGTATGTAAGCTTCTCTGTAAATACAGATGGGGGGAGGAAAATTTAATTTACTTCTTCCACATTTAACCCAAAAATCCAGTTAAATCTAAAGAAATCGTTACTATACTGAAAAAATGACTTGGCCTCATCTTAATCTATAATTGAGTACATGTACATAGCACTTACTCTGATTTGCATGTTGCTGCATTCCTTCAATCCAGCACACATTTTGTTTACGAGCAGTTTTCCCCCTCCATCTTTTAACCACTCCCACTTCCATCCGACCTGACTTTTTCCCCACAAACCAACTGTCCAGCCTGCACACAGCATACAGCATTCCAACTGTTAAAACTATGTCACCATTCCAACTACAGTAAAACTACTCACAGAAGAATAGTTTTTGAGAGCAAGAAACTTGATTGACAGCTGAAATATAAGAAGTTTTAGATTGGATATCTAAAGAAATAGGGGACAGATCAACAAAAAAACAATACAGTGGTGGTTGGGAAGAATTAGTTTCCAGTTATGGTCAATTTAACATAACCTGTTTTTCGGTATAGATGCCCTTTAAGGTCCATTTTGGGCCACAACTATATTATTTTCAATAATTATTGTGTGATTACTTACTGTAAAATGTCACCAATACTGTATATAAGAACATATCCTAAAAATTATTTTTGTATGCAACACACAGAATGTAGAAGAGTTTGCTGGCACAGTTAAGGGATTTACATTGAGGTATTGGGTATAAAAGATTGTTTCTGGAGTAACAGATTAAAGGACAATTATACTCCCCTTTTCCCTGTTCCATACCTGCATAGTACCCAGCGTGAGGATCTAAAGTCCTCACCCCTTATTCCTATCTAATGAAATATTTAGCCAAGCACTTTGTTTTGTTTATGTTTTACACAGTTCATTGACACCCATAGGTTTTAATAGGGGTCCTATGCTGAATACTTAAGGTGAAACGGGACTAGAATCATTGTAAACATTATCAGTGCTATTTATGGAGAGCCTCAGTTTTATTATTAAATAGAAACAACGGCTACTAGGGAGAGTGACCATAAATAGCCACATATGTGTCTGGTAATAACAACATCAGTTTATGATACTGTTTGAGAGGGTTTATATGGAAACAGCGTGTGTACAACACTAGCAGATTAGCAGTGTATTTTGAAATCTTGTGTTTCTTTCACTGTTCACGTAGTCCTATCTTCTATGAAGCCTTGAATCTTTCAACCACACTTCATTAGTGGTATTTTCAAGTAACAAACACGTATCTAGTGGCAGATAAAGTACATGGTTTATTTGTTTTCACTTAATGAAATTCGTGAGTCTTGGTTAAGTGCTTTTACAGATGCACGATATTGTTGGACTAACTAAAATTCTAGTTTTATAGTAAGATCTAGGAATGCAGCTGTTTAATTTTATGATTTTATTTATTTTAATTAAAAAGGCAGTCTTAGATTTTTTTGAAGCTTTTATTAGGATTTGTGCACACAAAACATAGACGCAAAAATATAACTTTGAATCTATTCTTAAAAGGAATTTTTGTTAAATTAATGGAGAACAACTAGTAAAATTTAGAATAGAATAGTAATTTCAACGGCATGTTTATTTTTCTACATGGCTGGATAAAATTCTCCCAAACTGAAGACAAGTAAACAGGTGAAACAGTTTGTCTCTGCCATAAGCTCACAGAGATTTGTGGCATGCGCAGAAGCTCCGAATGTGTGTCAATGCAAAAGAGACCTCCCCCTCCCTTGTAGTGTTGTGGCTTAAGAGAAAAATACTGCATCTTCCAAACAGGCAGTGAGCATTTGAGAGTAAATGACAGCTGCAGTACAGTTTGGCTGCAATTTTAGAAACTGGCAGAATGTATCTAACTGTATTTAGCAAAAATACCATGGTGGTTCAGTTTGGTGCACTTATTAGATTGTAAGGAAGAAAGATCATTTTTATTGGTATTGCCCTTAAATTTTACATGATGTCTATTTTGTTTCCAGTATTTAGGAATAATGTGTTTGGCCACTGTGAGAATGTGTTTGAGTAATTTTGTTTCTGATTTAACCAGTGTTTAATGTGGAACATTCAGCAGAACATGTAGAGGGGAAAGAGGAATTGCTGACCAGGTTCAGTAAATATTCAGTAGTGTTCCTCCAACATGTCTTAGTGTGTGGTATTTATTGATGTTTTAGCAGTAGCCTCCCATATCTTCTCTCATGTGCATAGGAGTGCCTAGTGCTATCTCCCATTTCCATGTATCTGTGTTTAAATGAGGGATCAGAGGGGATTGTGTTAAAAAAATGTAAATGGTTGAGATAATCCCTTTCCTGAATGGGCCCTGGACAATAAGTAATTCTAAATGAGTTAGTTGAGGAAACCTCTTGTCTGTGTCTGCTTTGTGTCTGATATGGCAGTGTAGGTGACATTTTCCTCTTCAAGACTAAAAGTCACTAAAAATGTATAGTTCCCTAGACACCCCATCTAGTATATTATAATATCGTACCATTTGTGATGTGATTCAGGGTATTAAACTAGTGGGTATGTCCGGAGTCTGAGTAAAGGGGTGTAATTGGGAGGCCTTATTCAGTAATTTGTGGGGTTTGTTCAAGCTCGGCCATATTTTGTAACTTCCTTACATTGGCCTGTGTTTGCTGGTACAGAAAAAGACCACGGTGTAGAAGTATATAAGCATACGCTTATGATTACAGACCTTGTAGGGTCCGAAACGTGTCAAGTGCATGTTTTGAAATAAAGATTTCTTTTTATGAGAAGGGTTCTGGTTCTTGTAATTCCAGATAAGATAGGAACTTGAACTGTATTGCACTTCTGCCTCAATAACATTTTCCCTCACGCTCTTCACAACCAACTGTGTACTGTTGAATAACCCTTGTTTAGTATTAAGGTTTCTTTGTCTAGGAAGTAATCCAATTACTTGGTTATTTATCCAGTCAACATCAATATTCTTTTGACATAATCTAGCCCGTAGTGCCAAAGTAGTCTTCGGCCTGTGAGAGCAAGAGGATGTGTCCCTATTTGTCGATGAGTTGGAAGTTGCAGACTGTCTCTCCATGTGGGTCAGATACATGGATGATATGCTGGGAATGGCTATCCCCATTTGTGGAGAAACTCAATGTTAACACCTGATATATAAAACATATTTACGAATGGAATATGCAGTCAGTGAATTTTCTGGACTTCAAAAATTTCAAAAAGTAATGGCCAACTCAACACTGAGGTCTATCGCAAGGAAACTGCATAAAATTCCCTATTGGAAGCCTCTAGCCATCACCCCAGAAACCTCATAAAGGGAGGAATCAATGGAATCATTTGAACAACAATCATTGTAATTGATCTATCTTTTCCAAGAAAGAGGTTATTGAAAGAGGGATATAATGACAAGTTATATCAGGGCAAAACACCGCAACTGCTCTATGGTAAAAAGGAGGGTAGGGACACTGCTCAAAGCAAAATCATATTTATTTCCCAATATGGTGGCCAATCAATAATGTTTTCAAGCACAATTGGTATGTTCTGAATGAGGATTCAGAATTACATGACATTGTGGGAAACAGACCATGCATGACCCCCAGACAAGCAAAGAACTTTAAGGACATGCAGGGTTATTCAATAAAAGTTCTTATCATTAAAAATGGTGCTTATTTTGCCCCAACCAATCAGAAGTTAGCTTTCAAATGTAAAATAAGATCTGATTGGTTGGGGCAAAATTAGCACCATTTTAAACGATAAGAACTTTTATTGAATCTCCTTGATGGTGTCTTATAGTTACTTCAAACAGGTGACTAACACCATGAGTATATGGTTGAGTATAGACTTAATGTTCAGATATAAGAAGCAATCTGACACATTTGTCAGTGTTAAAGGGAAAAGATTTAAAGTAGATACTTTAATCACTTGACAATCAGATCAAGTTTTATACCTGTTGGGATACAGACGTGGGGTTCTCCCGCTGACCCATAGAATTCAGGATCATGCAAGGGCCACTAAGAACGGCAGTTGGGAGTGGAATGCCATGGATAAACACAAAGGCGCAGTACATAAGTCCAAGATTATGTAGGGCCGAGAGGAGGCAATATACCGTATATACTCAAATATAAGTCGAGATTTTCAGGCTTTAAAATTAGCCTGAAAACCTAACCTCGGCTTATATTTGCTTATATTTGGGTCAAGTCCTAATTTAGATCCAAATGCGGCAATTGCAAATAGTAACCAGTAGGTGGCGCTGTGTTAATAAATCCTTCACATGCATAGAAAGTTACAGGAGCTGATCTGCCTTTACACTCCTTCCTGCTTCCTGTAGTCTTACTGCTGGACTCACTCAGCACTGTCACTGCTCATCTGGATGCTGTAAATCTGATGGGTCTTCTCAGTTTGGGACAAAAAATAGCTGCTAGTTCAATGCAAGGGAGAGCTTGAAACTACAAATCTCAGGTGACACTTTTAACTATTGGGGTCAGAGTGCCCTTTAATATATGGGGGTCAAAGGGCCCTTTACTAAATGGGGGTCAGAGGGCCCTTTACTATATGGGGGTCAGAGTGCCCTTTACTATATGGGGGTCAGAGTGCCCTTTACTATATGGGGGTCAGAGTGCCCTTTATTATTTGGAGGCCAGAGTGCCCTTTACTATATATGGGGGTCTGGAGAATTGTAAATGATGGTAAGCTTAATTAAAAGTTTATTGAACCTTGCCACTTCACATGTTTATAAACTACAATTCCAAAGCATGCTGGGAGTTGTAGTTTCCAAACATCTGGAGTGCCAAGGAATTGGTGGTTACTGGTACTGGATTTGGCTATTACTGTATGCGATTAATGTATGGGAATTCTGCTGTCCATTTAAAGGGCAACTTAGCCACAAAACAATACTCAAGTATATACGGTATCTGTATGCTATGCCAACCAATTGTGCAGTCCCATAGGGAACCGCACGATCAGCCGTGATTTACCTCCATGTCCGATAACCCCCTCATCCGATCCGGACGAACGGGAGACAGACATCGGTCACAGCTGCGAACCAAAGCAGCACAGATTTTTCGGGGGGCTGTAAAATCTGCCTGTGTGTACCCAGCCTTATCCAAAGAAAACAATCGGTAAGCATGCTAAAAGTCTGTCTGAATAACACTAAAAAGGAAAGCTTTAGAGATTTCATTAACAGATTTACCCCTGATAAACACACAGCAAAGAATAAATGTTTAGTGTATTGGTGGCTTTTGGAAAGAATGACATATACCAATTTTTGACATATCTATGTAAAGTTATTTACAATCAAAAACTAATAATAGGGGCTTTGGTAAGCAATAAATGGGGCACAGTATTTCTTAGAGAAGAATCACCATTTTAGGTATAGCTATACATATGGAGTAACTAATTACTCAGGGATATGTGGCAATCTTTTTGTTTGGATTTTTTATAGCTAAGATTATTTCTGCATACAGCACTGTAATCTGACCTGTGCTATAAATAGGACTTTTTTGTGATGGCCATGTCCCGGGGTGCAGGGATGCAAGTGGGGTACCTTTTTTTTTAAGAGATTGACATTTAGTAGGCTTTTTTATTTGTACGTCTGGCTGTTCTTACGTATTTCATAAAGTCTTCTAAAAGCGTAAGTAATTCTATGGAGAACTGCGCCTGGAATTCTGCATGTAGGTATAATTCCATTGTTACGTAGCTGAAGTGGGTTGGAAGGGTATTTCCTAATTTTGTGGGGTGTTTAGTTAGAAATGTAAGCTGTTAAAAAGAAAGAGCTTTTTCTGTTTTTTTACTTATGTATTAGTCTCACATAGGGTTAGTGTCCACCTCTGTGGTATATGGTTTTATTCAGAACAGTTTAGTATAGTATAGGATAGTATTTGAGGTTGAATAAAGGCATACGTTTAATTAAGCTCTTATATTTGTGTTTATGTGCAATTAGCTACATTTTGTCTCTGATTTTATATTTTTGGAAAAAAGAAAAAATATGATGAAAAATTAATTCAGTTTCAGCTGCATCGAGGTATTTTCTTTTGTTTTTTTTAATCCAAATCTGGTATTGTTCTACTCAAAATAAGAGAATAAGATTTGTGTGCGTAAACATTTTGTACAAAGACGAATGCAAAAAAAACCATTTCTTTGCAAATGTAAACTTTTTTTTAACAATTTTTTTATTAAAAACCAAGTAAAGTCTCCGGTAAAAGTTACTGAAATTGTTATCTTGTGCTGGAAAAACCAATATATAATATTCCCCATTGACTGAAGGTTTCCTACCATAAAACTGATTGAGGGCAAAATCCTGAAAATTCTTCCAGCACTTGAGTGGGAAAGTATGCTGGCACTGAAAGGATTAATATGTCAAATGCAAGAGCATTGCATAAAGCTGGAAAAATGCAGAATATTAAATTAGTGCTACTGATGTATCCATTTGTGATGAGTCTGGGATTGGGTGTTTTTTTTTATTGTAACCTTTTAATGTCTGCTCCTTTGCAAGCTGTTGCAAATGCTGTGTGTTTTTTTCCCCCAGGAGAGCTTTTCCCTTATCTCGGCTCAATCATGGCTAAAGGTTTTCAGGAAGTCTAATTGCCTTCTGTTTGAGTCAAATGTAAAGGTATGTTTTCATAATTAAAATTTACTATAATAACATACACAAACAAGAATGTATGTTAATGATAATTTCTTTAAATGTATAATCATAAACGTGGTAGACTCTAAAATTAAACAGAAATAAAAAGTAGTAACACTGCAAGTTTTTTTTTATTATTGTAATTCAATTAGAAATACAGCAACAAAGAGATGTGCATCATTCAATAATATAGCTGAGAATAATTATACGTCTAATACATATTGTGCTTTATTTGAGTCTTCGTGAATAAACAAATAAAAAAAAAAAGGAACAAAAGGAAAAAAAGTGAGTTAAATAAAACAAACAACCTATCTGCTAACAATGAGTTATCGGTGCCAGTTTCAATAAACACATTTTAAAATAAATATATTATTTTGACTGAATAATACATTCCAATTTTAAAATAGCAAATGGTTTATAAGGAATATTTACTGGTATATATAATTAAGCATCGTGGGGAAGTTACACAAAAATGTTCCATACTTTCTTGAGTTTATCAGGGCAACAGCTGTGGGTATGTAATCCATGGTACATCCCTGTTAACCATAGCAATCCAATGGTTGCAGCATAGAGAGCATCAGGGCTCATCCAGCCACATGGCAAACAGGCATAGCCCAGCCTCCAGATGTACATTATTGCACAATAATTAGTAAAAGAAATTTGTTTCCTCTTTCCAAAATATCTGAATTTAGGTGCACTCCCATATAATGTGCTAAAAATTGGCTCAGTTTCTATGGCATTTGGGGAACCTGTTAGATGTGTAGTAAGAATATGTCAGTGATGTGCAGGGGTGAGATATAAATATTTAATGAAGAATTTGTTATTGGCCACAGCTTAAGAAAATTCTGGTCAGTATTGTGACTATAGATGAAATTGTGATGCAGAATTTCATCTGGTCGAAACCAGGTTTTGACTGATACAGACTGTATGTGTGACATCATATTATTTTAAATTTCCAGATACAGACTGTATGTGTGGCATCATTTAATTTTAGTTGTCAGGGACAGACTGTCAGCACGAAGTAATTTTAGTTTAAAGGGCATGTCCACCCAGAAAACTATAATTTAACCCACTACTGGCCCCACTTTGTAGTGTATAAAAATCCTTACCTTACATCCCTGCTCCAAATGGTTCTCCTGTAAAGTCCCTCCAAAGTCCAAAAAACTTGCCACCAGGAGCACTGCAGGGAGGGAAATTGTTTCTGCCTCTGAGGCTTCCTCTTAGAGGTTTTTGGCTTGCTCAGAGCAGCCCTACTCCCCCTCCCCCCCCCTTTCCTCTCCCTCCACCTCCCCCTAGTGTAAAATCCCCTTGGGGTATTGTAGGGCTTCCTCCATCAGCCCCAACCGCATTATTCTTCAGTCCACAAACTCCCCCGATCTTTACTTACCTTTCCTCTTTCCCCCAGCATTCTGAACTGCCGGCAGCCGTGTCCGTGATTGGCTGCCTCTCAGCCAATCATGGACACGGCTGCAGGTCCGGCCCCCTGCTTGCAGTTTCATGCAAGCAGAGGGCCGGGCAGTACCGCGGAGGAAAAAAGGAGGGCAAGTAAAGATCGGGGGAGTTTCTGGACATAAGAATAATGCGGTTGGGGATGGGGGAGGAAGCCATACCATATATTAAAAGTTAAAAAAGGGGTGGACATGCCCTTTAATTCCCATTGTATGTATGACATTGCATTTTAAATCCCATGTACGGACTGTTTGTGTTACACCATTTTATATTAAATGTACAAACTGTCAGGGTAACATCATTTCTTTTTAATTCCCAGCTTCAGACTGTGACATTTTATTTTTTTTTAAATCCAAGGTGCAGTCTCAGCGTTGCATCATTTTATTTAATTGCCATGGTCAGACTTTCTGTGTGACATTTTAATTTAGGTAATTCACAGGGACAGACTATGTTGCATCAGACCATTAGACCATTAGCGTGACTCCATTTTATTATAAATCCAAGGTAAAGAATGTTAGTGTGACATTTCATTTTAATTGACAGGGACAGGCTGATAGTGTGACACCATTTTATTTTATATCCCACATACAGTGTGACATCATTTTATTTTAAAATGCTGAACCACTAGGCCCTCACCCCTGGGTTCTTAATAGTTTTAAATTTATACTTACCTAAAGTTGAGTTTGCTGGTTCTGGTCTGCTCCACCCCTCTTCCTGAGTCTGAATTCCACCAACAGAAAGATGTGCTTTTTGCAGAATGGGTAAGTATAGTTTTTAAATCATTACAAACATAGGGGTGAGTAATTTAATGGTTGAAAGGTGCTGATAATGGTGTTTTTCTTTAAACACCTGTGGGTTTATTTTTAAATGGACCTTTCTATTCCAGGAATGACTGCATTCAAGAATACCATTAACATAACTTAGAAGACCTCCTTATCCTGAAAATTATCTTATTTAGACTGATTAATGTAAGTGGAGGTGACATAGAAAACATAACATCTTTGTGTTAAATGTGCTCTTTAACATTTCACACCATAGAAAAGCCTTAGGTCATGGGGAAATGTGTCAGACCAGCTTAGTGTTAGATAACATGTTCCAAGATTTTGCCAGTAATTTTAAAATAGCATGATTGATACAGTTAATTGCAGGCAATGCGCTAGATATATAATAGTGCTACTAATTATCAATTTTGAATAATACAATACAAATGTAACTAGGTAAACTTTATCGCTTCTCATTCAAGTGTCAACAAATAATAGAACTTAGAGGACCTCTATACCAAAAATGTCACCTGTAATTTAATTATAAATAAGGAACAGAGACTTCTGGGTAATTTCCATGTTTCCATGGCAGCTCTCAGGAAAGCTATACCTATTAAAAGGTTTTTACAGCATTCCACAAGCTAAATGCAAAACCAGAGAGCCAACTACAGACCTGTTAAGGCTTTATTGAGCCATCATCAGCGTAACGCAGCCCTTGCAATATGAATCGGCTATCAACAGACATTACCTTATTCTCTCCCTATTTTATTGTATTTATTAGTGAGGAATGTAATTATATGGAATGTAGGAACTGCTATCTGTACCTTCTCTTGTTTTTTAATAGGCTATGACAAGGTCTGCTGTGTTTATTTGCTGATTGCACTTGTCTCCTACCTTCCCTATAATTATAAATTAAAAGGGGAACTTTAAAATTTTCAGTATGGTTTTCCTTTAAAGTACTGAATGTCAAATCAATCATGACATCGAGCAGTGCACCCGAACTACCGTACCTGCTGATGTTCCTTCATAGTGTCCTAACAGGATTATAGTTTGTGATCAGTATCTTGATTGATTGATTGTTAAATTTATTGCAAAATGATCGAATGAGCCATTTTTTCAAACTTACATCTAATACTAATTTATGGCCAGATTAACATGGATTTTTGGCAGTCCTACTATTTAATCTTTGATGTTTGCGGTTCTATATAATTAACATGAAATTAGGTTTTCAGTTCATCATTGAAGTCAGTCACACCACTAAAAAAATATTAATACCAAATCCAAAGGCATAGGCACTCTTGGTAACACAGGTTCCCACACCCTGCAACCGGCTATTTACACCACCATAATAAGATAAAATTTTCAACCTTTATTTATTGTACCTACTACGAGACACTTATATACAAAAATGTTATCCCACTTATGCCAAACAGTATACCCACACAAAAATACTAAAAACAATAAAAAAATCTATAAACCAGTCCAGCCACACTAAGTTTTATTGGGGCGTCCCCCAGCTAAATTCGGTAATCTGAGGAGCCGATGCTAATAAAAGGAGTCTCTATATGTCCATAAATATGGAACTACGTAAATTCAACTGTCCTCCATTAACGGATTTCCCATTACTAAGCCACTTAAAGTATCGGGGAGTCTGTAGGGAACATAAAGAAAATCCACGGGATCTATGGACAGGACTTACGTGCAGATGATTCCTCTCCTGACTCTCCTGGCTTCTGTGGGTAACACAGTTAGTACAGATAGTTACTTCACCTGTCCGTGCTTCCGCTTGTCACACCCTAATATTCCTCCCTTTGAGATGGCGGCTTGTAACCGCGCTCCAAATCCGAACCACAATGGGGACTCCTCCGGCTTGAAAAATCAAAGACGCCCCATCTGCAGCGTGGACACTGACCAGACCTATGCGTTGCGTCTCGCTCATGAGACTTCCTCAGGGTCTCATCACTAAAAAAAGTTCAGATTGAAGAATTCGAAACCATGTCTGATTAAAGAAGCCTAAGTTTTCTTTGGCATTAAAGTTATTCGTAAGCTTTTCCCCAAACCATCCTCTCTGTCCGATCACCATGGTGAAACGTTGCTAAGACAGAGAGAAGTGTAAAATTAAATTTTACTGTCCAGATTCTCTCCGTGTCGCTGTAGTAAGCAACCACGAATTATCTCCAACCATCGCACTGCATTACCCTCCACAGCCTGACAACTGGTCATCATTGGAGATGTACCAGAACCCAGTTCTGAATCGGATTTAACCAATCTGCCGGAACTAGAACATTGCGGATTTCTAACTTATTTTCAAATTTTCTTTTTTTTTTTTAAATGACTGTAAAATTTTCAAAAATATATGCAGAATGCCAAAACAGGTGTCAGGTACTGTTGTTTTTTTGTTGTTTTTAAAGATTTTGGGCATTAATATGTGTTTGCCAGACCATTTCCAAAGTCCCTGAGCCATTTACAGTAAGTTCCATTGCTATTTATATCTTAATTTTAGGCAGAACGTTAGAACTCCCATTAACTTCAATAGATCCCCTTGCAGATTTTTATTTATTTATTTTTTTTAAAATACACAGAACAGATTTCAGTAAGTGGGCCACTGAAGAAGGTACCGCTGTGTACCGAAACGTTACACTTTTGTGTACCCATGTATGAAACAATAAAATACATGGGCTTGTAAGACTGATGTGCATGTTATATATTATTATTTGCTATTATCCACCACTTACCATGGTATGTCATTGCACTCAGCCACTTCTGTTTGCTTAACTACTTCCACTAGGTGTGTGCAGGATCATCTCTTAGCTTGCTTACTACTGGTTCATGATCCTTGCACCCCATCTGTGTTCCTGTTGCAAGCAGGATGGATATCTTTGCTGGCCTGGACGAGAATGCCATCTCCCAGGCCTCTACTCTTACCTTTTCTGAAGAAGATGCTAAACGGATCCTCTTCTTATCGGATTCATCATCTGCCTTCGGCACTGAAACTACCAAAGACTCAATATTGGAACTTAAAAGGCTCAAGAGAAAACAGATTGAACTTCGCCTCCATGGCCTAACTCTTTCTGAATACCACAAAGTAAAACGAATCCCTAGAGGATTCAGAATCTCCAACCAACCAATCCTTTTGTGACAACTGGTGTGCTATCTTGAACAAATGCTCTTTGGACCTCATCCTGCTGGTGATTGATGAGGTTCGACAACAACTTGAACGCATTACTCTGGAAGTCACTAAAATGGAAGAGATGGTTTCTAAACTTGAAGATCCAGATAAGGATGATCAACTTAAGTCCCTTCAAGAACACATTGACAAGTTCGCTAAAGACCTAAAACAATACAAGCGAAACAAATATCGTCGAGTCTGTAATGACTATACAGAAGGTACAGTCTATGGCTGGCTTACTGGCAACAGCAGACTTCCGTTTACTCGATCCCCATGGCAATGCCGCCGGCCGCAGCGCCCACGTGTGCCACGCAACAAACCCTAGCCCGACAAGAATTCCAGCTCTGATGTGCTCTGACTCTGACACCGCGACCACTGGCTCTCATTCCCAGTCCTCGCGCATTTGTACTAGATCTGCCGCTCAAAAGGAAAGTCTGCAGCCTTTTTTAGATGCAGGACCCGGACCCGACGCGGTCAGAAGAAAAAACATCCTGATCTCTGCCAAACCGCGGACCAAATAGTCTTCAATCTCTCCTCACATTCCCTTACGGCAGGTGAGTACTCTTTGCTTAATAAGGGGTTATCGTTCCAGTATACCTGCCACTTTGATGCTTTTCAATTCGAGACTGAATTGTTTAGACTAGAAAGGACACTTAAGCTCAAAGAATTCTTTAAAGATAGAGAGCCGCTCCAACCATCTACTGTCTTCCCCTTTAAACTTAAAAGTTTGTTTATCCCTCCTGGGACTTATACTGGCATTGATCAATTTATTAATCTCATGAGACATAATGTCTCCACTACTGATACTCCTAAGTTCAGAGACAATCTCTCCAAAACCGAACACATGGCCCTACACTCTCTCAGTACTGATACATCTTTGATTATAAAACCAGCGGACAAGGGTGGGGGTATAGTGCTACTTGATTATTTGTATTACAGTATCTGTTTATATGACCATCTTGCGACTTCTGGTTCCTACATGAAATTAGATAAAGACCCCACCCACACTATTCTGGCGAAACTCAAATCTCTATTGGACACGGCTCTGGATGCAACGTGGATCGACCAAAATACCTACGATTTTCTGTATGAAAACTACCCCCGCAGACCTGTGCTGTATGGTCTTCCTAAGATCCGATCCTATCCGCCCACCCTTTCGCCATATAGTATCATCCATAGGCTCAGTCACAGAACCATTATCTTCTTTCTGTGACTTTTATCTCAAGCCTATTGTTAACACCTTACCATCTTTTATTAAATACACTGGGGACTTTACTGATAAATTAGCATCGATTGGCCCATGGGACAAAGATTGGTTGCTTATTACTGCTGACATCACATCGCTCTACACCAATATTGACCATCTCAAAGGACTTGAAGCAATACGATATTTTCTTTCCAAAAGACCTTGTCTCTCCCCCCCCCCACAGAATTCCTGGTGGAATGTTTCGAATTCAACTATTTTAAATTCGAAACAGAGTATTTCATTCAAACTGTTGGGACCACCATGGGTAGTCCGGTAGCACCGGCAAAAAATTATTTCGTTATATAGATGACATTTTTATTATTTGGTCTGGTACTACTGCACAGGCTACCGAATTTATTGATTTTATGAATAGTCTAGATGACAAAATTGTATTTACTGCAGCAATGTCCTATAATACTATTCATTTTCTTGATGTTCAGATACACATTATTGATGGTATCTTACTTACCTCCCTGTACGTCAAACCTACTGACCGCAATACTCTTTTATCTGGTCACAGCTTCCATCCCCCGCATGTTTTTAAAGGTCTACCCAAATCCCAATTTATGTGGGTTGCTCGGATTTGCAACAACCCCAGGGATAAAAATAATTTCCTCGAAGCGATGACTAACAAGTTTGTTACACGCAATTATCCCCCTGACCTTGTTCAACATGCCAAAATGGAAGCTCTCCACCCCACTCCCAAAAAGGACGGCCTAGTAGGTATCCCATTCATACAAACCTTTACTACCAAGTCCACAGCCATCAATAATAACTTGCAGAAATCTTGGCCAGTTATTCAAGGGGATACCAATATGGGTCCCAACACTAAGGTCATGCCACGATGTGTCTACCAAAAAAACAGGTCTCTTTATTCCCAACTGGTACAGGCAGATCCTATTTCCAAATATAATAAGGCGGCTTTTACTTTTTCCAAAAAAAAGGGGTGTTTTCGTTGTTGCAACTGCAATATCTGCAACTCACTGTATTGTGGGTTCTCATTGTAATTTGGGACTCTCTTGCTTCCTGCCCAAAAGATGAGATCTCTGTACTTTGTTACTATTTATACTACACATTGATTGTTTGTATATTTTTGCATTTTCCCTTTTTTTTTTTTCTTCTTTTCTTTTCTCCACTAGGGGATGCTATCGAGCTCCTTCCTGTATGTATATAAGGCCTCACCTGTTCAATTGATTTTTATGTTTGTCTGAAGAAGGTACCGCTGTGTACCGAAACGTTACACTTTTGTGTACCCATGTATGACACAATAAAATACATGGGCTTGTAAAACTGATGTGCATGGTCTTTGCTATCCCCAACCCTCACTGATATATTCAGAACACTTTATTAGATGTATTATTAACCAGATATTTAGGTATAGTTTAAGAAGTAGGGACCCTCAATACCAATAGCACAAAGTCCCGGTAGGCTACACTTTCTGGTCTCCTCCAATCCAGATGCAACTCTCCAGGTAAGTAAAAGTATTAGTGTAGCGTACGAAGTGCACAGACTCCAAGCTGTGAAAATAGTAGACTTTATTTTAAATAAAATGTGTGCTACATGTTTCGGACTAACATCCTTTCTTAAAGGGCATGTCCACCCCCAAAACTATAATCCCCCCAACTACTGGCCCCACCATGTAGTGTAGTTTAATCCTTACCTCACATCCCAGCTCCATAGGGTTCTCCTGTAAACCCCCCCCCCAAAGTCCCAAAACTAACCACCAGGAGGATAGCAGGGCTCTGCCTGCTATCTTGCCTCCGGTAGATATTTGCCATGCGCACTGCAGCCCTTCTCCCCCCTCCCTCCCGTTCTACTATCCCTCCCCCTAGCGCAAAACCCCCTTAATAGGCTGCCCCCATGTCCCCCAGCCCCAACCGCATATTTTTTTTTCAAAAAGCTCCCCAAACTCTTACTTACCTCTCCGCTTTCCTCCGCTGCACTGAATGACCGGCAGCCGCGTCCGTGATTGGCTGCCGCTCAGCCAATCACAGACGCGACTGCCGGTCCCGCCCCTCTGCTTGCTTCTCGCAAGCAGAGGCCGGCAGTGCGGCGGAGGAACGAGGGGAGGTAAGTAAGAGTTTGGGGGGCTTTCTGAAAAAAATATTTATGCGGTTGGGGCTGGGGGACATGGGGAGCGCATATTAAAAATCAATTTTAGGGGTGGACATACCCTTTAAGCTTGGGAAAGGACATTCGTCCGAAACATGTAGCACACATGTTTTTTTGAATAAAGTCTACAATTTTTCCACAGCTTGGAGTCTGCGGACTTTGTACGCTACACTAATACTTTTACTTACCTGGACATTTAGGTAAAGTTATTGCCTCTATTCAGGCAGAGAAAGCTGGCTCCTCTCTCCATATAGTCAGTCATGGCTGTGACTGCTGACATCACAGCCAATGTTTGACTATGGTTTCCCCTGCTGCCTCCACTGCACATGCTCAAGCTTATAGAAAGGTCATTGAGCAGAGGGAGGAGGCAGATAACTTTGCCAAAATGAATGATAACAGTTACAAATGCATGTAATAAACTGGTAAAAATAGTAGTTGATATAGTGGGCAGATAACCGAAAAGTCACCAGTTTTATGTTTTAAGGGTGAACATGCCCTTTAACATCACCTAACGTAAACCTAAACCAGACCTGGGCAAAGAAAGGCATGGGACTACATCCAGCCTGTTGCATGTCCCTGATGGGCCCATGGCTACTAGACCGGAGATCCAAAACATTAATCGGTTCATGCTTATTAAATATTTTATTTTTAGTCAATTTAAAAAATAATTTGGTGGTCAATTGATGAATTAATACTGATAAATTAATCTAAAAATATTAAATAACTTTTAGTTTCAAATGTATTTTGATTATTAGCTGCAGAAGAAAATAATCAAACACATACAATTAACACTGGGCATTTACCGTGTATACTCGAGTATAAGCTGAGAAATTTTACCTTTAAAATCATCCTGAAAGTCTCCCCTTGGCTTATACTCAGGTCTGGGCTGATCTGGATGATTGAAGGAGCACCTGGACAAAATAACATAGCCCTGGGAAAATGAAAGCTATACCCTGTAACACACAGAATCCTCTAGATTTCGGTGGGTTAGGCATTTGTTGTCCTGCTTACTCGGATCAGCCCAGACTGCAAAGGAAATGGAAAAAAACAATAGAAGTAACAGGATTCAACAAACAGGCTACACAGAAAGGAATGTAGGACACATCTGTGTATAGGACTTTCTATGGGACTGTTGAAGGAGCACCTGGACAAAATTACACAGCCCTGGGAAAGCAAAAGCTATACCCTGTAACACACAGAATCCTCTAGATTTCGGTGGGTTAGGCATTTGTTGTCCTGCTTACTCGGATCAGCCCAGACTGCAAAGGATAGGGAAAAAAACAATAGAAGTAACAGGATTCAACAAACAGGCTACACAGAAAGGAATGTAGGACACATCTGTGTATGGGACTGTATGGGGCTTTCTTTGGGGCTGTATATGGGACCGTCTATGGAGCTGTGTTTGAACTTTCCATGGAGCTGCATATTGGACTTTTTAAGGGGCTGTTTATTGGACTTTAGACTATGACATATTTATAACAGTTTAAGTTAAGCTCCGATTGTCATTACCATTTTCGCCAAAAGGACTTTATAAGTGGTGATAATGGACTGCAACCATTTTGAAATTTAGCGAAACATTGCCATGCATTGGTGGTGTTAATGCATTAGTGGGCATATTTCTACCCTGGAAATAGATTCAAATACTTAATGGAAACCATGGGGTGGGTGGGGATATGGCGGAGCCAAATAATCGGCCAAGTTTTTGGCCAGTTTGCCGCTATTGTATCCTCCAGCCTGTCACATATTGGTTTAACCACTATTGCACACCTGGTCTTTTTTTGGCAATATTGCCACTGCAAAAATTATTATAGCGACAATCTCCATATTTTTATAAATAATTAATTAGAAATAACACTAATGGCCATTGAGAAGTCTGGCGAAACTAAAATAGCAATATTGTCTCTCCATTATAAATATGTCCCTATATATTGTTTTTAATCTCGGACAAACTGTTGATTAAACGGGTTTTGTCGTAGATAAAAAGACCTGTAATAATACCAAAAAAATTATCAAACTGTAAGCTCGTGCAGAGCCTGAGACCCTTCTAGTGGTGGTCTTGACAGTAGGCTTAAAGAAGGTCTTTGACCTAAAAAAAATCTTTTAAAATATGACCCAACTATTTAAACTTCAAACAGTTGCTTTTTAAATAAATATTTACGTTAGGGATTTAATTTTGAATATAAATTTTAGTTACCCCACCCCTGGGAATAGGGTTTTTGTTGTGCAACATAGTCATTATTAAGGGGGTATTGCAAAATGTACAAATTTTGGGGGAAATTTTGTTTGGGCATTTACCCTAAAAAGTAAATTAATGTGAGCTATTAAACCCCATTGTTAAAGGGGAAGTTGATATAATACACTTAAGTTAAAGGGGAAGTTGATATGATACACTTTGGAGATTACTTTTCTTTGTGTGCGCACACATTTGATTATATATGCCTAATTTTTGATACGGGACTTAAATCCTCTCTACAATCAAATTTTGATATAAGGACTAAGAACTGTTCAAATTGGATCCATACTCTGCATGTTATTAGGGCTAGATTTTTTGGAACCCTATTACGAACTTAGTTTCACATATATATACATCTGGGTACTATGCTGGTTTCTATCCCTCTGTTTTTTAGCTTAAATTGTGATTTTAATGGGGAATACTTTGTTATGTAATATTTAATAGCTGGCCGGCTATATATAAATATATTTACTACTTTTTAGGTGTTTTTTACATGTATCTATTATAATAAATTTTGGTTTTTTTTGAAGATTTTATTGCTGTCTCGCTCCCTCATTCAGTGTGCTTATTACAGTTTTTTGTATTACTTGGGGGGGGTTCCGTTTGGTACACCCATCCTGAGTGATTTTACCTGAGTGGGAGAACTCAGGTGCACCTGGTTTAGGATTACGCTATACTCGCTCTATTACACTGTAACGTGTAAAGTTTGTTAACTTCCCCTTAACAAACTTTTAACTTCCCCCCTTTAAAGCGGATCACATTAACTTCCCCTCAACATCTCATATTCATTTATTTTGTAGGGTAAATAAAAATAAAGATATTTTGCAATATCCCTTTAATAGTGATTTAATGTTGCACAAGAATAACCCCTACATTTAAAAGTACTGCAATTGATCAAATTAAATTATTGACACACAATTTCCCCCAGAAAAGACAATTCAGATGCCATACAATTTATGTTTGCAAAAACCACGACACATGGAAAAGAAATACACTTTTTTTAAAGTGTGCAAGAAGTGCACAGGATCATTTCAAAAGATT
Organism: Hymenochirus boettgeri; assembly: GCA_019447015.1. NCBI lineage: Eukaryota > Metazoa > Chordata > Amphibia > Anura > Pipidae > Hymenochirus > Hymenochirus boettgeri. The sequence continues at coordinate 171,264,372 of CM033471.1, read as the reverse complement.
GACCACATTGATAGATGACTTCTTCTCAATACATTTCAAACATTCCTTTGCCAGAGTGTTAGCCTTTTAATCCTTTAAACATCATTGCATTATATGCATGGAAGCGGAACTCTGTTAATCCAGTTGGTCCACATTAAAGGGACTTTAAAGGGTAACTGTGGTCTCAAATTATTTCAAACTAGCAGTGGCATATCTATGTTAAAAGATCTGGGGCACGTGCCCCGGATCTCCTGCTAGCGCTTTGATAGCGCAAGTGCCCCGAACCTGATAATGTGCGCTGACTGCCCTCCTTCCCGCCCTCCTACCAGTGCACAGCGTGTACAGCAGGGAGAGCAGGAGATTTAAACTCCTGCCAGTGGAGAGTGTGGCAGACAGAGGGAGAGACTGAATCCTCCCTTCAGGAAATCCCCAACACAGCTAATTCGACTCATGATTTACAATCCCTCCCTGGCTGGGTCCCTCCACGATCACATTGTGGGCAGGTCACATCAATTGTAGCAGATGTAGAGTGCAGTGCAGGAAGGAGGAGGGACTGAGGAATTTCCAACTCGCTTCTGTTTAACAGCAGGCAATGGGCATGCCTTGGAAATCCAACTTGGTTTTCTATCCCTGACCTGTGACTGCACAGCAGGTAACAATGCTGTACCAAAAATCACATTAGATAGATAGATAGATAGCAGAGATATATAGATAGATAGATAGATAGATAGATAGCAGAGATATATAGATAGATAGATAGCAGAGATAGATAGATAGATAGATAGATAGATAGATAGCAGAGATATATATATAGATAGATAGATAGATAGCAGAGATAGATAGATAGCAGAGATAGATAGGTAGATAGATAGCAGAGATAGATAGGTAGATAGATAGATAGATAGAGAAGCAGACAGACAGAGAGACAGATAGACAATAGGCAGACAGACAGAGTAAAATAGATAAACAAGAGGCAGATATATAGACAGAGATAGATATACAGAGAGAGAGAGGGACATATATAGATAGATAGGGGCAGAGGTCCATGTGGAAGGTACAAGAAGGTCTCCCTGGCCAAAGGTGTGGGCAAGCATCTGACTACAACTGAACACAACTGTAAGTTTAAAATGACCAAAATGCTACCAGTATATAATGAAATTGCCAGTTTACTGTGTCTTTGTGTCATTAATTTGTGTCTATCTGTCCAACTATGATCTCTATTTCTGTGTCTATTTCACTGTCTTTCTGTCTGTTTATCACTATCGGGCTGTGTGTCTATGTTTGTGGTTGTCTATCTGTCTGTCTGTCTATCTTTGGCCATCTCTAAATAAACTCTTAAATACAAGGTGGGTGTGGCTTTATTGGGAGAAAGGGGCATGGCCTAAAAATTTGCGGCGCGAGGCGCATGCAGTGCCCGAAAGTGCCCCTGATCTTCTTAGACCCTGGATACGCCCCTGCAAACTAGTAAGAATTATATAAAAAGCCTTCCATCGAACCTTCAAAATAAAACCTAAATCACATCTCTAGATAACATTTGTGAAAAGCTATTGGTGGAAAGGTTCAGCAATATTAATTCCTGCTTGAACACTTCCGGTTTTCAGCCATGTGATCAGCTTGTAGTCATGTGACAAGCCTCAGCATGCATTAATAGGCTTTCCTTCTCAACTGTAAATTTTCCCCCCTGCATTAAGTCTTAACTGAGCATGCTTCTTTCCTGGGACAGATGGGCGGTGATGTCACTTAACCTACTGGAAGCAGGAAGTTTTAACATTCACCCCAATGTAATTTCTCACAGGCTCCAGCCAGAGATGTGATTGTTGGCTCATTTTAAAGAAATACTGCCGGCTTTCATTTAACCCTAACTTGTTTTGAGACCACAGTTGCCCTTTAAGTGTAATACTAGCAGGGCAGCCCTGAATAACTGACCGAATGGGATTTACCTCCAGCAAGTCTCGCAGGAGTAGGAGATTGAACGAGATTAGAGGTCAGGGGCGTGTTTAGGGGGGGATTCCTGGTGCCTGGAATCCCCCATTTCTGTCTGCTCAGTGCAGACTGCTGTTCTAACTCTCTTGGTGTCCATAGACTGTTACATAGATTGTTACATTGTCAATTGAGCTGTGAATGAAAGGCAGCATTTGTATGTTTCAAAAATGTATCCAGTCTGCCCTGTGATCGACAGCACCATAACTAATAATAATTGATACAAAACTGTATCAATATTAACCCTGCAGCTGCCTGAGGTTAGTGCTGAGACTGGGTTTATATACATTACTTACTGTACCTACTGCACTGTGATGGAGCTTAGTGAGCAGGAATAGGGACATTAGGAAATCCTGGAGTTGTTTGTATAGCTGACTGTCAACATTGCATTATAATATATATATTATAATGCATTTTTATATATAAAAAAAATATATAAAGGTATAGAGCACTCCCAAATGACTTTATATAATTTTAATTAGTGGCCTGTTGACCACTAATTAAAATTCTTGACAGGAGACAGTCGTTTGGACTATATATATATATATATATATATATATATACACAACAATCAGAGAAAGTGTACTGCACACCTTATATCTTCATCTACCTGGTGCTTGTGTGGAGGAGATGGCGTGTATTAACTCCCAAAATATCCAGAGAACCAGTTTCACACCGCACACAGGTTTTAATCTTCAGCTTTCTTTATTTCACATTAGCACATGTAAAGCTGTAGATAAGCTGAAGATTAAAACCGTGTGCGGTGTGTGAAACTGGTTCTCTCTCTCTCTCTCTCTCTCTCTCTCTCTCTCTCTCTCTCTCTTTCTCTCTCTTATATATATATGAAACGATATAGTCAAGGTGCACAACTAGGCCTTCATTCAACCTTTTATTGAGGGTGCAAAAAACAGTGACGTTTCTGTCTTTTTTCTCAGACCTTTCTCAAGCTAATCTTAGCTTGAGAAAGGTCTGAGAAAAAAGACCGAAACGTCGCTGTTTTTTGCACCCTCAATAAAAGGTTGAATGAAGGCCTAGTTGTGCACCTTGACTGTATTGTTTCAATATAATATAATCTCCTAGATAGCACCAGGCATTTACACAGGAACTGTGAGTGCGCACACCCATGAAGATATATATATATATATATATATATATATATATTCTGTCACAGCTCTGACTTTAAAAGACACTAATGGTAAAGTAGTGCAGATGTGGATTTATCAGTAAAACAGAACGTTAGGCTGGGTACACACGGACAAATTATTTTCTGTCCTGACCTTTCACTGCTATAAAGTGGTCGGCCACAGCAAATGTCTCATATGGACCACATCTATCACTGCCACTGCTGAAATCACCTCAGATTTTTTGGCCCGACCGACCAATACACAGAAATATCTGTTGGTTTGTGTGTACCCAGCCTTAGTAAGTATATACTTTATAACAAAAGTAAAGGGAATATGTGTATTGGCCAACTGTGATGATAATCATGGCAATTAGAGAATATGTATAATATTATGATATGATCCATATATAATAGAATACACGAATGTATTTGGTTGTGAACCTCCTTCTGGGCTTGTTCAGTGGTAACCCATTTAGGAATCCTCCCCTTGAAAATCCTGCGCTTGCCACTGGAGGTGAGCAGGAAGAGCCAGGAAGTAAAGTGGGAAAGGTAAGCTTTGTCAATGGCTAAGAAAAATAAGAGTAACATAGTGTGTGATTTAAAGGTATAGCTTTGCAATGGACTGAACTTTGATTTACACTGTACAATATCCTTTAAACATTTTTTTGCACAGAAGGGCGCCATACCAAACGATAAAGAAGTTGTAAGTCTTTAGTACTCCAGGATAACCTGCCTTTTTAGTGCAATAGGTCTTCTGTAGGATAGTAATTTGAATATATAAACCTAATCAATAGGAGTTCCAGGAGGAGCAGAGGACTGAGTGGACAAGATTTGCGTTCTTAGTATGATCTTGGAAGGTGGGGTATGTTTTGATTTTTTTGTTGCAGATACAGTAGGTAGAAAGCTTTTAGAGAGGGCATCATCCTTCTTATTATTGGAGCTAGGATAGTATGTTACAATGAAATTGAAATGGGAGAAAAACAGCCCCTAGCAGGCTTGTCGAGATTAAAGCATATCTATATTCTTTTTTGATTGTCCCAACAATTGTTGCCCCTATTTTTTTTAAACATCCAATCTGAAGCAACTTACATTTTAGCTTTCATTCATGTACCTTGTTATCTTAAACTCTTCCTGCTGTGTGCAATTTTGCCACAGTTGAAATGGTGACGTCTGCTATCGTAAAATAACGGTCGTTATTTTACGATACCGATCGTTATTTTTTCGATAACGATAACAATCTTTTATAAATAGGGCCCATTATGTCCTAAGTTAGTTTTTGAAGTGGACATGCCCTTTAATCTATAATTAAATACGTGTAAGTAGAAATTACTCTGAGGTGTATGCGTGGCTTCATGCCTTCAAACTAGTGCTGGTTTTGCTCAGGTTCAGTATCAGATATTACTTTTTTTTAAAACTGAGCATGCTCGGTAATCACTATCATCTAGATACTGGGAGTGTGAATTACCTAACTGCCACCCATCCAGTTAAAGCAAAATGCAGTTCTTGCACACAGCAGAAGATAAGGTACTTGATTGACAGCTGAAGCAACTTGTGCTTCACCCTAAATTAAAACTTTTGATATATTGTACCTCTCCCTTGCCCACCCCCAACCGCTGAGTTAGATCTCTAATATAAGCTTCCGAATCATACTTACAGCTCTTTGTTCCCGTGGCTGTTTTCTCTGGCTCTCTGCTTACTGGGAGCAGCAGAGAGGGGTCGGACAAGCAGCCGCATCTGTGATTGGCTGTCAGTCAGCCAATCAGACGTGGCTGCCAGCTGTGAAGACAGTCGTGGAAGCGAAGGGCTGTAAGTATGATTTCGGAAGATTTTATTAGAGATCTAACTTGGCGGTTGGGGGTTGGCAACTCACAACTGTCCTCTCAAAGGACAAGAAGTAGGCAGAAACCTTTCATACAGTAAGACAGCTCCAACTCTTCAGTTTCCTGAACTGGACAAGCACTGCAGGAGAACCACAAGAAGCAGAGATGTAAGGTAAAAAAAAAAAATTAAACTACACAGTGGGGCTAGCACTGGGGAAAATTTTAGTTTTTGGGAGTAGACATGCCCTTTATTTGCTTTCTTGCAATTGCTACACCTTTTGTACTTCATGAATGATTGTTCTGCTCCCTCTGATTTAAAGATTTTATATGCCCTTTTCTTTCTTTCCATTTCCCTTTTCCCCTAAGCATTAAGCTATGCAGGTGCGGACCTAATATATTTTCACTTGTTTTCCTAATAATCTCGAAAGTGTAATGTTTTAATACCCTTTTATAAACAGTCCAATTCTGTTCAGTATCTTTACCTAAGAACATATCACCCCTATGAGCTGAAGAGATTATTTTAATAGCAAAAACTTAACTTAAACTTAAATAGCCAATATATCTTGATCACTATTCCTTTAGCTTCTCATTACCTTTATTTCCATAATGATTAACAGGTTTCTGTACTGTGTTCTTACTTTATGAACTGCATAAAGAACAAACAAGGTTATGGGCTCAGTGAAGTGCAGTAAGACTATCATGGCTAGCAGTTCAGAACCCAGTGGCTTAACTAAACTTCCACAGTTTGAATTATCATTCAAAGTGGAAATGCTGCTATTTAGAGATGACTTGTGCGTGGCTATAATAATGCAATTTTAGAGGTATGTCTTGTCTTTTATTACTCACTGATACCACCTTGCAGGCTAGAGGTGGTATATAAGGAGCCTTGGTGTATATGTCCATTACAATACACATCAAGGGCGATTTACCTAGGAGCGCTGCCGGCTCACAGCGCTCCTGCCCCTTCATAACGTTGCGCTAACTGATTTACTCTCAACTTGCTCAGCCATCGCAAACCTATTTACCAGAGGCTGTGCGTCTCTTAAGACGTAAGTATTTAACGCCACTAATAGCTGGCGTTAAATACTTATGTCAGGGTGAGATTCACCCCAAGCCGCGCAGCCTCTGGTAAATCCTGTACGGGAGATTTGCCCAGAGCAGTTGTGGCTTTGGGTGATTCTCCCTAATCATGTCCTGTGTAGAATACAGAATTTTTTTGGGGATTGGGGATTGGCTATGACTGCCACATGTTTTACAAACAGCACATTATTGTATGTTATACTGACATTACCACTTCCTTCCAGTATTCACATGGAGACCCCTTAGCAGTCACAGGGGTGTGGTTTAACCTCCCATTTTGACTATCCCATATTAAAATAGGAATCTATCTATGAATATTTTGTCTTGTACCTAATATAAGTCAGTGCTATAATTTATATACATTTAATGATGATCATTAAAATGGTAATAGTGCATTTGATTGTTTTATTTGCACTGCATACGTCACTGCATTGTATCTGTATGTTACCTGCCTAACTAGATTGTAAGCTCTACGGGGCAGGAACCTCCTTTCCTCTTGTGGCAAAGCCCTAGCACTTCAATTTATATAAGTTATATATTTATGTACTGAACTATCTATGTATTTATCCCCCTTGTTTGACTTTATTTTGTACTTGTATTTTAATACTGTACAGCGCTGCGTCCCCAAGTGGCGCTATATAAATAAACATATACATACATACATATACACCTATCCTATACCCCCACCTAATTGGTAGCTCCTAAAAACTCAATGCAATCTCCTATGAAGATAAAAATATAGCAGGTAAATAGCAGAGCACTGTTCTGGAATTTTTTAATCAATTTATTAAACAAATTTAAATCAAATATCTACGCATTTCAGTCTTCCCACGATTGTCATCACGATTAAAATAAATATATATAATATAAAGGATATATATATATAGAGACTTTCTGACTGCACCATTGAGTGACCAACTACAGAAACGGTATGAGTGGTTAATGAAGAGGGATATTGATATGGAGCTGCACGGCATTACCCTGTCGGAATACTACCTACAAAAGAGGATTCCGCGGGGGCTTCGGGTAAATTTAAGACCCACATTGTTCAGCAATAATGAAGAGTATAGAACCAAATTTACTCAAATTCTGAATAAATGCTCACTAGATATCATCCTATTGACCATTGACCACACCAAAAAAGAATTGGCCGCTCTTAAACCTGATATTGACAAAGTCGAACTACAACTCTCTTCTTGTCTCGATAGCAGTGTCCTATCCACCTTTAAAGCAGAGATGGAGGACAGGCTTAAACGCTATCGTGCGGAAGGTGAGAAACGTAAAAGAAACAAATTTGACCGTGATCTATATGATTACCAGATGGGTCGAGTTTACCAATGGGGACGAGCGTTGGTCGGAACCGGAAGTGAACGGAGGCCTTGGACAACACATCCGAAAAGATCTCGCTCAGCGCCGGATATTTCGGGTGAGCGTGACAGCGGTGTACCAAGTGGACACGAGTCTACCCCTTTTCGGAAAGGACGCCAGCCCGCCGCAGGTGGAGGAGTGGCCGCAGGTGGAGACGATGGCGGGGGCACCGGGAAACCGACGCTCAGTCAGAGGGGGAGACAGCTCAAACCGATAAAAGGCAAGTGATCTTTAATTTATCTGCTGTACCCCTGACTGATGATCAAAGTGGGGCACTTTCCAAGGGACTGGGTTTTGTGCCCACATTTATAAGCAATAAGCTACAAATTGACATTGATTTATACAAGTAAAAAAAAAAAATGAGACTCAAGGCTTTCTTTGCCACTAAACCTGATTGTATCAAGTCCCAAATTGAACGAACTGGTGACTCATTACGGGTTAGTGACTTTGGTATCACTAAGAAGAGCACTTTTGTTCCACCTACTTCCTCGGCTCCGGTTGAGACCTTCATACAACAAGTTTTGAATGAAACTAATAAAATTAATATTGCAGATTTAAAAAATAATTTTGTTAATATCTCTAACAGGGAGAGGGAAGCTCTGAATGATCTGGCCAATGATAGCAGGATAGTCATTTGCCCCTCCGATAAGGGCGGTGCCATTGTCATTCTTGACACCAGCTATTATGTGGTGGAGATCAAACAGCAGCTTGCTGATCCCAATGTTTACTGTAAGTTATCCTTTGATCCATTGCCACGTATCAAAAAATCTATAAATGATTGTCTTCATATATATGTTGAAAAAGGTGTGTTAAACATTGATGATAAGGAGAAACTGTGTGTCCCATTTCCCAGGACCCCAGTGCTGTATACTCTACCAAAAATACATAAGGACCCGGCTAGGCCACCGGGTCGCCCCATTGTATCGGGGGTTGATTCGGTCTTTTGCCCATTGGCTATATTGGTGGATAAAGCACTGGGGCCACTGGTCCAGGGAACTCCCTCGTATGTGAGGGACAGCAATGATTTTCTGAGGAAATTATCTGAGGTTCAGATTAACCCAGAAGATTCATTGATACTGGCCACACTGGATGTGGCTAGTCTGTACACGGCCATTCCACATGATGATGGGATGAGAGCGGTCCGTTGGCTATTTGAAAAGTCGGGAAGTCTCCTTCCGGCTCAGAGAAATTTAATTTTGAGTGTGTTAGAGATTATACTCACACAGAATTATTTTGCGTTTATGGGTGAGTTCTATTTGCAGTTGCGTGGGACCGCGATGGGTTCTAATGCGGCGCCCGCCTAGCCCAATACCTTTATGGTTTGGTTTGAGGACGTGCACGTCTATTGTAGTGATCTCTACCGGGACCACTGTGTGGCCTGGTGGAGATACATAGATGACGTGTTCGTCCTCTGGCGGGGCGACGCTGAGTCCCTATCGCGGTTCCACGCGACGCTTAATGGGGCTCACCCAAATATTAAGTTTGATATGACTTGTGATGATACATCTATAAATTTTCTTGATATATTGGTAACACGAGAAGGACAATTTTTACATACACAGATATACCAAAAACCAACGGATAGGAATCAACTATTAATGTATACTAGTCAACATCCAGACCATGTTAAACGGTCGATACCGTACAGTCAATTGAAACGGGTGGATCGAATTACGAGTAAACATGATGAGAGAGAAAGGGGCTTTGACTCCATGTGTAGGAGATTTGCGGAAAGGGGATACCCCAAGTCAGTAATGAGGGATGCTCGATTGAAAATTGATACCCATAAAAGAGTCACGAATATTAGGGGTGACAAAGAAAGGAGGATGCCCTTTGTGACCTCCTATGACCCTTATGGCCGTCAGGTCGCAGGGATTGTACGGAAACATTGGCCTCTAGTGCAGGACACCCTGACTAACATTGTTGAATTTTCTCAACCACCTCTTATTTCATATAGGAGGGGTAAAACCATTAAATCTATGGTCTCGTCCAACACAATCAGGGCCCCTGACAAAGAAAGGGGATCGTGGCTCAGGAGTGGAAATAAGGGGATGTTCCCTTGTATGGGGGGCATCTGTTGTAAAATGGTATTGAGGGGTAATGAATTTATTCATCCCGGAACAGGGGAAGTCTTTAAAATACATGGACATTATACATGTGAATCACGGTATGTGGTGTATGTCTTGGTTTGCCCATGTGGCCTCCTCTATGTGGGGGAGACCACGCAAAAAATGAAAATGAGGCTCACACAGCATAGGTCCTCTATCCAAACTCGGCAGCTAACTTACTGTCCCTCATTATGTGGAAAAAGGTCATTCAGCAGACCAAATTAAATTTACTATTCTTGAGCAGATCAAATTGGACCCCTTTAAGGGAGGAGACTCCAGACGTGCCCTCAAAAGGAGGGAAGTCTGGTGGATTGATAGATTAAAAAGCTTAGCCCCATCAGGTCTGAACAGGGATTACGATTTATATGTGTTTGTATAATAGGTGTGTTTCTTTTTCCCAGATATACCACAGGGGGTCACTGTAACTTTGATTTGTATCCACTTCTAAGTGACACATTGTAATTGTATTGATGGTATCAATTTCCTGTTTCTAACTATATAATGCCATTCATGTGTGATTAAATTCAAGGCTTGTTTGACTGCTTGATAAAGGATACTTTCCGAAACCTTGCATTATGTCTGACAAGCTAATAAAGTTTTTTATTGCATCTTACCTAGCTGGAGTTATATGTTGATGCTGCTGCATACACAGTTTTATTTTGGATTTTTACCTGCAGCTGTGCATCCTGATTGCCTATTGAGTGTGCTGCTGACCTGTTTGCATTGGATATATATATATATATATATTGTATTTCTTTTTTTGCCTTCCTCTGGATCATAACCCTACCTAACAGTTGATCCAGAGGAATGCCATTAACCCTAGATAAAAAAGGGGGGCGGGGGGATTCCTTCCTGACTAAAAATGGCAATCGGAAAGTATCCCTGGATCAACCAGAACTACAGTATATGAATTAATACCAGTAATTCTCAATATTATATAGTATCCCTGTACCAACCAGAACTACAGTATATGTATTAATACCAGTAATTCTCAATATTATATAGTATCCCCGTACCAACCAGAACTACAGTATATGTATTAATACCAGTAATTCTCAATATTATATAGTATCCCCGTACCAACCAGAACTACAGTATATGTATTAATACCAGTAATTCTCAATATTATATAGTATCCCCGTACCAACCAGAACTACAGTATATGTATTAATACCAGTAATTCTCAATATTATATAGTATCCCCGTACCAACCAGAACTACAGTATATGTATTAATACCAGTAATTCTTAATATTATATAGTATCCCTGTACCAACCAGAACTACAGTATATGTATTAATACCAGTAATTCTCAATATTATATAGTATCCCTGTACCAACCAGAACTACAGTATATGTATTAAGATCAAATGCCCCAACACATGTAAACCTTACTTAAGATGTCTGTATGCTGTGCTCTCTATCTGTCTTTGCATTTATTGCATTACATAAGGTTACGTAAGGATGTACGCATGATATAAACAAGCACGCACTGCAGATACTGAAAGATGGTGAGCGCACGTGGCGGACTTGATTTGAAGCAGACCAAGGCAAGCCGTATTAAGCAGCCTATTTTGTGTGCCATGGGGATCGTTTTGGATGGGGTGCTGGGCAAAAGTAGCAAATCTTGCACAGGGTGATATTTATCCTAAGGCCGGCCCTGCAGACAGTCACTTTCCCCATGACAAGCAGAGCAGAGCCTGAGTGGCTACATGCAAGGACTCATTACAAAGGCTGCAGTTAGTGCAGAGCAGAAGAAAAGGTGAACCCCCCCTGCTCTGAACTAACTTCCGCCTTTCTAGTTGACCACAGGGGCGCGCAATGAGCAAACTTTTCTGTTTGCTTCATGGTAGGCGCACCCCTGATGATACTTGTTCAGAAAACTGGCAAATCATTGACATTGGTACAGCAAGCTGGAAATTTCATAATACTGGTTAAGCAAATTAGTTAATCATTGACAATTGCCACAGCAAACTGGCATATTCAACTGGTTCTGATAAATAAATACTAAATGGTAAAAATCTGGTAACATTTAGTCTTGTTAACCAGACTACATCATTTCCTGCAAAAAGTTCACCTATATTTTTTATTTATTTTTTTTATTGACATTGAGGTGCACTTTGCCTTTGTGTTCTCCAATAATTTCAAACAGGAACATTAAACTAATAAGGGGCAACAAAAATGTACTTGCACCTTGGTACAAGAAATGGTAGTATACTCGGAAGTAATCCGATGGATTTATTACATTACTGACACTTTGCAATTATTGACTTTTTTTGTCCACGTGCAGCATGGCCAGCAATAGGAACTGATCTTAAAATGTTATGTCCATTCCCCAATTAAAAATCTAAAGTTACCTTCCCCACCCCAAACCCTGAGATCATTATAGTTACTTGTGATTGCCCGCAATAGCAACTTTACCAGGTTAGTGCAGAAGTTAGAAGTTAAACCTAGGGGTAAAGACCTAGCGGATTAGGCAGGGTTGGGGTGGGTGTATCAGACAATATTATCCTTTAACTTAAAATCTTCTCTTTACCTTCAGCTGCTTTCCTACCTAAAAAACAGCTGCAATACCAGCATAAATTGCATACCATCTCCGGGAACCTGCAACAGAAATAATTTAACCAGTTCTCAGTATTGTAAAGGGTATGTCCATCCTTCCCACAAAATGTTATACTTGCCTCCCCAACCTAGAAAACCCAGACCTCCCAATACTTACTTACTTCCCCAATGTTCCTTAAGTTCAATATTTAGACAGTCCTTCGCTATCCTGTTCGCCGGTTCTTTTTTCTTCACTGCGCTGCAGTCAATCATGGCCACAATGGATGCGGTCATGGCCAATAAATGACTGCTGCTGACTGGACCTACCCCCCTTAACATGCTTGTACAGCTTTATGAGGAGGCGCTCCCAAAAACGTGTAGAGGGTGGTGGAGTGAATGCCAGGCAGGTAAGTATATTTGAGGTTGGGGAAGGCATGGACATTTAAACTATAAATAAAGTCATACATCAGATTTCCCCCCCCCCCACAATTCATTTATGTTAAATGAAACCTACTCTATCGCCATCTATTTTCTCTATCCTGATACAATGCATTTTTTGTTTTCAGCCAAAAAATCTATAAACATTTAATCCCACCAGAATAATCTGGGCAATATTTTCTAAATCCAGATAACATGATGCAGGGCTGGGCATATGATAATCACAGCGCACACAAAGTGGCGTCTGTTCATGCGCAGCGAGATGACGACGTGCACGCACTGACATCGCGTGCGCCATGTCGTCATGCACGCAGATGCGAACGGACCGATCATGCATTAACACATGAGGCTAGCAAATCAGGAGCTAGATGAAAATCTCGGAGGGGCAGATCTAACTAATCACCTAGTGACAAAAAAGATGTCAGCAACTTTTACTCAACAAAGGTAGGCTCTGGAGGGGCTTGGTGGGGGGATATGGCAAATGTTTTTTTTTTAAGTTGCTGCTTCCTATTGACCATAGTAACATAGTAACATAGTAACATAGTAATTAAGGTTGAATAAAGACATTCGTCCATCAAGTCCAACCTATTCCCTTTTTTTTTTTTTTTTTTTTTTTTTTATTTATTTTTTTTAACCCTACCTAACAGTTGATCCAGAGGAAGGCAAAAAACCCCAGCTAAAAAAGGGGGGAAAAAATTCCTTCCTGACTCCAAACGGCAATCGGAAAGTATCCCTGGATCAACCAGATCTATATGCATTAATACCAGTAATTCTCAATATTTTTTAGTTTTAGAAACTTATCCAGGCCTTTTTTAAAGTTATTCAATGAACTTGCCATTACCACCTCTGCTGGAAGACAGTTCCACAGTTTCACCGTTCTCACTGTAAAGAAACCTCTCCTAACTTGAAGATGAAACTTCTTTTCTTCCAACCTTAAAGGATGTCCACGAGTCCTCTGATATGACCTATTAGTGAACAATGCACCAGAGAGTTCACTGTATGGGCCATTAATATATTTGTATAAGGTTATCATGTCCCCACGCAACCGACGCTTCTCCAATGTAAACAGCCATAACTTCATTTTATAGTGCACTTATCCTCTAAAGGATATTTTGGGCCCTATTTATAAAAGATCGGTATCGTTATCATAAAATACCGATCGTTATCGTAAAATAACGACCGTGTTTTTACCGATAACGACCGTTATTAACCGATAACGACTGGTATTTACCGATATCGTTAAATACAGGTCGTTATCGGCAAATAACGGTCGTTATTTACCGATAACGACTGTTATTTACCGATATCGTTAAATACCGGTCGTTATCGGTAAATAACGGTCATTATCGGTAAAACCCCGGTCGTTATTTTACGATAACGCTCGGTATTTTACGATAACGATACCGATCTTTTATAAATAGGGCCCTTTGAGCTTTCAGCCTAGTTGGCTCTGCTTTGCACAGTGACAAAATATAGAAAATTCAATATATGTAGACATATGTAGGCTTATACATGAATTGAATAATGATTTAACAGAATGTCTCTGGTGATAAATACATCAAAATGATGTATGACTGTTTTGCACATAAAGGATTCCTACTTTTGTAGGAAGACCAAGGCAAACTGTGAGTTGAAATGACAAATGGGATAAAGTGTAGATAACTAAGGTTATGCATTAGGATTTACAAATCTGCAAGCTGCTTATAGGCTAAATACAACTAAAATAAGTAAATCCTTGACGAAGAAAGATTTATTAGTAGTTCTAAATAACAGGCATAGTTGCAGCAAAAAGATCATTCTGCGTGATCTTTTTCAAGAATTGTAAAGAAACACTTTATTATAATCAAATATACAGTAAGTTCTATTAAAGGATGATTATACAACCATGCCACTCCTCTCCCTATTGATGCCATTCCCTTTTCAGGAATCCAGGACCATGGTAAATATTGTAATATTAAAGGATAACTGTATTGACTGCATTTTTTTAAAACTACATTGAAAAGAGTAAAGGTATGCAGCCCTCCCCATACATTTTATTCCTAATTTCGAGCCTCTCTCTGCCTTCAATTAGCCATGCTGTGAAGGGGGCGTAACAATTCTGTCTGCCTCTAACTGTCACTCAAAGCTAGTATGTAAGAAAACACTCCTCCACCCATACTTGATCAGTTTGATTATGTAGGCTGTATCCTAGCAACCGGACATTTTAAATTTGTTTAACCGGCAGAGGAGGAGGAGAGAGGTTGTAACAGACATTCCTACCAGCAAATGACAAGTGATTTGTTATTCATGACCCTGGACCGTCTAGGAGGTGGGCTTTTAGCACTCATCTTTGTTGTCACTGTGTGACATCTAATGGAGGGCAGCACGGTTGTAAATGTGAGCCAGTGATTTCAGCTGCTGAAAGTGTGGTCATGGAATGGGGGTGATGTTATTTTTTGGTATTGTTGTCCTTTAAAAGTGGTTTCTTCTATGTACAGTATAACATTTACTGTGGGTTGTGGACAAATGCTTTTGTATCCTTGCTTTCTGAATTATATATATATATATAGCTTCATGTTTTGCCTTCCTTTGGAGAAGAAATGTTAAGTTAAGGGATACCCTTTTATTTAGATACGGTAACTAGTCAAATTAGAAGTTAAAAGCTAATTTGTAGGTTCCTGTTATGGCTCACCATGTCGGAGCAAATACATTCTTTGGTATTTAAGTTTGTTGTAGAGTCTTAAACATGTGTTTTCCAATGTCAGAGTTTTGTCCGTTGAGAGGTCTTTGCATTTGTGAAGATTTGATTTGCGGTTCGTCATTCTTTCATAGTAAGGGCTAGGCCACACTGCTGCATTTTTTTCAGATAATTGAAAACGCGGCAACGCACCGAAAACGCGCATTTTCGGGTGCGTTGCGGTTGTGATTTGCGTTCCGCATTTTTAATCGCAATCACATGCGTTTTCCTATACCTAATGAAGAAAACGCAAACGCAACGAAATCCGAAATCACACATGAAATTGCATGCGATTCCGTGTGCGACTGCGTTTGCGGCGCAGTGTGGCCGTGCCCTAATAGTCACAGTGTTGATTTTTTGAGGTCACATTCACATTTGGGTGCTAACACGGACCATCTTTCTTGTGTCTGAGTGTGGCCCTTTGTGGTTTGCCTGTTTAAACCCCCTGCCGGTTCGTTAAAAGGTATAGCTGATCATGACAGTGCTGCAGATGAAGTGTTTTTACGTCATCCAGAACAAAGATCTTATTCTGAAAATTATAAAAAAAACATCTTTACATGAATAAAAAGTGGTTTATTTTATCTTCTCCACTAAATAAGTAGCATTAAGTGTCTAGATTGAAGTATAGTATCAGAAATAAGAGAAAATTAGACTTCACAATAAATTCTGAATAAGCTTTTAGAGTTCTTGGAACCAGGTAATGTGAAAGTAAAGTTGAGTAAAGAATAAAGCGCACCAAACAGTGCCATATCCCTTTGGTTGAACAAAGGTACTCCAGATTTAGAGATTATTCTAAAAAGTGGTCTAAAAAAGATCTCTCAAAATGTCATTCACAGAATGAAAGAAGCATTAAGGGGCCAAAAGGCACGTCTTTGTACTCATACATGGAGATTGAATAAAAATGCTGATTGTCATAAACTGTGCTAATTTTACCTCAACCAATCAGATATTATTTAAAATGTGATATATATACTTATATAGTCTATATTCATTTGCAAAAATGAATATTTTGGTTAATTTGGCAGTTATTCTAAGTTAACTGTCAGAAGCAGGGCCGCCATCAGGGGGGTAAAGGGGGTACTCCTGTATGGGGCCCAGAGCGTGAGCGAATGGAAAAAAACATCCCCCTGCAATATTGCATTCAGCCACTGCATTCCTAGATAGAGAAGAGAAACAGGGCGCGTGTCTGCTGCATGGCCCATGACTCAGTAGGTGGCTTTACTGTCTATGTGGCTCTGCCCCTAACCACCCCTTGCCTGCCTGTGAAGGTTCTCATTCATCCAGGTCATGGTATATCTGTTGTATTCAATTAGATCAACTGGACTTGAAATGTAGTTCTTGAAGACGTTTCGCTAGTCATCCGACTGGCTTTCTCAATTCAGAATGACTTGTACAAGAATCTGTGGCAATTATGTACCCTGGAAAATCCCAATTAGCATATCACAGCCAGGTGTTAAGGGTGTGATTGGATAGTGGCTAAGAGGTGTTACATAAGGATACATAAGGAAGGGGCCCCACTAAGACCTATAGTCAGCAGCATCAACTCTGTAACATACAAGGTGGCAAAATATCTAGCTAACATCTTAGGACCTTTGGTGGGAAGTTCTAAGCATCACATCCAGAACTCTCAGGATTTCACCAACAAGATTGAAGATATAGTACTCGGTGTAGAAGAAACTATGGTGTCCTATGATGTGACATCTCTCTTCACTTGTATACCCACCAAGGAGGCTGTTGACATGGTGAGAAAACGGCTGGGCCAAGACAGCACTCTTACCAGCAGAACTGATCTCAACCCAGAACAGGTGTGTTCCTTGTTGGACTTGTGCCTGAATACCACCTATTTCAAATACAGGGATAAGTTCTATAAGCAAAAACATGGATGTTCTATGGGATCTCCAGTTTCACCTACTGTGGCCAACCTTTACATGGAGGAGGTAGAAACACAGGCGCTTAATACCTTTAAGGGCATAGCACCCAGCCACTGGTTCAGATATGTTGATGACACCTGGGTTAAAATCCACCAGAAGGAAGTACAAGCTTTCACAGAACACATTAATGCGGTAGACCAAAACATCAAATTCACAAGGGAAGAGGTACAAAACAACAAACTGGCTTTCTTGGACTGCTTGGTAGAAGTTAAGGAAAATGGTAAACTGGAAGTAGAGGTTTACAGAAAACCAACACACACAGATCAGTATTTGATGTTTGACTCCCACCACCCTTTAGATCACAAGCTGGGTGTCATCAGAACCCTGCAACACAGAGCCGAGAACATCCCCACTAGCACAGAGGCGAAGGCTAAAGAAATGAAACATCTCAGAGGAGCCCTAAAAACTTGTGGATATCCAGACTGGGCCTTTGTCAAAAGAAGTAGAAGGAAAGAAAAGAACACGAATACCAACAGTGAAGGGGAAAAGCAAGACAGGAGGAAGAACATGGTCATCCCATATGTAGCAGGGGTCTCCGAGAAATTAAGAAGAATTTTCAAAAAAACATCGTATCCCTGTCTGCTTTAAACCGAACAACACACTGAGGCAGCAATTGGTACATCCGAAAGACCCAATACCTAAACACAAGAAAAGCGACATCATATATGCAGTGCAGTGCAGTGAAGAATGCTCTGATTTGTATGTGGGGGAGACCAAACAGCAACTGCATCAACGTATGGCCCAGCACAGAAGAGCCAATTCCTCGGGTCAGGACTCAGCCGTGTACCTGCATCTTAAGGATAAAGGACATACCTTTGAAGATTGTAATGTTAACATACTGGCGAAGGAACGTGACTGGTTCAAGAGAGGTGTTAAGGAGGCCATTTATGTGAAAATAAAGAAACCAAGCCTAAATAGAGGTGGGGGGGTTCGACACCAACTGTCTGCCATGTACAATGCTGTTTTAACACCTTACCCTGGGCGTTCCTATAACACCTCTTAGCCACTATCTAATCACACCCTTAACACCTGGCTGTGATATGCTAATTGGGATTTTCCAGGGTACATAATTGCCACAGATTCTTGTACAAGTCATTCTGAATTGAGAAAGCCAGTCGGATGACTAGCGAAACGTCTTCAAGAACTACATTTCAAGTCCAGTTAATCTAATTGAATACAACAGATACACCCCTTGCCTGAACTTGTAGCTCTTCTGTGCTGTGTTCCTCCATAGCAGAACAAGTTATACTGAACCCATTTCTGCTTGTGAAAGTCCATGGGGGACATTGTGACCCTCTGTCTCACACATTACCAAATGCTGCCACACTGCCTGCCTGAGAGTACACATTACACAATACTGCCACACTACCTGCCATTTTATAGTGAGTGGATTGCACTGCACATGGGTATAGGGGTAGATAATAGCCTAATAGGGAATGGACTGAACTGCACATGGGGTAGGTAATAGCCTAATGGGATTATTAGGCTTTTACCTACCCCATGTACAGTGCAATCCACTCACTATCACATGCTAGACAGTGGCAGGATTTGTAATTTGTAAGAACGTATTAAAAAAAAAAGTATACTTACGTTTTCTACAAATAAAAATGCAAAAATATGACATTTATCAAAAAATTAGGTTTGTAGACGACCCACACAGACAATTGCTTGATGTTTGACACCCACCCGCCAACAGCCACTTTACTTCCTGGTTGCGGCTGTTACGTCACACCTTAACTGACAGCCGCAACCAGGAAGTGGAGTTGCTGTCAGCAGCAGAGGCAGCATATGAGCGGCAAAGGACCAGGAAACTCTGTATATTGCGAAAGCAGGGTTTTGGGGGGTAATCTTCTATAGTTTGGAACAAAGTTTTTTCTTTTTTGAGTGGACATGCCCTTTAAAGGTTATGTACACTGGAATTTTTTTTTTTTTTTTTTAAATTACCCATTAGTGGAAACTATAATTCATCCCAACTATCACTGTACTGTTTTTTTGTTTGGAGGTGCAGCGGCGAGAATCTATATTAGTCACTCAGTGATGTCACTGAGTGACTTCCTGTATTTCACTGCCTCTCCCCTCCCTGTAATAGTAATTTGTATAGGAAGCCCTGTTTATAATGTTCAGTCCTTCCTTCTCTTGTAATGGTACTTTGAATGGTAATGAATTATTTATACACTAAACAGGGATTCTTTTATAAATAGCTAATACAGGGAGGGGGAAAGACAGTGGAAGGGTAGGGAGACAGTGTGTCTGTCCAGGTTTTTTTTTCTTTGTGTTATACAGATTATCTCTCACTATCAGTAGAATAGAGTCCCGGGGGCTGTATGAGAATAGTGAGTGTAATACAGATTATATTTCACTGTATCAGTAGAATAGAGCATTTGGGGCTGTGTTATAATAGTGTGTGTTATACAGATTATATCTCACTGTATCAGTATTTGATGTGGTAGACTGTATGGCAGGGTTCCTCTAATAATGGTATGAGTGGAATAGAAGATTAATTGTTTGTGGGTTTAAATAGAATGGCAGGATGTGAAGCCCTGGGTAGGGAGAGGGATGGAGTTAATTCAGTATCTCCTGGGATTGGAAATTTTGGTAAATGAGACAAGATGTCCATGCCAGGCACAGCAATGATTCCCTGAACTGCAAGTGCAATATATACCAATAGGTTCTATGCCATTTATACAGGCAACTTCTATAGAGTTGTGTGTGTCAACAACTGGTTGGACCACTTTTGCTGCTATGGCTCCAGGCTTACTAACAAATACATGGCTCCAAATACTACCAGGGTCTCCACTCATACCTTAAACAACATGTATTTAGAGTTAAGATATAGGTAGATTGACAGTTGCAAACAGTCTGTGCTGTATAGGCTTTATCAGTAGTTTCTGCACCACTACATGTTTTGGCTATCAGGTACCCTTTCTCAAGTGACACTTGAGAAAGGGTACCTGAAACATGTAGTGATGCAGAAACTACTAATAACGAGATAACTGCCCCTTTCAGAGGAAAGGGGCAGTAGTCCGAAAACAAAAATGTTCTTAACATGCAGCTCCTAAAGTTGCCTTTACTATACAAAACGAGCATTTCTCCGTTAGTTGCTAAATAAAAAGTAACAGGTTTAATTACATTTTTCAACTTTTTCTCTTGCAGCAGCAATCTCGTATGTTTAAGGTTCAGTTTAGTGGAGAAACAGAGGAAAAATCGTTGGAAATCTGTAGCAACTGTGTGCAGAATCTACAGATGTATGTTCATATTCAGGTATGCAGCATAATCTTATTAAATATGAAAGGGTTTTTTGGCAAATGCTGGCATGGAGAATTCCATTCCAAGGCGCCATTTCAAGTTTTTTTATTAGCCATTCAGCTCCAAATTGTTACCCATTTACTGTAGTTCCCTGTAGCCTCGTGTTTAGCCTTTTCTGACCTTAGTAGTTACCCCTTGTGATAGGAATTCTGCTCAATACAGCACTTTGTACTGCAAGTTTGAATATAATGTGTCCGAAAAATATGATCAATCATAGCCAAATACAGGATGATTCTCTGTCAATTGCTTCATGTTTTCTAATCTATACAAAGAGGATGCGAGAGGTAGTTGGGAAGGGGGTACCGAGGGAGACTTTCTTAGGGCACCAAAAAGTCCTCACCCCTGGGAGCACATTTGTTCACCTTGGTTAAGTTTACTTGTCCGGTCTGGCACCTATGGAAAGACATGTTTTGCAAGAAGCATGTTTTAATAAAGCTTTGCTCTTAAGCCTCGTACACATGTTGGATAATTTTCGTACGATGCAGCGGATGATCATTTAATGACATTATCGTTAATTCTCATAATTGAAATTTTTTAAATATATTTTTCCGTAGAACGTTAACGATAATCTGCCGACCATTTACAAATATACGATAATTGGCAGAAAAAATCTGCCAGGCTGATCGGCGGAAAAAGCCGACAATAGTTGACGATCGTTGATGCTATATTTTCGTACGAATATCATGCAATTGCATGTTCGTCGGCTGCATCGTACAACAATTATCCAACATGTGTACGAGGCTTTAGACTTAGCCCAAGACCTAGAGAAGGATGAAAGGTTTTCCCCCTGCAGGGCTGGACAAATCCCAGAAGTCAGCTAGAAATTTATACTTGGTGACTAAATTTTTAAAAGTGATGTCTATGGTATTGGCTTCCTAATAAAGCTAGATTGCAAGGTGAAATGGGTCTGCAGAAATAAAGATAAAGTTAAAACTATAGTATCAAGTATAGTATCTGTCATCTTTGACAAATGGGAGTACATACAGCCACGATTTATCTCCCTATATAAAGTATAGAGAGAACATTTGTGACTGCCATACTCCCTACGATCGCAACCAACTCCTTATACTTTAGTACACAGGGCCGACCGCAACTTAGGGGAAATTTTCCAGTCAGAACGAGGCATCGGAAATTGTTGTTTCGGCTATAAATACATACAGCAATATAGGGCCAATTCTGTCTGTACCAACGGGATTGGCTTTAAAGGGACTGTCCACCCCTCTTTTCAAAAATTGATATAATGTAGATAACCCCCCAAAACCTTAACTTCGTTTTAGTAAAAATTTAGAAAATCAGCTCCCACACAGCGTTATTATACTCACAAGCTCCTCGCTCAACCGCCGCTTCTGGGTTCTTCTCCCAGTCTCCACTGTGGCTGCTCTGTTCTTTTTCGTGTTCTTGAGCAGCCGAAGTGGAGACTGCTCCGGGAATGGCAGTCAGTGATTGGTCGTGATGTCACAGTCATGGCCAACACTGACTGCCTTACCTGGAAGTGCAGAGCCACGGCGGTGGAGCGAGGAGGAGCATTTAAGTATAATATCTCTGTGTGGGAGTGGATTTCTACATTTTTACTAAAACGAAGTTAAGGTTTTGGGGGGTTATCTACATAATATCAGTTTTTGAAAAAAGGGGTGGACAGTCCCTTTAAATCACTAATGTGTGCTCCCAGCTTAAGAGGTTGAAGTTTGCCTGTGTTTTCATTTGCTAATTAACTAATCAGGTGTTAGCATTTTACTGGGTTATTGCAGTTAGATAAAATGTAACAAACTTTTGCACCTCTTAGGCTGGGTGCATACCAGCAGATATTTCTGGCCAACCGATGACTGTCTGAAAGGACGATCGGGTGCGTTGGTAAATCACGGGCGATGGTGCGGTTCCCTATGGGACAGCACGATTGGTCGCACGCACACAGTATTGTATAGTGGTCCACTATACTGGGAAATGAGGGGGGCGCGCACCCAATTATGAAGATAGGGTCAGTTAGGGTCATTTTGTACAGTTGATCGTTGAGTGTCCGCACTACAAATACGGACGTAAGGGGGAAAAAAAATAAAATAATATTGTATATTTAAAGTTTTACCTATCTTTCCCACTGTAACACCACCATTAACCTGCCTTTTCCTTTTCCGAGTAAATGCAATTTTCTTGAATTTGAGTACCGTGTGCACATTCTTTTCTGGTAACGGAATCTAACTGCCTGCCTTGCTTCTCAGTTTACATCTTATTAATGCAAACATATTATTTATTGTTCCCTACTTTTTGTGAAATTTCCTGCTGTAAAAGATGGAAATTTATTTTGCTCGCACTCAAACAATTATTTCATGGAATAAAATCAGGAGTAAAAAACATACAAAACATCCACCAGCATTTTTGTCCATGTATGCAGGCTTCATTTGTGATCATCTATAGGCAAAACATAGAGATGTAATATTTTTTAATTGATAAATCCAAGCTAGTGAAACATGCAATTATATATTATAATTTTATATTTGTGCTTTGATAGTTTAACCTTGCTACATTAATGATTCATACATCTCTTTATTCAAATTCTTTTTCAAGGATGGTTTAGAAATCCATCCATCACAAGGGAAGAGGACAGTCAAAAGGATAACAGAGGTTTGGTTATTTACAACATAAAAGTATATTCTAATGCAGCATAAAGCATCTCTTTAGGCAAAATAATTTTTTTTTGTTTTGTAACCGAGATGTTGCTAATTTAAAGGACAACTATGTTCTAAAAAGTAACTTTTAAAAAATGAAAAGTACCTGGAAAAGGGAGATAGGATTGATTATTTGTTGAGAAGCTATAGCACATACAGCTTTTTTTCTGCCACGTTAGTCCTGGATTTTCCTGTATTAAAGAGTGCTGTAACCAAGAGGAATCCTGTCACAATCACTTTTCTTGTGCTGGTGCTCCTCACAGAAACAATATTGGGAGGTATGAAATCCTACCTCCCTACCCGTGGTACTTTTAATTAGAACCATTATAAAAACTTTATACAAACTATAGTTCTCCTTTAAATGATGCAAAACTTGCCTTTGAGAGTATTTTTTTAACAAAAACAGCATTGTGAATTTTTGTTCATCAAAGTTGCAGTGAAATTTTTTTTGTGCAGATCAAATGCGCTCCAATAAATTAAAAGAATATTGGGAAAATCCCAGTGCAAACGCATGGTAACGCATGTGAAACGCACAGCATTGCAAACAAACGCTTTTCACACACGTTACCGTATGTTGTTGTGTGGCCACAGCCTTAAAAACAAATAAATAAAAAAGAGTTCAAATAAGTTTACCGAAAAAAAGAAATCATACCAGAAACTGGTTGTACACTCAACTCTTTATCAATTAACGATGTGACTGCCAGAATCAAACAATTACATACGCTGTAATTTCAAATAGAAGTTACTGTGTATTTGACATTAAATAAAGAATGATTGAGCTTAGATAAAGTTTTGCTGTTCCTGTATGAATATTCCTTTTGGTCTCACTCAAAAAATCACTTCCTGGTTGCGGCCGTCATGAAATCATGAATTATATAAACATAAATTTTGTCACAAAACCTTCAATGACCTTTCAGCTTAATAAAAACCCAAAGCATATGTCTAAATCAATAAAGCAATGTCTTTGTAGGATCAATGGGGCATATTTACTAACCCGCCTGTTCTAAGACCCTGCAGTACTAGAGTACAGCAATGGTATTGTACAGTTATAATTAAGAATTTTTCCGACTGCAATTTTAATTTTACGTCCGTAAACCAAATTTTAGGACCACAATCGAGGTTGTAAAAACATCTTTTGTTATAAACATGCTCCAATGTTCTGGAGTCAGAGGTTAGAAATCTGTGAGGGGACCTTTAGAGGGCTGTGCATAGGATATACAGTATATATTCGATTATAAGCCGATCCGAATAGAAGCTGATGTACTTATTTTTACCTGAAAAACAAGTAAAACTGATTGACTTGATTATACGCCGGGGGTAGAAATCATGACTTCTACTGCAAACCTGTAAATTTCTTAGCATTCACATTAAAATGAGAAGTGAGGCACTGATTACTGCTTTTATATCAAGGTGTTCTGCCTTCTGATTCAGTATTGTTTTGAGGCTTTAGTTGACCTTTAAATGGACCCTTTTATACCATAATAAACAGCAGAATTCCCATATAGTATTGGTGCCAATATAATAAAACCTTTAAAAGAATCTTGCTTGCGCTTGGGGGTATGGGTAGGGGAAGGGTTAAAACAAAAAGTAAGAAATAAATAGGTTAAGATCAAGATCTCTGTAAAAAATCAGTTTAAAATGACACTTCCATATATTAAAATTCTTAAAACACTCACTTGTGCCTATCCACCACAGGGTTTACTCTGTGCTGTTCTGATGCTTGCTTGGTCTGTGTAGCTCCCAAAAACCTCTGCACACAGGAATAAGGTTGCCAACAATCAGGGAATCCCTGATGAAGCTGTAAAGATTAAAACAGCGAAACGAGTAGGAATTACCTCACAAGCCATTACCAAGTAGATTATACCTTACCACAAGACTACCATGATTTAAAGGGGCCACACCATAGCAGAGAGGTGCAACTTCAACAACTGCTAATGGACTGTTTCTGCAAGTTTTTTTTAGTGCTTTTCTGTTTTTGCTGTTTCTGCTAGTGTTTTTAATTGCTATAATAAAGTTTGTTGGAACCCTTTCATAAAAACATTATTACTTATTTTATCTCTCAGGCATCAATATACCAAACACATAATTCACACAAATATAGAACACTAGGCATTAAGCCCGTTACAATAACGGGCACTAGAAGCCCAGAGTGCCCCCTTAGTGTCCCAAGGCCATAGCCCCACTCCTCCATGTCCCAAGGCCAGAGTCCCCCACTGTCCCAAACCCAGGGTTTCCCCTCTGTCATAAATCCAGCCCCCTCCATCTCAAATCCGGGGTCCACCCTGTCCCAAATCCAGGGTCCCTCCTCTGTCCCAAATCCAGCCTCCCCCTCTGTCCCAAATTTAGGATCCCCTGTCCCAAATCCAGCCCCCCCCCTGTCCCAAATCCAGGGGTCCTCCCCTGTCCCAAGCAACCTTACCTGCAAGTCAGTGTAATTGCTGTGAACTGCCTCCGTGTATTTCCTGTGTTTCTCCCTCTAGTGGTGAGTCAATAGGAACTGCAGAGACAATCTTACCATCTCCCTCTAGTGGTGAGTCCATAGGAACTGCAGTGACACACACGGACCACAGCACGGACGCAGCAGTTAGGCTTTTATTATATAGGATTGATAAATGTACATAACAAATATATCTGTATTAATCACACTGGTGGATCCATACAGTTTCTGTCAATCTTTTGAGAACCTCCATGTAACCTCTCAGGGACCTCTGGTTGAGAACTGCTGGGCTAGAATAAGATCTCACTGAAATCCAGTGAGACTCCTTACTATAATGAAGTTAGACTGGAAAAAATGATAAAATCTACTATTTACAAATGACAGGAAAAAACAAAAAAGGAAAATGAATATATAAGAAAGATGCAAGGTGTCCTTTAAGACAGAGTGCTGTAATAAAATCAAAATATGCTTTTAAACAGGTATTTAGTTTAGGGGTGTGCATACTAATGTAAACAGGCTTTGATATTTTTTTTTCCAGAATAGATGGTAAATTCATGGAATAAGTTCAGAGAGAATTGTGTAGACTTTTCTATTCACTTTATAATGCTATGCTTTTGTGAAGAAATAACAAATGACAAGTGATACAATGTTTTAATCAGCTGTTTCTGGGCTATACATCATGTAAAAAGGATTCAGCACAAAGATTTTTTGTTACTTTTACAAACAACATGTTAGATCTTCGCACCTTAATCAGAATTTTTTTTTCATTCTGACAAACGAGCTCTGTGCAGCAACAAATTAAACATTAATAAAGTTTTGTTTGTTAAAATGGTGTGCTCACAACCCATCTGTATGAAGAATTAATACATCACGTGTTGAGGCCGAGTGCAGGTGTCCCTATGAAGTAATGATACACACACTGAGGATTCAGGTCATCGTTCTCCCTCTCAGATTCCTGAGAGGTTCCTTTCTTAGTCCAGATTTTCAGGGTGTACAGAATTGCAGATATTGGATATAAGATACATATGTAAGCTTGTGATTAGAGAATATCATGCATGTGGTGTGATACAGTCAACGCCCTCCTCTTGATCACTTGTTATTGCCAAGTGTGTTGTTAACTAAAGCATAAGTCTATATAAACTGCATCCAATATAAACAAGAAACAATAGGTTTGGGTCTTTGCTGAAAGAACATATTGTTCTGTGGTTTGCCAACAGAAATAGTTCAGTAAGCAAGTTACTCAGTAATTTTCCTTTATCCCATTCTTTTTAGGGGAGGTGACTGTATATCAACTTGTTGTAAATGTTTGTATAGTGTTTCTGTAGGACACATGCTGCGATCCCTCCTCCTGACCGACCGGTCGGCCAGGAAGAAGGGCTTCCACTGAGTGTGCTCCATAAAGGTCCGTAAGTTCAGCCATGGTTTCGGACGTGTCCGATTCGTAAGACTGGTCAGTTGGTTGGAGACGAAAACCTATTCTTTTAGACCGATTGGCGATACACTGAAATAGAATTTTAGATTTTTTAGGTATTGCAGTAAGTCATTGCATGCTCTAGTGTGTTATCTGTTGATCACATACCCCCCATATAGAGATGACTTCTTGTGTTTCCCAGTGAGATGGCCACTTTAGTGTTAGTTAAGGTTTAGTGTTAATGGGCATCTATAGTGGGAAAATGTAAAAAAAATCCCCCCAACCCCCAGAGTACCTTTATTTTCTTCAGTTTCCTCCTCTGTCCCGATATATACAAGTTAAAAGAAGTCAAGATTTTAATACACCACTCCTGCTTGAGCTGTCAATCAAATCCCCCAAAAGCATGCCGGTGTAGTGTATAGGCTTACACAAGTTTTACAGCAAGTCTCCCAATGACTCCTTCTTGCTCGCTAAAATGCTTGGCAAATACTGGGTTAAAAACAGAAGTAAAGAAAAGGAGAATGAAGCAGATTTCACCAATTTATTGCCTGTCAAAGTAAATCAGACTGTATGCAAACACTGAGCCACAGAGGAATGTAAGGATAAGGGCAGCATACACTAACCATTTTTATGTCTGGATTGGAGCAATGTACAAATTTCACTATAGATGCTCTTTAAGGTTAGACTTGAGAGACGCATTAAGGCAAAGACTAAGGGGTTAAAGACTAAAGATTAAGACTAAGGGGTTATCTGTAGATCCAAAGATGCCATCCCCCCATGGGAGTATTTTTTAATCCCCCAGGTAACACATATAGGACTATATTCATTTGAGTGAAAGAAAAATTATATGGAATGGATTGTGGTATATGTCCATATCTGAACTTTAATAATCAATTCATAGTCAGAATCGACTATCCCAGGAATAATGATTATGCCTCTTTATCCCACACTAGATGGGGAAAAATTAATCCAACATATCCTTTTGGAAGGGGGACGGTTAATTGAGTATCCAGTACATATACCTCTCCTGGAAGAGACCGATCAACTGTTTTGAATTTGTATTTGTTCATGGGCTATGTTTTTTACTGTGTGGTCTCTATTTGTGCTGGAGTTAGAGACAGCCCGTGGTCAAGTTTCCTGACAGACAATGATTGGCCCAATGATATCCTTTCTTGCATTTTGGACACATTATGTTTAGTGTAACTGTGGTTTGGGAACCATTAGTTACCTCCTACTCCTGATTTTATAGTGGCCTGGCTTTCCACAATAAAAGCAGTTTGCAGTGGGTTTTGATCCCTTGCTATGAGCTGCCACTAGCAAATTCATTTGATGACCCTGAGTACCTTGACAGACGCGTATCATGTATGCTAATTCCATGCCATGTCCTGATCCTAATGCTTGAAGAGATTTTCTGCAATCAAGATTAGCATTATCTTTGGCTAGTTTCACGAGTAATTTGGTCACAGCTTCTGGGTTTTCTACCTGTTTTTTAATAGCATCTTGCAACCAATTAAAGGACATGTAAACTGGGGAAATTCATTTTTTAACTAATCACACAGTAATTAGGATAATTACCACCAATCTTAAATCTGCTTTTTTTTTTTCTATGACCTTCCTATCCCTTGTTTTTTTTTTAGCTCTGGGAGTTTTACTTTTTAAAGAGCGTGGGGCACAGCTAGTCCGTAAAGATCAGGAAAAGAAATAACCAGTATCTGTTTCTCTGTGCCAATCCTGCATTTAGCTGCTCTCTGTGTTAAGTCCTAAACCCAATGTAGCACTGTACCTAAAGAAATCAATTACAAAGTGTCTCAAACAAACTCTTACATGATTCAAGCAGTTATTACAGCTTCCAGTGCTTCTTTACCTTCATATTGCAAAGCAGTTTCACTTTCACCATAACACAAACTCACTAGGTGAATACTATTGGCTGGCGGGGGGCACAGATCATCTCCACTGCACTAGCTCCACACTCTAGCTGTGCCTCAGTTTTGGGAGGTGGTGGATACATAGGAGACATGCATATTAACTAGGAGTGAGCTGAACAGGACATGAGGAGATCTCGTGACAGGAAGCACTGATAGCAAAAAAAATATAGAAAAGGATAAAGACATTTTTTTCAGTTTAGTCTCCCTTTAATGAAATCCAAATAAGCTTTCTGAGGCTTTTGTCTAACCATCACAAAGCTCTGGGTAGGCCTGCTTTGTACTGGTACTTTTGTGAAAGCTTTCAAGGTTACTCTCGACCGTTTTCCTAATACAGCTAAATTAGGGACAATCTATTGTTGGATGTTGGCAAACTGTCCTGAACCATATAATTGATCTTTTATATTCACTGTCCCATATATATATATATATATATATATATATATATATATATATATATATACTGTGCGTTAAGGGCCGTATTTATAACCGCTACTTTAACGATCGGTAAAAAACGATTGTTAATTTACGATCAGCTTAACGATAGTTTATTTGCAATCGTTATCGTAAATTTACAATCGTAATTTTACAGTATGTAAATCTACGATAACGAAATCATAAATAGTTTACTACCGCATGGTATTCTGCAACTGAACGTTTGTTAATTACCGAACGTTCGGCCGTAAATGTACGATCGCTATTGTAAACTTATGACTGCAATCTTAAATTAACTAACCCACGGTATCACTAAAAAGCAATACTGCGGCTTTATAAATACGGCCCTAAGAGTAAGGAGTTTCTGGCACCAGATGAAGTAATGATACACACACTGAGGTTTCAGATCATCGTTCTCCCTCAAGGTTCTTTTATTAGTCCAGATTTTTAGGGATGTAAAGAATTGCAGAGATCGGATAATAGATACATGTGTAAGCTTGTAATTGGAGAATATCATGCATGTGATGTGATACAGTCACCGCCCTCCTCTTGGTCATTTGTTATTGCCAAGTGTGTTGTTAACTAAAGGCTAAGTCAATATAAACCTAATATAAACAAGAAACAATAGGTTAGGGTCCTTGCTGAAACAACATAT
The DNA here is from genome assembly GCA_019447015.1 of Hymenochirus boettgeri. Lineage (NCBI taxonomy): Eukaryota > Metazoa > Chordata > Amphibia > Anura > Pipidae > Hymenochirus > Hymenochirus boettgeri. Next base: position 171,234,463 of record CM033471.1, on the reverse strand, counting down.
TGTTCCATGGTTTGCCTTAAGAACTAGTTCTGTAAGAAACACACAAAATATATAAAGATGGGAGTCTACATCCATTATAAAGTGCAACTAGTGACCAATTTAAAATAGTATACATACAAAATAGAAGCCTAGTGCACACCCCATTCAATTGCTTACATGTTTATTCCCTCTATGATGCTGCTTTAAAAGCCCGCCATTCTCACTGGATAAATAAAAGCAATTAGTTCAATAACTTGGCCAAATTATTTTAAGCCCAGCCACCACTTCAAGGTTTGCTTTTTCAGCTGGGTCCCATACTTTTCAGTACGGATAGCGTAGGACCCAGCTGAAAAAGCAAACCTTGAAGTGGTGGCTGGGCTTAAAATAATTTGGCCAAGTTATTGAACTAATTGCTTATATTTATCCAGAGAGAATGGCGGGCTTTTAAAGCAGCATCATAGAGGGAATAAACATGTAAGCAATTGAATGGGGTGTGCACTAGGCTTTTATTTTGTATAGTTCTGTAAGAAAGTTACTCACTAATTTTCCTTCATCCCTATACGATCAAATATATATCAATCATAAGAAATTACAGTGTACAGTGTAGTGTAGTGAAAAGTACAGTGCAGTAGGATATGTCCTGGGTATATCAGATTTCAACATTCACCACTTTGCTACCAATTGAATCGAAGAGCAAAAGAAATATAAAATACATAGATATCTTGAAAGAATAATGGTCAAGATAGTTCTCCTTAAGCTGGCTATACAATGCCCGTCGGCCAGGAAGAAGGACTGTCAGTTGCGGCAATAGCGTCTGCGACCGAGCGTGCGTTCTTCCGATTCAGACAAACAGTCTGTCACATCCGGGGGGGAAAAGATGCAATTATTTTGGCATGTTCGACAGATACATTGAACGGTCGATCAGGACAGAATATTGCATGGTGTGTACCCAGCTTTACTGTACTTTTCCGGGAGAGGAGGGTGATTAAAAGATGTCCCCGAGATTAAAAGTGAGTCCTCTGATATTTGGTTCCTCGACTTTAGCTTACATTCATTAACTACCCTGTTATCGGAAGAACCTCTAAGAAGACATTTTAGCTTGATTTGGATGTTATTGATTATTTATGGTGCTTAAGCTAAAACAGTTTCCCCTCAAGTCTTAAGTGATGGCCTCTTGTCTTTTGCCTTAAATGTACAATTGCGGTCGTACAATAATGAAAACCCGCAATATCGCAAACTTAACACGGCTAAATTGAGCAGGGCATTTAGTCAAAGATCACTCTGTGCCACCCTGCTACTATGTTTGGCAATTAAAGGGGAAGTTCAGTGCAAATACATATGCTATTGTCTGTGCATAAATAAATGCATCCGAAATACTGACTTCCTGTTTGCAGGACCCCTAATAGAGACCGTTATGGTATTGCCCTTGACCCAGCGCCTGGGTTAAGTCAGTTGCTCGGTAGAGATCTGAGCATGTTTGATGCATTTAACAGCCAATCAGTAAAAATCACTGTTAGGAACATTCCAAGGTTGTGTGCATTCTAGGAAGAAGGACCATTACAGAACCTGAAATGTCAGATAACTAATATCAATAGCAGTATATTTTTTTTAAATGAAATAGAATATGTAGAATAACTAGGTATGTATAATATAAACTAAAAAATTTAAAAATATTTTCCACAGAAATTTCTTTTCTCTCTAAATCACTCACACTGAACCATAAAGAAACACAAAATTATATTTTCCAATATCGCTCCTTTAAAATTACATCCCAAAAAGCAGACTTAAAAATAGAAAGAAAGGGCCTGGTTTAGTTGCTGAAGTTGAGAAGCTCGGTTGACACATTTAGTCAATATATCTGCAGTTAATAGTACTTTTAATATTTTTCCTAATTTTCCTCTTCTCATTTACAGTCAGTGCTGAACCCGCAAAGAAAGGATCTAGAAACCATCTACCAGGATGATGCTATACGCACAAACAATCTAGGACCTTTTATTAAGTTATGCCTGATGGATCAAAACTTTCCTAGATTTGTGGAATTGGTGGAAAAAGAATTGCTTAAAGCAACAGAAAACTGATAATAAGCAGCAGAAAGAAATTCAAGGAAAATAAACATTTTGATTCTGGTTTTATTGATGTTATATTTAACAGGTGTATTTACTGCACACATGGTTACACTGCAAATACAGAATCCACAGGATCATGCAACTAGAAGATTCCCCTTTAACCCTTAAAGATATTACAGCTTTGATATACACACAAGTCTAGTTGCATAGAATATAATAAACATGCTATGACCAACAAAGCAAATCTTAAAATAACCCAAATTAAAACATAAACAGAAGAAAAAAAAAATATAAATTATAAAAAGTGTGCCTGCATGAATGTACATGTTGGGCTTAACAGTGCAAAAAAGGATTGAAAAATATACACAAATTAACCAAAGTCCACTAATAAAGCTCCCCACCTACTGTATTCAAATTGTGACTTAATTACCTTTGAAATTTTATTATTAACTTTAATAAAATGCAATACCAGATTACTAAACAAATAAACCAGAATTACAGGAATGGTTAGCTGCCTATTAATATTAGTCCAGGACAAGAGTAGTAAATGGGTTACTGAACCCTGCATCTTGGCAGCATTAACAGACCCATTACCGAGAACTTCCCCTACAGTGCTAATGTGCTGGAAATTTTGAAAAGTTAAGTGTTATCAATTGGAATATTGTTTCTCACAACTATTTTTGTCCATTAACATGCATTGTGTTATCTTGTTCCACATAAACAGATTGACTTAAAACATCCGATCTAAATTTTAAAACATAATGGCGCTACAAGCGCAGTTGAAAAATTGTGCAGTGAAATGGGTTTGTTTGTCATTTTTGGGAAATCCAGCACAACTACATTAAAAATGCAGAACAAAATCATACAAAATAAATAATGCTGCATGCAGGACAAATCAGTTAACCCTAACTACCTGTTTGGAAGGCTCATATATGTCTAGCACATAACCTTTTAGATTCAGCCAATGTAAAAAGCTGAATACCAAGACTTGTCATGGACCTTTAAATTATCATTCATTTATCCATCATCTTAGAGGCAATATAAGGCATGCTTTATGAAATAGTTTTGCACCCTTGGTTGCAATAAAACACATATAAAAGGAATAGGTAAGAAATCCAAAGCCTGACTTCAGAATTAGATCTTCAGAAAGATGTTTAATTGTAGACTGGCCAAATCCATAATGCTCTGAATAGGAGGAGGGAGGCAGCAATAAAGGAATAGAACCACATAGGAGCAAGCATAAAGGAAGAGAGCATTGTTCTTCTGTTTGCAAATCCAGGCACATTATGACAGAAACCTCCTCCGACTGTTAGAAGTCCCACAAAATACCTATTGTTTTGTGGGATCACAGAACATGGTAGATGAAGACTGACTGAAATCTGCGGCTCTAAAAAAAGCAAGTGAACAATCACCAAGTAAGTATGAACAATACACACATTGCACATACTAATTAAAAGAAAATGAAGTCCATAAGAGCATGTCCCCTTAACCAATAAAAGAAACTGATGAAACAGATACAGCATGCTGTGAAGTGCAGTTTATTGAGACATCCCTTGTTCACCTTAAAGGGCATGTTCAGCCTACAAAAAACTTTATATAAATGCACAGCAACCTCCCAAAACAGCAGTTTCTCTTTATATATAATTTCTAAAGATGTCCCTGAAGTGCTGTGCGTTTTAATATAAAAGTTTTTTTTAAGCTGGACATGCCTTTTATAAAAAAAAGAAAAACTATCTGTGTTCTTTGGTAAATAAGCAACCCCCCTGTAGGCTGACAAGTAGGCAGCATCTGTTCAGGACTAAGCTTGCCCCCTTCATGTCATCATAGGTAATGCTGACATCAATTAGATATTAGGTTGATTCAACACTGCATTGCTGAAACAATCTTATCTATTAATGTGGGGGTATTATGTCCACCACACTTTTGTTCACAAAACGATTGTCTCACGCGGTTTGTCGAAATATTGGGGGAACGTTGTGAGGTACATTGCAGTGTATTGCCTGCAGAAGGTAAAAAGGTTTAACTCTATGTACTGAATGGTTATTTTTAAACGTAATGGACTATGCTAACATGTAGTAGATAGTTCCCCCGCACACCTATAGTATATTGTTGAAATCGCTGGGTGCTGCTCCAAAAACCATAGCCAATGGTAATAGTATCCAAGCAGAAGCAATTCAGAGCGCACTCCAGTCTTGAGTATTCAAATCAATTTATTAAACACGTGTTTAATAAATTGATTTGAATACTCAAGACTGGAGTGCGCTCTGAATTGCTTCTGTTTGTATGCTAACATGTAGGCAAAGCTGCAAGAAAGACAAACCATCATGAAAACATGCCCTTTAAACCCCAAATGCACCTTACATTAATTAACACTCTTATCTGGCACTTTGCAGCTTTAAGTCTTGTACACACGTACGACCTCAGCAGCGACCCCGAGCACGGTCACCCATGTACAGCTACCCATCGACCGATAATTGCATGTGTGTATGGGTCGTGGGTCAGTGCCAAGATCGTACGTGTGTATGAGCCTTAAGAGTTTATCTAAATCTTATTGCAATAATTGCGTTGGTAAGTAGATTTTAATGCCCTTTTGTTACATAATTTTTTTTTTTTTGATGTACTAAAAATGTATTTTGTATTTATTTCCTTATAGAGTGGCTAAACAAATTATGCATTGCTCTACAATTAGCTTATCTATTCAGGCCCAAAAGAGCTTCCAATTAAGTAACACACAACCCTTTGCGCACGGCCACACTGCAACGCAATCGCACACGGAATCGCATGCGATTTCAATGATAAGAAAAAAACATAAGCGCAAAAAAAGCGCAGCAGTGTGGCCTAGCCCTTATGAAGGAATATTCAAATGCTGTGTAGCAATAGATCACAGTATTTCATCTTAGGCACATGTGCTTGGATTTGAGCCCTGGATTTGGTGTTTCAAGATATTAATGCTCACCACTTTATCACCATATTTATTCCAAAAATTATGACATTAAACAGAAAACTTTACTTACGGAGTTAGTCTAATTCGTGTTTCGCTGCCTCAAATTTTTATCTTTATGGTTGTTTGTAGAGTTGCTCTTCCTAAAAATAACAATCGGCTCAAATTTTAAAATGCACAATTTTTACTTCAACATCAAAAACATTTGTATATACTATTTTGTGGTCAAATTTCACCGTTATTTTTAACAATATTATGGGAAGAGGCCCAAAACTTCAAAATAAAGAGTCGTTTTGTCCAGGTAATAGATAAATTATATCTAACTCTCCTATCACAGAATCACTAGAGAAGGGACAGATATTTCTCTTAACTAATGCTAGCCATACACTGTAAACTTACCTTCCAAAGTCCCTATAATGTTCGTCTCCCAATCGCAAAACAAATGAGCCAAGATGGTCAGACTTTAGACATTTGATTTAAGATTGAATGTCAAATCTATGAAATGTCTACTTAGTGTATAGGCAAAAATAGATTGGGAGCAGACTGTCTATATTTCCCCATTGTGTGAGAAGGTAACAAAGACCATGAGCTCTTGCAGTCACCATAAAAAAGTGTAAACGGTCCCCATACAAGTGCCCTCTATTATAAAAAATACAGGATCATGCTTCTAGCTGCAGTCTAACCAAACCATACAGCAAGGGTGGTACTTCCTGCTTATACTGTGAGATCACCAGTGCTTCTGTTCTGCCCCCTTGCTGATGGCATAATCATGCCGACATGTATCCTAATGCTGGGACAGAGCATCATGAGCTACATTATAAGACCCACCCATTAACTTTTTAAAGGGCATGTCCACCCTTAAAACAAAAAACTGGTCACAAGTTGGTAACCTTCCCCCAAATGAGATATTCAGCACATTATTAGATGTATTTCTAACCAGATATTTAATCCTAGAGTAACTGGCCTTTAGACAAGTGTATATTTTAATAGCCAGTTAAAGCTGTGGCTATTAAAGTGTGGGCCACATAGATGAAATAGGATATGATGGTAAAAAAAATTTGTGCTACATGATTAACTGCATTACTAACTGCTTCTAACCTCTGCCGATGCTGCTTGCTTCACCTGTTTTGCATAATTCTGCTTTATGCCTTTGGAATTGACTTTCAGATGCAGAGCTCCTTAGCACTTATGTACTAATTACATCTCACTGCTATGGCTTGACATTTTTATGAACATATGTGAGGAACACTTTACCATCGGAATCATATCCTATTTCATCTATGTGGCTCTCACTTTAAATAGCCACAGCTTTAACCGGCCACTCTATATATATTTAAGGGAGTTCACTGTGCAGTGATTTTATTTATATATGTGGTTTTTTTATATTATTGTTCAATAAAGATTGTTTTCTGCACTATTTCTGATATGTGTATTTAGTCAGTCACCACAGGGTCTGCTTGTTATCTAACCATTGGAGGCTTTTTGTCCTCATATTGCTATATTGTGGTGCCTTATATGCAGATTTGAGTGCCTTGAGGGCTTTGAGCCCCTTGTCCAAACCTGGTCTTAGATCCTTTTCTGCTTTGTTTTGCTCTCTCCCTCTATATTTTGTGCTCTGTATTCCCTTTTTTTATTTCATTTTGAACCAGGACTTGCACCCCCTGATAGGTGTCTCTGCTGGCACAAACACGCCCCTTTTTGTTTCATATAATTTTGATTTAAATCAAATCCACCCCGATTCTATATTTTGTGTCCTCTCACATATGCCTCGTATCTCACAATTCTTTTAGATTTAAGACTTATGATCGTTTTTACATATCTTTTTGGAATTTGATAAAACACTATGACTTAATTTACTATAAATGGAATTACATGTTTCCTAATGTGCAGATCTAATCTATGTTAAACATAAATTCTGAGTTCACACAGGTTTCAAAAAGCTCCTCACCTTGGAGCTAATAAAATTAGGACGATATCTTTAGCTTCTCTGGATCTTAATGTGTTGTGTTGGCCATGCTGTTGAATTGCAGCAACCAATCAAATTATACCTTTTTACTGGTTTGGCAGAGCTAAAAAACATTTGGTAACATCTGCTTGGTTGCCGCAAATAAATAGCATGGGCAAAGTTTCATATTAAATACAGCCATATGTGTGTTTTCCCCTGTGTTTGTTATAAGGCCAAAAGTTTATTATCTATGTGAATTAAACATTCTTTTTATTATATTATAGTTATTTATAATTTAAACAAAATAAAAGATAATATAAGAAAATCCTGTAGTAAACTATTACAATTAAAATATAGTAGATAGAATGCCTTACTTACATTGGTCCAGCTGGTTCATCATCTGCAATCGCACAACCGAAGAAGCAGAGAAAGTAAAAAAACAAACAAAAAAAGTAAATAAAAGCAGTTTTTCATGAAGTATCAGTGGAGTAACAGTAACTCACTGAAAGTGAGCTATGGAAGCATCACAAGTACTAAAAAGCACCTTATTAAATGGTTATGTTACTTGGAATGAATTTTTCAATATCGTATTGGCCATGAAGGACTGCAACTAGGTGACAGAGTGTTTTGTTTTATTTAAACCATCGTGTCCCCTAGTTCCAGTGGTTCACTCTTAAAAAAGTTAATGACAAGACAAACCCAACATTTCAGTTGTAAAATCCTGCTGGTTGTTTTCTTGCTTTGGGGATGTACAGAAACTGGAATATGTCCTCCAACTAGGATGCTTCTTTCATTAAAGCTAAAAAAAAAAAATGACACCACAGATATCTAATTTTACAGAGAAAATAAACCCACTAAACCAACTAAAACAGCACCTCTAGGGCTAATTATATGGTACTTTGTGTCACACCAAGTGACATGTTTTTCCCCTCAGACTTCAGCTACTTAAATACAAAACTGTAAAACCCAACTTATGGGACAATGCACTTATAAGTTATAAGCCAATTGGGTAGCTCTTTGATTAAAATACTTTAAGCACCCTATGTACTTTTTTACTAGCATTGTTATTCTCTAGAAGTATATCCCTACGGATTGTTGTCTTTTGTTTGTTTATTTAACACATTTCACTGAAGTCTTGAAGAAACGTACAGCAGGATTCCACAAGGAGACTAGTGCACATGAAGCAAAAAGATGGAAAGAAGTTACAATCTCTGAAACAAGTACTGGCACCTGCATGAGCACAAACAAGGAATAATATGATCACAGGATCCTTATTACTTCCTCTCTACCTGCTGACAATGTAGAGACAAAGCCAACAGGTAGCCAAAAAGAATACAATATCTTAAATAAATCAAAAAACATTACAAAAATACATTAAGAAAATATTCACAAATTTACTGTTTTCCACAGTTGGCAAAATGCATTTTGAAATGGAACATAAAAATTCAGACTGAGGATGCGGGTAGGTTGCTTCTGCGTGCCGTATTAATACAAAGGAGAGTTACAGATACACACAGGACCTGAAAGACGACAACCAGATCCCTGTACATACACACACACTCAAACAAGCAAACTCAAACCATTCACTGGCAGAAAAACATATTACTACTGGAACAATGTTAGAGATCGAATAGGGCCTAAGCTTACATGGTTAATAAATAGTTGTCACTGGTACATTAATACCAACAAATAGATTACAGAAACTTTTTATAGACCTGCATCTCATTCCTGCAATAATCCACAATATCTACATTATGTGAAGTATTTGGATCAATATAAATTATTTTTTCAAATAACTATTTCCTCCTAAGTAGTAAATCAAAATGCTTATTCATCTGCATGCTTAACTGGGAAGAAGCGGCCATGTTTTTTTATCCACCCCCACTCAATGACTGCCGTGTGCCTATATTTATAGCAATGTATGGGATATAATTAGTAGCACAACATAAAAAGTTAATTAGCAAAACCTAATATTAACAGCATTTTAAAAGTTGCTCCATGTGCTACATGGGGCTTGGTGGGGTGGAAAGGGTGTATGTCACACAACCGCTTCTTCTTCATGCATTAGGTACAGGTGGTGCTCCATCAATACATTAAAGGCAGTATATTAGTGTGTCATACTGCAAGCTAACTTAATAAGAGAATAAGTGTTTTGGATAATGCAAGATGTATGCATGGAACGGCCACTACATTCTCTACTGTACATTACATTTAATGGAACAGATGATATTAGAGCAGATAAGAGGCACACCATTCTTCCTGGAGAAGGATGATTGCCAGAAGATGCACAATGTTTTGCTCCAATCATAGGAAACAAAAAATAACTGAATCAACAAGGAATGTAGTAATCTGCAAACTGATTTAAATGGTATATAGATGCAAAGATTTTCACTTCTACTTTGCAAGTTTTCACCATGTTTGTGAGGAATATGGAAGAAAATATAAGCTCAATTAATTTGCAAATAAATGTTTTTTTCCTTTTCCCATGCTAAAACGGCTTAATGCATTCTTCGGTGGGTCATTTCTGAATAACTGTTTCAGAAAGGCAGTAGTGCATTACTGTGAAATTCTATGGTTATCCCCCTGTTAAAAATAGTCATGGACCATATTCAGACAGAATACAGCACTAACTGAACACTAGTACGGTGTAATGACATTACAAAGGTTCACACCTCTCTGCATGGTTTGGAACAAATGTTAAAAAAACAACAGCATGTATTAATAACCCACAATTAATATGTACTTTATATCTGCTTTCAGTTGCTGCCACACTGTACCAGACAGTAATGCGTTGTGATATGCTGGCATGAGTTTATCGTGCGCCAATTGATCACAAAACCCAATCGTAAGCACGTTTGAAACGTGCTAACGTAGCCTAGCCCTTAATGGATTAAGATTGCTTATGTACATGAAAATACGTTTTAATTTCATGTTTGAATGAATTTAGATTGAGTGCACACTAACTATGTTTTAATGCAATACATATCCCCTAAGCCTACTCTATTTTTAGGCCATAAAACAGCAGCAGTTATAAGTTCCTGTGTTAAGTAATGTGACGTGAAGTGAGGAAGTAGGTTGACAGGGTTATAAAGAACACTGCTAAAAACACAAATTTTGTTCATATAGGCAGAAAAAAAATAGCAAACTGAAAATTAGTTGTGAACGTTAATGAGGGAAAATTCCAGAGTGTTAACACCATGGGCTTAAACAATCCCAACAACTGAAGCGAGATTAGACAAACTGGAAAAGCATGCAGAACTCGCACTTACCACCATAATATTTAGGGTTTGATGCAATTGAAGGGGGAAAAAAAAAAGAAGTCACAGTAACCGACAAGTATCATTAGAAAAAAATGCTGCCCTGGATCCCCCCTCACAGAAAATAAAATAAAAATACAAAACAAAAACCCTGGGAGGAAAGAAGCAGGGAAAGTGAATGATCCAGTTTGAGCTGCTGAGAAAGAAGACAAGCAAAATGTGAGGAGGAAAGGAGAAAATGATGCAAGGAAGAAGAATAGAATGGCACTGTGTACAGCATGGTACAAAATGCCATCTACTGAGGAACTTTTCTGTTGCCAGTGAGCTGAGCATTGAATAGAACTCATTCAGAAACTGCTTTTAAAAAATACACTCAACACGCGCACACAGCTTTCAAATTATGGTCAGTTTGCCTTTTGGTGGATACCGTTTAAGAAGGATACGCAAAAAGATGTAGTAAGTGTAGAAATAGAAATATTAAATACTGTACACACTACTGGTGTCAAAATGTTTTATCAATATATTTACCCTTACATGAAAAAACAATAGCAGTCATCCACAATAAGCACTCTTTTTAGCAGAGATGGAACTGAAGTCAGCAAACAAACTATTGCCATATTAGAAGAATGAAAAGTCTCTATCAGTCATTTTTGTACTTTTGTCTTTTCTTACTGAACTGCATGAAAGGTGTTAACTACCATTGTATAAACAAAAACCAACACTTGAGGGAGCAGATCATCAGCCTTTAAGCTAGGTACACACCTAGCGATTTTTCCTCCTGACCGACCGTTCAATACTTTCGAACGGTCGGCCAGGAGGAAGGACTGTTGGTCGCTGCAAAAGCAGCTGCGTACGATAGTCACCGCGACCGATCGTGCGGTCCATAGAGGACCGCACGATCGGACGAGGTTTTCCACCCTGTCCAATCGTCCTTTCGTCCGATTCGGACGAACGGTCGATCGGACATGGGCACATTCGGATTCGATAATTTCGGTCTGATTGACCGATACACTGAACTATCGGTCGATCGGACCGAAATATCTAATCGTGTGTACCCTGCTTTAGATTAGTATGCTTACAAGAAGCAGCACACCTATGAAATGGCATAATCCACAGCCACGGCTTGCTGCTATATTGTTTAGAAATGACAATAGTATATATAGGTTCATGGGTTTGTGTGTGAAAGTAATATACCTCCTTACTAGAACAAGTTTAATAAAATGGATTTCAGGTCAACTAAAACCTATTAAACACAGAAGGTTATAAATATTCAGCACAAAAAAACAGTAAACCTGATTGATTTGAAATGCACTGTCAAATAGTGGTATTTTCAGCAAAATGCCAATGCTCCAAACATCTGTTGACAGCCAGGAAATGTTTGGAGCTACAGCTCCAAAATAGCAGGAGAGCAGCTTGTTTCTGTTCTAGTGGTAGAGCTTATTTCAACCTACAAAGTACTATAAGTACTGTTAATAAAAATGTTTTACATTTATTATCTGAAAGTTTAGAACTTCAAAAAGGCTAAAAAAGGTTTATCCTCGTTAACATGCAGTCATAAATTCAAGAAGTGCCTTTTAACCTAAGGCACCCCTATCAGTCAAAAACAAAATTATGATAACAGTATTATTTGGATGAAAGTTTCTTTAAGATACAATCCCTTAATAGTGGAGAACTGGCACTTACCTGACATACATATAAAGAGAAAAAACTTGAGAGCAATATGTTAGGTCCAACAGACAAGGCATCTTAGAAAGACTCACAAAAACAGTTTACTTGAAAGGCTATTTTTGCGCACAATTATAGCTCTCAATTCAACATCAATTCATATTTCTGCTTGAAAGCTTTTGAACCCTTTAGAATGTTTACTATTTCTGCATGTGATCTACAACAATTTGATTTTCGCATGTCTTAAAACTAGATAAGGAGTACACAGATAATTTGTTTATTGCAAAAATATTTTCAATGTTATTTATTTAGTGATGAAATTACGCAAATCATGCCTTTCAATAGTGTGACCCACTAGCAAAGAAAAACTGTAACCAGGGCTGTGGAGTTGGTCCATACACTCCATAGGTTATAATACCTCTGACTTGAAACCTCTTAATAAACTAATATATTTTCCATGTTCTTCCATGATTGGAAGACGTTAAAGGGAAAGTTCAGTGGAACACTTCATTATTTTTAAAATTCTTAGTTTGTATTATTCAAACCTAGTTAATATCTGTTGTATTCAATTAGATCAACTGGACTTGAAGTTTAGTTCTTGAAGACGTTTCACTAGTCATCCGACTGGCTTTCTCAATTCAGAATAACTTGTACAACAATCTGTGGAAATTATGTACCCTGGAAAATCCCAATTAGCATATCACAGCCAGGTGTTATGGGTGTGATCGGATAATGGCTAAAAGGTGTTATAGGAACAAAAAAACATCAAATTTACAAGGGAAGAGGTACAAAACAACAAACTGGCTTTCTTGGACTGCTTGGTAGAAGTTAAGGAAAATGGTAAACTGGTAGTAGAGGTTTACAGAAAACCAACACACACAGATCAGTATTTGATGTTTGACTCCCACCACCCTTTAGATCACAAGCTGGGGGTCATCAGAACCTTGCAACACAGAGCTGAGAACATCCCCACTAGCACAGAGGTGAAAGCTTAAGAAATGAAACATCTCAGAGGAGCCCTTAAAACTTGTGGATATCCAGACTGGGCCTTTGTCAAAAGAAGTAGAAGGAAAGAAAAGAACACGTAAACCAACAGTGAAGGTGAAAAGCAAGACAGGAGACTTTCCAGGTTATTTATTGCCTACAGATTCTTGAACAAGTCATTCTGAATTGAGAAAGCCAGTCGGATGACTAGCAAAATGTCTTCAAGAACTAAACTTGAAGTCCAGTTGATCTAACTGAATACAACAGATATATTTTAGGAACTATGACTTATCTGTGAAACAGGACATTTTATTATTCTATATCTTCTCCATTACAATTTAAACTAATTCGGAGTTGGTACAATTTTCTAGACTCCAGGTACCCAAAGATTGTTTTCAATTCCTTTATTTTTTTTGCTTGAAGAATGGTTGTGTCTGAAATAATGACTTATTTTATTGACCAAAAAACCTTACATTGGGTGTAGAACTGATAAGGCCAGCCATCAGGAAAGACAGGAATATGGAGAGATTTTGATGTCAGTATATAGGTATCTAATTTGAATGTTAGCACTGTTTATCTCCATGTGTAATAATAATAATATAAATAATAATAATGTGTTTTGTTGGACCTCCCAAACTCACTCCTGTATTATTTTAGGTTTTGGACAGGGGAAAGCATGGGATAAGATATTAAGGGACATTTCCATTACATTTATTGGATTAAAACACATATGAGGCATAATTTACTGCTTAATACCCTATACAAAAATCGTTTAAATGTAGTACCGTATATACTCGAGTATAAGTCGATCCGAGTATAAGCCGAGGTACCTATTTTTACCTGAAAAATTTGTAAAAACTGATTGACTCGAGTATAAGCCGAGGGTAGAAATTATGACCACTACTGCCTTCTGATTCAGTATTGTTTTGTGGCTTAAGTTGCCCTTTAAATGGACAGTAGAATTCCCATACATTAATCCCATAAAGTAATAGCCAAATCCAGTACAAGTAACCGCCAATTCCTTGGCACTCCAGATGTTTGGAAACTACAACTGCCTGCATGCTTTGGTTGCTGGGAGTTGTAGTTTCTAAACATGTGGAGTGGCAAGGTTCAATAAACTTTTAATTAAGCTTACCATAATTTACAATTGTGCTGACCCCCTTATAGTAAAGGGCACTCTGACCCCCATACAGTAAAGGGCACTCTGACCCCCATATAGTAAAGGGCACTCTGACCCCCATATAGTAAAGGGCACTCTGACCCCCATATAGTAAATGTCACCTGAGAGTTGCAGTTTCAAGTTGTCACTTGCATTGAACTAGCAGCCATTTGTTGCCCCAAACTGAGAAGACCCATCAGATTTACAGCATCAAGATGAGCAGTGACAGTGCTGAGTGAGTCCAGTAGCCAGACTACAGGGAGCAGGAAGGAGTGTAAAGGCAGATTAGTTCCTGTAACTTTTTATGCAGGTGAAGGATTTTGTTTTAACACACCTACTGGTTACAATCCGCAATTGCAGCATTTAGATCTAAATTAGGACTTGACCCGAGTATAAGCTAAGGTTAGGTTTTCAGGCTAATTTTAAAGCATGACAATCTCGGCTTATACTCGAGTACGGTAAAAAATTATACAGAGTTCTTGTTTTGACTGCTAACATTAAAAAGATTATGTCAAATTTTCGATTAAAGGATATTTACATTATATCTATATAATATAAAAATTAACTGTTTAACAATGAAAATACCTGGGGAAGGGATGTTGGATTGATTATTCCTACCTCACAATATAATTTCGTTGAGCAGCTACAGAACTAAAAGTTTAAATTTGCCAGGTTAGTCCTGGAATATTCCTGTATTAAATATAGTGCTGAAGCCCGGAGTAAGACTGGCAGAATCAGTTTTCTTTGGACTGGTGCTCCTCACAGAAACAATATTGGGAGTTAGGAATTACCAATCCTATATCCCTGTCCCGTTTACTTTTCAGTTTTACTGTTTTTTTAAATAAACTTTATACATGATAGTTATTCTTTAAGTGGAAAATACAATATATGATACTGCAACTGTAAGGTTCTTATACTAAAATGCAGCATTAGCCTCTGCCAAACAATGCTTTTTAATTAAAGCCAAAAGGTAATATTTTGCTCTAATTTGTACACAGTTCATTTTACCAATAGAGGTTTAGCTAATCTATGCTGTCTTTAGTAAATTATACATAGGTAAACAATATTACAATATAGCATGCATTCACCAGCTCTGCATTCACCAGTGTATAAAAAGCCAATGCCTTGTTTTTTGTGATTCACCCTGGCGTTGAACAAGACCTTTTTTGGTTGACCAGTCTTTTGGGTAATAACAATGTTGTTGAATATTCTTCTTTTTGAATGACAGTTTTAACTTTTTCCAGCATAGTAAGTAACAACACCAGAAAATATTCCCTTTAAATTATCAGACACACATACATTTGACACACACAAACATGTAATATAAGATAATAGTTCTCAATTATTAGAATAATTTTTTATTAGTTTTAGGACTTACATTAAGTATGTCCATTGTAATTTTAAGTTTCTTTTTAACTGTTTTACTGAAGAGCAGGAGGTAAATGCACTCTCTCTTACCTCCCGTTCTTCAGTAAATCTTGCAGGAGAGCAGGAGAAACTTACCCGCGGATCGCTCCAGCACCCGGTTTCTCTGACAGTCTCCGACCCATCCACACTCATGCGCGCACAGTGCAAAGGAGTGGGGATGTGTCGGTGGCTTTCATGTGCGTCTCTTGCAGCGCTGGAACGATGCGGGTAAGGGTCTCCTGCAAGATTTACTGTAGAGGGGTAAGAGAGTAAGAGTGCATTTACTTCCTGTTCTTCATTAAAACAGTTAAAAAGAAACTTAAAATTACGATTGACATACCCTTTAAAATCGGACCATGTTTCAGGTCATGAAACATTTGACCTATAAAAATTCTTAAGGATTTACAAATGTTTAAGCAACACTTCTCTCTAGACCATAAAGTTTAGAAGCATGATGATATAACTTTTATATAGAAATAAAAAAAAAAAATCTTGCTAAAAAGACTTCTAACTACAAGTTACATATTATTAGCTAGAAATGACGTGTCTTAAGAATTGGGCAGTGTTATGCCACTGTGAATAAAGTCTGTGTATCTGAAAATGACAAGAATTTCACACAGAAACCCTCCTACCAGTGCCTTGCACAGTGAGTGCTGCAAGTACAGATATAGCAAAGTTCATAGAACACAGGTTTTGGGCCCATTAACTAACGGCTTGAAATAATGGTATAGCTTCCCTTACATATTAAACATAAAGGGATAAGCCTGTTGGATCTTCAGGGATGTGCTCTATACCGCCAAAGTGAACGGGGCACTATGCCACTGTGTATTGGCAAACTATTGGCATTGTGTATGATTTTAGAGGGTGCAGAAGTGACCAAACTTCCCCATAAAAAACGTGGGAGATAAAGGAGCCATAACTTACCTCCCGTTCTTCAATTAAATGATCAAGAGAAGGCAGGGAACTTACAGTACTTAACCTCAATCGCACTGTGCGCATGCGCATAACATGTGCTCATTCAGTGCAAGCGCTGTCAGGACCTGTCAAAAAGGCCGGAGCACGATCACAAGTAAGTACTGTAACTCCCCTGCCTGCTTCCAATTATTTTGAGAGGTAAGACATTGCTCCTTCAGCTCAACAAAAAACTGTCTATTTTACGAAAGGAGATACCCTTTAAATATATAATTTCTCAAAAATTCTGCTAATATGAGAAGTGAAAGATACAGCCAATTTATGTATTCTAGAATCCAATTAGGCTTATTTATATTTTAGCTTTAATTCTCCTAAATGCTCTGCACTGCTATTTATGGATTAGCGCAACATGCATCACCGTTATTAGACCCAAATCTAGAGCCATTTAACCAACTCCAAAATAACACACTTGTTATTGAGGCATTAAAATCTGCAGGTCCTTCTATTATGATGTGTACATATTTTAAGAATAAGAAGATACAATTCCAAATTTGACAGGCTGTCTGAGTTACAGCTATACACATACAAAACAATACATTTCCCACATCTTGTTTTTAAAAAGCAACTATGTTCCTCAAAAAACTTTAAGGGATCAAAGTGTCTAACTCAGGGAGGTAGGAAATTCTACTGCTTTAAGAAGCCAGCATGATTATCTCCACTAACTTTAACAAGAGCTAAGTATTTCAAGCAGTACTATGACTGCTCAAATCAATAAGCTGCAAACAGAAAGAGTATAGAAAAGGCTGCAACACATCTAAATATATGTATAAAATTCCTTTTTTTACATCTCAAAAGAAGGAACTATCTAATTAAAGCAATATAACAGGGTTTACTTTATCTATAGTGCCCTGTATTTCTTTTCATATATATAGTCCATATAAAGTTTAGTGCACGCCATATAAATAACATGAGTTGTGGAACAAGTAATTATATGGCTTGGTGTCCTTGTGGTTTAGCATACATTGGTAAAACTGATCTAGCACTGCGACTCCGTATTGAGTCAATACTGCCTTTCGGGATAATAAAACTTGTAAACCAGTAGCTAAACATTTCTTGGAGAAAGGACATGGGATAGCCACTTTTAAATATATGGGCATTGACCATGTTCCATTACCTTACAGGGGAGGTGACAGGTCGAAACTTCTTTTGAGACGCGAGACGTTCTGGATTAAATATTTGGATACCATGAGCCCAAGAGGAATGAATGAACAATGCTCATTTCGATGTTTCTTAGAAGAACGATAAGATTATTGCAATTACTCCATATTGCTATCTCCCTATGTATTTAGTTGTGACATATATTATGTGCATTTAAGACAGATGTGCTGTTGCCCAGTAGTAAGACTTTATCATCCCAGCTGTTCTCTTATATTCATACCCATTTTGGGATATTATAAAGTCATTAGGTGCTTACTTGTTGTAGTGTCACATACTCTTTCAGCATCTTGTTGTAGTTTCACAGACTCTTTCAGCATTTTGGAGCTATACACACTTTTTGAGTAACTTGTAGTTTTTTATACACTCTTTACTAATCCTTCTTGTATTCATACTGTATATAACTGTATACAGGAGCATACAGCTAGTTTTTTTTGATTATATGACTTGTTATCCTGATATATACCTGGAGTTATTCCAATATAGCCCTTACTTCTAATATAGCTGTTATTTTTTATATAGTCTTTTAGACACAATTAAGTCCGCACTTTTACCTGTTCCCTATATATATGTAGGTGTAATTTTGTCACAGTATTACTATATCTATTATCGTCACTATTTTTACTCTATTTTAATTTTTAGATCCATGTATATTGACATATGTATATTTATAGCACATAAGCACTTTTATGTATTTTGAAAATGGACTGACCCTTAGTGGTTTTATTGTAGTTTATGGCACTTTGGGCACTTTATATATATCCGAGGAAAACCTTGATTCACACATGGACACACACATGTATTCACTTATAATAATGAGATCACTGGAAGAGGTGTGGTTTGTTTAACACTTAAATAAGCACAGGATACTTGTGTATTTGCACTGGCTTGAAAAAGGCTCTAGACGTGAGCCGAAACGTTGCTGTTATGCTATTTGCACAATAAATAATCTTTGAAAATTACCCTGAGTGCACTAAACTTTATATGGACTGTATTACTTATCCTTAGTAGCACCAGGGTGTATAATCTCTTTATACCTACTTTGTTGTGTGCCTACCATTTGTATATATATATATATATATATATATATATATATATAGTATATATATAGTATATATAACTGCCAGAATACATAATTTTACAACACAATTTCTCAAACTTATTTGTATGAATATTTTGCCAAAAAAGAAGAAAAATTTAAAATAAACAAGAATCTACTTAGAGCCTGATCTTCTGTTCATTTCCACGATGATTTTACAAAAGAATGCAGCACTCTGAAACTCGTCTATAAGTCACGCTAACCTATTTTCCAGCATTTTACATGCTTACCAGCAGTTTAACCAGAGCAGCAACAGATATATTAAAGGATAACTATACTCTAAAAATTAACTATTTCAAAATAGAAAGTGCGTGGGACAGGGAGGTATGATTGATTATTCCTACCTCCCAATATCGTTTCCTTGAGGGGCTACAACACGTACAGTTTTCATTTGCCAGATTAGTCCTGGGCTAATCCTGTATTAGAGATAGTGCCAAAGCCAGGAGGAAGACTGGCAAAATTCGTTTTCTTTGGGCTGTTGCTCCTCACAGGCATAATATTGTGAGTTAGGAATTACCAGTCCTAAATCCCTGTCCCAACTAATTTTTTAAAAAAAAAACAAAACTTTATACACACAGTAGTTATCCTTTAAATTGACAGGACAGATATATTAAATTGACAACCAATTGCAGCTTTGGGTAAATTATCCTGAAAGTGTATGAAACATGTGTTGCAAATGTTTATAAAATCGAAGGCTGTGGCCGCTGTACATCACACAAGGAGGCCAGTTTTAATGGAAGAAATTAATCATTAGTTTTTTGTGGTTACTCTTGTGGGTTTTTTTTTATATTTTGTGCTGTGACTGTCCCTGCTCAGGTTTTACATAAGGACTAAGGCAAAAGTGAGCATCAGCACAAATTTCCCATAAGAAACCATTACTGACTAAAATGTCTTGACAAAAATGTAGTATTATACAGACATAAAAATTTAGTAAAAAATCCAAACATTATTTAATTTAGCACAGAGATACAAAGCATAGCATAGGCAGGCACAGATACCAGGCAGTATTTTTTCAACAGTGACAAATGAGTGTTATCGCATGGTAAAAGTACTTTTTCCACTTTGGTTTCTTCTGTAAAAAGCATGTAATAAACTAATTTCAGTCATGATAAGCACGTTACAGATGAGATGCTAGGCCTACGTTTGATTCATGTCTGTGCTATTTAAAATAGAATCTGCTGAATAACAATGATCAGATGCCATTTGTGGCACTCTACATGGAGCACAAATAACATGATTTCCAAAATATAAAAATCATTACAAAATATATACAGGGAATTTTATTGTATCTTGGTGATACTGGTATTTTAAATATAGTCAGAATGCTGTTAAGGGAGCTGGTAGTGCCACAGGGGATGGCTTAATTTAGGGGACACTGAACTTTATGACTTTAGTCCCATGTAACCAATAATTTGAGAGGATATCATACCTATTAATCCCACCCCCTGACTGTTTCCTAAAGCCAGTTCTGAGATCTGCTGTGTATGACACAAAGCAGCACGGCTGTCTCTTGCTACACCTCCTGACCGAACACTATCCAGTGCACATGCGCAAAACACACACAAGAAAATAGTAACCACATCTCCATCTCTCACTAAGTAACTCCAATGATTCTTGGAGTGCCATTGATGCAAACGAGAGGCTTGACTGATATGCCATGCCCCTCCCTCCAAGGTTGCAGCTTTGTTTAATGAAGGAAAGTAAAGAAACAGGCAGCTAGAGCTAAGAAAGGAATGTACTCCAGGAGTTACAAGTAAATGTATTAAAACCTAGCCCCACTTGTAAAAACTTTTTATATATTGTTTAAGATAGACACTCAGTAATTTTCAAGACATATCTTTTATGAGGTTTGGAAGCTGCTTAGCAAAAAAAACAGTTACTATCACTTTTTGCCAACACTTACCGTCTGGCACTTCATCCGGCCTCTTGCGCTTCTCATACACCACAATGACAACAGCCAGGATAACAATCTCGACAACAATGCCTAAGAAGGGCCAGAGAGGTGCTAGGTTACTGCGTACACGCAGAATGGTGGTGCTGTTGATTGAGCCGACAGTGTTCAATGCATTGCAAATGTAAGTGCCAGGGTCAGTAATAATATCCAGGTTGATGATTCTTAGTTCAGTATAGTTTTCTTTGTGGGTGATGAATGTGCGTCCACTCATATTGGAAACATCCTGAAAATAGAAAAAAAGGACATTTATAACAAACAACATAACACAAGATATTTCATCTCTCAATCCCACCATTAAAAAAGAAAGCAATTGGAGAACTGTAGAAGTGGCATCTAAAAGGGCATTGTCAAGTGTGCCGCGGGCTGAAAAAAGATAAAGAACCACTGGTTAAGGAAAAAAAAGGGGCAGCATTAGATAACCACCAATTGGTAAAATATGGGGACAATTAACTATGCTTTGAGGATGATTTTAGCATGTGTAGGAAAAAGGATTCCACTAAATATCATTTATTTCCCTTTTGTAAAAACCTCTTTACAGAGAGAATCGACGCGCCTTCAAGGGAAAAAAAGAAAAACCTTTATTTGCATACATAACCTCACAAATGAATACTTGGCATACTATACATAAGATTAGAGATCTATACATGGACTGTTGGGGGGACTGGTCTGCTAGCCTGCTAAATTCCAAATTTTCTATTGGCACTGATCTAGACTTACTTGGGGCACATGGATTGTCCTAAATTGAATGCTTAACAATGCAGTGTTGTAACTAGGAATCACTGGATCCCCAGCAAATCTATAATAGTAACAGGTTCCCTAGATTTTTCTACAGTGGTGTGGGAAGGGGGGGTTGACTGCTCCCCTTGTAGTGCATCATTCTCGTCAAAATCTTTCTGCTGCCTAAAATTCTATAATTCAACACTGCCCAAGTTACATACCAACTTCCTTTTTCCAATCACTTCATAGTGCCATTCTATGAGGAAACAAAGGAGTCTGTTTATGCCAATTACAAGCACCTAGCCAGTCTGGCTCTCCCAAATCATACTACCTGGCTAATCAAACCAAGGTCCTAAGATGCTAGCTGAACACAACAGAGCAACAAATTCAGTCAGATTACATGCTAAGCCTGTATCACAATTATAAAACAAATGCATAAAAAGCTTGTATAACAAGGGATCGGTCATTGCATATATATGCTTAACCCCGATATCCATGCCAATGGATCGATGACAACACTCCTGTGCAGGCAATTAAGATTTGGAAAGAGATTGAGAAACTTATCCTACTGAAAGCTAGATTAACCTTGACACCTCTCAGGAATAATTACACCTATTCCAGGTCTGGTCTGGAATAAAGACTTTTGGTCAAGTTATCCATGACAATGCTATCATAGACCTTGAGACACTGACCAACACCCTCCTTTTTACATGTTTAAATATCTTAAACTACAACACTGTCTATATAATGTTCTCTACAGGAGAAATTTAAGTGGAACTCCCTCCGATACTCCTTTACTCTAAGAATCTAACATATATCCCTTTATTAAAAAAACTTATATCATAAGGAGTCCTGAGCTTCATACACTTGTAACTAAACAAAATAAAAGACACAAATAAAAAGTTGATCCATTGCTTCGTTAGCCATCAGACATATCTGACCACCAAACAACTAGCCCATATGCATCATCATACAACGATACCATGTTTGAAGCGCTTACTGCTGACTTTTGGCACCTCATCTGGGAATGTTCCCCCCACCCAGTAGTTTGTCTACTGGAAGCAAATACACACCTTAATCACATCATAAATATCCCTCTTTGTGCCACAAACGGCAGAGACATGCATTTTTGGTGCTTGATGACATAGGAAAACTTCTCTATGTCTCCAATCCACCACCCTGTAAGAGGCACTGGATTACTCTTGTAAACAATGACCCAGTATTCCTTAAGATACTACAGATGCCTCCAAATATGACAAAATGTGTGCAACAACAACCCACTAAAATAAATACTATGACCGAGGGAGGAGGCCAACACCCCCCCACCCCACACACAATCTTTTACTCACTAGCTACACAGATTCACTCTTATGTTTCCTTCCAATTGTACTAGGAAGTTTATTTTGTTCATAGTGTACTACTTTGTTATACTAGGAAGTTTATTTTGTACATAGTGTACTACTTTGTTATACTAGGAAGTTTATTTTGTACATAGTGTACTACTTTGTTATGCCATCCACTAAATTTATCGATATCCATATCATGCTCTCGCTGATGTTTCTCTTTGGTAATCATATTTATAACTATGACTTTGTTGGGCCGATCGTCCATACAGAATCCGATTGTAATACATGGGGATATCCCAATATCGCACGATCGTTGGATTGTGTATAGATGATCAGCTGAAGATTGTCCAATAATTTTTCCTATCGGGACAGTTGATCCGCAGATCGTACAATTGGATTGTAGTGTCTATGGCCACCTTAAAGGATAAGTGCACTGTAAAATCAAGTTATGTTTATTTGGAAGCTGCAGCTTTAAAAATACTGTTGCCATATTTTTTTTTTACCTATGTCCCTCCAGAGCCTAGCTTTGTGCCTTGAAAGTTGCTGACATCTTGTTACTGGTTTGCTGAATGTTAAGCTCCACCCCTTTGAGATTTCCTCTGCTTTCTCCAGCTTGAGCCTCAAACAGTAATGCCTGTGAGTTCCGTGCACTCTCCTTCTTGAGTCTCAAACAGTAATGCTTGTGAGTTCCGTGCACTCTCCTTTTTGAGCCTCAAACAGTAATGCCTGTGAGTTCCGTGCACTCTCCTGCTTGATCCTCAAACAGTGCACGGAACTCACAGGCATTATTACTGTTTGAGGCTCAAGCAGGAGAAAGCAGAGGAAATCTCAGAGGGGTGGAGTACCGCAAGTTTCAAGGCACAAAAGTAGGCTCTGGAGGGGCATAGGTAAAAAAAATAGTATTTTTAAAGCTGCAGCTTCCAAATCAACATAACTTTTACAGTGCATTTATCCTTTAAATGTAGCTTCCGGCCCAGTTGCATTTCATTCAGTGGCATAACTAGGAATCACTGGGACCCCCAGAAGAACTATGATTGGGTCCCTTATCCATGCCTCACCCAAAGTGGTTTACTAGGAGGAGGCTATATTTGTCATAGGAAAAATAAGAAGGTGGGGCACCCTTGGCTCCCGGGCCCCCCTGCGGTTGCTCCCCCTGCTCTCCTGTAGTTGCACCCCTGATTTCTTTAAGATTGTGATAGTAAGGATTTGATCTCATGACTCTGAAACCTTGGAAAGGTTCATGTTTGAGGATTGTACTAGTTCAATGGGAAAATATATGTCCAGAAATTCATGGATAAAGTGGGAGCATTTCCACAGATTTCTTTTCTAGGTAATAACACGTGCCCCGCAGGTCTGTACTGAACTCAATGTCACAAGCTTAAAAACGGCGGGAGGAGATACAATCAAAATATAAGAAAAAAGAGGAAAGAATAAAAGAAAAAAAGAATAAAAAGAAATTAAAATAATAAAAGATGAGAGATAAATTACTAAAGAATTTTTAAAGAGTTTTGAATTTTGAGTTTATTAGGTTATGTTCTCCTTTAATCCTGAATGGCATTTTATGTTGCAGGACAAACCACCACACAAAATGGATATTTAATAACAAAGAGTATTGCTTTGTTCTACACTTTGTAATGCCTGTATTCTGTCGAATTTTTGCCAGCAATTTTAAACATATGCATGGGTTAGGAAAGCAATATGTAAAAGCAAATGGAAACACTTCTCTGTATTTAAGCAAAGCAGATAAAACAGCAAACAGAATAGGGACATATGTTTCCTGGTAGAAGGAAAGAGTAGGTTGCTAGAGGAGATATAAAGGCAAATAATGACTGCAGATGGGATTTTGATCATTTCAAAGCCATCCATGTCTATAACAAATCTGTACATTTTTTAGGGTTGAAGGATATTCATTTTGTTTACTCTGAAATCTGAAATATAACAGTGCAAAGGATTTTTTTAAAACTTTGCTTTATTGAGTTTCCTTGAAAACAAAAAAAGATGGGATTTTGTTTACCCATTATTAAAAATTGTTTACCCATTATTAGTGGTAGTAAGTAGTTACAATCAGTTATTACTCTTAAAGGAAAACTAAACCCAATTTTATATACTCCAGAATCTGAAAATAACCCCCCTAAGAACATCAATAAGCTATAAAATACCATTTCAGTAAATCGTATTATAGTAAATGTAAGCCTGTTAAGAACTGGATGAAGTATCTGTGTGTTTGTGCAGTGCCAGGCCACACCTCCTTACCTTAGTCACATGCTTTCTTGCTTTATCTGTCCTGTAAAAGTATTGGCTATGTATTATTAATGGGTGTGACCAACTGTAACAATTTCTGCCATAGCTAAGGACTGAGCATGGGAAGAACATAATGGTCGTTGACCAGACTGTGTGACATTAGAATGCTGTGATGTTAAGCACAAACCATATATTATTTAGGTAAATTTCCCAGCACTCATATCAAAATGAGAGCTAAGACACTGATTACTGGTTTTATATCAAGGTGTTCTGCCTTCTGGTTCAGTGTTGTTCTGAGGCTTTAGTTGTCCTTTAATCCAGAAACTTTAAATTCTTACCATTACATTGCCATCAACAATTTTATGCCAGGACCAATCTGGATGTGGATATCCAACACATTTGCAGTATAGCAGAGCTTCCTGACCTTCATTTTTGTTTTCACTTTTCTTATGACCAGTAATTTCTGGAACCGCTAAAGGAAAAAAAAAACACATTCTGTTTTGTATATTTACTACAATAACATTTTTAAATATTTTAATCCTTTAAATCCATTAATATAACTTCTCACAGGTTTCATCAAGAGAAGTGATACAAGGCTCATTTTAAAGGTAAGACTTGAGATTTGTATTTTACCCCTTTCTTTCTAATCTTAGGGCTAGGCCACACTGCCACAATTTTTTTGCGTTTGTGCATGTGATATTTAAATACAGCAATTTCGGCAACACATGTGATTGCCCTTGCATCTCAGTTTGCGATACGCAATCTCATGTGATCACCATTTTAAATTGCAATCGCATGCGATTTCGTATCTCTAAAAATCGGACGCGCAAACGCGTGCGATTGCGTTTCCGGTGCAGTGTGGCCTTGCCCTTAAAGTAGTTATACACCCACTGCTATTTTTCTAGCTCCCAGTAAAATACATGCGTTTCATGCCAGCTATTTGCTGCTGTTAAATAAGCAGCACAAAAAATTCCCAGCAGTAGGATACAAGTGGGCATACTCAAACCAGTGGTGTAAGGGCGGAGCAATAATTATCTAGTGTTCTTTTTAATAGAGGGCACTTGTATAGAGATCACGGTTCCCCTTTAAAATCACATTAACCCTCCATACAACAACACAATTTGAGACTTTAATTTGTGTTTGCAGCTCTTGGTATTTTGTCCTGATAAACAGTCTCTGTTCTACACACCTTTCTAAAGGACATTTTGAGTTAAATAATGCTATTTGTGTCGAATGATGGTCACTTTTAGTACTTTCCCAAATACACGCAACACTAAGGAATTTCAAACTAATTCCTTATAAAATTTTCATGAAAATGATTGCATAAACTCAAATTCTAGTCTCAGAATAAAAGTATGTTACGCTCAAAAGTATAAAAGGAGCAAATCAGTCAGGAACCTCCTCCAATGACACACTAATCTCAGTGGGAGACTCTCAGAATAAAATAGAATGCTTCTCCAATGAGAGTTTCTTCCTGCCTATGCAGTTCATTGCACACTAAGTAATACATTTTGATTGCACTAGCTATCACTTAAAGGGCATCTATAGTGAAATTTATATTTCACCAATCCAGGCATAAAAAGGTTAGTGTATGCTGCCTTATTCCCACCTTCCTCTGTGGCTCCATGTTTGCAAACAGTCTGGTTTACTGCAGAGCTCCCCTCTCCCCTTGCTGGTCTTTCCCCCATTCATATAACTTGGCTGTGAACCAAGCCGCTCATGTGCATTAATCCTCCTACACGTCGCTCTAACATTTGTAAACAAAAAAAAACCCATCCGCATGTAAGCCTGTAAAGAGCAAGTGTTCTGGAGATACTTGCTACATAAAGAGTGGGAGGGGGTGAGTTAGGAGAGAGTCCTGCCTCATCATTGCAGCCCGATCTCCCTTTGACAGGCAAAAAATTGGTGAAAGCTTCTTTCTCCTACCCTTTACTGTTTTTAACCCAGTATTTGCCAAGCATTTTAGTGAGTAGAAAGGAGTCATTGGGAGACTTGCTGTAAAACTTGTGTACCGGCATGCGGTTAGGGGATTTGATTGACAGCTCAAGCAGGAGTGCATTGAAATCTTGACTTCTTTTAACCTCGGGATAGAGGCGGAAACTAAAGAAAATAGAGGTACTCTGGGGGTAGGGGGAAATTATAGAACATACAGAAAGAAAAAAAATTATATTTTCCCTCTACAGATGCCTATTAATATAGTAAAAATCATTGCTCCATTCAAGTATTTAGTGATGGTATCTATGGGGGATCCAAAATGCCCCTGGCAGTTGTTAAATTAACAACCACACAAAGATATTAGATTTGTCACTAAGCAACTGCCTTTCCTTTCATTTTTCTTTTAATTTATTCTATCAGAACTGAATTTTCCCTACCAGTAAATAGGGAGGAGACAATCACTTAAGCCTCGTACCCAAGTACGATCTGACCAATGAGGAATGACCCGACTGCAAGGCACACGGGTCCCAAACAGACATTTCAGGCGATAAGCGCATGTGTGTATGCATTCGGTCCAGTGTCGTTTGTTGATTCGCGACGCCCGACTGAACGCATACACGTGTGATTATCATCCGAAACAGCTGTTTGTCTTGCTCTTGGGGGTCGTTCCTCATTGGTAAGATCATAAGTGTGTACGAAGCTTAAGTCCCAAAAAACAGTCACTATTTTTGACAACTAGGCATGGTATCTGGGTATCCAAAATAGTTGTTAGGAGGCATTAACACTTTGCAGTAAATGATTATGCTTAATTGTTAAAGTGACACTAAACAACTTTGCCTATCATTGTTAGTGATTCCATACCTCTTACTCATTTTTTGCCAAGTAAGCCTGTCCCTGCATCCAGAGACTTTCACTCATGCATGTTGGCAAGGGAAGGCTGAGTTTGTTGATAAGCATTATAAGGTAAAGACAAGGAGGCCCATAATAAACGGATGGATTGACACCTTTTAGCAAAATGGTGGTGCCCCTCCCAATAGAATTGTGGCTAGGTTTATAGCAGGAAGACAAAGGAAGGAGGAAGAATATCAATATAATAAAAAGTAAGGAATGCTCAACACACAGCCCGATCACAATCAGGAGTGACCCTTGTAGGGTCTGGGCACTTGTTATCTGTTTTCAGAGCATATGCAATCCGCATTTTTTGTTTGGATGGCATGATCTACAATAAAAAATTATTGGCTAAATCACAGCACAAATGCACATGAAATGTATAGCATTGCGACCATGCTTTTCATGCATATTACCGTGTGCCGATAGTGCTGCTGCAGCCTAATAAGGCCCAGACATGTGGCAATTTTACGATTGGGATTGGTTGTATAGAAAAAAAAATCCTTTTGTCCGATTCGGTGGGCCGATACATTGGGATTAGTACGTCTATGGGCCCCATGAGACTTAGAAATCCCAGCACCATAAAGAATATGCTGGCTTATATGTATGACTGGAACCCCCTAAAGCAGTGTGGGTGGGTCATGAAACTTGTTAAATAAACACAGGCTTCAAAGGGCCTTTTATATGTTAATACATTGCATCTTGTTTTAATAAGTAGTGAGCAACCTTTGTTTTATACTAACAAGTTAACATACCTTTCACTTCAATTGTAGCATTTGCTGATGGAGAATTTATAAAGGTAAACACACACAGATATTCTCCAGAGTCATCTGCCTTTGGTTTTGAGATCCTAATGACAAAACACAAATGAGAATGATGCTGTCCAGATAGAGAAACTAATAAATATCAATATTAAAACTGTACAATAAATTTAGACAGCACGTGCTAATGAACAGCCACCAGAAATTTCCAAAAACAGGGAGAGGGACCCATGCCCCTGCATCAAATATTTAGAGAACCTGCAGTTTGAAACAACTTTTAAAAAAGATGACCCATTAGTGTAGCTTATGTTGCATTTTAGGTTTAATAGTGGCCATAGATGCTACAATCTGATGTATGTTCTGTGGTTCATAACATCAGATTGGCCAATGAAAAAAAACCTTCAACCTGTCTGTTAGTAAAAATAATCGTACGATCATCAGGCGATTGACCATACACAATCCAACAATCGAATGAGATTGGAATATCCCAATATTGTAAGACCATGATCGTTATGTCTATGAGCACCATAATTCTCCTTTAAAGTACAGACAAACAAGGCAGCTATAGCATACAGTATCACGGATGCAGTCAGAAAATGTTAGAGGAAGCAGTGGAGGAGCGCACTCATGGTTATGCTTAAATTTGGCGGCTGGCTCCTTTTTGCTGTAAAAGGGTATGTCCATTTTTTTTTTTTTAGAGAACTTACCCATTATTCACAATCTGATATGATGTTGCTCTGGTATCTCCCTGACAACTGGATTACTATTTGGCCACAGAAAATTGCCTGTTTTTTGCAGCCTATTGAAAGTGCTTAGTGATACCTTTAGGAGAAAGGCATGAAACTTTGAGGATGGTATTTATAAAGGATTAATATTGTTAAATGAGGACACTGATTCTTTATAGCGATGGTAAATCAACAAGGTGTAAATTGCAAATACTGTGTGGTATTCGCCCAATGATCGTACAATTTTTCCAGTATGAATTGGAGCACTGTCAGGTCTTGTGAAAACATTATTTATTCTATGTGCAAAAAGGCAGAGTTCTGCAAAACAACAAACTCCATAGACAGAGATGCTGGAAATGTCCCCCATATAGCACTGCACACATATCAGGGTATAATAGCTATGTTATGGCCAATACATACCGACCATATACTGTACATTATCAAAGCCAGCTGGTTACAGTGAGTGAATAATCCTGGATTGCCACAAATCATACTTAACACAACAATCCACCCAACATATAGGTAAAAACAATTAAAGCCAAAACTGATGGCGTTATGGATAATTGTAGGACAATAGTCTTTGCGCACATGGAAGAGGAACTGTTCATCCAAATTAAACTCCTGTGATGAACTATAGTCACAAAAAGTTCCTTGTCTCAATTCCCAAGTCCCTTTGTGGACGCTAACACATTAGGCACTATGCAGGTATCGTGCAGGGTACAGGTTTTACAGCCGGAATCAATAAGCGTGATTGTGCCGGGACTAACTGTTCCCATGGTCTTCACCCGGCCCAGATCACCCCCACAGTTTCTGGGTTTTCCGTGCTGTCCCAAGGGTTCCCGTCACTCCTGGTTCAGCATGTGACTTCACCAGGGCGTCACAATTGATGCTGGGACTGGTTTTAAATGTGCAGATCAGTCTGCAGGGGGAGAGACTACAGCGTCAGTCCTTAGTTAGCAGTATACCATTAAAAAGTACTACTGCCTTCAACCCCAAATGTCTAAGAAATTTACAAACATAGGAAAACAAATAACTGTTTTCTGGCCTCTAAGTTATTCTTCCATAGTGGGGTCACTTTTTTTATGAGCTTACGTTCAAGTGCAGCATTCATTGGCAATAGATAAGTGTAATTATGAAAAAACAAGAAAAATCACTCTCCTCATTTAACCCCAAAGGTCTCAGGATTTCCAGATCATACATCCATTTTAATGCTCGCTGTAGCAATATTTTTTCGAGGTCTCCCCCTCTTATTCCCATTATTATTTGTTCTAAAGCATTATATCGAATATTGTTGATATTGCCTGCATTGTGCATGATTTGCTAGACTTCTCCCTTCAGGCTCATTTTTCCATATTGCTCTCGATGTTCCTGGATGTGAATTGTGAGTGCTCTCTTGGTTTTACCTGCATAGTTCATGCCACATTTACAGGTGTTCTGGCATGTGATCAGGATTTTGATCTTGAACACTTCCATTTTTGCTTCTTACCACATCTGTTTCCAACATTAGCCAGCAAATTAAACATTTAGCACACTTAATGTTGCCCTTCTTTTGTTTCACGCCTAACCATTTTTCCATTGAGACCCTAGGACCTTTAAAATGGCTGTGTGTGAGCATATCCTTTAAGGAGTTTAAAATGGAGTTTACTGCCATAGGCTTTTTGTACGATACTGTTGTCAAACATCCTTGTTGGACTTTGTAGGAGCGCATGTAGCGCCCATCGCCAGGCAATAGTACCCACCGTTGAATACAAAATAGTTATTTTCCAAGATGTATCTCAAAAACCCTACCACAAAAATATTATGCTCCTCATACGACAAGCCCTTGTTTGTTGTTTTGAAGAATTCTAAAATAGGTTTCCCTGCACTACTTTTATGTGTAAGTAAGACACACGAGGGGTTGTTATAATATTGGTGCTGTCCTCCTATATTATACAAAAAGGCAGAGTGCACACTATCAGGACTATTTAATAAAAGTTCTTCAGGGAGATTCAATAAAAATGTCATTAAATGTCAATAAAAATTTAGTTAAAAATGGTGCTAATTTTGCCCAAACCAGTCAGATCTTATTTAACATTTGAAAGCTAACATCTGATTCTGAACATTATGTTCCTTAGACAGCAATAGAAATCCCTTTACAAATTATGATTTGTCCAACCATGAAATGTAAGAACAAGGATGTTTTTAGAGCTGCAAAATGTTTCAGACAAACATATTTGCCAACAAAGACGGGGGTGGCTTAATTTATATGTTTTAAAATCCAGGACCCTCTTACTTCAGCTCCAGAGTATATTCAGTAAAGGATGTCTTGCGAGTATCTGTTATCTCCAGGCCATTTTTGGTCCAGTAACCATCCTGAGGTGCCACTTGTTGTAAATTCAAAGTAAGGTTGCACTGCAAGTTAATGGAACCAGAGTCTTTTCTTATGGTTACATCATCACTTGGAACGATTTTGGGCTCTGAAAAACAAATAAAAAAACAAAAAACATCGTACTATGTAAAGCATTTGCCGAAAATGTTCATGGTACAGTAAGCGTTTCCTTTGCATTATATGAGCAGTGCTACTTGCGGAATCAACAGTGAGTTTTCAGCTGTGATTAGGTTATTCTCTCCATCATAAAACTGTTTGTAATTTGTAAAAGAATATATGTAAAAAGTGAAGGTCATGCTTTCCTCAGCATCCACAGCAAACAATCTTTACACAAGAATAGAAATAAAAATATTTTTTTCCCTGATAGATTGCTAACAATCTTTAGGGAATACTTACAAAATTAGATAAATGTCTTAAGAAAGAAATCAGTCAAAGAATTCACAAAATACTATGCCATTACACTCTGGTACCACTGATTTGAAAGAAAATAATAATAAATAACAAAAATAAAATAATAACAACAATACTTATTTAATCTAGATGTAGAAAGACCAGCAATGACAATTTCCGCAGTCCTGTTTTGTCACACACAAATTTCTGTAAGATTATCATTTCAATATAAATGGTACAAGCATGTAATGTTTACTTAACAAACACAAGAAAGGACCAAAAATGTTAAATTTGTCCAACAGTATCAAGATAGTGAATAGAAGGTTCTGTATTTAACAAATACAACTGAAACTCTCCAACACTGTAAAACCCTACAATCTCTTTTCCTCGTACATTAGCATGCAGTTGTTCTTTTACATTCAGCATTAAGGGCATAACTACCAGGGGAGCAGGGCCTGCAAGGGGCCCCCATCATCTTATTGATATCACAAAGGATACTTTTCTTAAAGAAATGAGAGAAAAGAGTCTTCTCAACCTTAAAATGACCAATATCAAAAAAACTCAAGGGACCAACTCAAAATTAATGCGGCAACTACGAGTGTACAAGTATCACAGTCTTCAATAACATATTCAAAATGTGTTGAACTTAAATTGCAATGGCTTCCAAATGCTGCATGCCCCAGACCCTTTGTAAAGCTATTAAGTAAATCAAGCAAAATACTTTAGCTAAACACACCACACCAACCACATAGCAGATTCCAAAATGTTACATCAGACTTATCTCCAATATTAGGGGGAACACATAACTGGCATTTAATGCTAAAAACACTAACCCATAGGCTGCCATTGCTTGTTCCAGTGTTGGCAAAATAACAGTTTTGATGTGCAGTAGATTTCCTATGGTCTATAATGGGTAAATGTACTCAAAAATGTAAAATGGCCAATAGTTTACTAAGGAGAAGGTATGAACCAATATTCCTACCTCCACTTCACTTCAGAGAGTACTGAACTTTCGTTGATTCGGCTGTACACATATTAGCTGTATGGGGCCAATATCACTAATGTGCGTACCCCAGCTTAAGGCTGCTTTCTCAGCCATACAAAAAAATATAAAATGTTCAGATGCAGACTTGCACATCCTTGATTATTATGCAAACTCCCTCATTAGCATGTACACCTCTTATTCATGGTCTACAGCACAGACTTGGCTCTGTTGATAGTTTGAAGCTGATATAGACTTAAGGCTCCTATCACACATGTGATCGCAGGGCTGACCCGTGACACAAGATGTGTATGCACAGCCATTTTGGCTGACAGTGTCCATACACGGTGCGATTATCGTAAAAAATGGCTGTGCATACTCATTGTGCGGCACGGGTCGGCCCCCCGCGATTGCACCAGTGTATTAAGCTTTAGTTGGGGAAACAAAGGAGAAGATAGAGCTCTGCAATATAAGTAGCAGAAAGGAATAGCTTTTCTAATTAAGTTTTTAATGATCTGGTAGGATTACTTAAATGCCTTCGTTCCCCCAAACAAAGGCTTTTAGGTATATTTGGAAAGATATTTGAGTGCTGTAAACCTTGCGAGGCCGAGGTTTACAGCAATTTCCTACAAAATATAAAAATTTAGTTTGGGGGGTGGATATACCCTTTTAACTCTACCAAACAAAAACATTTTTTGAGGTGTTATTGTGTAAACTTCTAAACCGTAAAAAAAAAAAAAAATATATATATATATATATATATATATATATATATATATGGAAATACACAATGCACAACAAAAATTAGGTTACAGTATGTCAATGGAAACTGTACTGAAACAACCGATTTAAACATATATGATATAGGTAAAAACAACATTTTAAATAATGACTTTTTATAAGTGTGATATATACTTTCTGCAACTTTCCATATTTCTAAGAAAATAGATCTTCTGAAGCAGTAAAGAGAAATAGTTAAAAAGGAAAATAAATGTAAAGGAAAGACAAGCAGACAAGTTAGAATTAAACCATTTCTAGAATTATAAATACAAATAATAGTAAATCAACTGTAAAATAATGTAAAAATAAACTTAGAAGACTGTGAGCAGCTATCCTGTTACAGCACAGCCATCACTAAACAAATGATTTTAAAGACAAACAGGATAATCAGAAACTAACCTCATACAAACTTTTAGTTATGTTTTATCAATGCCATATTATATTTTCTTGTGCAGCTACAAATGTAATTGAAACAACTATCATTTTCTGTAGGAAACTGCTATGTTTCCATATAAAAAACAATTCCTCTTACCAACAAGCATAAAGTTCCCATCTATCATGAAAATAAAATTGTTTGCCCTGCGAAAAATAACCATAATGGGAGGTAGGAGTCTGTATTCCTGCCTTTCAGTGATAATTCTCAGCAGAGCAGAAAGCATTTAAAAGGAAATGGGTGTCCCTGATCCTCTTCACAACTGCCCAATCAGATCCCTTAAAAGAGAACTATGGTGTGTATAAAGCTTTCTTAAAAAACAGTTAAAATGAAAAGTACTTGGGACAGGGATATATGACTGGTAATTCCTACCTTCCAATATTGTTTCTGTGAGGAGCACCAGCCAAAAGAAAGACTGGCAGAATCAGTTTTCTCCCGAAAACTATCTTTAAAGGAATAGTTCACTCTCAAATGGAACTATTCCTTTAATGTATTGATTAAAGCCTGGGAGGTTAAGGAGCTATGCCTTAACTCCCGTTCTTTAATCAATAGCGCAGGGTCCAGGATCAATGATAAGAGAGTGAACTATTCCTTTAATACAGGAATAGTCCAGTACTAACCTGGCAAATGAAAACTGTACATGTTGTAGCTCCATAATGAAATGATATTGTGAGGTAGGAATAATCAATCCTACCTCCGCGTCCCTGGTACTTTCCATTTTTAAAAAGTGAATATTTACAGTATAGATATCCTTTAACACTCCATTTATCATTTGCATGCTGCGCACATGATTAAATATAGGGGACCGCTGGGCAGCTGTAAAGAGTCTTGGCATGAGGCGAACTTCAAGCTGGCACGCTACAAAGGGCAAAACTTAATTTTTATTATATTTATAAATTAATAGAAGGTAGATTAAACTGTAAAAAAAAAAAACTTTCCTAAACATTTAGCAGTGGAATGAAACTGTGGAAATGACAAGGACAACTAGTGAAAAAACAACTTGGGATAGAAACAATGTATATATTGCATTGTATATAATGTACCTTACTCAGAGTGACACCAGCCCAATGACAGCGAAGATAAGTAGTTTTAAATTTGTCCCATGGGGGCTGCTATCTTGGCTCCTCCCCCTGTACCCACTGGGTATTACACATGCCCAATAGTCATGCCTTAGGAACTGAGGATAAATAGCAAACTCAGCTCTATTTTGCATGTATTACTCATTAATACTGCACCTACATTACATTA
Source organism: Hymenochirus boettgeri (assembly GCA_019447015.1). Taxonomy (NCBI): domain Eukaryota; kingdom Metazoa; phylum Chordata; class Amphibia; order Anura; family Pipidae; genus Hymenochirus; species Hymenochirus boettgeri. Next base: position 171,199,066 of record CM033471.1, on the reverse strand, counting down.
GAAATAGTAATGGAATAAAAGCTGGATTTTAGAAAGACAAGCTTGCTAAATTCTGTTTAAATTGAACATTTATATTATATAGTTGTGGTTGCTTGTTTTTTCTTCTAGGTAATCTAAACAAGGTCTGAAGCACTTGTTTTTTGTGTTCCAGGTTAATACATACCTTCCAACAATTACCTTTAAAATGTGCTGCAATGTTTGTAGCCCAGTAATTAGTTTATTTGTTTTTCTTTTCTCATGCACTCTGATTAAAGGATTGCAGTGAAACTAGTGTGGCCAGTCCAAATGGCCAAGACTAGTTAGTGTGCACTTTTAACACGTGATCAGATTGCATGTTAAAACGCGCTATTGTGGGCTTACCCTTATTAATTAAAGCATTTAGGGAAGGAATTAATATGTTTCATTTCCTGGTTGATGGTTAAACATAAGGGCTAGGCGACACTAATATGCTTTTAAGCACGATCCCATCATGATTTCGATCCAATTGCGCTTTTAAAAGTGGACACTAGTGTGACCAATTGATGTGGCCACGCTAGTGCATTGCCGCATGTTGCGCTCCAATTTCGAAACATTTGCGATCGCATCACACGTTGCCATGCACGCCCCTTTCCAGTGCGCTACAATGCATTACAGTGTGGCCTCATCCTTAATGTTACCATCCTCTGCGCATAAATAAATGATTCCTGACCTGTTTACAATAGCACTAATGACAGCTGCCATGGCCCTACCATTGACCCTTGAGCTCCGGGGCAATCAGGTCCTGAGTTGAAATTGGAGGGCTCGTTCACACTAGGGAATGTTTTGGTGCGATGTCAAGTGTTGACACCACACCAAAACGCTTTGCTCATAGGAGTGAACAGTACCGTTCACACCTAAGAGCTCCGATAGTGCGTTGCAGCAGTTTGCTGCATTATCACATAGTGGTGCCATTGAGATGTGAACCCAGCCTGAGCATGTTTGACCACAGTAAAAATAACTGATGGGAACATTTCAAGGAGGAGAGCATCCTGGCATAAAGGAAGATTGTTTCAGGATCTAATAAAGGCAGCTCAGTACTGATCATACAAGGGCATAACAAAGATTTTTTTTTTAAAAAGAGACTATGTACAATATGTATATTTACAGAGGCATCAAAAAAAATATTTTCCACTGAACTTTCCCTTTAATAACTTTTGTATTGTAATTTAACTGCTACTGGCTCCTCCACATTATTTGCTTACTATACAACTATGCCCCTCATGTCCAAATGAATAGGACCAAAGGCTGCTAAAATCATTTGCCCAATACAAGAAGCATTCTAATAGATTGCACTTTTAAAAAATATACATATATACTTTTAAATCTCAGCCAAAGAGAAATGAAAAATCAAAATGTCCAATGAATTTCCTTAACGTCAGCCAGTGTGGAAGTGACAGAAGCTTTAACAACACCTCTAGACAATGAAATAACCTTGTATAAGGACACATTTATGTTTAAAATAAGTTTGATATTTCCCAAAACAGGTCACACAAATAAAATGCTTGGAAAGGCCACCTATAGGTTCTTGAAGCTTTTTGTATTGGTATAAAAATGCAACAATCTGCTTCTTGCAGACAGATGTACGGTAAATGGAATACACAAAATTGTCTGCAGTCTTAGCTTGATGTTCTGGTCACCATGACTTATCTTGAGGAAGTAAAAATAATAGATTTTTATGTAAGACATAAGCTTTAAAAAAACACTAGTGAAAAAAAAGTTGAAATGCATGGTACACGGAGTACCTGGTCAGTGTCAGAGTAGCCCAATGATAGCAAAGATTTCAAAGTAGTACAAATAGGACTTCCAACTTTGTTCCTCCTTCTGCACTAATTATGTAATTTTAACCACAAACTGGTAAACATATTTACTGCTGCAATAAATTATGCAGGTAAAGTATCATTTAAGTGCCTTTGTAAGGTAAGGGATACCATACCAGTATCAGTATGGTAATAGCATATATTTAACAAACACTTATGATATAAAAATGCATCTTTAAGATTTTAAACATATGGGGTTGATGTTTAAATAAAGATAGGGTTAGTAGACTGTACATTCAAATCTGCCCCCCTTTGAAAATGCTGACCATATACTACTTTGACAGCAAATTGACATTCAATACAAGATGAATGTTGAATCAATTGTAACGTAGAGTGGAGCTGCTGAATCATCGAGAGAAAACTGGTAGTGTTTAGCCAGCTCAAGTTTACAGGCACAATCCAGTAAACAGGGAGCATTTGTTTCTTATGATGTATCATAGGCACACGCACTCTGTGTGTCATTTGGTAATCTGACAATATGAAATGCGGCATTCTTGTTCAAAGAAATCTTGTGTAACCAACATGAAAATTAAATGGTTAGTTTTATATACTGCTGTACACTAGGAATAGACCAGAAATATTTTAATCAGTTAGTGCAGGCACAGGCTATGGGTGTGTGGCAGAATTGGTGGTATCTTTTCACTCAATAATGCAGCTACTACTTAGAGTGATTTTTACAAATAAATATTGCACCATTGCTGCCATAAAAAATATGTCCTATATTTGTCTTGATAAATGGACCAAAATGTTGCCTGTATGCACTTCAAGTTTGTTTAAAAGATCCATGTGTGTATTAGAATTTATTTTATTTTTGTCCCTAAACTGACAAACCTGGTCTGATGTCGTAAGTAAAAAGGGTATGTCCATCCCCCGCACAAACTTTTAGTATTAGGCTAACTACCCCCTTAAACCTTAAGCTGGGTACACACAATACAATAATTCAGCCCGACAGACCGACATTTCAGTGTTTCGATCTGTCAGGGCAAATTATTGTATGGTGTCTCTGACCGATCGCAGACCATTTCTTCTTCCGAATCGGATGGGTCAGAAAACCATGACCGATCGCGCAGCCCTCTATGGACTGCACGATCGGTCTTGGCTAAATGTCGGACGCGGCTGCTTTTGTTGCGACCGACAGTCCTTCCTCCTGGCTGACCGGTGAGAAGCATCGATCGGTCAGCCAGGAGGAAGAATTATATGGTGTGTACCCACCTTTAGTTTGTAACAAAGTAAATGAGATATCTAGCTACCACTAGCAAAGTTTTAACTAAACCAGAGAAAACTTCTTTAAACAGTAGGGGAAGGTGAAACCTGCTCCAGGCCCACGTAGCTACTCCATCTAGATAAAAGGATTTTACCTATACGAAGTCTCGATCAAATGAGGAAAAGTATAAAAGGTAGCCATAGAATAGTGGCCCAGGCCCGGAATCCGTAGTACTCCAAACAAAGGAATCCACTGAGAATAAACATGCAAATAAAAATAAGTGCCCAATAATACCCACAATACCTAATGAGGCACAAATAAATCTACGAAGGAGAGAAAGTTCAATATACATACAGTGACCTTTACGAGGTTAAATTCTGGCCGGCCATATTATGTTCTTATTTATCTTTGTAGAGGTTACTGTATATTAAACTTTTTCTCTCTTTCAGAGATTTATTTGTGCCTCATTAGGTATAGTGGTTATTTTTGGGTGCCTATTTTTACACATTCACACTAATACACGGCCGCGCCCAATGCGTTTCACGTATAAAACACTTTATACATGAAACACGTCAAGTAGTATAAGCCGAGATTGGACTGGACTCACTCAGCACTGTCACTGCTCATCTTGATGCTGTAAATCTGATGGGTCTTCTCAGTTTGGGGCAAAAATGGCTTCTAGTTCAATGCAAGTGAAACTACAACTCTCAGGTGACATTTACTATATGGGGGTCAGAGTGCCCTTTACTATATGGGGGTCAGGGTGCCATTTACTATACGGGGGTCAGAGTGCCCTTTACTATAAGGGGGTCAGGACAATTGTAAATGTTGTAGTTTCCAAACATCTGGAGTGCCAAGGAATTGGGGGTTACTGGAACTGGATTTGGCTATTACCGTATGGGATTATTTTTTGTGAATTCTTCTGTCCATTTAAAGGGCAACTTAAGCCACAAAACAATACTGAATCAGAAGGCAGTAGTGGTCATAATTTCTACCCTCGGCTTATACTCGAGTCAATCAGTTTTTACAAATTTTTCAGGTACAAATAGGTACCTCAGCTTATACTCGGGTCAACTTATACTCAAGTACATACGGTAATACTTAAAGTTTGTGTGTGGAGTGGACATACCCTTTAAGGAATTTACAGGGTTATTCAATAAAAGTTCTTATCATTTTAAAATGGAGCTAATTTTGCCCCAACCAATCAGATGTTAACTTTCAAATGTTAAATAGGATCTGATTGGTTGGGGCAAAATAAGCACCATTTTAAATGATAAGAACTTTTATTGAATAACCCTGATAGTGTATAGGCACCTTCAAGCTGTATAGTTTCATTAAAGGGCAACTGTGGTCTCAAAACAAGTTAGGGTTAAATGAAAGCCTGCAGTATTTCCTTTACACTGAGCCAACAATCACATCTGTATGGAGCCTGAGAAATTACATTGGGGTGAATGTTCAAACTTCCTGCTTCTAGTAGGTTGAGTGACATCACCTGACCCCTGCCGGCCCTTTTGCCCCAGGGGAGAAGCATGCTCAGTTAAGACTTAATGCTGGGGAAATCAGGAAGTACCAGAGGAAAAAATTGACAGTTGAGAAGGGGAGCCTATTAATGCAGACAGGCTGGTCACATGACTACAAGCTGGTTACATGGCTAAAAACAGTAAGAGTTCAACCAGGAAGTTACATTGCTGAACCTTTCCAGCAATAACTTCTCACAAATTTTATCTAGAGATGTGATTTAGGTTTTATTTTGAAGGTATGATGGAAGGCTTTTTATAAAATTCTTACTAGTTTGGAAGAATTTGAGACCACAGTTACTCTTTAACACTCCTCTTTAAATGATAAGTACACTCAAAAAATAAGTTAAGTGTAATTTGTAGCAGAAGCTTAAACTAATCCTTCCCCCCCTCTTTTTTTTTTCTAGCTCCCTCCTGAGCCTACCTGTGTTGAAGGAACTCTACGGGGCAGGGACCTCATTACCTCTTGTGGCAAAAGCCCTAGCACTTCTATTTATAAAAGTTATATATTTATGTACTGAACTATTTATCCCCCTTATATGACTTTATTGTATTTTAATACTGTACAGCGCTGCATCCCCAAGTGGCGCTATATAAATAAACATATACATACATACATACATATACATACAAGGAAAGTTCCTGACATCTTGAATCTTCTTTCAAGTCATCTTAGCTCCGCCCTCCGTGATTTGCTGAATCTCCTTCTGTTGGTGATCAGGAAAAGCGATGTCTGTGTGCTGCGAAAACGCGGCATGAGGTCCATGCACGTGCTGACATCATGCCGCATGCTTGCGTCGCAGCACTTTTCCTGACCATTAACAGAAGGAGATTCAGCAAATCACGGAGGGAGGAGCTAAGACGACTTAAAAGATGCCAGGAACGAGATCAAAGATGCCAGGAACGAGATCAAAAGATCCCTAGGAACGAGATCAAGATGCCAGCGAACGAGATCAAAGATGCCAGGAACGAGATCAAAGATGCCAGGAACTTTCCTTCAGCAAAGGTAGGCTCAGGAGGGAGCTAGGGGGGAATGATTAGTTTAAGCTTTTGCTACAAATTACACTTATTTTTTGAGTGTACTTATCCTTTAATAAAATAAAATTGTACCCTAAAGCATTAATTATAGCAAGGGAGATCCCAGGAGATACAAGCAAGTATCGGTTTATTAACCAGCTCCGTAAAGCCCCATTTTTTCCATTTGTGATTCACAAACAGATTATTTTACAATCACAGAGATCATTTTTGGCTTAAAAGGGAATTCCACATGATGAGGGGTAACTTCTGATGCTATTTTCAGAATAACTGTAAACCAAGGTGTTTCCTGGGCATGTTCCAGCCTGAGATTTGCCCCTTAGACATGCCACAATTTTTTAAAATGTATTTTCATTAAATGTATCTTCTGATTCCAAAGAGAAGTAAAAAGGTTCTCATTTAAACCAGCAATTTGTGAACTTTCCTTAGAATTAATGTTGTGTTTAAGGTAAAGATTTCTTTTGGAACAAAAAAACACAGGGAGAAAATGCAGGTCACACACCGCAATCAAATGTATTGCCTTACACACACCAACTGCCATATGTTCTGGTCAAACATTATCTTCCTCTTGTTTTGATAGAATTAGCTTGCATAAACTGTCTGGATGGAAAGGGATAAGAGTTTTGTAAAAGGAAAATCAAAGCAGAGCAGAGCATTTCCTGTTTTTGCTTCCTAAAGTTTTCTATAAATTAAACACATGTACAGCTACATATGGAAAAACATGACACTTCCCACTGTTGTCAACATGTGTATTTCCTGATTGATACACATGCGCCATACACCTACTATTTCCTGTTATTGTCAGTGGGGAGTGATTAGCTTCTTCACACTGTCAGAATATTGTTTATCCCCATTGGACAAATGTGAGAAGTCACATGTTCGATCATCCTTACAGTCAGGAAGCCTGAAATGCACAGAAATAAGTGGTTTACATCCTTATTAATTATATTTAAGAAGTAGCAAAATGTCCATAAAGCAACATAAAAAACATTTTATGTTGATTTAGCTGTTCCTTTACAAAAGCCAACCCAACCCCAACCACTGTTTTCATTTAAAAGTGGTCCAACAAACAAGGAGTGAGTTGACAACATTAGTTAGAATTCAAGAACAATGAACAAATGTACAAGTGGGAACACAAAGTGAAAATAAGTACACAGAAGTGGAATGGACATATATTGCAACACTAAAGCCTGATACATAAGGGAATTATACAAAAAGATATGGAAAAGTTTTGGCTTTTTTAGTACAATGATTTTGGTTTGCCTTATTAACCTTATCGCACTGTACTCAATTTAATCCACATAACTTAGATGAAACGTTGTGTAGATTGTACATTAGTTATAGGATCTAGAACACTTGATAAAAAGTGAATTGTTGGAAGAATTATTTCTTAACTCCAAACAAACAGAAAATCCAACTATAAGTACAGGTCAGAATGGTAATATGTTCACATATTGCCAATGACTGAAGGCACAGTCAACAAAAAAAATTAAGAGACAGAGACCTACGCAGGAAAACAGCATGATTACAAGTGTATTGGTTAGTTCCTAGCACTGATTGCTATATGCAACTCTACCTTCAAAACAATCCAAGCTTTATACAACTAACACAACAATACAAACATTAACTCCACTGACATCAGTATACATGATTGAATGTGTAACTACTGTGACGGATGCTAGATACTTGGTTTCAGCAACTAAGGGGCGGGACTTTACCGAGGCAGAAGATGTTAATACTTCCAGTAAAGGATGCACTGTCACAATCCTTGGATTCATGTGGTGCTCCTGTTCTTTCATTCTAAAACAATCTTTTTCTTCTTTTTCCAACACTCAAGTGATTTTTTTTTGTATTTTCCAGAAAGGCTATCATCTGGAATCAAACTGTTTTCAGGAAAGTACCATTCTGCTAAGATTATTTAGTCCACATTTATCTCTCCAGCAGTCACGTAACCAGTACTTTAATTCGGGTCTGAGATGCAGTCATTAGTATCCAATTCTTCTGTTGTTAAGTCTTGTCTTGAATAATTGTGTTTTCTGACCCAAATATTGCTTATTAAAGTTCATCATAATTCTCAGATGAAATACTTGTCCACTTATGATACAACTGAATATGCTGAATATTAACAAGTCCAAAAAAATAATAAAAAGGATGGTTTTAATGCATATATAATTTTTTCCAGTCTTAAGGGAGTCTTAACCAATTCTAGTAAATAAACTTATCGGTAAGAGATGGAGGTTTCAGGCTTCAGTAGAGGCAATGTTTAACATACAAGTACAATAATGACAGGTGTCTGGTGCACAGTGTACACAACAAGCTGTTTTTATTCAGGACATTTGCTCTTGATGCAGGTTTTACTTACTTGGATTTTCACTTTACAGAGCAGTGAGGTGTAGAAACTGCCATATAGTGAAAAAAAAACTTTCAATAAATTCACTAATAAAAAGACTGAAAGAAAAAAAAACATTGAAAATAGCAAGCATGCTTCAAAATACCAACTACATTGCAATCTTACAAATTTTATAAAAGGACATTACTGCATCTTTCCTGTAAACATGCCTGAAAGGTATATTGTTGTTCAAGACAAATGAATAGCTATAGACCCCAGGAATAATCTATTCTAAAACACTTAAGCTGTGGGATATTTAAAAAAAAAACACGCACTTTTATCTCAAGTATAAATCCCTTAAAAACAGGGCCAAATTAAGCTCTAACAAGCCAAACAGAGTGGTCATGTGGAAATATATACCCTAGTGTAATCTAATAGTGTAAACAGAATATTCACACACAAAAATCAACATTAAATAAGCTCAAATTACATTTAAAAGCTGAACCATTTTACAGAAACAAACACAGCTGCTTAAGTACAGCAAATGCTCTGCTCACTTATGAAACACAGGACATGAAAACTTGATGCTCAACTACAGCACTGTACAACTAAGATGAACTGCATCTCAAGATGAAAGAAAAATGGGTTGTATCCAAAAGTGAGCAAGACCAACAGAAAAAGTCAAGACAAAAACACACATTGGGAAGAAAGCCAGGAGAGCATGGAACCTGCAAAAACACAGAAAATGAACACACAAACACAGGAAGCTTGTGTGTTGGAGCCAAAATCCTTTCTCTTGTGACTCCTAGAACAAGAATAAAGCAGTGGAAGGATGCTTCTAAGGACTAACCAGAGAGGAATACCGGAGGACCAAAATAACAAGACAACAGGATGGTTTATCAAGGATCGCAGGTTTTGGAGTGGTGAGGGAGGTAGGGTACACACAGGTTCACCAGAGATCATCTAGTAACTACAATCCAACTACGATACTGAAGAATGATGGACTCACTCTGAAGGACGCTTATGGTGGCCTGGGCTCGGATCCACGTCATGGAAGGATTTTGTCTCAGGTCGTTGCGCCGGGGATCATTGCTTGCCCGACACTCATAGGTCCCAGAATCCTCAAGCATCAGCCTTGTTATTCTCAGCACACTCACCCCATTCGTGCCATAGGCTGTATTAATAGTGACTCGCCGCTTCCTGGCACCATCCCACAGTTGTTTAAAAGATTCAGCTCGGTTGACTTCTGCATACCACCATTGGATTTCAGGTGTTGGAATTCCGATCACCTCACAGTACAGCTCAAAGGCATCGCCCGTTAACTTAGTTTCTGACATAGGTGACTTGACAAACCCAGCTATGGTAAGTAGGGGCAGCGAAGAAGCAGTGACAGGCCATAGGCAGGAAAAAGAAAGAAAAAAAAACAGGGTGCAGGAAGAAAAAGAAAAGCAAATAAGAATGCAGAAAGCAAAAAAAAGAGATTAAAAAACAGTTTTCTACAAAGTATATGTAGACTGTTGTGCTTGTATTACATCCAGTAGTTTAGAGAATGCATTATAAGAAGTCTTGTTTTCCCTCTTGGCAATTTAAAAAAATCTAAATTAAAAATAAAAATATAATCTAAATAGAAAATGCCACATTCATATAAAACGATACATAAATTTTCCCTGTATTTTATATATATATATATATATATATATATATATATATATATACAATACAATATAAAAGTGAAGTGTTTTGACTGTTTCTGCTATAGTAATCTCAACTGCATATTTCCAAATAGTGGCCTGTTCTATTTTATTAAATATATTTGGTTTTTAATGCTGCAATACAGTATCTCCTGAAAAGCCTTGCACATTTTTTCATTCAAACTTGTATGCACAAAAACAGACTGACGCCTTGTTTGCGGAGCAGTAATCTGTTAATTATAGGGTGTCTTACGGATAGCACAACACATTCATTAGACAATACAATTCCCCTTTAAGCACAAAACATTTAGACAAGCTGCAAAACCATGTAACAAGTACACTGCATACAGAATAGTCAACAAAAGTTTTGCCAATTTGCTCTGAAAAAGGTACTCCAAAGCAGGCAAGCAGAATATGCCTTGATAACATATTTGTATGGTTAGTCTCACATTTCCCTTAACATGAATATTAACCTAGCTAACAGATAAAAAATGTGCTATTTTATTAAATGAATCTAAAAGGTTAACATACATTCTACTGAAAAAATGGAAGCCCTTTACCTTAATTGGTCCATTCTCTACCTGTTTATATAATCGTGTTGAGTATTATATTATTAGAAACTTTCTGTGGGCAGCAGTAAAGATGATCATCCTGAGAAAATGCCATGTTGCTACAGCAACTGTCGTAAGCATTTGCTACAAATAATTTTTACAACTGCATATCTGTGTAGTAAACTTATTTCAATAATAGATGATACATCAGTTAATGGGTTAGATTTTAGTCATACATCTATGAAATTAATTTATAAATAGGACAATGTGTCCTATTTCAAGCACTATTTTGAAAGCTTTTTGGGGAACGTACCTCATTCCCAAAGTAGCATTTAATTAAAACTAATTATATGGTTACGTAGTTTGCATCTATATCCCTTGTTTATACCACTATATCCAACTATTTTATAAAAGCATACAAAGCACCAATCAGCATTAAACATATAAAAATGCAACCATATTGTATTATTTCCCTTTATATTTTGAAATTTTAAAAAGTTTGTTTCTTGCAAAGTAAAATTTCTGCATTTTTTACATTGTGCACATATCTGGTCACAAATAAGTTCACTTGAAAGAATTGTGAGTGTGTCTCTCAATATTCTTATTCTATAGTACATAGATGTTTGTGGTTAGCAGCCTGGAGAGCTCAGCACCATCATATACAAATACATAAAGAGGCACTACATTTGAACTAAGCCCCCAATCAGTTAAACACAATTATGCTGGGCACACTGGCCTCATATTAGATTGATTTGACGTTTTATTCAACAAGAATGTCTAATCAATCTAAATAGTGGGCCATCCATTGGTTCCACCTGCCAACGTTTCACGTCTCGGGACATTTATACACAATTGCTGTTGTAGGTACATCTAAATATATATGATGTGCACAAAAACATAGTGTGCAATTAACATGTAATATAGCACTTTAAAATATCAATGAGCTTCAGCCATATTGTGATATTGTTACCTGAACCAATTGGTTGAGGCAAAAGTAGCATCATTTTTACGATAAGAACTTTTATTATATCTCCCTGTTCTAGTAGCGCTTCTTAGCATCCTTTTTTGTAGCTTTTGACCACATTTTAGTTGCCTACAGCATAATATCGCTGCTAAAGGCCACAAATATTTATCTATGTATAGAAAAATCTAGCTGTCCTGCTTAATGCACAATACCTAGGGAGTATGTAAGAATATTGTATAATAAAAATATTTGAGCTACAGCACATACAGTTTTCATTTGCCAGGTTAGTCCTGGACTATTCCTTTATTAAAAATAGTGCTAAAGGCAGGAGGAAGACTGGCAGAATCAGTTTTCTTTGGGCTGGTGCTCCTCAAAGAAACAATATTGGGAGGTAGCAATTACCAGGCCTATATCCCTATATTTAAGAAGGGTTGTCTTATTGTGTCCAGAATAGATAAATTCACTTTAGTCAAGGGCTTACATTTGTTTGCCAGAAAATTATGATTAAAAAAAGTTTCTATGAGAAGCAAGGAGGTCTAGATATACTGATTTTGTCAGGCAGACAAGTATTAGAGACCCTTGAAAGTCTACAAAGCCACAGCACATCGGTTGCGGAAAGTTCAGATAACCCCCCCGGTTTTTAGAACTGGTTTAAGAATCTCAATTACCCCCCCCTCTTAGTTAATTCCCGAATGTGAAATTATTTGTAGAACTAAAAGAAAAAGAGATTAAAAACTTAAGAGAACTCCCTCATATGGGTAACAACTTAACATTGGGTGAACAGGTGGCCTTAAAAGACCTCAAAAAAGCAAAAGGGGTCAGAGTAAAAGCTGCAATATTGTCCTCTTGGATGAAAAAAAATTACGTCCGGGAGGTCAACCAACTCCAAACTGGGCCAATATGAAAAGTTAGAGAGGAGCCCAATAACTTATGTACAGACGGAAATGGTAAAACTGGTCGGTATGGCCAAAGAGGAACAAATTATTGACCGGTATAAGATGGAGTACATTATAAAAGAGGCTCCAATAATGCCAAGCTTCTACGCAATTCCAAAAATCCACAAAAACAAGAAACATCCTCCAGGATGCCCCATTGTTGCCGGCATTGGGGGTCCTACTGAAGGAGCCAGTAAGTATGTGGATTGTTGTCTGAGAGAATTTTTAGACAATCTCCCCTCATTCTTATTGGACTCCAACGATATTCTAAGGGGGATAGAGAACTTGGAGGTGGATCATGATATATGTCTATGCACCATTGATGAATAATCCCTGTATTCTTCTATTCCCCACAATTGGGGCCTGTTAGCTGCCAGACACTATATGATGAGCAGAGGTAATCACTACAAACCCCATACAGATTTTGTGATTCAACTTTTAGAATTTGTGTTGACTCAATATCTTAACCTTTAATGGTCAATACTATAGGCAACTGAGGGGTTAAGCAATGGGGTCTACTTACGCCCCTACATATGCAGGCCTCCTCCTTGGCCTCTGGGAACATGATATAGTATATCATTGAAGTCTTTGGGAATGCTAAGGTTGATTAATGGATTGTTATGTGGACGATGTCCTGATTGCTCTTGCATGGTCCAGTTGACTCTTTAATAGGGTTTTTGGAAGAATTAAACAAAAAAATTTAGAAATATCTGGCTTACCTGGGATTTCAATAAGGCAACTGTCAACTTTCTAGATTTAGAGATTTTTAAACATGATTCCAAAATTTTTACAAAAACCCATCAAAAAGATACAGCGGTGAACTCCCTCCTAGTTGCTAGTAGCCACCATCCTCCATCTTTGATAAACGGCATACCAATAGGTCAGTTTTTAAGATGAAAGCACAATTGTTCTTTGAATTCTGATTTTTCCAGGGAAGCTAAGGAATCTCAATGAGACTCTAACAGAGAGGCTATTCGATGTCTACCATAAAAAATGGATTCTTCAGAGCTAATAATCGGAAGAGGAAAGAAATCCTTTTCAAAAAAACGAGATAAAATATGTAAAAAAGGTGAAATTTGTTTTATTTCTAACTATAATCAACATTGGAGGGAAGTGGGAACTCTTTTTAATAAATGGTGGTTCCTGTTGAAGGAGCACAGCTCACAGGTGAATTAAACTCAGATAAATATGATTGCCTGGAGAGCAAGAAACATCGGGGATGACTTACTTCATAGTCATTATACACCATCTCTTAATGGCATCTCAGAATGGCTGTGTAAAAAACCCACAATTGGTATGTTTAAATGTGGGCGATGTTACATTTGCTTCAGATAAAACGGCAATGGAGCTCCACGGCGCACACTGGCGTGTGCAAATATGTGGAAATATGTGCAAATATGTGGAAGTGGGTCATAAATTAGAAAATGGTGGACGTTTTTTCCCAATAAATTAATTCATTAATTTTCAGACAACACCGGCGGTGCATCAAATAATTTGCAAATGTGGTAAAAAAAATGACATCGGACAAACTAAGAGAAAAATGGTTTTACGAATCCAGGAGCAAAAAATGGTGACCATAGGAATAGCCTAGCTAAACATCATTCTGAGGTACATAAAGGAGAAGATATTGATGTGAAATGGAGTGGCATTGAAAAAGTGGCACTGGGGACTAGAGGTGGCAATGTGGTTAAACGCCTCTTACAAAGAGAAGCCCATTGAATTTATTACTTTAATACCCCTAGTCCCCGTTGGTCTAAATAAGGGGGGTTATCATTTAGCAGTTTTTTATAAATATATAGAAAAAAGGGCAGTCGTATGTACTCTTTCTGATTCAATGTAAAGGTATATGTTTCGATTTTCCCTTTATACATTATCTGTCAAATTAAATTTGTGTGTTAATTTGAAACATTCATATAAGTAGCAGCCATGTCTGAGAATTAATAACAAACAACTGATATATATATATATATATATATATATATATATATATAAAATTGATACATTGTTTCATCTGAGTTATATTGTGTAATGTTAATTGCCTGAATTCCTGTAATTGTCAGTTGCTTCAATTTTATAAGGAGTAAAGGTGATAGAGCAATCACACATGCTGTAGCCGGTATAGGTTACAGCATAGGCTGTGGAAATTGGCTTCTACTGTGGTGACCCTATCTAGCAAAGGAGTGATACAGTCTGGATCGATTCCGTGGTTGGCAGCAAGCGTAACATGAATATCTGCCAGAGGGTCGGTGTTGTGAGTATAAAGTGTACTCTGTTAAAGCCTGGGGATGTCCAGTGAATCGCTTGCACACATTCCATTACTGGTCTAATTAACTTGTACTCACATGTAGACTGCATATTTATACCCCCAATGGGCTTTTGGACTGTTGTTTGGGATCACTGACCCGTCGCTTGTCTATGAAGGGGAAGTCTATCTGTATTTGCCCAATCATAAACCAGCCCCGATTTTTAAAGTGGCACTGAGCACTTTTTTGACAACACATGTGGTGTTTGTAAGGATTACAGGGGTAACATTGCGCTTTATTGGAGTCGGTTTAATGATGTATTTTTAGAACATTGCCTTTTGTTGGCTATATTCTTATAGGTTCAAGCATTGCTGAGAGTACTGTTTGGGGGGTTACTTTAGTGTGTGTGTGTGTGTGTGTGTGGGGGGGTTGTCTCTCTTCCTAACAGTCTTTTTATATCCCAATCCTGTGTACTTTTCTATTTTAAATTAATTTTTTTTAAAAAATGTTAAGCACACGATAATTATCCTGTAAGAATTATATTTGGCAAAGGACACAACTATCAATATAAATATTTAAGATCATAAATGTAAAATGAATGTTCATAAATTATCAGAGAGATGCAATAAATGCAAGCAGTGATACTTACTTGGCCACGATCCCACGGTTAGGTAAGGGGCACCGGTTTACAAATCTATTGATTAGACAACTTTAACGCTACATAGTTAATCGAAATGGTGCAGGCCAGCTTACTTAAGTGTAAAGCACAAGTTAAGCAGATATTACATCGGGTAGTGGGTTTTTACACTAACCCGTTAACAGCAATTATTGTATCTGCATGTATTTAGGTTTGGTCTTTGGGTTCACTGTAAAAAAATGGTAGTGTTTCTTAGTAAGGTCCAAAAGCTAAATATAAAAAAAAAAAAAACGGCACACTCCAAGATTTAGATGCCTTGTAGTGCATTATGTATTTACAGATAAATACAAAAATAAATATAAAGAATTAATAATAAAATAAATAATAGCAAGTGGCGCATATTAAAGGCTATGTCCACCCTGAAAATTTTTTTTTAATATATGGTCCCCCCTGGGCTCCCAGCCCCAACCGCTATAATTTTTTTTTAGAAAGCACCCCAAACTCTACTTACCTCCCCTCGATCCTCCGCCGCGCTCCCGGCCCTCTGCTTGCAAGGAAATGCAAGCAGAGGGGCGGGACCGGCAGCCGCGTCTGTGATTGGCTGAGCGGCAGCCAATCACAGACGCGGCTGCCGGCAGCTCACTTCCGGAGGAAAGAGGAGAGGTAAGTAAGAGTTTGGAGCTTTCTAAAAAAAAAAAATATGCGGTTGGGGCTGGGAGACATGGGGGAACACATATTCGGGGGATTTGAGCTAGGGGGAGGGATAGTAGAACGGGAGGGAGAGGGAGGGAGAGGGAGGGGGAGGGAGGGGGGAGAAGGGCTGCAGTACGCATGGCAAAAATCTACCTGAGGCCAGCTAGCAGGCAGTGTCCTATATGGACTCTGCTAGCCTCCTGGTAGTCATTTTTTGGGACTTTGGGGGGGGACTACAGGAGAACCCTATGGAGCTGGGATGTGAGGTAAGGATTAAACTACACTACATGGTGGGGCCAGTAGTTGGGGGGATTATAGTTTTGGGGGTGGACATGCCCTTTAATTTTCACCGGGATCGTTCCAGCACTGACAGAGCCGCGGCCGAAATCCCCGACGCCTCCACTCTCATTAGCACAGTCGGAGGCGTTGATGATTTCGGACGCAGATCGTCAGCGATGGAACGATCCCGGTAAGTTCTCCTGCAAGATTCACTGAAGAACGGGAGGTAAGAAATAGTGCATTTACCTCCTGTTCTTCAGTAAAACAGTTAGTAAGAAAGTAAATTTTTTGATGGACATACCCTTTAAGCATATGGAGCAGGTGATGTCCCAATGGAAATTTTCCATTCAGCTCGATTGAGGTTGCAATGCTGACAGTGATAGCTCATTGGCATCACAACCTGCCCATAGACATTGCCGGTATTCATTAGATCTGGCGGGATTTACTGAACATCGGCAATATGGATGGACCCCTAAACCAATTTTTTTGCTTTGGACAATCGCCATGCTGCTATATAATGGGCAATCTTGCGTATGTTAATATGCAAACATTCAGTTGTGATTACATATCAGCACAGAGATGTTTCCTAAGAGGCGACCCTCTACCGATCGTTGTATCGAAGGGGGAATTTCAGGCAACAATCTGACCTACCATGCTTTAGCTACAGATTTAAATTTCTACTTTGGTCTAGGTGCTGAATTTTGGAACCTGTAATCTTACAAAAAAAAGGATAATTGTTGATCCTTGGCAGGCAGCTGGAAGCAATAATGTAACATTTTACTTTCCATTTCCTGAATCTGGATTATATGAACAGTGGGAGGGCACTTTGCTTGTCCTTGAAGTCAGGTGGAGGGGGGCTTTCAGGGCTAATTCTATGTGCTTATACAGATTAATCAGAAAATCCAGCAACATTTCATTTATTTTCATCATTTCATTTCAAAGCTTCACTGCTTTCTATCTCATAAAACAAAAAGCCAAGAAAAGAGCGCAGAATAAATTACAGAATTTTTATAATAAAATGATCAGGCTGCATCCACTTCTCATTATATATCATCCTAAAACCCATGGTGCAAAAATCAACATTGGCAAGAATAAGTGTTGGAGATCGAGACCTATGTGGATCCCTAAACTAGTCCTGGCATGCAAATTACATCTCCAGCAGACTACACAGGCCGCCTAACCCACAAAGATGCAGATTACCCAATTCCAACTTTGCTCCCTTTATCCACTGTGCACAACCTCACCTTAACTGTAAAACCCTGCAATGCTCCCAGACCCCAAACCACAACTTGCCTTAATGTCCTGCAGTTCAGCCAAGCCCCAAAAGAAAATCAAGTAACTGATGCAAAGCAAGACTGTAGTTCAGGGTTTCTCAAAGGGTGTGCTAGGGCACACTGGTGCTTCAGAGAGCAAGAGGTGTGCCTCATTTTGGTAGTGGAAATATTTTCACCAGTTTAACTTACATTTTTTATAACCATTTTGCAACTTTACACAAACATACAATGTAAAGTACATAAAACTTGGATAATTCCAACATTAAAGGAGAACTGTGGTCTCCAAACAAGTTAAGTTTAAATTAAAGGCCAGTTTTCTACCTTTAAAACGAGCCATCAACCACCTCTTTACGTGCTCCACAGCCCAAGATATACAGAAAAGACTGACCAGAAAGTTAATGGGTGGGAGGCTGACTTGTGACATTCCTGAGGCTTCTCCTGCACAGTGCTGCCGGCGAGCACAGCCTCAGACTCCCTCAGTGTGTGAGGGAGACAGGAAGTTCCTCCTCCTCTCTGCTGTGTGAAGTCTTGACAGAGAAGGTAAGGGAATCTACAGCCCTTCTCTTTCACTGTGTGAAAACTGCCTTTTCAGGCAGAGTTCTCAATCTGCCTGAAAAGGCTTATTCCACAGAGTTTTCTGTAGGGGGGGGGGTCTGAGTAACCCACGGCACCCATGAGTGGGCGTGGCCAAATGGGGCTGTAAGATAATGGGCCATGGGGGGCCTGCAACTGGAGGGACCATGGGGTCCATGAGTGGGAGGGACCAGGGGGACTGCAAAGGGGATGAGGAGACAGGACAGATTGACTGACAGTTTCAGAGCAGGAAGTGCAGGGGACCTGGTTATGCTGCTGCCATATCACACACAAAAAATGTAAATATCTTCAAAACTATGCAAAATAAACAATGGAAATAAGTTGCAAAAATTCTTAGGGGAGCAATTCCTATCAATTTACCTCAATTTACCTAAAGTCATTTTTGGACCACAGTTCCCCTTTAAGAACACAGATGTGTCGCAAGAAAGAATTGCATTGCCAAGTGTGCCACAGAATAGAAATGTTTGAGAACCACTGCTCTAGTTGAAGATCTGTCCCTGTTAATGGAAAAAAACATTCAGAGAAAATCTAGGAAAAGGTTTATTTTGAAGTAAACTTCAATCTGTAATCCTTTGCTGACTGTTACATTACTTTTTAAAATTGTTTTTACTGCTATTAAAATTTGAGAAAAATATTGTTCACACAAAATTATGCACTACAAAATCACAATTACAGAAAAGTTGTTTGATGTGGACAGACTACTAAATAACTCTGCATGCTGGACACTGCGTCCAGCACACTAAAGGTGGGTACACACGGGGGGACTTTTGTCCAGACTGAGCATTCCACATTTTGTGAGACCGATCGTGGGAACTGACAGTTTGTGATTTACTGACAGTCCGATCCTGACGAACAGGTTGTGGCTGCTCCCACCCACACCATGCAATATTTTCACCCAACCAGACGAAAATATTGTATGGTGTGTACCCAGCCTTAGAAACACCAGAACAATCAATACTGATTTGAAAAGAGCTCTCTTCTCTCATATTTGTACTCACCAAATCCACTCTCCCTCGTCAGAAAGTACCCAGGGTACTGTTCTCACCCCTGAGTTAGCTTTTTAATTCTAACTTTACTCACCTGAAGATTCCTTTTGTGCTCCACTACTGGAGCCCTTCGGCTACTTTGGCCAATGTAGAGACACGTTCTGAAAGCGTCTACTCATTGGCCAGATTGCAAACCCGGAAGTGGGAGAAATGCACCAACTTCAAGTGAGTAAAGCTAGAGTTAGAACCCAGGTGAACCCAGGGGTGAGGACAGTGCGGTTTAGGTCCTCACCCTGGGTAGTAGAGATGTCACGGATGGCAGGAGCGGGGTTCTAGGTGAGTATAATTGTCCTTTAAAGGGTATGTCCAGGCAAAATAAAGCTTTTCGTATAAATGCAGAGTACCCTCCCCAAACCCCAGTTTTGCATTATACAGAAATGCCAAAGATGCCCCTGAAGCGGCTTACCTAACCCAGTTACAAAGCAACATCACGCCCAATTACCTGATAGCGACCATGAAGTCGAGTGGCTGTCAGTGCAGAGCATCTCTGGTCCAGGGATCAGGTTAAGTAAGTCACTTCAGGGGCATCTTAGGCATTTTTGTATAATGCAAAACTGTGGTTTGGGGGGGCTTTGCATTTATATGAAATTTAAAGGGCATGTCCACCCAAAAAATTAGTAAAGCTGTTTTAGTCTAATTAACCCCCAAAAGTGGAGTTTTTGTTTGTGCTGAGATATGCTAACTTACTTCAGCCAATCCCTCGCTGGGTACGTCAGCCATTGGCTGCGATGGCCATGACTGACAGTACATACTTGGAAAAGCAGGTTCCGAGCATGCACGTAACCAGCTCGAAACAGAAGGCAGGACTTCGAGGGATCAGTTGAAGTTAAAAAAAAAGTATATCTCAGCGTAGAAGTGTCAGATTATGGCACAATTAAAATGAAACTCCACTTTTGGGGTGTAATTAGGCTAAACAGCATTACTTATTTTTTGAGTGGACAAGCTTAGCTTTTATTTTATTAATTTGAAATTTGGGGGCAGGGCTTATGATGCAGCTAAAGATACTAGGTCCTAACAGTGGGCATACTCCAACCTTGGACCCCAAGTACTGGTGATCCCATAGCTCACACCGCTAGTAGGAAAAACTACCCTTTATTCTGTGTAACTTAAAATTGCAGCTAGAAGAATGATCCTAATGATTTTAAAAGGTAGGTTATTGACAAGTTGTGTGTATAACCAGCTTAATCCAACAAATGCACCAATGCTTTTTTTGTTTAAATCACTGTTTAAATCACTAAGCTAAGCTCTCTGATCACTGTTAGAAATGATAGTCACAGACTGATAGTCACAAGATTCAGGGGAAAAAAATGCTTATCGAGAATTAATAAGACTTGCAAAACATTTTATTCTAGATAGAAAGGTATCCCCTATGCCTGTAAACATATATAGATATATAAAAAAAAAACAACAACAAAAAAAACATGCCCACCACCTCAAAAAAGCAATTCCTCTATTGTTCTGCCAAATGCTGTGCACTAGCAATTTAAGCACAATATGATATGCTAATTTTTACTCTTCTTTTTTCAATTCTTTCCATGGCAACTGGTACTATCTTAACAGTGCATGTTGTCATGGTATCAGCCACAATTTAGAGACTGTAGCTTTTACAGTAATGTTGCATGAAACATGTGGGTGAGTTACATGCAAGCCAAAGGCAGATTCTAAAGGGTAATTTTGGTTCCTTAAAGGGATATAGTAAACTTGGAAAAAAAAATTATTTGTAATATACAGCACTTATATGCTTTTTTTGGCCTTAGTCATGTTATAAAATCTGAAATCTATTAACTGTAGGTTTAATTTACATCTCCCTAATACCACAACACTTTCTTTGGGCCAGGACTCCCTTAGCAAGAGAGACCAGAAGCATTTGTTTTTGTGAAACATGAGATTCATTTTATGAGTGGACATTTAAGGGAGGGCAACATCCTTTTAACGTGCACCAAACACACAAGTTTTGTATTTTGAGTAATCACCATTTAAAGGGCAACTAAAGCCTCAGAATACAGAATTAGAAGGCAGTAGTGGTCATAATTTTAAACCTCGGCTCATACTCGTGTCAATGAGATTTTCCTATTTTTTGGAGGTAAAAATAGGTGCCTCTGTTTATACTCGAGTCGGCTTAAAAACATCCCCCCCAAGAAAACCAATAAGCTGTAAAATACCATGCCAGTAAATTCTATTTATGTAAATATAACTTGATAAAATAACCATGTGTTAGTGCACCGTCTGGCTACATCTCTTGAACTCTGTCACATGCTTCTTTTCCTGTACTAGTCTGTAACATTATTGGCTAGAGACTACT
Organism: Hymenochirus boettgeri; assembly: GCA_019447015.1. Classification (NCBI taxonomy): domain Eukaryota; kingdom Metazoa; phylum Chordata; class Amphibia; order Anura; family Pipidae; genus Hymenochirus; species Hymenochirus boettgeri. The sequence continues at coordinate 171,177,937 of CM033471.1, read as the reverse complement.
AGTGGGTGTGACCTGCTGTAACAAGTTCCTGCAGAAGCTTAGAAATGGGCACGAGGTGAGACAGATTACTGCTTTAAAGGAGAACCACACCCAATTTTTTATACTCCAGAATCTGAAAACAACCAATAAGCTATAAAATCCCACTTCAGTAAATTGTATTAAAGCAAATGTAAGCCTGTTCATAACTGGATAAAGTATCTGTGTGTATGTGCAGTGTCAGACCACACCTCCTGACCTCAGTCAAATGCTTCCTTGCGTTATCTGTCCTGTAAAAGGATTGGGTAGAGATTATTAATGGGTGTGACCAACTATAACAAGTTTCTGCCATAGCTAAGGACTGAGCATGTAACACACAGCTTACTGGTTTTATATCAAGTTGTTCTGCCTTCTGGTTCAGTGTTGTTCTGTGGCTTTAGTTTTCCTGTAATGTCCAGGTACTATGCTTTATGATTCAGTGTTGTTATAAGGCTTTAGTTTCGTTTAGTACATCGTAACTCAGTCAATGAGGGGAAAAAAGGGGAGAGAGAGGTTGACAGAATGTTCGGCCCTTTTTTCTCTTTACAATAGTACCGGTAATTAACTACTTATAAACTAAACAGGGTTACCTATAAAAATGACCAATACAGGGAGGGGAAAAGACTAGGAGGAGGGGGGATGTCTGTGCTGTTTTTATAAGAAATAATAAGATACTTACAGTGTAATATATGGATTTACTTCACCCGGGGTTCCATGCCCTGTATAAAAGCACTCAGCCTACGGCCTTGTGCTTCAATATGGCCATAGGCCTCCTCAGTGGCATAATATCCTTATATACCATAGGAAACCACACCCTGCTATTTGATTTGATGTTCTTCCTATCGCACACATGAGCACTCTATTGTGAAAAAATACCCCTAGCTACGATTAGCACTTTTCTTACAATTACCATTTAGTTTATGGGAGACACTTGAAAGACATTTGTCATTGTTACTTATCTGGAGAAAAGGCTTGACAAACAATCTTATAAAAATCTCTAAATTTGTGTTAGAGTTAAAGATGCCGTACACATATTATAGTTGTTGCATATTCCAACAAAATCACATACACAAACCAGTCTGGCTCCCTATTTCTTGTACAATCATGATTTTAAATCAGGGCATAAAAATGTATTTGATATTAGTAGCCACTAGGGGTCAACCTAACTTTTATTGGTAGCCAGTTCCATGTACAGCTAAAGAAATCACTCTAAAAAATATAGTTGCTAGTAGTAAATTTCTAGATATTGGCTACCTGGTTCTTCAAATGTTTCTAGTCCTGCTTTAAATGATTACCAAAGCTAAGAGATTGATTGGAAGAGAAGCAAGGATCTTCAGTTAGGTTTACTCTTCTGACAGTAAATGGGGAAAAATAAAAATCAAGCGGAGATAAGAAAATAGAAATAACAAAATCACTTGTCAATTATGCATCAAACAAAAAACAGCAAGCTTGGAACTTTTATTACTGTTCATTCTAGGTTTGGAATTTTCATTTTTGACACTGGTCTCATTATTATTACTAACTAGATGCAATCAAAAAATTAATGAACTAGGTGTGGAACGGCAGAAGATGAAACCGCTATCTGTTTTAGCATGTATTGAAAGGTTTTAGTATGTCTTGAGACATTTAATAGAATCAATGATCAAATGGCAAATTTATTGAATGTCTTAATAATGTGTGACTAGCATAAGAGGTCTAGCATACAGCACCAATGAGAACAGGACAATTTGTATTCATGGGATCACAATGGGATCCTATACATTTTTAATTCCGTGTTTCCAGTGGACTTGTTTTATATTATAAATTGAACAGCTTTACAAAAAACAAACCGCGAGTTAAGCCAATGAAAGAGAACTAGAATAATGCAAGATACAAGATCAAGTTGCATTGGAGATATTATTCACCATGCACTGTAGCAAACATGTCTTTGGCCTGGTACACATGGGCCAACATTTCAGCCTGATCGACTAAACTTCATATTTTGTTTAGTTAGGCTATAATATCGTCTGAAATAATCTTTTTTAACAAATTGTTTACAAAAATTGGCTAAAGGGAAACTACACTAAAAAAAATAGCTTTGCCTCATCTTAATCTATAATTGATTACATGTAAGTAGCACTTACTAATTTGCATGTGTTGCTGCATGCCTTCAATCCAGCACACATTTTGTTTAGGAGCAGTATCCCCCCTCCCTCTTTTAACCACTCCCTCTTCCATCTGACCTGACCTTTTTCCCACAAACCAACTGTCAAGCCTGCACACAGCATACAGCATTCCAACTGTCAAAACTCACTCACCATTCCAGCTACAGTAAAACTACTCACAGAAGAATAGTTTTGGAGAGCAAGGAACTTGATTGACAGCTGAAATATAAGAAGTTTTAGATTGGATATCTAAAGAAATAGGGGCAGATCAACAAAAAATGATACAGTGGTGGTTGGGAAGAATTATAGTTTCCAGTTATGGTCAATTTAAAATAACCTACTTTTTGGTATAGATGCCCTTTAAAATAGGCCACACAATTGGTCACTCCTAAGTATCAGCACTACTACTTGCCAGTATGTACCAGCCTTAAGCATAAGAATCATTACTTGGTATTTAAAATTAAAAAAGGCATACACTTTAAGAGTAGTTTTTCGCAGCTACTGCAGACCCACCATATGCCACATTAAGCCTCTAATACTAATCTCTTGGAGATAGTCATAAAGCAGCAGATTTACTGTTCATGTTTTTTACAAGACAGTTAAAAATTCATGTGAATTGATTTCCATTCTACTATAACTGTTACTAATTATAGATACATAAATGATATTTAAAATAACCGTTTCTAGGGATGAATTCCGGTTCAGAGTCGAACCCTGTTCCTACTTGGAACTGATAGTTCCAAAGCTCTGATGGAACTCTCGGCTCTTTCGAATCGCAAAACTTTCCCCCGGATTTTTGACAGTAAGCAAATTCAGAATAATTATTGAACTTTCAAATATCCAAATTTTCAAATATTCGAGAATTAGCAATTTTCAGAAATGTGATTTTTGGAAATTTTTTGAATATACAGGGGGCAATTTTGAGAAATATTGAATATGTGAATGGGAACCCTCCAATCCGAATATGGGAAAAATTGAATATGTGCACCCTCAATTTTGAATATTCGCAAATTAGCCAACATGTGATACGCGAAACTCGAAAATAGCTTGTACATGAAGAAAGATTTGGTCATTTGCATGTGTTCAGACCATTTCCTAGGTCCCTGAGCCATTTACACTAACTTACTATTGCTATTTATACATTTAATTAAAAGTTCAGTGGAAAATATTTTTTTTTAAAAACTTAGTTTACTTTGCACAACAACAATATATCGAATTATTCTACATATTGTCTTCCACTTTGAAAAATCAGCTGATTTTCTGACCCTTTGCTATGCCCTGCTGCTGTCATAATTGAGCTGCCATTTATGGTTCTTTAACTGTCCTTCTTCCCACAATGCACAGTTCCTTGGAATATTTCTGAAACTACATTGGAACATGGAACATTTTCTGAAACTACAGTTTGAGAGAATTAAAATGGTATTACTCCCATATTTATCTGTGCTTGCTTTGTCATTAAATTATTAATGTTTACCGAGTGCTCCATATCGCCCCCCCCCCACCTCCCTTGCTCACTGCCTTCTTGTAGTCTCTGCAACACTACAACCCTAACGTGTTTTGGACTTTGGAAAGTCAGGGTAAACCCTATTTTTTTCTACATTGTAATAAAGTTTCGACTTTTATCAGACTCACCAGTGGTGCTGCAGCCCTTTGTTGCTTTTTCTGATAGTAACCAGATCTATAACTTAATCTATGAGGTACATTAAAGTTTCTCTTTGCATGGGCTCGGCTAAGTTAGCATGGGAAGCAATATAAAAAAAATAAAAACAGTAAAATCACAAATGAAGGTGAAGCTTTGGTGACCTGTCCCATGCCTTCTACAGCACTCAGAAATCTTGTGGCTAATTGAACAAAATCACAATCATTTTTCTAAAAAAGGGAGACCTGCATTTCATTGCAATTTAAGGTATTTTAATCTTAGTTTTTATCCTCTGGTGAAGGGCTCCAAATACTACTTACATATGGACATGCAATCGTGGGAGCAACCCATGAGGAATGGACATTGCGAACAAGATTCGTCTTGTGTAAAAACGATCGGTCTGACTTTAGTTGATCACAGCAGCAAGTCTTGGGTCACTCTGTGTCGCTTCTGCAATTGCATGTCTGTATGTAGCTTTACATTGCCTTGATTAACCATCTCGACATCTCACAGCAGAAGCCAGCAGCAGTGAATAGAGTGTTAACTGCCAGGGAACAAATTCCTGGTAGTTCACAGAGCTGTTACCTTTTCTTGGGACAGGTCACTGTTGCATACCAATTTGGTGAAGTCACTATTGCCTACAGCGCTGGCCTGTCACAGCAGGAGCTGGCATGGTAAGCAGCAGTAATTACCAAGTTAACATTCTGGGAGTTAGAGCCCTTAAACAGGAATAATGTTTTCATATAAAAGGGCTAGGCCACATCAATGCGATTAAACATGCAAGCCGATAACAATCCGATTATGTGTTAAAAGCGCACACTAGTGTGGCCAAATAAGAGCGGCCACACTAGATGCGCTGGGGTCGTTTGCACTCCGATCGTCATGCATTCCGATCCCCGAAACTGACGGGGATTGCAGCACAAGCGGCCACCAACGCGCACAAAGCCCTGCACAATCCCCCATACGATGCTTGTGCTTAGTGTGGCCCCGGACCACAAAGTGTGTCCTAAAAAAACTTAAAGACAGGTGTGGCCAAATTATTTTTTACCTTAGGAGCTGTTTAGGAGCCTCTCTAGGAGGAGAATTTGGTAGCCAGCACTATGGGCAATGGAAAACACTTTAAAGGGTCACTACACTCACTGAAACAACTTTACATTTTCTGAAACTACAGTTTGAGAGAATTAAAACGGTGTTTTAACACAACGTCTTTGTTTTCGCTGCTAAATCTATTAAATCTTGCAAAAAGAGAGGTGGCAGGCAAGTAAAGATCCTAGTGAGAGGTCAGTGTTGGGTCACATAGTATAATTTGTGCTTCTGGAGTGACGGGTCTTTCCCTGTATGACAATGATTTTTCAGAATCTACAGCTCAGATTTAAAATCTGAAAAAAAGTGTTGAATCAGTAAGATCTTGCTGTATCTAATGGTGCAATTTTTGAAAATGTGTTTTTTTTTTTTTTTTTTTTTAGAGTAAATATACCCTTTAAAAAAAGATAGGTGCCAGGTGTGAAATTCTAGGTGAATTGGCTGGTGCTTGTTTATGAAACAATTCAAAATAATTTAGGGTCCCTCTGATCCATTATATTTACCTTCTTTGCCTACACTAGGAAAAGACTTTATTCTATTTTTCTCCTTTTATCACACAAAACTTTCAGTGCTAGCTGATTAAAAAAAATAATAAAAATAGTGCTTGCCTAAACTACAATCAGATTATGGATGTCACCTCTCACCCAAATACCAACGAGAAGTTTGAAAACCCTTCCTATTACCACACTCATAGTACGTGGGAAGCATGCTTTGAATTTAAAAGTGCATGATATCATAGATGACAAAGGTTTAAAACATGGCATCCTTGGGTTATCCATGACCTGATTTTCCTGACCACAGACCTACTGATTGATATTTCGATTAGTAAATTAGTCTAAAGGATTGGAATTTAAAAGGCACCCCCCACCCCCCGATATTTCTGCACTTTCGCTATAGTGGCCCACTGCAGACTGCATGGTCAACCGTAATCAACTGACATTAATTGAAGAGTGGGAGGTAAAGGAGCTACGTCTTACCTCCGGCTTTTACTAAACAATAGCGCCCATGCAAACTACAGTTTAGTTACAGACGGAAACAGACATGAGAAAGTTTTTCCTGTAACACTAACTGAAGAATGTGAGGTAAGTCACAGCTCCTTTACCTCTCTCTCGTTCATCAATTAAAGGGCAAAATGAAAACTTACATACAGGTGATACAAACGGTAATAGTTTGAAATCTGAAATATATACCGTATATACTCGAGTATAAGCCGAGGTTTTAAAATAAACCTAAAAACCTTGCCTCGGCTTATACTCGAGTCAAGTCCTCTCAAAGTTCTGCTGTTAAGTTAAAACCGGCATCAATCAGCACTCCAAATCCGGCTGCCGCACGCATAGTTAGCACTGTGGATTTGCTGGCTGACGTCACTACTCGGCGCCGGGCCATGAGAGGCGCCTAGTAGTGACATTAGCTGGCAAATGCACAGTACTTACTAAGCGTGCAGCAACCAGATTCGGAGTGCTGAGCGATGCCGGTAAGGATTCAGAGTCTGAGAGTAGCTGTGAGGTGATTGGGGTAAGGACTGCAACTGGTGGGGCTCTCCACTGCAGGCTTTTAACGATGCCGGTAAGGATTCAGAGTCTGAGAGTAGCTGTGAGGTGATTGGGGTAAGGACTGCAACTGGTGGGGCTCTCCACTGCAGGCTTTTAACTTAACAGCAGAACTTTGAGCTTTTAACCTAACAGCAGAATTCCCATATAGATGTTTGGAAACTACAACTCCCAGCAACAAAAGTATGCTGGGAGTTGTAGTTTCCAAACATTTGTATGGGAATTCTGCTGTCCATTTAAAGGGCAACTTAAGTCTCAAAAAGACAATCTTCTGCAATAGATACCATCCTCCTTCTGATTCTTTATTGTTTTGAGGCTTAAGTTGCCCTTTAAATGGACAGCAGAATTTACATAAAGATGTTTGGAAACTACAACTCCCAGCATGCTTTATTTGCTGGGAGTTGTAGTTTTCAAACATATGTATGGGAATTCTGCTGTCCATTTAAAGGGCAACTTAAGCCTCAAAACAATACTGAATCAGAAGGCAGTAGTGGTCATAATTTTCACCCTCGGCTTATACTCGGGTCAATCAGGTTTTCCTATTTTTTTCAGGTAAAAATAGGTACCTCGGCTTATACTCGGGTCGGCTTATACTCGAGTATATACGGTAAGTCTAACCTGAAATCCGGCACAATGTCCTGTTGCCCCTGTTTCTGCTTTCTGGTTATTCCAGTTAGTAACTGTCAGTTATGGATTTGACAGTTGACATCCCAGCCAATGACTATGTTAATTCCCTGTCTGCCTCTTCTGAGCATGCCCAGGCTCAGTACAGGTTTCTAAATTGCTTAGTATCCATGAGGCATCCAGAAGCATAGCAGGCACACAGTAATGAATTCATAGGACAAAGTATGATATATCAACATATTTTAAAGAGGCCATTTTTTCTGAAAGATGTTCTTATGAGGGTGGAGTTGTCCTTTAATTCAGCCCCTTTTTGTGCTTTCCAAAGTCCTCTGTGGCTGATGTCATCCCCATTTAAGTCCGTAGGCTGGTGCCAAATAAAGAATTGGCCAGCTTAAGTTTGAAAAGCAGCAAAGAAGGTTAAAAAGAAGGGTGAAGTTCCACCCACAGTCAATTTACCAGCAAGTGGTTACATTTTAACACAAAAATATAGCAGTTTATTTTCTTATTACTTGGGCAAATCTCCTGAGCTTAAGTTATTATTAGACTTCACCAAGGTCTAATTCAAAAAATTACACAGGGCTGTACAAATCCTAGAAGCCAGGTGGCCAGTTTTCCTAGAATTTACATATGTAGGGCTTGAAGCAATAAAAAAAAAAAATCTACTAATATGAGGCACCCAATAACATTTTCTAAACGCAGTAACCCAGTAAAAAGCTAAAATGTAATTGATTGCTTCAAATTAACATCACTACTAATAGAGTTAATGTATACACTAGCCCTCATTTTTTAAGGGTTTTCTATTTATGTCCAAAGACATGGCTAAAAAGGTAGAAAGGCTTCTAGGCTCCTAAATTAAAAATAAATTATCCCCCGTGCATTAACATTCTGAAATAAGCAACGATTAGAATCTTTGCTACAGGTAGTGCTTTTTCACAAGTGTTGTTTTGACAATTAGCCGGTATCTAAGGAGGACTGCTTTCATAAATAATTACTGGACCAGGATAGCATCAGCTTTTCAAACATTAATATTTTATTTCTGTGATTCTAGTTTGCATTTAACAACTTGTATAGCTGAACATTTTTTAAAATGCTGCATTTCAAATGCAAAACTATTTTTCAATAGATGCTTTATGCACAAATACAATTTGCAACAGTCCGTTTTAGAAGTCCAAAGAATCTGAAATTATACACACTCAAAATATATTGGAAATGTTCAAGTAGTGTTTAGAGTACAGATTATGAAAGTGATCTGTGTATTATGACATACTAGGTTATACTAAAAACAGCACACAGTTAGAAATGTGTCCAAAACAAGTTTGAATCTAAGGCCATGGGAGGAAAAAAAGCAGAACTGATATATAGCATAAAAACAAATCCTTAAAAAGGGATGTAAAAATAACCAAGCTAAAGATGCTTAAACTCATCTTGTAACACACACACACACTTTAACCTAATTATGCAGCCAAAGTGTTCTTGACATGACAAATACTGCTCTGCACCAAGCCTTTTCTCTGCAGATCGTTAACGTTTTCTGCCTCCTCTGCAGGGTCTGCTTAACACTCATTCTACACACTTATTTCAAAAGACAGCATTAAAGGAATAACTGAACAATTAGAAAGTATATAAAATAACCATTAGCTGCTTACTATAAAAGAAAAATACATTCAGCATTTCATTTATGGACAGTTAATATCAAAGCTTGTTTTTACAAGTTCTGCATCAGTGTTTGAGAAACACACAAATACACATCAGAATGTGTCACATTAGGTATTTATAAAACAATTTAAAACCATGTATATCTATTTCAGCCTTTTATTGCTTGCATTCCCTTTAGTATGTAAATTCACTTCACACAGACAGATGTCTTACCCTGTATATTTTCTAAACAAATACATATCTGACACAGCTGGTAACAAAAACACACAACAAAATAGCGGATCAAAATACCAAGCACAGGACATTTAGCTGCAACAGTGTATAATAGTATGCATAACAGTATAATATTGCCTCTATTTTTGCCCACCCTCCCCAGCCCCCACATACGTGAACCTGCACATACACGCCAAAGAAAAACAATATAAAAGGGGGAAAGCTTAACACAGCTAGGATCAGTTTAAACACATTTATTTATTAAAAGGTGCATTTCCCCCATGTGCTGTTAATCTGCAGAAACCAATCAGATGTTATTAAATGCTAAGACCAGTAAAAAAAGAACATCTGATTGGTTGCCGCAGATTAACAGCACATGCAGATTTTTGCACCCAATCAATATTATATAGAATTCCACTCTCCTTCCTACAACCATGTCCCATCTGGCTGTATTCCCTTCATCCCTGGATACCCAGTAGGCTCTGTAACCTGCAGGGTCGGTTTCGAGGTCACACACACTAAACCTTGTCAGGTCCCCCCCCACCCCTTCTCTCATCTCTGCAGACAGACGTTAACCGTCTCTATTCGCTTCCTTTCATACGATACGCCCACTTTACCGTTCTGGGCAGAAGCCGGTCGAAGGAAAAGGCCACAGTAGCCCAGTACCAGCCCCAGGAGGAAGGTGGTAGGTAGGGGAAGGAGGTCTGAGCGAGCCATGTGCGCACGGAGTGTGAGACCCAGCCAACGAGGCTCAGTATCCAGTCTCTCGGGCCTGGAGTCCGCTATCCGCCGCTCCCCCTCGTCTCCTCCCTTAGCTGGATCTTAAGCTCGCGAGAATCACCTTCCGCACGGGGAGACTCTAGAGAGGGAAGAGCTACTGCCTGTATCCGCCGGAAGCTGGTTCCAGGGTGCAGTGCATGGTCCCTAGTGAGGGGGATAGTTTCCGGGAGATGACTGGTAGTATTTACCTGCCCACTCTTCGAATCGCTTTTCCTCGTTGTACTTGTGTTCGGAGTGTGCTACCATCGCTGTAGGCTACACCAGAGGACATAACATTGCCTGGTGACCTCGGGCTTAGAGGAGAGTCACATCCAACTGACGAACCTTTATGAGGGAAATCTGCAGCACTGCCAGAATTCTTCAAGATTTGTTATTGATCTTCCAGATACATTTGATAGTTTCTAATACAGGATGTAATTTACACGTTGTTTGAAAGAATTAAAGAACACAACATACATTCCTGTCACTGACAATACCCAACAATATTAAAGGGCATGTCCACCCTAACTAAACTAAAATTTAACCCACTACTGGCCCCACTGTCTTTAAAAATCCTTTCCTTTATCCACTGCTCCATATGGTTGTGTTGCAGTGTCCAGGAATCTGAAGAGTAGGAGCCTTGCTATGTGTAAAAAGGTTTCTGCCCCCTCCCCGTCCTCCTGGAGGGCTCTGACATGCGCCGGGAACGTGCCTACCCACCTATCCACCCTCTGGATCCCTCCATTCTGCAGTGTCAAAAATAAACTTTTAGTGGACACCCTCTCAACCCTAAACCAACGTTAAAAAAGTGCCCATAAACTTATTTACCAAGCATTGTTCCCTTGGCTAATTCAATAGCCATTAGCGGCAGCTGTAATTGTCTGACTCTCCATTCCCATAAGTAGTATTAAGCTGGGTACACACGATGAGATATTTCGGTCCGATCGACCGATAGTTCAGTGTATCGGTCGATCGGACCGAAATTATCGCATCCGAAAGTGCCCATGTCCGATCGACCGTTCGTCCGAATCGGACGAAAGGACGATCGGACAGGGTGGAAAACCTCATCCGATCGTGCGGTCCTCTATGGACCGCACGATCGGTCGCGGTGACTATCGGACGCGGCTGCTTTTGCCGCGACCGACAGTCCTTCCTCCTGGCCGACCGTTCGAAAGTATCGAACGGTCGGTCAGGAGGAAAAATCGATAGGTGTGTACCCAGCTTTAGAGGCAGAGGGAACGTAGCTTTGTAAGTTTATCTTCACTTGTTTAACATTTAAACATGGTGGTTAGGCTTTGGAGGTGGGTCACTGCACAAGGTTGATGTCTAATTTTGGGAAAATACAAAGAAAATTACAGACTGGGATGCTGAGGTACTACCTGATATTGGTCACCCAGGCCTGTCACTGCCAACATGAATAAACTGTTACAGTTTGAGTCTTTACATCTATACAGGCTTGTCTCTAGACTTTTTGGTACCTGATCCAAAATTCCAAATGCCACCCCCCAACAAAGCGTGGCGCTCTGCTGGAAGGGGTGTGTCTTTGCCTGAAAAGGGGTGTGGGATTACTTGGAAGGGGTGTGGCTTTGGCATTGTATGAAAGTGGGTGTGATTTTATCTGGTGACATATAAATAGTAACAGGTTTAAAGGTGCTCATACTCCCCACATAATCACCATGAACTCTTCTGTAAAACGGTAAGTATAATATATGAGTAAACTCATGTATATAATGGTTTGGGTGCCCATGCCCCGAACCCTGCACTAGAGCAAAGTTACAGATTCCAGTATATAGCGTACAGTTGAATAAATTCGACTCACCCTAGATAATGGGTGGCCCGGGTACAAGTAGACCCAGGCCCGTCGCTGGACCAGTATCGTCTGTAACCAGTAATTATATAGAAGACGTGCATCTACTGGACCACACAAGAACTGTACGTGTTATTGTTTGTCTTTCTCTTGCTTATGATTAAGGGCTATCTGTGGCCCGAAACACGTTAAGCCTAATAAAGACTGTTCTATTTTAGGGCTAGGCCACACTGCTGCGCATTTTTTGCTTTTGTGCTTGCGTTTTTTTCATATTGAAAACGGGCCAACGCACAGAAAACGCGGGTTTTCGGTGCGTTGCGTTTGCGATTTGCGTTCCGCATTTTAAATCGCAATCGCATGCGTTTTTTAATAGTTAATGAAAAAAATGCATGTGCAAACGCAATGAAATCACATGCGATTGCGTTTGCGCTGCATTGTGGCCGTGCCCTTAATGAGAGAGTTTTTGTGTGGTCTGGTAGCTGCACCTCTTCTATATAATTACTTATTTTATCTGGTGGGTGTGGTTTTCTCTGCAAGTGGGCAGTGCTTTGTCCGTAAGTGGGTGTGTAGCTTGACACTCCTAGCAGTGAAAAAGAATCCAAAGTGCCCTTTTATGGTATTTACCTAACATACATACCCTAAGCCTGGTCAAATAATATTTTTCAATAAAGATTTAAACGTACATAAGAAGTCTCAAGATTGTTGTTATTTACAGATGAAGTATACTTGTTCGAGATATGATCTTAGAGATCCTATATATAAACAATTAGTATACTGTATATATAGGTTCTGAAAAGAGACCTGCATATTCATTGTAGATAGCAAATATTTACAACAATCAAACATTAATTCTTCCCGTCGGCTATCTCTAATTAAATAAATATGTCAAGATAGAGAAGTGAGCAATAGATGGTCTGCTTGAGTACCAAATGCTCCAAGTCTTATCAAATAGTGTAATGGAGTCTTGTAGATAGGGGGGGTTCTCCATTGTGCTCCTACATGAATTTTCACAATAGTATTACATATTGGAGCCATTTATTATGTGGCCCACCCTTCCACACTGCTCCCCATGAACGCAGTTGTGGGATCTGGAGGGATGTCTAGTACCAAGACCTCCGAAATCAGATTAAATGCCCTGATTTCAGCCACCAAATGTGAATAAAGGAACCAACTGCTCCACAGCCACAGAAACATAAGGGTGATATCTGGGGATAAATTTGATAAAGGGCCTCAGGGACTATATTCCCTGTGTAGAACTTTTAAAGCAATTTCACATGGTGCTACATTTAGACTTTTATAACCTCATAATCCGTCAATTCCCATGACTCATCAATAGATGGGATGTCTCGACCATTCCACTGTAAATTTTTGGTGGGTATGTAAGTTTGGATTATTGATCCATTGATAAATTCTTGATAAGGTTGATTTACATTGTGAGTTATTAATACATTACCGATCTGTAATTTGCGATGTTTTGGAGATGTCATGGTTTGCGGAAATTAAATGTATAATTTGGTTAAAATTAAATTAGTCAATGGGGGTAGGTGGGAACCAAATTTGAATACTGGCAAGAGTCACTAGAGTTATACCTTGGATGAAATGGTATATATACCAATCTTAGCCCAACAAAAAAATATATCTCTTATCATAATAACCTGGGGGGGGGGGTTATGTAGTATCCTTGCAGCCCATGAAGGGGATTTTTGTATTCAGTGGAAGCAAGATAATGAGTGCCAAATTTGTAGTGTAGGGATTTCCATTTGTTTTTAGGAATTGAGGCAGGATCTAGGGTAGATATTAAATAATTTTCAATATACCTCTACGATGGGATGTCACCCTATGCATGCCATTTTACCAGATGGGTAAGTTGGGCTTCTGCATAATAATTATATAGGTGAGGGAGTGAGAGTCCACCCTCTGTTTTGGTAGAAACATGGTGGATTGCTTTATGCAAGGTTTAGCTCCCTTCCATTTGAAATGCATAACAGACTTTTAAAGTGATTTAAATGATTGGGCGGTAATTTTAATTGGAAGACAAAGGAAAGCATACAGCAATTTTGGCAGTAGATTCGGCTGTGATACTTCCCAGCCAGGAAATCTTCCAGGGCACCCTGGTAAAAATATGGAGGTATAAGGGTCAAAAGCCTATGGTGTAGCCTCAGGCCAACTTTAGCTCAAGGGTCTTTAAAAAAAAAAAAGTGGTATGTAGATGGAATTCTGGATTTCTTTGGTCAGAGCCTGCAGCATTCTTTCAAAGTGCAGCATTTACTGCTACCTTTACTACTTGAATTTTGCTGGCTTCCTCCTCCTGTATAATGGCATCTGGAGCTCCGCCCCACGAGATCTCCTGCTCCCTCCAGCTTCCTTGGCATAGTTGCCAATAGTCCCGGATTTTAGGTAGCAGTCCCGCTATTCTAATGTCCCAGGAAAAGTCCAGCCCTCTATGTGTGGAATCCCGTCTCTGCATGATGGGGGGGGGGGGGGAGACACAGAAGGACTACTCGTGAGGTGCCTGTGTCAGCACCTGCGCAAATTGCTGAGTGGAGAGAGGCTGAGAGCCAGAGTCCAAGCAGACTGTCACTGTTAGTACAGTAAGTTCAGTTGAGCACATCTTTTTTATGTCTATCTTTCTTTCACTATCTATCTATTATCTATCTATCTATCTTTCTATCACTATCTGTCTATCTACTGTATGTATCACTAGCTATCATCTATCTGTCTTTCTATCTATCACTATCTATCATCTACCTATCTATCACTCTCTATATCTATCTCTCTATCTATATCACTATTTATCTCTATGTCTATCTATCTATCTATCACAATCTATCTATCTATCTCTGTCTTTCTATCTGTCTAGCAACAAAATAAATATCATTTTTTTTTAAATCAGTGACTGTTAAAAGTTGGTGTCGCCTTTATGAAAGTGGGTGTGGCTAGAATTTGTGGCGGCACATTCGTTTCTGAAATGTGTCCCTGGAAATTTTTGGAGAATGTTGGCAACTATGCCTTGGTCCCAAAAGGAAAGTAAGGAAGTCAGCAAGATTCAAGCAGAAAAGGTAGACTCTGTTGGGTGGATAGAACAAAAAGTAATTAGGCAACTTTAGTTTTAAGGCCACAGCTTTCCATTAACCTACTCTGTCAAATCTTTCGCCACACTGCAGCACCCTATTGTTGGTAAGACCATTTACATTGCACCCTCCATTTTATACTCTAACCTTCTGTTTCATCATGAACTGCTTGGCATTTTTAAATCCTCCTCCGTTTCCTCAATAATTACCAGGCAACTGCGCTCCTAGCTTAAATCCAACTCTCACCTTCTGTCACTCTACCTTCTCCAGCTTGCTGCTGGGGATATTCCCCCCAAATCCTGGCCATTATCTCACACTGCCCATGTACTCTCAGCCCATCCCCACCGTCTCCTACCCCAAGTTACACTTCCTCATCCTCTAATACGTTGAATCCAGGTAATATTACAAACACCCTTCTTCCTCCCCTTTTGCCAGCTTCCTTATCTGGGGCACTATGGCAAATGCAAGAAAGTTGGAGGAGCACACTATTTCATTTCCAGTGTTTATTCAAGCAAAAAACATACAACGTTTCGGGGGATGTGACTTCCCCTTCCTCAGGTCACTGGGGCACTATCGAATGCACGCACTGTTGGTAATAAACTAACTGCTTTACCTTCCTTGGTCTCACTAAAACATGGCTGTCTCCCTCTGATATGGTCTCACCTGCTGCGCTCTCATATGGAGGCCTACACTTCCGCCACACTCCACAGCCTGGAATCAAACAGTCGGCATACTTCTGTCTGAGAGCTGCAGTTTCAAACCCATTACTGCTTTAACTGCCCTGTCCCATCTTTCTTTTGAGTCTCACTCAATAATAATTATTCTCCCACTCACCTACAGATTGTTGTTATTTATCGGCTTTTTGGCACAGCCACTAGTTTTTTTGCCCATTTCTCTGCATGGTTATACTTCCTTTCCACTGACATCCCCACTGTAATTGTCGGGGATTTCAACATCCTCATTGGCACAGACAACTCTGCTACCTCCAAATTTCTCTCACTTCCCTTCTCCATTAATCTCTCTTAGTGGTCATTCACAGAGACTCACAGTAATGACACACACCTAGTCTTCACTTGTCTATGCTCCTTATCTAACTTTTCTAACTCCCCCATTCTACTATTTGATTACATCCTTATCAAATTTAATCTTATTTCATCTATCCCAGCCACTACCCAACTCCTACATACACACACAGAGTCTTGCGTAACCCCTCTTTACTCTACCTTCCTCTCCAACCACTCATCAATATGGCCTCCTTCTCTGACCCCAGGCTTGCTGCCTTGCACTACCACAACACTGTCTCCTCTGCCAAGGACACTATTGCCGCCTTAACCACCTCTCGCCTTAGTCGCATTAATCCACAACCTTGGCTCATGGATCAGATTAAAAGATGAAAAGGCAGTCGTGTGTAGTTAAGCGATAATGGCGTAAAAGCAACAAGACCAATGACTTTCTTCATTTCAAAAATGCTCTTCATCGGGTCACTTCAGCAAAACAAACCTATTCCCCATCCCTTATTTCTAAACAATCTAAACAGCTTTTCAAAGTTTTCAACTCCCTGCTCTGTGTCTGCCACCTCCTCCTTCTACACCCTGTTTTTCTTCAGATGAAATTCCCTCTTATTCACAGAAAAAATAGTTAATGTAAGAAATGTTTTTTCTGCATGCTAGCTCATCTCCACAGCTTCCAGTGTCATCTTCATTTCTACCTGGCCTTCCTTCCACCACCTGCTCCAACTTTTCCAATATTACAGAACACAGACTTTTCACTAAAGGTCACTATTTCCTACTTATTCTACTTAGTCTTTAGCCTTTGATACAGTGGATCACACTTTACTGCTTCACATCTTATCTTTCCTAGGTATCCAGGGTTCTGCACACTCTTGGCTGTCCTCCTACCTCTCAGGTAGGACGTTCAGTGTTTCTCACTCAAGGCTCAGTACTTGGCCCTCTTCTCTTCTCCATTTGCACATTTGGGCTTGGTCAGCTCATTAGTTCTTTTGGATTCCAATAGTTGCTAATTGCTTAGGATTGCTAATGATCTTCCCCTCTAATCTATGCTAATCACCTCTTCCCATGTCCGTATTCAGGACTTTTCTTATGCTGCCCCTCTGCTCTGGAACTCCCTTCCTCGCTTTATACGTCACTCACCATCACTTCGTATCTTTAAATGCAACCTCAAAACTCACCTCTTTAGGCAATGTTACAATCTGGACCTGGACACTCCTACCCCACTTCCTGACCTATCGTTGATCTACTAGTCCACTGACAACTTAATTACAGCTACTGATCTGCTTCACCTTATGTTTCATCCCCATCTCCTCTAGACTATAAACTTTTGTGCAGGGCCCTCCTTCCTATTGTACCACAGTAGTTCTGGAACTTACTAAACTAAATGCTGCTAGGCCAGCACTTGAATTATTTGCACTTTGTATTACTTGCACTACCCTTGTATGTAACATGTATGTTTTCGTTGTGTATATTAATGCAACTGTAAAGCACCACGGAAAATGTTGGCGCTATATAAATAATAATTTTGTGCAGAATACTCCAAAATTCAACTTATGGCTTGGCATTGACCAAGGAGCCACCCCTAGCTCTTCCTAAAGTCTAATTTGCATAAACTAAGATACAAGAGAGCAGTGTCTTACCTCTCCCTTTGCTGTGGCAGCTGGGTTAATTTATTAAATAAACCTGTGGGTGTGGTTACTAGGGGTCAGCTCCCATGATCCACACCCAGCTAAGTATACACAGCACACGTAACAGGAAGCTGCAGCCTTGCTTCCTAGAAGTCGAAAGCCAATTATATTACAGCTCGAAGATCACTTTCTTTTGACACAGAACAAAGATTTCAGTGCAGTTTTTATGTTAGCATATATAAATGCTCCTGCCCCTAACAATGATACATTCCTTTGCTTTCCATACAAAAAAGAAAACTAATTTTCAGTAAGTCTGGGAATCCAATCTGCAACCTCATGTACTCTGGTCTTTCTAAAATCAACGCTTTCTACCACTTTTCCCATCACAGCTTCTATATACTGTATAGTCTGTACATGTATAAACTTTATATTTTCCTAGAAAAATAATGGAAACAAAAAAGTCAGTTGACTATTTTGTATTGTTTCATAAGTAAACAAGGGCTACCAGAATACAAGTACATTCAGAAACTTTATCTTTGGCTAGCACAGAAGTAAAATAAAAAAGGACACAGCAGTAAAATCACCTGACTATTTTGTAATGTTACAGGCTGTCAATTTAAATGGACTTTTTTTTAGTAATACCTATCAAGTCCATTTAAGTCGACTGAATATTAGGGTACAAGGTTTTTGCACCGTTTCTTTGTAGTATTTTTATCCTGCCACTTGGTGTCACTATGCGCCTCTGCAATACAAATTGCAGAAAATTTATGTAATGTTCTATCTCCTTAAATGCTTTTAAAACATTTTTAAGTAGCATTGACAAAAGGGGAGCTGCAATATATTTACCCTTTGCAAGTTATCTGCACTTGTTCCTGCAATGTATTAACCACTTTGGGACCATTAATACATCATGAAAAGTTGCCATCTTTTTGCGTGGCTTTAAAGCCACAGTTGAAAAGGCTAAAGATCATCATTAAATTTATTTCAGTGATTGCGCTGTGCTTCTTTTGGAAACAATGTAGACAGTGCAAAACCTCCACTAACCCAATAGTACATCGGGTTGCATGGGTTTTGCACTTATTTTCCCATTAGCACCGATATTGCTTCTCCTTTCAAGTCTTTTAAAAATGTCTAAAATTTAAACAACCTAAAAGGAACTGTGATCTCTATACAAGTTTCCCCTGTTGAAAAGAGATATCTCATACCTATCAAACAATCTTATGGTGATGTCTCTCTATTAGAAGAACCAACCGAAATTTCCCACATTGCACCATCGATCTTGTATAAATTTCAGCTAGGAAATCTGCAGAAGATAGGTTCTGTAAAATGGTGTAGACAGATAATCTTCCGCCTTTATACTGCTGTAGGTTTGTTAGACCTAGACTGCAGCTAGAAGCATGATACCATACAAGTGGGTATCTATGCATGCTCAAGCCAGTGGCTTGCTGGTGATTTCACAGCTTACTGTATAAGAAAGCTCCACTCTTTATACTGATGTAGATTTGTTAGACCTAGACTGCAGCTAGAAGCATGATCCTGGAGTCATATTGAACCCCAACACTAAAAATTGGCCCACTGCTGGCCCCACTGTGTAGTTTTAAAAAGATCTTTCTTCTCTGCTCCTTATGGTTGTCCTGCAGTGTCTGCTGAAAGTCCAGAAAACTGAAGAGTTGAGCCTCTCTGTGTGTAACCTGGTATCTGCCTGTTTTTCCCTTCCGTTCCTGGAAGAAACAGAAGAGGCAAAGGTTGAGGGAACGAAGGTGGGTTTGATTTGGGGGTGGCGATACCCTTTAAAGGTAGGAGTGTGCTCTTTTTAATAGAGGGCACTTGTATAGAGACAGAGTTCCCTCTTAAAAGACACATAAACCTTAAAGAAGCAATTAAAAGGGGGAAAAATTTTTATTTTTCTTCAGTACACATATGTGTCTGTTTCTAAATATTCTCCTCATATTTGGAAAATTGGGCAAGTTCACCCTTAAAACAAAAAAACAGGAGACTTGTCAGTTATATGCACACAACCCCTGACGACTATTTTTGGCAGTTAGTTACATGCATTTGCAGCCAGATTAATAATAAAGGGTTCTGATGTCAGCAGTCGCAGCCTTGATTGACTGCATGGAGAGAGGAGCCAGTGTCAAAATATAGTATCAATAATTCTCCTTAAATATTTGGTTAGTAATACATCTAATAAAGTTGAAATTATACAAGAAGGGGTCGAGGGTAGGTAACTGACAAGTCATCAGTTTTTTTTATTAATGGTGGACATTCCCTTAAAGGACAATTAAGCTGTGTATATACATTTCAATATTTTGGCCCAATTTAAGGAAATTGGGCCAAAAGGAAACAATATAGTGAGATGCAAAACCTTTAACTTTAATTACTTTTAAACAAAAGCAGAACAGGAGGTAGGAATGCTTCTACCTGTTTGATTTGGGGGGAATTAGCCTGAAACAGTCATCAAAATACTGTAGAAGATGGTTGAAAACAAAAATCAAAGTGCCCCTTTATTGGTATTCCCACCACTGGTGAACATTCATTGTCAGCATCAGGAACAATTGTTACCTTCTGAAAATTCCCCTCGCCCCCCCCCCCCACCCGTACAGACAGACATTATCTTACAGATTCTTTCAATCATCTATCAAAGATTTGTACAATGTGTACTCAGCTTAAACAAAATCTTTAGCTGCTTTAACACATGCTTAAAAACATAATGAAAGGGAATTCTATATAAAACAGTATTTTTGTCAGCTTTGGCTAAAAAACAAATGGTAAATACTAAATAACTCAATTGTATAACATTTAGGTACTCATTAAGCATCCTGTATAATTATTGCCTGTGGATATGTCATTAAGGCTTAGATCATCAAGCCCCATTAGAGGAGATGTCATCCCCATTATGTAATGAGCAACATTATTTCCTTTTGTCAAAGGTAGGGGGGCGGTGGAAATAAGATACATGAGAAGTTTATGGGTTATATCAATCAACAAAAAAAGTTTTACCTTCAACTTCTTTAAGTATGTAAATAGTTATTAATATTTATTTCTCCTTTTTCTGATACTTTTAAAATAGAGAACAAAAAGTAACACAAAAAACAAAAACATATTTTATTTCAATATTTATCTTAAGGCAGTGGTATAAATGACAAAATACAAGAAAAGGTATGTTCAAATCATAGCTGTGTAAAATATGTGAGTAGTGGCATGTACGTTTTACTGCATATTACCAATATACACAAATAATAAAACAGAATAGAAAGTATACATTAAACCTTCACCCTTCTGGAAGAAGCCAAGGTGAAGTTGGATGGAAGAGACACTTTGAATTTCTTTACCAAGGTCAATCTGTCCTCACAAAGCATTTACCTTTCTGATTCCTCTAATGAATTCCTTCAGTTTTACCTTATAATTGTATTTAACAAAATAATCCAAACAGAAAACAAGCAAATATGACTGAAAACGAAGGTGCCCTTAGGAGTTGTACTGTTTTACAAATCTGTCTGATTTCGTTCCCATAAGTGTTTGCTGTTGCCGAATCGACCAAGCCTCATCAATAGCCTTCAGAGCTGCCTAAATAATAATAATTTTAAAAAGTCTTGTTTAGTGAGAAAAGATTAGATCTTAAAGTAACTCATTAAATACATAAATAGTAAGCTATGCATTGTATATAGATAAATCACCCCCCAAAACCCAAAAGTGCAATAGTTCCCTGAATAGTTGGCTGAAAAAAAGTCACTTCTAGTTAGAAGCTGTCAGACATGGGTAGAATTGGTGACATCACAGCCAATGACTGAATGCTACTTATTTTTTTGCTGTAAAATACCGTATATCAGCCATAGCTCTGTCAGCTTTCTAACTATTGTAGTATTGAGAGGTGAACTTTCCTTGAACTAGCAATATATACATTTAAAATTGTGCTTCTCTTTTAAATTTTGTGACTAGTGTTTGGCCAGTTCATTATACGTTTTTATTTGAAAAGTACCAAATGAAATACGGAATACAAATTATTAAGTTTGTCAATCAATTTTTTGGGTAACCACCTATATGTGTGCTATGAGGGTATTTATGTCACACTTATATTATGACATTTTTCTCTTTGTGTCAAATTTTACAGCATGGTAGATATGTGATAGATATGTACTCAGTGTTCCTCAAGACATCAGTGGGAAGGAGCCACTGACTATGCACCTTCAAGCTGTGGGTTTACTTTGTGAAAAAGATCTTTAGTGGCACTGCCTTAAGGGGCATCTTGGGGGTCAATATTAATTGCTGGTATTTTTATATTGCTGATATGGATGTAAACACAGATCCAACATTTACAGGTGGCATAAGGGGCCCATTTTTATTCATGTTCATCCACACAATATACCAACCACCTACCTGGGCAGCAAATTTATCTTGTAGAGTAATTCTTTTCAGGATTTTCTGATATGTATTTTCCTTTTTCTGAAAGAGGCCATGATCCTGAAGAAAGGAGAAGAATAGTATTCCTTGACATAAAAATTTAACATAATCTTAAGCTGATATCTGTTGTATTCAATTAGATCAACTGGACTTGAAATGTAGTTCTTGAAGACGTTTCGCTAGTCATCCGACTGGCTTTCTCAATTCAGAATGACTTGTACAAGAATCTGTGGCATTGTACCCTGGAAAATCCCAATTAGCATATCACAGCCAGGTGTTAAGGGCGTGATTGGATAGTGGCTAAGAGGTGTTATAGGAACGCCCAGAGTAAGGTGTTAAAACAGCATTGTACATGGCAGACAGTTGGTGTCGAACCCCCCCACCTCTATTTAGGCTTGGTTTCTTTATTTTCACATAAATGGCCTCCTTAAAACCTCTCTTGAACCAGTCACGTTCCTTCGCCAGGTTCAAGAGAGGTGTTAAGGAGGCCATTTATGTGAAAATAAAGAACCAAGCCTAAATAGAGGTGGGGGGGTTCGACACCAACTGTCTCCATGTACAATGCTGTTTTGACACCTTACTCTCGGCGTTCCTATAACACCTCTTAGCCACTATCTAATCACACCCTTAACACCTGGCTGTGATATGCTAATTGGGATTTTCCAGGGTACATAATTGCCACAGATTCTTGTACAAGTCATTCTGAATTGAGAAAGCCAGTCGGATGACTAGCGAAACGTCTTCAAGAACTACATTTCAAGTCCAGTTGATCTAATTGAATACAACAGATATACCATGACCTGGATGAATGAGAACCTTCACAAGCAATCTTAAGCTGAGTACACACTAAGGAGGTGCATAGAGGATCACACTATTTGCTGTGGATTTTACACTGAAGTATTTAAAGTTTAAATGAAACAATTTGGTTACAAAAGGTTTCACACTTTGGGATCTAATGTTGTACAGCATATGTTATAATAACCCGATACAATTTTACCCATAAGATACACCTAAACATCCACCTTAAAAACTAAAAAGTGTGCTGTTTATGGTATGAAAGCAAAAAACAAAACAAAACAGGATGTTGTATGATGCTTACTGTTTTCTCAGTCATCATGGCAGATTTCACCAATGGAAAATTTCAAAGATAACAAAAATAGGGAGGGAAATGGTGCTGTTCTGGACATTAATACATCAAATTATTAATGCTTTATGAACGTGCATAGAATGTGCCACTTTTTGAATGTATACTAAGAGATGAGTACTGTAGGATAAGGTGATACCTTTCCTTATCCTACAGTACTCATCTCTTAGTATATGCTACTGGACTAATACGGCTACAACCATTTTTTAAGATTTGAATGCAAGCTGAAATATTTTGCCATGACCCTAGGTAACATCTTTAATCAGGGTCTTAGCTTAACTGGGTTGTGCAGAAAAACTGCACTGGACACCTTTATTAATCGAGTATTAAAGGGGTGATGCAGTAAAGGGTGCCGTCTCATAAATGATGGCAAAACTTATGCTACACAATGTAATATCAGGCCAACTTTTACACTCATTTTGAGGGTCCCTGAGCCATTTTCCAAATGTTATGTTTTGTGTTATTTGTTGATTGGGTGTAAAACCCCCACAACTAACACTCCTTACCTTACCCCCTTCTGTAATGCAGTAACTATTTCTATTATTTATTGCATCTTAGGAGCACAATAAAATAAGGAGCATATTAAGGTAAGTAACACTCCAATACTATATTGCAGCACTTGAAATCCTAGTGGTGCTTGAAAGGTATTGGAAGAGACCCCCTACATTCATCAACTTGGTTGAACCTTTGTCCCAGACGTGCTCCCCACCCTCTACCTGCCTTGGTAGTTCAAGAAAATAGACTGTCTTTAAGACAACTATACTGTTAAAATTTTCTTCATGCCGCCACTCCTCAGAGAAATTATATTGGGAGGTAGAAAGAACCATTTCTACTTGTTCCAGGTATTTTTCATTTTAACTGATTTTTTAAAAAAAAACTTTATACCTACTATAGTTTTCCTTAAAAGGTTTATGACATCACTTTTCTTTTTATTTGAGGTAGTATCACTAAATGTTTTGACAAATTCTCTTGGATATGAAATTCACTATTATCAGTAAAAGCATCATGCCAAAAGCCTCATACACATGTGCGATCACGGGGGCCGACTGACAATAGGAATGGTGGAAAACAATCCCAGGATCTTCCTGTAGCTTCCTATGAAAACCACCAATTTCTGATTACAGTATTTGTTTTTGTCATCTATCTTTTGGAAATAGAACCTTATTTATTGTATTCTTGAACAAGGCTCACAAACATTTTTGTGCTGGAATAAGTCATCCAATTCCTTGATGGTCTTTCATTACTTGACTTGTAAAAGACTTGTTATTATATATATGTAATTTATTGTTTAGTCACTGGTCAAACAAAAAAAGGTAAAGAGAAAGACTGAGAAATTTACCTGGCAACGTGAAGGTAAGCACTTAAAATCTGTTGACAGGAAACAGATTTACAGTAAAAAGGAGGAGAGAAATACTTTTAATTAACCCATTGGTGAATGTCTGCCATAATAACAGAGAAAACATTTACAGGGCTACAGACATTTTTCACTATTCACAAATTTATCTGAAACAATCACACTGTGGCGTAACTAGGAATCACTGGGCCCCCCAGCAAAACTATGATGGGGCCCCTATCCGTGCTTAATCCACAGTGGTTTTCTGGGAGGAGGCTATATGTCTCATAATAAAAAGAAGAAGATGGGGCTCCCGGCCCCCCTGCTCCCCTCTAGTTATGCCCCTGATACCCTAAGTGTATTTTATAAATATACAGATTAAACATGATTTAGAAAGCTTATCTTTTTAAAATCTATGGGGGGAGATGCAATAATCCAAAGCGCCAATACTTACAAAGCAGTAATCACTTTGAGAGATTTACTGCATTGCGCTATCCCTTAAGGGCATGTCAAGTTTTGCTCTACATAGTAATGCAAAACACAGCAGTTGCCACTGCAAGCCCCATCCACGTTAACCTCATATCACCTCATATCAGGTTGCTTGGGTTTTGGACTTATATTGTTGATTAGTACAATGCTAATATTCTGAATCTGATACATTTTGGATTTTGCTATTGCTTTAGTCACTAGGGAAGTTATTTTACAGAGATTAGCTGTTGCAAAACTGGCGCATCAGTTTTGTGTGACACGGCAATGAATTAGTGGCGAATTTTGTCAAAAAAAGTGTCAAAGTGCTGCCTTTTCAAAAATTTTCTGCAGGATTGCAACAATTTTAATCATAATATTTTGGTTTCAAAGCTTTTGGTGAATGTGGTTTTCATGGCTAAGCAGTTAATATCGAGAAGATCTCTTTCTGAATAAGCCCCATGGTATCTAACAGCCTATGGAATATGGTAATGCAATGGTGTGCGATACCTATTTAATTCAGAAGGAGGAACAAAGATTGCAGCCCCAATGGAATAACTTAGAACCTATGTGTCTGCACTTCCATTGGGCATGCAAAGGTTATTAATGCATTAAAGGATATCTCTACTGAAAAAAAAATTTTTTGTTGTTTTTATTGAAAAACGGGAGGTAAAGGAGCTGTGTCTTACCTTCCGTTCTTCAATAAAATCTGCAGGAGCTGGGTGAGAAGGTATTCTACGTGCAAGTGCGATGTACATGTCCATCAGGACCTGTCAGACTATGCGGTGGAGGAGCCAGAGATCGGGTAAGTGCCTTACCTTCTCCCCCGTCTCCTGCAGGTTTTATTGAAGAATGGGAGGTAAGACACAGCTCCTTTACCTCCTGTTCTTCGAGAAAAATTCAATGCCAATTTTTCCCCCAGTGGAGATACCCTTTAAACACAAACAGGGAGATTCAATAAAAGTTCTTACCTTTAAAATGTTGCTAATTTTGCCCCAACCAATCAGATGTTAGCTTTCAAATGTTAAATAAGATCTGATTGGTTGGGGCAAAATTAGCACCATTTTAAACGATAAGAAATTTATTGAATCTCCCTGAAAATGTTTTCATTTATATGAACAGTTCCCCTTTTATTCCAAATAATTATAATTATATATATAATATATTGTTCTTATTCTTCTTGTAAATACTTACATAAATGTGCCTAATAAATTCCATATTATTTTAATTATAAAACATTAACATACCCTGACAAAGAGATTCAGTGTGCTTTCCTCCACAGTTGGTGGTTGCATAAAA
Source organism: Hymenochirus boettgeri (assembly GCA_019447015.1). Taxonomy (NCBI): domain Eukaryota; kingdom Metazoa; phylum Chordata; class Amphibia; order Anura; family Pipidae; genus Hymenochirus; species Hymenochirus boettgeri. The sequence goes on along the minus strand of CM033471.1, from coordinate 171,152,096 downwards.
TCTTCAAATGAATTGTCCCATTCTTTGTTTCTGTGGCCCAATATATCCTCCTTCACATATATCACTCTCCTGTTAAAAAAGGTTAATATTGTGAATAAATATTTTTCTCCCCAGAACAAATATACATTGAAAGATTATTCTCTAGTAAGTTGCATTTAGCATATGTAATTAATAGATTATTTAACAAAGAAGGCTTCCATGATACAATACAATACCATTTGTAAAGCCGATCTTAAACAGAGTTCTCCATTTTACTGGTAGCCAGTGGAGCGAGCGAAGGGTTGGTGTTATGTGGCAATGGTGGGGTTGGCTTGTTAATAGCCTCCAAGCACCATTCTGTACTTGTTGCAATGTTCCTTAGGTGAAAGAAGGAATTTTTCACAACTGCTGAGATTTGGTTCCTGAAGCTTAGTTCCCCATCAATCTGTATACCCAGGCTGCACACAAAGTCTGAGTTGTTCAGGTCTGAGCGATAAAACAGGAAACAATAAAGCAGGAAATTGTATCAACTTCACCAGACTGGGAGGTTCCACCGGACTTAGCAGGAAGCGCACGATATAAAAAAAAACTCCCATCCTCCGCACCTTTGTCTTTTGTTCTAAAGCTGTACAAGGAATAATAATAATAAAACAACCAATAGAACAAGAGAGGGAGAATTCTGGTGAATGCTGCCATGGAAAGTGACAAGAAACAGAAATTATTGGTAAGTTGATACAATTTCCTGTTTTCTCTTTTGGCAGTCATTCACCAGACTAGGATTTACCAGAGCTGATAAAAAAAGGAGGGACAAATATATAGTGAACACCAAACAAGATTTATTGTACAAATTTTAGTTATCTTTGAAACACTGCTTCCAGGACCCTGCGTCCAAACTGCGTCTTTTAAGTTGACAATACGTCCATACAGCAATGTCTAATGAAGGTTCTCCATGAAGACCAATTTGCTGCCTCACAAGTTTTCCTAAGCAGAGTTTTGACCTCTAACGCCCAGGAGGTAGAAATTGACCTTGTAAAGTAAGCTTTTAATCCCTGTGGTATTGCCTCACCTCTGATTTCGTACGCCTTTGCAATGGCCAACACAATCCATTTACAGAGCATTCTCTTTGTAGGGGCTTCACCTTTTCTTCTTCCTCTTGGGATGATGAATAGCCTATCTGTCTTTCTCCAAGGTCCAGTAATTTTTAAGTAGTATGATATCAGCCTCACCAAGTCTAAGGAATGTAATCTTTCTTCCTTTGCATTCTTTGGCTGCAGACAAAAAGATGGTAAAGCAAGCTCTAGATTGAGATGCCCCTGATTAACTACTTTTGGTAGGAAGTTGAAGGCAGGTCTTAATGTGACTTTGTCGTGGAACACAATAGTATCTGGCTCTCTGGCTGAAAGAGTTGCCAATTCTGCCACCCGGCATGCAGAGGGGACCGCCACCAAAATTCTAACTTTAAGAGTCAAGTTCGACATGGAAGCAGATTTAATTGGCTCAAATGGCCTTGATGTCAATGCCTGTAGTACTGTAGGAAGAATCCATACAGGGCAGGAATACCTTATTTGCGGTTTAATCCTGATTATTGCATTAAAGAATCTTATCACCAGATTATCCGCTGCCCATTCTTTATCCATTATAGCAGAAATGGCCAATACTTGACCTTTTAAAGTACTGTAAGCCAGACCCATCTGTACTCCAAGAAAGAGGATCTTGAATAGGTACCATCTACATCCTTCAAAGTAATATCAGAATTTTTACAGATTAGCAAGAATTTCTCCCACACTCTATAATATTGTCTTGATGTAGCTGTCTTGACTACAGAAGAAAGTTCACAATGTCCTCTTGGAAACCTAAACTTGATAGTTTTAGTCTTTCAGTCTCCATGCCATCAAATTTAAATTGTTCAACAATTGATACTCCACTGGACCCTGACAAAGCCATCCTTGAAACGTTTGAATTTTCATAGGCTCCTCTACACTTAGGGATTTTAGTAAGGGAAACCATGGCCTCCTTGGCCAGAATGGAAGAATCGCTATGACATCTGCCTTGTCTTGTTTTATCTTCCTCAACACTTTCCAAACCATTGGTATTGGAGGGTATACATAAAGCAAGTGACTCGACCAATTTTGAGCCAGCACGTCTCTTCTTAATGCTTGAGGGTCCAGCCCCCTGGAAAAAAAGTTTCTGCATCTTTTGTTTTCTGCCATGGCCATAAGATCAATGCGACGAGTCCCCCATCTTTGGCAAATAGTTTTGAATATATTTATATGCAAACACCACTCTCCTGGGTCTATGCTTCTTCGGCTCAAGAAGTCTGCCACAACGTTTGAGGATCCTGGCATGTGAACGGCTGTGATGCTCAACTGATTTTCTTTGGCCCATGACAAAACGGGAAAAATTTCTTTTTGAAGGGTTCGACTTTTTGTTCCCCCTCGCTTTCTTATGTAAGCTACTGCTGTAGCATTGTATGATATTTTTACGTGTTCCTATAATCTTTGGAGCAAACTCTTTTACAGCCTTTTTTATAGCCAAACAGCCCTTATCTCCAGGATGTTCCATCTGGTCTCTTTTTGGTTTTCCCAAAAGCCTTGATTGTACTGGTCTAAAAAATGTGATCCCCAACCTGCGCAAGATGCGTCTGTGGTTATTGTTATCCTTAATGGATCTTACAACAATCTTCCTTCTGACAGATTTCCCATATTTGTCCACCATCTTAATGGACTTTTTATTTCTGGAGGTATACTTATCCTCCTACTTAATTTGAATTATGGATTCTTTACTGTTTTTAACAGGAAGTTTTGCAGAGGTCTCATTTCCCATCTTGCCCACTCTACCATTGGGATTGATGATGACATGTAGCCCAATATCTTTATGCACTCCTTTACTGTGATTGTAGATGCCTTTCTTATTCGCTCTACATTTTGAATTAGAACTTGATATTTTTGCTGAGGTAAAAATATTCTGTTCTGCTTCGTCACAAAAAGAGCTCCCAGAAAGATAAGTTCCTGAGATGGATTCAATTGGCTTTTTTCCAGTGTTTATAATCCATCCGTAATCTACCAGAATCTTCACTACTTGTTCGACATCCTCGAACAAGGATGTTGTCAAGATGATATATTTGTATTCTCAACTTCCTTATTTATGCAACCAGTGCTATCAATACCTTCGTAAACACTCAAGGAGACTGATTTAGTCCGAAGGGGAGACAAACAAACTGGAAATGTTGTCTCTGAACCACAAACCTTAGATATTTCCAATGATTTTCTAGGATGGGAATATGGAAGTAAGCATCTTTCAAGTCTATTTTTGCCATCTAACAGTTCTTCTGTATGGCTTGAATTATTGAAGCTAAATAAAGATTCCATCTTGAATCTTTTGACTTTTGAAAATTTGTTTAATGCTCTCAGACCCAAGACCGGCCTCCAACCACCTGAGGCTTTTGGTACTAAGAACATTTTTGAATAAAAGACTTTTTTTTGTTGCAACAGAACTTCTCTTATTGCTCCTAACTTTAGAAGCTGCTGCACATACAGAGAAATAACCTCTTTCTCTTCTGGCTTCTTTAGACCTTTTGGTTTCACAAAAAAAAAAATCTGTTTTTTTTAAAGAACTCGAAGGAATATCCTCTTCCTATGGTGTCTTGTACCCATGTGTCTGAAATTGTTTTGGTCCAGACCTGAGAATAGGGCTTACCTTTCCCCTACACTGTGAGCCTGGACCTGTATCCCGTCATTGCTGTTAGGACTGGTTCTGTCCAAAGGCGGATTCTTTCTTTGCAATGTGCTGTTGCCTTCCAACTTTCCAAGTGGATTGTCTATAAACTTCTTTTCCTGGACAATACTGCTTAGTGCTCCGAAAAAGATCCTCTCTTCCTCGAGGATTGAAAGATTCTAATCTTTGCCTTTTAATCCTTCTATCCTGGGGTAAAAAGGCACTCTTGCCCCCTGAAACTCTCTTGATGATCTCACCCAACTTGTCTCCAAATAACATAGAGCCCTCAAATGGAAGTTGACATAGGGTAGCTTTAGATGGTGTATCTGCCTCCCAACTTCTTAGCCACAAAGCTCTCCTAGTAGCTACAGACAGAGCCATGGACTGAGCAGCCAATCTTAACAGATCGGTAGAAGCTTCAGAAACTCTGCTGCCATTTTACACTCCTCAATCATTCTTTTCAATTTAGTCTTCCTAACCTAGTATAGTATAGTATAGTATTTGAGGTTGAATAAAGACATACGTCCATCCAGTCCAACCCATCTAGCAATATCCTCATTTCCTGCCTAACTGTTGATCCAGAGGAAGGCAAAAAAAACCCACCAAATTTATGAAGGGGGAAAAAATTCCTTCCTGACTCCAAGTGGCAATCGGAAATTTCCCTGGATCAACTCTACTTTATGTATCAATACCAGTAACTTGCAACATTCCTTGTTTGCAGAAACTCATCCAGCTTTTTTTTGAAACTGACCAATGAACCTGCCATTACAACGTCCACTGGAAGACAGTTCCATAGCTTTACCGTTCTCACAGTGAAAAACCCTTTCCGAGCTTGAAGCCTAAACCTTTTTTCTTCAAGTCTTAAGGGATGTCCTCGTGTCCTTTGACATGTTCTATTGGTGAACAATGCCCCAGATAGTTTATTGTATGGCCCGTTAATGTATTTATACACAGTAATCATATCCCCACGCAAGCGCCTTTTCTCCAGCGTACGTAATTGTAACTTTTCCAGTCTCTCTTCATATTCAAGCTCCCCCAATTTAGTTGCCCTTCTCTGAACCCTTTCCATTTCAAAGATGTCCTTTTTGTACACAGGATTCCAAAATTGCACTACATATTCCAGATGAGGCTTTACCAATGCTTTGTAAAGAGGGAGAATTACATTTTCCTCCCTTGAATCCATACCTCTCTTTATACAAGACAATACCATGCTGGCTCTGGCTGTTGCCACCTGGCACTGCTTGCTACCTTTAAGTTTGTTATCCACCAAAACTCCAAGATCCCTTTCCAACAGGGATTCACTTAACACAGAGCCATTTATAGTATAAGTAGCACAAGGATTTTTAAGTCCAAAATGCATCACCTTACATTTATCAACATTGAATTTCATCTGCCACTTAGCAGCCCAATGTGATAATCTATCTAGATCCCCTTGCAACGATTGCACATCCTCTGAAGTTTTTAATGGTCGACAAAGTTTTGTGTCGTCAGCAAACACAGAAACCCTGCTGACAATACCCACTTACAAATCATTAATAAATAGATTAAATAGAAGCGGCCCCAACACAGAACCCTGTGGCACCCCACTTAGCACTTTAGTCCATAATGATGAAACCCCATTAACAACTAATCTCTGCATCCTATTCATTAACCAATTTTCTATCCATGTACAAATGTGACTCCCCAGACCAACAGACCTTAGCTTATACATTAGTCGCCTATGGGGGACTGTATCAAAAGCCTTTGCAAAATCCAAGTAAACTACATCTACTGCTATGCCAGAGTCTAAATTTCTACTTACTTCCTCATAAAAGCCAAGCAAGTTAGTTTGACAAGATCTATTCCCCCTAAATCCATGCTGGTTACTACTTATAATGTTAGTCCTTGAAACATACTCTAGAACATGTTCGCTTATTAAACTTTCCAGGATCTTCCCCACCACTGAAGTTAAACTTACAGGCCTGTAATTACCCGGCTGTGAACGACTACCCTTTTTGAATATTGGAATAACATCAGCCTTTTTCCAATCCAGAGGCACACCACCGGACATGAGGGAATCAGCAAAAATAAGAAACAATGGCCTAGATAAAACTGAACTTAGCTCCTTAAGTACCCGAGGATGTATTTTATCCGGTCCAGGAGATTTATTAATATTAACCTTATTTAGTTCTTTCTGTACCATATCCTCGGTTAACCAAAGTGCACTTGAATCTTGTATACCTTTATTGCTACTATACTCTATGATATCTGTACTTGGATCTTCTATAGTGTATACAGAGGAAAAAAAATTATTCAAGACATTTGCTTTATCACCATCCTCCGTAACTAACTTATCCCCATTAATTAATGGTGCCACATTCTCAGTCCTCATCTTCTTACTATTAATATACTTAAAAAAATGTTTAGGCTTAGTGATGCTTTCTTCAGCTATCCTAACTTCATTATTAATTTTAGCTAGTTTGATTGCTTTCTTACACTCCTTGTTACAGTTTTTATACTCCCTAAAGGCCCTTTCCATTCCCTCGACCTTAAAGGTTTTAAATGCCTTTTTCTTCCTTACCATTTGACTCTTTACATCAGAATTCAGCCACATGGGCGCGGATTTATTTTTTTTACATTTATTTCCCAAGGGTATAAATTTAGATGTGAACTGGCTTAAAATCCCCTTGAACACAGTCCACTTCTGTTCAGTACCTTTACCTGATAATACATTATCCCAGTTGACATTCTGAAGAGCTGCTTTTAACCTGGGAAAATTTGCTTTCCTGAAATTAAATGTCTTTGTTAACCCAGCGCACTTTTCCTTTCGATAACAAAGTCCAAATGCCACTATTTCATGGTCACTATTCCCTAAGCCTCCAGTTACCTTTATATCTATAATGCGCTCCACAATGTTAGATATTACCAGATCCAACAGAGCTCCTTTTCTAGTAGGAACCTCAACCACCTGTGAGAGAAAATTATCCTGCAGCAAATTCAGGAACTCATCCCCTTTTTCTGTGATGGCAGTTCCACCACACCAATCAATGTCAGGGTAATTGAAGTCCCCCATAATGAGCACACTCCCCAAACTTGCAGCCCTTGCCAACTGCATATGAAGTTGACTCACCTCCTCTCTGCTAGCATTTGGCGGCTTATAGCAGACACCAACAATGACATTACCCCCTTTCCTGTTGCCTAATTCCACCCATATTGCCTCCACTTTATCATCCATATCACCAGTTATCTCTTCTTTTACATTTGGCTTCAATTCTTTTTTAACATAAACACATACTCCTCCCCCTTTCCTTTTTTTTCTGTCCTGCCTAAACAAGGCATATCCTTCAATATTTACAGCCCAGTCGTGAGAACTGTTCAACCACGTTTCTGCTATACCTATTATATCATACTTTTCATTCAATGCCATCATTTCCAATTCACCCATTTTGTCAGCCAGGCTTCTCGCATTTGCAAACATACATTTTAGATTATGATCCTGTAATTTATTCGTACACTTTGATACACATTCCTCCCTATCCCCTATGCTAGCCCCACCCCCATTTCCGCCCACCACTGGCCTATCTACACCCTGCTTTCCTCCTGGACAATCTATCCCAGTGAGACTGCTAATACCCTCCCCCCCCAAACCTAGTTTAAAATCTCCTCCAACCCTCTAGCCATCTTCTCCCCTAAAACAGCTGCACCACCATCAGTGAGGTGCAACCCATCCCTACTAAAGAGCCTGTAGCCGACAGCAAAGTCTGCCCAGTTCTCAATAAACCCAAACCCTTCTTCCTTACACCACTCTCTTAGCCACGCATTAATGCTCCTAAGCTCCTGCTGTCTCCCTGGCTTAGCACGTGGCTGCGGTAGTATTTCTGAAAACACTACCCTGGAGGTCCTTGCTTTTATCTTGGCCCCTAGTTCTCGGAAATCATGTTTAAGGACCTCACCTCCACCTCTAACTTTGTCATTGGCACCAATGTGAACCAAAACCGCCGGGTCACACCCGGCCCCACCCAATAATCTGTCTACACGATCCACCACATGCCGAACCCTAGCACCAGGCAGGCAACACACAGTTCGGCATGTAGGGTCTTGGCGGCAGATTACCCTATCTACCTTCCTTATAATGGAGTCCCCTACCACTACCACCTGCCTTGCATTCCTGACCCTTCGTTCCTCCTCCCTTGTATCAGAGATGGCAGTCCCCTGGGTGCTCAAGGGACTAGCCCCCTCCATACACGCTAATTCCGAGGTGTCCTCCTCCACTTCATTACCTAAGGCGGCAAATCTGTTGGGATGGACAATCTGGGAAGAAGCCCCCCTACTCTTCCGTCCCCCACTTCCCCTAGTAACCCTAACAAAACTACCTCCTTCCTCATCTTTTCTTGTCCCTCTTCCACCCACCTCTATACTGGCCCCAGCCAGTGCCTGCTGTCCCCCCAGTTCTGCCAATCCCCGCAATGCTGCAAGCTGCCCCCTTAGACTCTCCACCTCAGCTTCCAAACGGGCAACCCACTCACACCTGACACAGACATAGGTTCCCCGGAACGTCTGCTCCAGGTTCCTATACATGTGGCACGATGCACATTGCATGGCACTGACAAAACTGTCCCTTCTAATACACCACACCAACACAGTGACGCACAAACCTTGTTTAATTGCCCTTCTTGTTTCAATGTCCTTTTTATATGTCCTTGAGCGCAAGGTCCTTAAGAGAAAGCGCCACTCACAAGTTCGTTACACTCACAGGAAACTTCCTTTAGTAAGGTCCAAACCACAGGCCCAACAACTGTGAATCCTATTTAACTAATAGGCCCCAACCCCCACACCAATTAGTGCAAGAGCCAGAAAGAGAGGGAAAAAAACCAAACAATTATTAACCCTTTCACAGCCTGTTTGTGATTACAACAGGTACAATACTAGAATATAGAAGTCCAGCACACCCCTTTAACTGGAAGAAGAAAGATTAGTCTGCTTACTGCACACTCAGTCCTGCACACATAGTTCTTAACAGTACAACAATCCTTATTTTCAAACTGTCAAACAATCCTTATTTTTAAACTTTCACACACACCATACAACCATCAAATGATTAAGTGTCCTTTTTATATGTCCTTGAGCGCAAGGTCCTTAAGAGAAAGGGCCACTCACAAGTTCGTTACACTCACAGGAAACTTCCTTTTGTTAGGTCCAAAAAAAAAAAAAAACAAACAAAAAAAAAAAAATTGACCTTGTTGTCAATGGCTTCTTGCAAGCTGGATAGCTAAATTCACATCGCTCTAGAGGTCGAGGTAAGTGCTAAAGATGGTTTACAGGCTGCCCCTACTGCTATATATTGCCTTCTTCAGTTTATACTCTATGCTTCTGTCCATAGGATCTTTAAAGCTTGATGGGTCATCAATTGTTAGCGTTGTATGCCTTGACAGACGCACCACTGCTGCGTCAACTCTAGGGGAATCTGCTGGCGTTAAAATCCTGCTCTAAAACGATATAAAATCATGAGTGCGTGGGTGGTTTTTGCGTAACCCGTGCATCCAACGCTAATATGGAGCTAAATTCCCGCTAACCGGTAAAGTGGTTAGCGCAATTTTAACACCATATATTTGCCCAGTGAGTCTGGGTAAATGAGGCCCAATGTGTCTCGAATTGCCTTAATAAGAGGTTTGACAATATTGAAATCGAACATATTTCCAGCATCTTCTGAACCCTCTTCATCGGAGTCTTCATTAGTAGAACTGTCAGACAGATCAGAATTCTCTGCCTCAGATTTTTCTGAATCTGAAATATCCCGATGCTTGGTTTTTGCCTTCCTCTTTTTGCTCTCAGACTCCTTCATAGTCTGGGATACAGTCTTTTTAATAATATCCACCAAGGAATCCATAGATATTTTATCTGGCAAAGCCACTTGAGCATTAGGGATTTCTTCCGATTTTTCCTCAATCTCTCCTTCAGACATATTTTGGGGACATCTCAGAGGTAGAGGCACTAAACCAAACAGAAAAAGGACACTTCTAAATATTTATTTATGAGTGCACAGATATCCTCTCTCTTTTAAACAAACCTGGACTAGACTTTTTATGACAGTGACTTTTGCTCACAGAGTCAGAGTCCATTATAAATGAGCCTAGAAAGGTAAAAGAAACAGACAATCTGTAGAATGAATCATTGAGCAACCATGAATCATTGAGCAACGAAAAAACGAAAATCAATGAAGAGCAAAATCCTTTATACCGGAGCAAGAGGGGACTGGCCCAGACCCATCCATCAAAAAAAACCATCGAAATATGATGTCACCGCCCGCCGAGGTCAAAGAAGATCCGGAATAAATCCAAAATGGCCATGACGTCACTTCCATGTCACAACCCGGAAGACGCACAGAATGCAGCATGCTGACTGGGAAAAACTATCAGTTTGTACTCCCAGGCCCAGTCACAAGGCCCTCATCTAGGCAACCCAGACTGGTGCAACTAAAAGAGGAGCTTCAGAAGGAGAGAGAGAGGGACAAAAGAACTCCTTCTGGATTGCTACAATGGCAGGTAAGCCTAACTTGATCCAGAATGTTAGTGATGCGTCAAAGGTGTGGAGGATGGGAGCGTTTTTTATATTGTGCGCTTCCTGCTTAGTCCGGTGGAACATCCCAGTCTGGTGAATAACTGCCAATGGAGTTACAGAGAAATACAGTTGGGTGTCATCGGCATAGCAATGATATGTCAGGCCATATTTTTGTACGATTTTTCCAAGTGGCAATATGTATATGGTGCACAGCAGAGGGGATAGTATTCACCCTGGGGTACTCCATATTTCAGAGGTACAGGATTGGAGAGGAAGGGCCCCAAGGATACCATTTGTGTTCTGCCAGCCAGGAAGAAGTTAAACCACTGGAGAACTAAGCCATCTATGCCACAGTACTCTTGTATCCTGTTGAGCAAGATATCATGACCAAGTGTGTCAAAAGCTGCTGAGCGATCAAGCAAATTAGGATGGAACATTGGCCTCTGTCTCTTGCCTTGAGCAGATCGTTGCAGACCTGGGTGAGGGCTATTTCACAACTGTGATGTTTTCTGATTTTCAGATTGGTGAGGGTCAAGGATGCTGTTTCCTATGAGCCTGGCTTCAAGTTGGAGATAGACAGCCTTTTCAATAACTTGCCTCAGAAAGGGGAGGTTGGAGACAGGTCTGTAGTTGTTTAGAGCATATGGGTCTAAGGATAGTTTCTTGAGTAGTGGTCTGACGATTGCCTCTTTCAGACTGGTGGAAAACCTTCCCTCTTGTAGGGAACGGTTACTATTTTGTGGAATGCTGGTATAAATAGCCCAGGTCATTTCAACATGAACTCAGTAGGGCCAGTTGTTGACAGTACAACCCATAGCCCATGTTGGCTTCAAAGAGCCACACCCCTGAACCCCAGGATTCACTGTCTCTATGCACAGAGTTTCTAGCTTCTGTTTCTAGCTAAAGATTAGCAGGGAGATTCAATAAAAGTTCTTATCATTAAAAATAGTGCTAATTTTTCCCCAACCAATCAGATGTTATTTAACCTTTGAAAGCTAACATCTGATTGGTTGGGGCAAAATTAGCGCCATTTTTAGCTTACCCTGGCAACGTGAAGGTAGCACTTAAAATCTGTTGACGGAAACAAATTTAACAGTAAAAAGGAGGAAAAATACTTTTAATTAACCCATTGGTGAATGTCTGCCATATAACAGAGAAAACATTTACATGGCTACAGACATTTTTCAACTATTCAACAAATTTATCTGAAACCTCAACTGTGGCGTGCAGGATCACTGGGCCCCCCGCAAAACTATGATGGGGCCCTATCCGTGCTTAATCCACAGTGTTTTCTGGGAGGAGGCTATATGTCCGCATAATAAAAGAAGAAGATGGGGCTCCGGCCCCCCTGCTCCCTCTAGTTATGCCCCTGATACCCTAAGTTGTATTTATAAATATACAGATTAAACATGATTTAGAAGCTTATCTTTTTAATCTATGGGGGGAGATGCAATAATCCAAAGCGCCAATACTTACAAAGCAGTAATCACTTTGAGAGATTTACTGCATTGCGCTATCCTTAAGGGCATGTCAAGTTTTGCTCTACATAGTATGCAAAACACAGCAGTTGCCACTGCAAGCCCCATCCACGTTAACCTCATATCACCTCATATCAGTGCTTGGGTTTTGGACTTATATGTTGATTAGTACAATGCTAATATTCTGAATCTGATACATTTTGGATTTTGCTATTGCTTTAGTCACTAGGGAAGTTATTTACAGAGATTAGCTGTTGCAAAAACTGGCGCATCAGTTTTGTGTGACACGGCAATGAAAGTGGCAATTTTGTCAAAAAAAGTGTCAAGTGCTGCCTTTTCAAAAATTTTCTGCAGGATTGCAACAATTTTAATCATAATATTTGGTTTCAAAGCTTTTGGTGAATGTGGTTTTCATGGCTAGCAGTTAATATCGAAAGACTCTTTCTGAATAGCCCCATGGTATCTAACAAGCCTATGGAATATGGAATGCAATGGTGTGCAATACCTATTTAATTCAGAAGGAGGAACAAAGATGCAGCCCCAATGGAATAACTTAGAACCTATGTGCTGCACTTCCATTGGGCATGCAAAGGTTATAATCATTAAAGGATCCTCTACTGAAAAAAAAATTTTTTGTTGGTTTATTGAAAAACGGGAGGTAAAGGAGCTGTGTCTTACCTTCCGTTCTTCAATAAAATCTGCAGGAGCTGGGTGAAGGTATTCTACGTGCAGTGCGATGTACATGTCCTCAGGACCTGTCAGACTATGCGGTGGAGGAGCCAGAGATCGGGTAAGTGCCTTACCTTCTCCCCCGTCTCCTGCAGGTTTATTGAAAATGGGAGGTAAGACACGCTCCTTTACCTCCTGTTCTTCGAGAAAAAATTCAATGCCAATTTTTCCCCCAGTGGAGATACCCTTTAAACACAAACAGGGAGATTCAATAAAAGTTCTTACCTTTAAAATGTTGCTAATTTTGCCCCAACCAATCAGATGTTAGCTTTCAAATTGTTAATAAGATCTGATTGGTTGGGGCAAAATTAGCACCATTTTAAACGATAAGAAATTTATTGAATCTCCCTGAAATGTTTTCATTATATGAACAGTTCCCCTTTATTCCAAATAATTATAATTATATATATAATATATTGTTCTTATTCTTCTTGTAATACTTACATAAATGTGCCTAATAAATTCCATATTATTTAATTATAAAACATTAACATACCCTGACAAAGAATCAGTGTGCTTTCCTCCCAGTTGGTGGTTGCATAAAATCTTCAAATGAATTGTCCCATTCTTTGTTTCTGTGGCCCAATATATCCTCCTTCACATATATCACTCTCCTTAAAAAAGGTTAATATTGTGAATAAATATTTTTCTCCCCAGAACAAAATATACATGAAAGATTATTCTCTAGTAGTTGCATTTAGCATATGTAATTAATAGATTATTTAACAAAGAAGGCTTCCATGAACAATACAATACCATTTGTAAAGCCGATCTAAACAGAGTTCTCCATTTTACTGGTAGCCAGTGAGCGAGCGAAGGGTTGGTGTTAGTGGCAATGGTGGGGTTGCTTGTTAATAGCCTCCAAGCACCATTCTGTACTTGTTGCAATGTTCCTTAGGTGAAAGAAGAATTTTTCACAACTGCTGAGATTTGGTTCCTGAAGCTTAGTTCCCATCAATCTGTTACCCAGGCTGCACACAAAGTTCTGAGTTGTTCAGGTCTGAGCGATAAAACAGGAAACAATAAAGCAGGAAATTGTATCAACTTCACCAAGACTGGGAGGTTCCACCGGACTTAGCAGGAAGCGCACGATATAAAAAAAAACTCCCATCCCCGCACCTTGTCTTTTGTTCTAAGCTGTACAAGGAATAATAATAATAAAACAACCAATAGAACAAGAGAGGGAGAATTCTGGTGAACTGCCCATGGAAAGTGACAAGAAACAGAAATTATTGGTAAGTTGATACAATTTCCTGTTTTCTCTTTTGGCAGTCATTCACCAGACTAGGATTTACCAGAGCTGATAAAAAAGGAGGGACAAATATATAGTGAACACCAAACAAGATTTATTGTCACAATTTTAGTTATCTTTGAAACACTGCTTCCAGACCCTGCGTCCAAACTGCGTCTTTTAAGTTGACAATACGTCCATACAGCAATGTCTAATGAAGGTTCTCCATGAAGACCAATTTGCTGCCTCACAAGTTTTCCTAAGCAAGTTTTGACCTCTAACGCCCAGGAGGTAGAAATGGACCTTGTAAAGTAAGCTTTTAATCCCTGTGGGTATTGCCTCACCTCTGATTTCGTACGCCTTTGAATGGCCAACACAATCCATTTACGAGGCATTCTCTTTGTAGGGGCTTCACCTTTTTCTCTTCCTCTTGGGATGATGAATAGCCTATCTGTCTTTCTCCAAGGTCCAGTAATTTTTAAGTAGTATGATATCAGCCTCACCAAGTCTAAGGAATGTAATCTTTCTTCCTTTTGCATTCTTTGGCTGCAACAAAAAGATGGTAAAGCAAGCTCAGATTGAGATCCCCTGATTAACTACTTTTGGTAGGAAGTTGAAGGCAGGTCTTATGTGACTTTGTCGTGTGGAACACAATGTATCTGGCTCTCTGGCTGAAAGAGTTGCCAATTCTGCCACCCGGCATGCAGAGGGGACCGCCACCAAAATTCTAACTTATAAGAGTCAAGTTCGACATGGAAGCAGATTTAATTGCTCAAATGGCCTTGATGTCAATGCCTGTAGTACTGTAGGAAGAATCCATACAGGGCAGGAATACCTTATTTGCGGTTTAATCCTGATTATTGCATAAAGAATCTTATCACCAGATATCCGCTGCCCATTCTTTATCCATTATAGCGAAATGGCCAATACTTGCCTTTTAAAGTACTGTAAGCCAGACCCATCTGTACTCAAAGAAAGAGGATCTTGAATAGGTACCATCTACATCCTTCAAAGTAATATCAGAATTTTTACAGATTAGCAAGATTTCTCCCCACACTCTATAATATGTCTTGATGTAGCTGTCTTGACTACAGAAGAAAGTTCACAATGTCCCTTGGAAAACCTAAACTTGATAGTTTTAGTCTTTCAGTCTCCAGCCATCAAATTTAAATTGTTCAACAATTGATACTCCACTGGACCCTGACAAAGCCATCCTTGAAACGTTTGAATTTTCATAGGCTCCTCTACACTTAGGGATTTTAGTAAGGGAAACCATGGCCTCCTTGGCCAGAATGGAAGAATCGCTATGACATCTGCCTTGTCTTGTTTTATCTTCCTCAACACTTCCAACCCATTGGTATTGGGAGGGTATACATAAAGCAAGTGACTCGACCAATTTGAGCCAGCACGTCTCTTCTTAATGCTTGAGGGTCCAGCCCCCTGGAAAAAAAGTTTCTGCATCTTTTGTTTTCTGCCATGGCCATAAGATCAATGCGAAGTCCCCCTCTTTGGCAAATAGTTTTGAATATATTTATATGCAAACACCACTCTCCTGGGTCTATGCTTCTTCGGCTCAGAATCTGCCACAACGTTTGAGGATCCTGGCATGTGAACGGCTGTGATGCTCAACTGATTTTCTTTGGCCCATGCAAAACGGGAAAAATTTCTTTTTGAAGGGTTCGACTTTTTGTTCCCCCTCGCTTTCTATGTAAGCTACTGCTGTAGCATTGTATGATATTTTTACGTGTTCCTATAATCTTTGGAGCAAACTCTTTTACAGCCTTTTTTATAGCCAAACAGCCCTTATCTCCAGGATGTTCCATCTGGTCTCTTTTGGTTTTCCCAAAAGCCTGATTGTACTGGTCTAAAAAATTGGATCCCCAACCGCGCAAGATGCGTCTGTGGTTATTGTTATCCTTAATGGATCTTACAACAATCTCCTTCTGACAGATTTCCCATATTGTCCACCATCTTAATGGACTTTTTATTTCTGGAGGTATATTATCCTCCTACTTAATTTGAATTATGGATTCTTACTGTTTTTAACAGGAAGTTTTGCAGAGGTCTCATTTCCCATCTTTGCCCACTCTACCATTGGGATTGATGATGACATGTAGCCCATATCTTTTAGCACTCCTTACTGTGATTGTAGATGCCTTTCTTATTCGCTCTACATTTTGAATTAGAACTTGATATTTTTGCTGAGGTAAATATTCTGTTCTGCTTCGTCACAAAAAGAGCTCCCAGAAAGATAAGTTCCTGAGATGGATTCAATTGGCTTTTTCCCAGTGTTTATAATCCATCCGTAATCTACCAGAATCTTCACTACTTGTTCGACTCCTCGACAAGGATGTTGTCAAGATGATATATTTGTATTCTCAACTTCCTTATTTATGCAACCAGTGCTATCAATACCTTCGTAAACACTCAAGGAGACTGATTTAGTCCGAAGGGGAGACAAACAAACTGGAAATGTTGTCTCTGAACCACAAACCTTAGAATTTCCAATGATTTTTCTAGGATGGGAATATGGAGTAAGCATCTTTCAAGTCTATTTTTGCCATCTAACAGTTCTTCTGTATGGCTTGAATTATTGAAGCTAAATAAAGATTCCATCTTGAATCTTTTGACTTTTGAAAATTTGTTTAATGCTCTCAGACCCAACCCGCCTCCAACCACCTGAGGCTTTTGGTACTAAGAACATTTTGAATAAAAGACTTTTTTTTTGTTGCAACAGAACTTCTCTTATTGCTCCTAACTTTAGAAGCTGCTGCACATACAGAAAATAACCTCTTTCTCTTCTGGCTTCTTTAGACCTTTGGTTTCACAAAAAAAAAAAATCTGTTTTTTTTAAAGAACTCGAAGGAATATCCTCTCCTATGGTGTCTTGTACCCATGTGTCTGAAATTGTTTTGGTCCAGACCTGAGAAAGGGCTTACCTTTCCCCTACACTGTGAGCCTGGACCTGTATCCCGTCATTGCTGTTAGGACTGGTTCTGTCCAAAGGCGGATTCTTTCTTTGCAATGTGCTGTTGCCTTCCAACTTTCCAAGTGGATTGCTATAAACTTCTTTTCCTGGACAATACTGCTAGTGCTCCGAAAAAGATCCTCTCTTCCTCGAGGATTGAAAGATTCTAATCTTTGCCTTTTAATCCTTCTATCCTGGGGTAAAAAGGCACTCTTGCCCCCGAAACTCTCTTGATGATCTCACCCACTTGTCTCCAAATAACATAGAGCCCTCAAATGGAAGTTGACTAGGGTAGCTTTAGATGGTGTATCTGCCTCCCAACTTCTTAGCCACAAAGCTCTCCTAGTAGCTACAGACAGAGCCATGGACTGAGCAGCCAATCTTAACAGATCGGTAGAAGCTCAGAAAACTCGTCTGCCATTTACTACACTCTCAATCATTCTTTTCAATTTAGTCTTCCTAACCTAGTATAGTATAGTATAGTATTTGAGGTTGAATAAAGACATACGTCCATCCAGTCCAACCCATCTAGCAATATCCTCATTTCCTGCCTAACTGTTGATCCAGAGGAAGGCAAAAAAAACCCACCAATTTATGAAGGGGGAAAAAATTCCTTCCTGACTCCAAGTGGCAATCGGAAATTTCCCTGGATCAACTCTACTTTATGTATCAATACCAGTAACTTGCAACATTCCTGTTTGCAAGAAACTCATCCACTTTTTTTTTGAAACTGACCAATGAACCTGCCATACAACGTCCACTGGAAGACAGTTCCATAGCTTTACCGTTCTCACAGTGAAAAACCCTTTCCGAGCTTGAAGCCTAAACCTTTTTTCTTCAAGTCTTAAGGGTGTCCTCGTGTCCTTTGACATGTTCTATTGGTGAACAATGCCCCAGATAGTTTATTGTATGGCCCGTTAATGTATTATATACACAGTAATCATATCCCCACGCAAGCGCCTTTTCTCCAGCGTACGTAATTGTAACTTTTCCAGTCTCTCTTCATATTCAAGCTCCCCCAATTTAGTTGCCCTTCTCTGAACCCTTTCCATTTCAAAGATGTCCTTTTTGTACACAGGATTCCAAAATTGCACTACATATTCCAGATGAGCTTTACCAATGCTTTGTAAAGAGGGAGAATTACATTTTCCTCCCTTGAATCCATACCTCTCTTTATACAAGACATACCATGCTGGGCTCTGGCTGTTGCCACCTGGCACTGCTTGCTACCTTTAAGTTGTTATCCACCAAAACTCCAAGATCCCTTTCCAACAGGGATTCACTTAACACAGAGCCATTTATAGTATAAGTAGCACAAGGATTTTTAAGTCCAAAATGCATCACCTTACATTTATCAACATTGAATTTCATCTCCACTTAGAGCCCAATTTGATAATCTATCTAGATCCCCTTGCAACGATTGCACATCCTCTGAAGTTTTTAATGGTCGACAAAGTTTTGTGTCGTCAGCAAACACAAGAAACCCTGCTGACAATACCCACTTACAAATCATTAAAAATAGATTAAATAGAAGCGGCCCCACACAGAACCCTGTGGCACCCCACTTAGCACTTTAGTCCATAAGATGAACCCCATTAACAACTAATCTCTGCATCCTATTCATTAACCAATTTTCTATCCATGTACAAATGTGACTCCCCAGACCAACAGACCTTAGCTTATACATTAGTCGCCTATGGGGGACTGTATCAAAAGCCTTTGCAAAATCCAAGTAAACTACATCTACTGCTATGCCAGAGTCTAAATTTCTACTATACTTCCTCATAAAAGCCAAGCAAGTTAGTTTGACAAGATCTATTCCCCCTAATCCATGCTGGTTACTACTTACTATAATGTTAGTCCTTGAAACATACTCTAGAACATGTTCGCTTATTAAACTTTCCAGGATCTTCCCCACCACTGAAGTTAAACTTACAGGCCTGTAATTACCCGGCTGTGAACGACTACCTTTTTGAATATTGGAATACATCAGCCTTTTTCCAATCCAGAGGCACACCACCGGACATGAGGGAATCAGCAAAAATAAGAAACAATGCCTAGATAAAACTGAACTTAGCTCCTTAATCCCGAGGATGTATTTTATCCGGTCCAGAGAGATTTATTATATTACCTTATTAGTTCTTTCTGTACCATATCCTCGGTTAACCAAAGTGCACTTGAATCTTGTATACCTTTATTGCTACTATACTCTATGATATCTGTACTTGGATCTTCTATAGTGTATCAGAGGAAAAAAAATTATTCAAGACATTTGCTTTATCACCATCCTCCGTAACTAACTTATCCCCATTAATTAATGGTGCCACATTCTCAGTCCTCATCTTCTTACTATTAATATACTTAAAAAATGTTTTAGGCTTAGTGATGCTTTCTTCAGCTATCCTAACTTCATTATTAATTTTAGCTAGTTTTGATTGCTTTCTTACCTCCTTGTTACAGTTTTTATACTCCCTAAAGCCCTTTCCATTCCCTCGACCTTAAAGGTTTTAAATGCCTTTTTCTTCCTTACCATTTGACTCTTTACATCAGAATTCAGCACATGGGCGCGGATTTATTTTTTTTTACATTTATTTCCCAAGGGTATAAATTTAATGTGAACTGGCTTAAAATCCCCTTGAACACAGTCCATTCTGTTCAGTACCTTTACCTGATAATACATTATCCCAGTTGACATTCTGAAGAGCTGCTTTAACCTGGGAAAATTTGCTTTCCTGAAATTAAATGTCTTTGTTAACCCAGCGCACTTTTCCTTTCGATAACAAAGTCCAAATGCCACATTTCATGGTCACTACTATCCTAAGCCTCCAGTTACCTTTATATCTATAATGCGCTCCACAATGTTAGATATTACCAGATCCAACAGAGCTCCTTTTCTAGTAGGAACCTCAACCACCTGTGAGAGAAAATTATCCTGCAGCAAATTCAGGAACTCATCCCCTTTTTCTGTGATGGCAGTTCCACCACACCAATCAATGTCAGGGTAATTGAAGTCCCCCATAATGAGACACACTCCCCAAACTTGCAGCCCTTGCCAACTGCATATGAAGTTGACTCACCTCCTCTCTGCTAGCATTTGGCGGCTTAGCAGACACCAACAATGACATTACCCCCTTTCCTGTTGCCTAATTCCACCCATATTGCCTCCCTTTATCATCCATATCACCAGTTATCTCTTCTTTTACATTTGGCTTCATTCTTTTTTAACATAAACACATACTCCTCCCCTTTCCTTTTTTTTCTGTCCTGCCTAAACAAGGCATATCCTTCAATATTTACAGCCCAGTCGTGAGAACTGTTCAACCACGTTTCTGCTATACCTATTATATCATACTTTTCATTCAATGCCATCATTTCCAATTCACCCATTTTGTCAGCCAGGCTTCTCGCATTTGCAAACATACATTTTAGATTATGATCCTGTAATTTATTCGTACACTTTGATACACATTCCTCCCTATCCCTATGCTAGCCAGCCCCACCCCCATTTCCGCCCACCACTGCCTATCTACACCCTGCTTTCCTCCTGGACAATCTATCCCAGTGAGACTGCTAATACCCTCCCCCCCAACCTAGTTTAAAATCTCCTCCAACCCTCTAGCCATCTTCTCCCCTAAAACAGCTGCACCACCACCATCAGTGAGGTGCAACCCATCCCTCACTAAGAGCCTGTAGCCGACAGCAAAGTCTGCCCAGTTCTCAATAAACCCAAACCCTTCTTCCTTACACACCACTCTCTTAGCCCGCATTAATGCTCCTAAGCTCCTGCTGTCTCCCTGGCTTAGCACGTGGCTGCGGTAGTATTTCTGAAAACACTACCCTGGAGGTCCTTGCTTTTATCTTGGCCCCTAGTTCTCGGAAATCAGTTTAAGGACCTCACCTCCACCTCTAACTTTGTCATTGGCACCAATGTGAACCAAAACCGCGGGTCACACCCGGCCCCCACCAATAATCTGTCTACACGATCCACCACATGCCGAACCCTAGCACCAGGCAGGCAACACACAGTTCGGCATGTAGGGTCTTGGCGGCAGATTACCCTATCTACTTCCTTATAATGGAGTCCCCTACCACTACCACCTGCCTGCATTCCTGACCCTTCGTTCCTCCTCCCTTGTATCAGAGATGGCAGTCCCCTGGGTGCTCAAGGGACTAGCCCCCTCCATACACGCTAATTCCGAGGTGTCCTCCTCCACTTCATTACCTAAGGCGGCAAATCTGTTGGGATGGACAATCTGGGAAGAAGCCCCCCTACTCTTCCGTCCCCCACTTCCCCTAGTAACCCTAACAAAACTACCTCCTTCCTCATCTTTTCTTGTCCCTCTTCCACCCACCTCTATACTTGGCCCCAGCCAGTGCCTGCTTTCCCCCCAGTTTCTGCCAATCCCCGCAATGCTGCAAGCTGCCCCCTTAGACTCTCCACCTCAGCTTCCAAACGGGCAACCCACTCACACCTGACACAGACATAGGTTCCCCGGAACGTCTGCTCCAGGTTCCTATACATGTGGCACGATGCACATTGCATGCACTGACAAAACTGTCCCTTCTAATACACCCACACCAACCAGTGACGCACAAACCTTGTTTAATTGCCCTTCTTGTTTCAATGTCCTTTTATATGTCCTTGAGCGCAAGGTCCTTAAGAGAAAGCGCCACTCACAAGTTCGTTACACTCACAGGAAACTTCCTTTAGTAAGGTCCAAACCACAGGCCCAACACTGTGAATCCTATTTAACTAATAGGCCCCAACCCCCACACCAATTAGTGCAAGAGCCAGAAAGAGAGGGAAAAAAACCAAACAATTATTAACCCTTTCACAGCCTGTTTGTGATTACAACAGGTACATACTAGAATATAGAAGTCCAGCACACCCCTTTAACTGGAAGAAGAAAGATTAGTCTGCTTACTGCACACTCAGTCCTGCACACATAGTTCTTAACAGTACAACAATCCTTATTTTCAAACTGTCAAACAATCCTTTTTAAACTTTCACACACACCATACAACCATCAAATGATTAAGTGTCCTTTTTATATGTCCTTGAGCGCAAGGTCCTTAAGAGAAAGGGCCACTCACAAGTTCGTTACACTCACAGGAAACTTCCTTTTGTTAGGTCCAAAAAAAAAAAAAACAAACAAAAAAAAAAAAAATTGACCTTGTTGTCAATGGCTTCTGCAAGCTGGATAGCTAAATTCACATCGCTCTAGAGGTCGAGGTAAGTGCTAAAGATGGTTTACAGGCTGCCCCTACTGCTATATATTGCCTTCTTCAGTTTATACTCTATGCTTCTGTCCATAGGATCTTTAAAGCTTGATGGGTCATCAATTGTTAGCGTTGTATGCCTTGACAAGACGCACCACTGCTGCGTCAACTCTAGGGGAATCTCTGGCGTTAAAATCCTGCTCTAAAACGATATAAATCATGAGTCGTGGGTGGTTTTTGCGTAACCCGTGCATCCAAGCTAATATGGAGCTAAATTCCCGCTAACCGGTTAAAGTGGTTAGCGCAATTTTAACACCATATATTTGCCCAGTGAGTCTGGGTAAATGAGGCCCAATGTGTCTCGAATTGCCTTAATAAGAGGTTTGACAATATTGAAATCGAACATATTTCCAGCATCTTCTGAACCCTCTCATCGGAGTCTTCATTAGTAGAACTGTCAGACAGATCAGAATTCTCTGCCTCAGATTTTTCTGAATCTGAAATATCCCGATGCTTGGTTTTTGCCTTCCTCTTTTTGCTCTCAGACTCCTTCATAGTCTGGGATACAGTCTTTTAATAATATCCACCAAGGAATCCATAGATATTTTATCTGGCAAAGCCACTTGAGCATTAGGGATTTCTTCCGATTTTTCCTCAATCTCTCCTTCAGACATATTTGGGGACATCTCAGAGGTAGAGGCACTAAACCAAACAGAAAAAAGGACACTTCTCAAATATTATTTTATGAGTGCACAGATATCCTCTCTCTTTTAAAAAACAACCTGGACTAGACTTTTTATGACAGTGACTTTTGCTCACAGAGTCAGAGTCCATTATAATGAGCCTAGAAAGGTAAAAGAAACAGACAATCTGTAGAATAATCATTGAGCAAACCATGAATCATTGAGCAACGAAAAAACGAAAATCAATGAAGAGCAAAATCCTTTATACCGGAGCAAGAGGGGACTGGCCCAGACCCATCCATCAAAAAAAAACCATCGAAATATGATGTCACCGCCCGCCGAGTCAAAGAAGATCCGGAATAAATCCAAAATGCCATGACGTCACTTCCATGTCACAACCCGGAAGACGCACAGAAGCAGCATGCTGACTGGGAAAAACTATCAGTTTGTACTCCCAGGCCCAGTCACAAGGCCCTCATCTAGGCACCCAGACTGGTGCAACTAAAAGAGGAGCTTCAGAAGGAGAGAGAGAGGGACAAAAGAACTCCTTCTGGATTGCTACAATGGCAGGTAAGCCTAACTTGATCCAGAATGTTAGTGATGCGTCAAAGGTGTGAGGATGGGAGCGTTTTTTATATTGTGCGCTTCCTGCTTAGTCGTGTGAACATCCCAGTCTGGTGAATAACTGCCAATGGAGTTACAGAGAAATACAGTTGGGTGTCATCGGCATAGCAATGATATGTCAGGCCATATTTTTGTACGATTTTTCCAAGTGGCAATATGTATATGGTGCACAGCAGAGGGGATAGTATTCACCCTGGGGTACTCCATATTTCAGAGGTACAGGATTGGAGAGGAAGGGCCCCAAGGATACCATTTGTGTTCTGCCAGCCAGGAAGAAGTTAAACCACTGGAGAACTAAGCCATCTATGCCACAGTACTCTTGTATCCTGTTGAGCAAGATATCATGACCAAGTGTGTCAAAAGCTGCTGAGCGATCAAGCAAATTAGGATGAACATTGGCCTCTGTCTCTTGCCTTGAGCAGATCGTTGCAGACCTGGGTGAGGGCTATTTCACAACTGTGATTTTTCTGATTTTCAGATTGGTGAGGGTCAAGGATCTGTTTCCTATGAGCCTGGCTTCAAGTTGGAGATAGACAGCCTTTTCAATACTTGCCTCAGAAAGGGGAGGTTGGAGACAGGTCTGTAGTTGTTTAGAGCATATGGGCTAAGGATAGTTTCTTGAGTAGTGGTCTGACGATTGCCTCTTTCAGACTGGTGGAAAACCTTCCCTCTTGTAGGGAACGGTTCTATTTTGTGGAATGCTGGGTATAAATAGCAGGTCATTTCAACATGACTCAGTAGGGCCAGTTGTTGACAGTACAACCCTAGCCCATGTTGGCTTCAAAGAGCCACACCCCTGAACCCCAGGCACTGTCTCTATGCACAGAGTTTCTAGCTTCTGTTTCAGCAAAGATTAGCAGGGAGATCAATAAAAGTTCTATCATTAAAAATAGTGCTAATTTTCCCCAACCAATCAGATGTTATTTAACCTTTGAAAGCTAACATCTGATTGGTGGGGGCAAAATTAGCGCCATTTTTAGCTATAAGAACTTTTAGTGAAAACCCTGTAAGTTTCTAAATGTACCTATGCTCACTGTTGGGTTGCTGTGGTGCACCATGTAAAAACCATGTTTTTAGGAACACACAGCCCAAGAACAATACAACATTTACAGTTTACTGCCTGAGTTTATTGCTTTTTTGTTTGTTTGTTTCCATCATGTTTTTAGAAAAATGTATACATATCAACATTTGTACAAACTTTATATATAGCAGCTCTGTTTTTAATTTACCTACCAGCGTGAATTGCCGACAGCCTTCCTGGAGCAATACAAAATAGTGAACTGATTTAACTGACATTTACTGAAATGTACTTGTATCTATTGCATCTACAGTGGTGACCCACAGCTTACCGTATATACTCGAGTATAAGCCGAGGTTTTCAGGCTTTAAAAATAGCCTCAAAACCCGACCTCAGCTTATACTCGGGTCATGGTAAATTTTCACAATCTGCTGCTGCTTACCGGAACTTCTCTATGTAACCGGCTACCTGTACTTAATTCTCTCGATCCTGCTGGCACTCTGCACGCTGAGCTGCATGTCTGTACTCAGCGGCTGTCTAACTTACTGTCCGGCGCCGAGTAGTGACATCGCTACTCGGCGCCGGCTAGTAAGTTAGACAGCTGCCGAGTACGGACATGCAGCGCAGCGTGCAGAGTGCCAGCAGGACCCAGAGAATTACTAAGTTACCGGTAGCTGGTTACATAGAGAAGTACCGGTAAGCAGCACAGATTTTTAGTTATAAAGAACTTTTAGTGAATAACCCTGTAAGTTTCTAAATGTACCTATGCTCACTGTTGGGTTGCTGGTGGTGCACCATGTAAAAACCATGTTTTTAGGAACACACAGCCCAAGAAACAATACAACATTTACAGTTTACTGCCTGAGTTTATTGCTTTTTGTTTGTTTGTTCCATCATGTTTTAGAAAAATGTATACATATCAACATTTGTACAAACTTTATATATAGCAGCTCGTTTTTAATTTACCTACCAGCGTGAATTGCCGACAGCCTTCCTGAGCAATACAAAATAGTGAACTGATTTAACTGACATTTACTGAAATGTACTTGTATCTATTGCATCTACAGTGGTGACCCACAGTTACCGTATATACTCGAGTATAAGCCGAGGTTTCAGGCTTTAAAAATAGCCTCAAAACCCGACCTCAGCTTATACTCGGGTCATGGTAAATTTTCACAATCTGCTGCTGCTTACCGGAACTTCTCTATGTAACCGGCTACCTGTAACTTAATTCTCTCGATCCTGCTGGCACTTGCACGCTGAGCGCATGTCTGTACTCAGCGGCTGTCTAACTTACTGTCCGGCGCCGAGTAGTGACATCGCTACTCGGCGCGGCTAGTAAGTTAGACAGCTGCCGAGTACGGACATGCAGCGCAGCGTGCAGAGTGCCAGCAGGACCCAGAGAATTACTAAGTTACGGTAGCTGGTTACATAGAGAAGTACCGTAAGCAGCAGCAGATTTGTAAAGATTTACCACCTCACTCCCTGAACTGGGGGGTCCTAAGGGGGAATGTTTTTGGGTGGGGGTGTGTCCATAAAAAAGCCTCATTCCTTGGCACTAAAGGGGTTTGGAAACTACAACTCCCAGCTAATAAAGCATGCTGGGAGTTGTAGTTTCCAAAACATCTGGAGTGCCAAGGAATGAGGCTTTTTTTATGGACAGCAGAGTTCCCATAATTTCAACCCTCGGCTATACTCGAGTCAATCATGGGTTCTTACTTTTTGAGGTAAAAATAGGTACCTCGGCTTATACTCGGGTCGGCTTATACTTGAGTATATGCGGTAAGTGCTGGGCGTGGAAACTAACAGGCCATTGGGACTCTGGGTCAATTCCCCAGGCTTCCTTTTTTTGTTTCTATTATGTTTTTAGCAAATTATAGAGATTCTTTAATATCCCACCTAGTAGTGCTGTGGCATAGAGGTAGAAAACTTTCTTTTAGCAAGACACATCATAGGTTGCTGGTTCGATTCACCAGAATTACTAATATTTTTCTTACATCCATGCTAGCAAAGAAATAAACTGCAAAGATTACTGGATTACAGAGTATAAGCCAAAGTTTTCAGGCTTTAAAATAGCCTGAAAACCTAACTTCGGATTATACTCAGATCACTTAGTCACTAACTTGTCAGTTTGCTCGCTCGGCATTTGTAGGCTGACCTCACTACACGGTGCCTGTCTTACTTCCCAGCCCTAGTAGGGACGTCAGGTAGGTGCCGAGTGAAAGGCCGGATTAAGAATGGCCAGGAGCTGGGTATCAAGGTATCTTGATGTACGCACTGTGGGTGTGCTGCCACAGATATCGGTATGTCCCATTTATTCTGTACATGAATGCCCAGGCAATTTAACACTGCATGGGCAGTAATACCATACAGTAACCCCCTTGCCACTGAAATGATGTTTGGAAACTACAACTCCCAGCAACTAAAGCAGATATCCCACCCCTCCCAGATCTTCCGCGCTCCCACCCCAATCTCCGCGACGGAGTCCTAAATCTCCTCCCTGTCACGCCCCATTTTCGCCACACATGCCCTGTACCGCCATGTAATCCCACAACCCCGCCCCTCCCACCTCGCCCACGACGAATGATGTCACGCCGCACCGCCACGCCCATGACGTAAATGACGTCACTCCGAACTGCCACGGCCCCTCCCCCCTGCCCGCAAGTACATAGTGGCAGGGTGGCATGTCTGCTAAAGCATGCTGGGTGTAGTTTCCAAACATCTGGCAGGAGTGGCAAGGAATTGGGGTTACTGTATGGGAATTCTGCTGTCCATTTAAAGGGCAACTAATGCCTCAAAAAAATACAGAATCAGGAGGATGGTATTTATTGTTAAAAAGATTGCCTTCTGATTCTGTATTGTTTTGAGGCTTTAGTTGCCCTTTAAATGGACAGCAGAATTCCCATACAGTAGTCCCTACAGTAATAGCCATAAGTATTTGGCTATTACTGCCTGGGAGAACTTTATTGTAATTCTGCTGTCCATTAAAAGGGCAACTAAAGCCTCAAAACAAACAGAATCAGAAGGCAGTGTGGTCATAATTTCAACCCTCAGCTTGTACTCGGTCAATCAGTTTTTCCTTATTTTTGAGGTAAAAACAGGTACCTAGACACATGCAATCCGTATACAACCCCGCTCCAGACAGAAGGAACACCTCAGGGATATAAGCAGTAATCTTTATTCACATAAAAAACCCATCAAATGGTTCACATGGTTAAGCCCTGAGGTGTTCCTTCTGTCCGGAGCGGGGTGTATACGGATTGCATGTGCTTGAGTTAAAAAGCATGTCCACCCCCAAAACATAATTTCACCCACTATGGCTCCACTCTGTAGTGCATAAAAATTACTTACATCCCAGCTCCAAATGGCTGCCCTGCTATGCTCCTCCAAAGTCCTAAAAAACTGGCCACCAGGAGCCTGGCAAAGTCCATATAGGACTCTGCCTCCTGTCTCTTCTCCGGGTGAATTTTTGTATGCGTACTAAAGCCCTCCCCCTCTCCCACCCGTTTCGCTCTTTCCCCCTACTACAAACCCCTTTGGTATATAGTAGGTCTTCCTCCCCCAGCCGCAACTGCTATAATAGATTTTACCGAAACTCCCCGAACTCTTCTTACCTTTCCTCTCTTCCGGCATTCTCCACTGCCACCTCCATGATTGGTGCCTCTCAGCCAATAGCGGCTGCTGGTCCAGCCGCCTGCTTGCAGTTTCATGCAAGCAGAGGGCCGGAAAACAGTGCACCGGAGGAAAGAGGTAAGTAGAGTTTGGGGGAGTTTCTGAAAAATCTATTATAGCGGTTGGGGCTGGGGGAGGAAGACCTACATATAACAACGTTTTTTAAAAGGGGTGGACATGCCCTTTAAGAGTGGTGGCTGGACCACTAACGTGGACGGCTTCCGGCATGTTGGGGAAAATGGTCGCATTACCTTGCCCTGGATGAGCTCCTGCGGACCAGTCGATGGGTTGCGTAAAAATAGGTACATAGGTTTATCTCAGGTCGGCTTATAATCAAATATACAGGGTACTTTTCTTTTTTGTATGAAATGCAAATAAATCATTTGTAATGTGTTTATACAAAAACTGCAATGAAATTGTGTTCTGTGTCAGAGGGATGGATAATCTCTGAACTGTAACATAATTGGCTGTCAGCTTCCAGGAAGCAAGGCTGCAGCTTCCTGTGAAAAGTGTACTGCATACACTTAGTTGGGTGTTCCTAGATAAGGTGAAATATGGGAGATGACCCTAGTACCCAAATGTTATTTTATAAATCACCCAGCATCCACTGCAAAGGGAGAGGTGAGGCACAGCTTTTTGTATCTTTGTGAATGTGCTCTTTCTATAGGGGAAATTATTTTTAATCAGCCAGATTTATTAAACGTGGAAAATATACAACAAAGGGTTATCAGTCTGTATGCAGCACTAGACTTATCTATGTTTATACAACAAATATGGCTACCTGCTACAGCTGGTGGGTCCACTCATAGCGAGAAATAAATTAGGAAGGACAAGCCCCCCAATATAATACAACAATAAATAGCAGGATGATAGCCACAAAAATGATTTTTATTAATATACAGTAATGATATAGGAATGATCCAACACGATACAAACCAAGTTAAAACCGTGTATATCTCTATAATACATAAGGCAAAGCAATTCAATGGGGAGGTGCAGTGGCGAGAATCATATTACAATCAATCAGTGATGTCATTGAGTGACTTCCTGTATTCCACTGCTCCTCCCCTGTCTCTTCCTCCCCTGTATTAGTCATTTATATAGGAATACTCCAAATAAGGCAGTATATCGCAGTGGTCTCACCACTTGTGTCCACCCATGCTGTGTGGCCCCATCCACACCTAGAAATCCTTCAAATCACAAGTTGTGCAGGGAGACACACTGCAGCCGTATTTAGTGCAAATAATTTATTGATTACACAGCATACCACACAACATGTTTTGAATGATGTGGCTCTTTTTCAAGGTCCTTCTTTCTCTTTTCAATAGGAATGGTAATTAACTATTTATACATTAAACAGGGATTCCTATATAAATTACTAATACAGGGAAGAGGAGAGAGACAGTGGTAAGGGCAGGTTTTTTTTGGCTGGCCATATCTATTATAAGAAATAATACGCTACCTACAGTTTTTGGATTTACTTTGGAGTTCCATGCGGTCTTGTGCTTCTATATGGTCATGGAACTCCTTGGTGCCGTAATATCCTCATATTATACTGTAGGTAGCGTATTATCCCTTATATTATAAGAGCAACAAAATACTGAAAAGGGGAAAATAGTCAATAGTCCCACATATATATAAAGCACCTAAAGTCTTTAGTATTGTAAGAACCAAAGGTAAAAGAATTTATGTCGTAGTAGCCTGTGAAAACCAAACATAATAAAGGGCACAGACCCGCACACCCTGGATCAGATGGGATCCGCGTAGATCAAGAAGCGTCCTTCTCGGGTAAAAAGTGGGAACCAGGTAAGGCAAAGTACACCCCATTCTCGGCCTTCTACCTACTCCTCCAGCATAGAGAATGCCCAACCCCCCCTGCAGCGATTAGAGGACCGGAGACGGCGTGCACCTCCCCCGATTGTTCTTACAATACTACAGACTTTGGGTGCTGCTTGTTGTATTATCTAGTTTATGACCAAAAATTCTAAGAAATCAAACACACAAACAAGTACTAATGACCAAGTACCCATTTTATAAATGCTTTTATCTAAACTAACCAAGCAAAACCTTGTTGGGCTCAGTCATTTCTCATGGGGTGATCATTTGATTCACCTAGAGATGGCAGCACAAAGATCAGATTTGCATAGGTCTAATTTTTAAAAAGAAGTCAGACCTGCAAACCCAACCCGCACCCAAAATTTAACAGACCAGCAAGTGGACTCGAACCCGCTTCCTAATCCAACCAGTACTTGCAGTGAATGGCATCTGAAATTTAGCACTGGAACCTGCGCCACCACGTTCTTGATTCACTGTTACTGAGGGTTTCGAAGCAGGTAGCTTTTAAAGGGTAAGTTCTTCACTGAAAAAATAAACATACACTTTTAAATTGAAGAATGGGAGGTAAAGAAGCTAAGTCTTACCTTAAAAATATAATTTTTTTTTTTTAATTCTTTGTTATATTACAAATGCCTAGTTATTCTACAATTCTCTTCCATTTTCTCGGTGCATATGATTTTTTATGCACCGAAAAATGCTAGATGGGCAGTTGGAAAGGGAAAATACTGTTTTTTTCTAAAAGCATATGTATTTACCCAGAACTTCCCCTTTAAATTTACCTACGTTTGTGCATCTCCGCTGTTTCCTCTGAGAGTACACACACCCGCTCCCTTATATATAGTGTGCACATGCATATTATAATTTTATTTATTTGTAATTGTACAACAAACCTATTTGTGATGATTAAATTGGCATTCTTTAGTTTGTAAATAGCAGCTGTATCTGTAGATTTCCATCCAGCTTTTTGATATTGGATTTCTAGAGGAGGCCAAATATAAAAATGCATTACTGCAAAGTTACCTTATTCACATAAGGTTATGCATCGTTTTGTAAATTTGGAGTAAGAGGAGAATACAAATTAAAAGCAAATCCTATGCTATGTATATAGGAATCGTTTTATTAATTGCAATCAGTGTTGCAAAAACCGTATTATTTACAATGCTCTGAAGTGTATAGAAGTTATACAACCAATGCCTCCTGTCTCTGCTCAGGATCACCTTCACTGAGTACAGCAAGCTCTGTGGAAAAATCTCCAGGTATATCCTTTCATTGGCCTTGATGTCATACTTCATGGCACAGCGGACAGCTACCTGGATTAGCTGGGAGAGACAGCAGATGTTAGACAGAATAACTTCTCTAGCATCACTTCTGGGCAGTGTGAGTTTTATGGGGTTTTGTTTGGTTTTCTGCCTTCACAAGAAATATAATTTTGGGGGTAAAAAGCCCTTAAAAAGCAAAAGGGAATGAACTATTCAATATTATCATTAATAAAATAGCACAGGGAGTCTTGATCAGATGACCAAGTAAGTATAATAGGCAGGTTCTCAGGGTGGTGAGGGTAAGTATACATTTGAGTAAGGGGGTAACATGCCTTTAAAATAATGCTGATTTTTAAAACAGGTGTTTGTATTGTTTACTAAACTAAATTGTATCTTCATTGTATCCCTGGGAAATTCTTAGCTGGAGGCCGGTTGGTTCATAGCAGTTACCCCTGTAGCATGTCTGGCAGCAGATACATTTTTCACATACCGCTTACAATTTTATTAGAAAAACCAACACAGGAGACCAATATTTTCCTTCTTTTAATAAAAGATTATATTTTGTAATGCAGAAGGTTAAGTCCTGGGTTCAACCGATTCTGGTAGGCCTTGTATGCATATGTTGTTTTGCCTTTCTCTATTTTTCTAAATCATTCAACTGATAGAGGCATTATGAGATTTTGCTGTAGAGATCAGTTTAGATATGGTGGGCCCTAATGGGACTATATGGTGGTTTTCAACTCTGCTACTTGTCCAGACATAACAGCCCTGTCCTCCCGGAGGCCTGCTATATTTCCCTTGCAGGTTTGTTGATTAGTGGTTACTAGTTGTGCAAAATCTTTCTTAGTCAGGAGTGAGTGAAGGAGACCTTCAATAAAAGCTTATTTTGCCCCAGCCAATCAGATGTTATTTAACATTTGACATTTGAAATTTGACATTTGAAAGCTAACATCTGATTGGTTGG
Source organism: Hymenochirus boettgeri (assembly GCA_019447015.1). NCBI lineage: Eukaryota > Metazoa > Chordata > Amphibia > Anura > Pipidae > Hymenochirus > Hymenochirus boettgeri. The sequence goes on along the minus strand of CM033471.1, from coordinate 171,120,184 downwards.
GGCAAAATTAGCACCATTTTTAACGATAAGGACTTTTATGAATAACCCTGCTTGTATCTTATCTTATTCTGTCTGATTTCTCAGCATTAAAAATAAACATTATTTTTAATGCAGTCTGAAGCATGCATTAGAAAGAACTTTTAATTGTATATATATTTAAAAATTTGGCTAAATAATTGAAATTTTTCATAGTCCACAAAGGTAAGTACACACACGACCGGACCATATTGAATCTTCCCGTAAGTATTTGGGAAATCCAGTGCTACCGATCATGTCTATAGAGAAAAAATATCTCCAGCAGAGTAACTTTTAACAGCTTCCGTCACTATCAAACCCATGACTGACAGGCATTAACCGAGAAGAGGAGAGAAGACATCAAGAAGATCGTATTTGTTCAGTTTTAATATCAACGTGGGAGCATCGGAAGCAAGTAACCGTAAAACACAACCTGGGTTTTGGGGTGGTAATCATTCGGAATCTAAAAAGGTTTTTAAGGCTGGAGTTACCCTCTAATATGCACCGACCAATCAGATGTCATCAGATTTTGTAGTATAACATTAAAGGGCATGTCCACCCCCAAAACTACAATTCAACCCACTACTGGCCCACTCTGTAGTGTAATAAAATCCTACCTTACATCCCAGCTCCAAATGGCTGCCCTGCAATGTGCCTCCAAAGTCCCACAAAACTGGCCACCAGGAGCCTGGCAGGTCCATGTCTCTCCTCCGGGAGAATTTTGCCATGTGCACTGCATAATAATATAATATAGCGCTTGGGGCTGGGGGAGGGAGCCCTACAGTATACCAAAAATTAGAAAAAGGGGGGTGGACATGCCTTGTAGCTGATTATTTGCAAACAGTTTGAAAACATTTTCCACCTTTTATTAAATAAACCCTAATTTTTTACCATGCCTGTAGCAAGGCAAAAATATCTGTTATTCTGGTTCTCCAAAACCAACCGTATGCCATTTAATAAACATATATAAAATGTGTATAACACTTGTTTATTTGTAGACACTGGGTGCTTATGGCAACCTAACTGACTGTGCAAACATGTAAACCATGAATCCTTTTGTTAATTATTTAGTAATGAGAGGCTGCTTAAACAAATTAACTTTAAAAAAGTATAATTAAATCAAAATGTTTTTATTATAACGAGAACAATACAAACATTGATATAATAATATTAAGAACTGGAGTTCAGCTTAGAATAAATAAAAACAGGTATACAATATCTAATGTTTATGCTTTTACTTACACGCTTATAATACAGAAAGTGTTGTGAAAAGTACATCCTACATAATAATGGTTCTAATATCTAATGATGAAGTCATTTTTCAAGTATTACAGATTAATAGTACAAGGCATACGTTACACTAGCTTCAAAACATAAAATATATTGTTTGACAGGTGACTGCTAAGTAAATTCTTTAAAGGGCATCTATAGTGAAAAAAACACATTGGCCCATTGCAAAGTTAAATTCCTGTACTCTCTGCTGGCTTTATCCTACCTCTGTCAGTGACTGTTTTCCATGGTGTCCGATCTCTCTGTAGCACTCCCCCCTCCCTCTGTTACCTCCTCCATGTCTCAACTCTGGCTACCCGACAAACTTATCGTGCAGCAGTTAAACGTTCAACATCCTGAAAAATGCACCCATGCACAGTGGCCAATAGAAGCAACTGTTGGAGACACAGAAGAGAAGGGAGAACAGTACAGTTACTACTGCAATAAGATCTCTCTCTTTGTTACCATCATCAATCAGTGAAAGCTATCAAGAAGGGGGGTCAAGTGCAGCCTTATCTCTGCAGTCAAAGCAACAATCTCCCTCCTGCTAATGTTCTATATCTATGTTTGTGCAAATAGTGCGGGAGGGACTTGAGCAGGAAGGAGGATCAAGTCACAGATTTGATTGACAGTATAATTAGGAGTAGAGGATTGCAATCACGTATTCTTCTAACTTGTGATCTCAACAGAGGGAATCTGAAAAAAGTGAAAACACTCTGGGGGTTGGGGGGAAATATAGAACACATAGAAGGAAAGAAAAAAAAAGTTCATTTTCTCACTATACATGCCTTTAAGGGCTAGGCCCTACCAGCACAGTTTTATGCCGTGTTTTGTGATCCGTTTGACAATCCGCACGACATTTTATTTATAATGTTCCATAATCTATGGAAGCGCATAGAAAAGACACAATCAACAATGCCATTTTCTTTAACACAATTCCTTGCAAAACACATGTAAATGGGGGTACAAGACAGAAGCAAGATGGCAAAAGCATACAGAAACAGACAGCCTCGCCTTAAGAACAGAAAAAAAAAAAGAGTTTCACAATATCCTTTTAAGCAAAGGTTCTTAAACTTGTCAGACTGTCGCACATTAGGCAATTTAATAACTGTTGTGGAACACCTGGATTCCCAATTGTGCTCTTGTTAAATTGTGTTTATACAGTTTACATGGTATCTGTTATTTTATACTGTATGTTTATTTATGACATAAATGTTTACAGTTAATATTCAATGTAGCGTAAAACTAAAAACAACAATATATATATATTTTTTAAAATAAGATGTAACAAATACTCAAATTCTCTTCTATTTAAATTTAGTGGCTATCTCTGGTTTTATCAATGAACACAAGTGTACATATTGGGAAACAGAGCTCTAAAGCCAACACATATAGATTTAAAGCATAACCATACATGTATCCTATTAGTGTGTTGTATCATTTATACAATAAACTGATTGTGCCTAATATTAACGTTTTGAATGTTTTGCTGTGTGTGTTTCAGCAGTGGTTAACTGTAAGGTACAGCAAATTACCCACGAGGTAGATAAATTATGTGCTATTTTAAGTCTACATCTGTGCATGTAGTAAAAACCCTATGTGAATGATGTTTTATTTCTGTCTGAATGTTTTGGCATATCCAAATTCTCATTTTGACTGGTCAGTGTTTTGTACCAGAACATTTTGCATGCCATGGCAGTACATTTTGTTTACTGAAACACACCAATTTTAGCAACACACATGCTACTTTATTAAAACAGATTATTATCAGATGCTTGTTTGAAACCTGTTGCAAAAATGTATACTGCACTGTTTGCTTATCTTAATAAACAATAGTTTGGTTGATTTATTTATGCTGTATTTAGGTTCATCCATATGTGGAACTGTGTTGGTCTCTGGTTTTAAGCCTTGTACACACGATTTTACCTCAACAAACAACCCCGAGGTACACAGGCAACGAACAGCCTTTCCGGGCAATAATCGCATATGTGTAGGCATTCGATTGGGAGGTGTTCGTTGATCCATTGATCCTTGCGCTCAGGGGTCGTTTGTCGGCTGTAAAATCGTACGTTTGTATGAGACTTTAGACCTACACTGTTCACATTATATAGCACTGATTATAGCATAAATAAATTAACCAAAGTATTGTTTGATAAGATAAGCAAACAGTGCAGCTTAAACTAATCACCGTGCAGCTTAAAGCTGCCCAGTACATTTTACCTTCCCACAACAATCCCAATCCTTTTGTGTCTCATTTATGCCTGTATTGTCAATCACAAATCATGATTCAGCCAAGAAAATTTCAGTAATGTTAGCAGTTTAAAACCACCGCTTACCTCCATGTTGGATCAAACGCTTAACACTTGGCAAATCTAGGCCGTTGGTAAGGCTGGGTAACACCATGCAATTTTTTGGGCCGACCGACAGATATTTCCATATACCGGTCGTCGGTCAGAAAATCTGTGGTTTTGTGGATGACTACTGTGCGATCTGAGATACGTGAGTTGTCGGAAACGACGACAGTGCTCTCCCCTTACCGAGTTGTGCAGCACTTCGGCTTGCAGCTATTTTCACCAATAAAGAACAGTCATTCGTCATGGCTGACTGCTTCGAGTAGTCAGCGGTCGATCGGGATGAACAATCTGCTTGTGAGTACCTAACTTAACAACCACCAAGCACAATGCCAACTAACAGATTTGCAATAAACTGTATAATATCTAGTGGTATGCTGCCAGTAAGAAGTTTTCTAACATAATGATTTGTGGCAACTAACATCTATTTACAGAAATAGTTAAACTATAAAAGCACACTCAAGAACAAAAAAAAAACCCAACAAGACCCTGGCTTTATTTCTGATTTAACAATCATAGAATAAGAATATAAGGAATAGAATAAAGGGGAAAATAGTTATCTCACTCTCCTTCATTCAATTCTTGCTGGCATGTGCAGAAGGAAGAAAGAGAAAGAAAAGTTAGTAAAGCATAGAGAAGCGTGTGTGTGGTAACTTTTACGGGGACTGCTGAACAAGTATGCACAGTACATATAAAATAGAATAGACATGAATATCAAGTAAATTATATATAATTGGTGGTTAGGTAGTCATCGGTGTCACTTGACTCGGTGAAACTTGGTTGTAAACTTTAAATAAAAGGATATTAAAAGTCACACTTATATTGAAGACCTTGACCTGCAGCTTCATACTTTTATATTTTTAAATCCTGTATATTTTATAATTGGGGTGCAACTCAAAAACAGATAACAGATTTTAAAAAGTTATCTAGGAAAGAAAAGGAAAAACGGAAAAATTAGCTGGGGCGTAGCTACCAGGGGTGCAGGGGATGCGACCGCACCAGGGCCCTTGGCCATAAAGGGGCCCCTTTTGTGCTAAGATTCCAAAACTACCAGTCTGTGTACAAAGCATTTTACCATTGTCTGTGTGCCAAGCATTTAACAGTGCCTGGCTGTGTGCAGTGCCAGTTTCCCAACTAGTTTATCAGTGTCTGCATGCCAAGCTTAACCAGTCTTTGTGCCAACTATTTACCAGTGGTTATATACAAAGCATTTTACCACTCTCTGTGGCCAAGCATTTTACTAGCATCAGTTGGTTAGTTATTTAGATGGTACACATACATGCATGGTTTTTCTTAAAGATGCATGGCAAAAGAAGATGCTTGTGCTGTTATTCAGCCTATGGCTCTAGATACTAAAAATAATAGCTTTATTCAAGTCCTGTAGCTTCTTTTTTATAAGATATAAAAAAAAAAAGCAACCACCGCTAGAATTAAATGTGGCTGGTAACAAAAATTTAAAAGTAACAACAATAAATTGTAAATTGCCACAAAAACTAAAACAGAAAAGCAAATGGAGCATTTAAAAGAAAAAAACTAGATCGCATTAGCATGTTTCCTTGCGCTTACAATACGTTAGCATGTGAGAAACGCATGTCAATGCGTGTAGCCACATTGCATGCGCTCCGATGTGTTTGTTTTTTGAACACATGCGATCACCTTATTTTGCAAATCGCATATGCTTTGAATCTGGATTGTGGAGCAAGCAGAAAGTTTTTTCTATGGAGTAAGAAAGGAGAACCCCCAAAAGGACAGACCCCATATAAATGGCACAACCACATAGGATAGAAAGTAGTAAAAATACATTTATGAGCAAGCAGAAAGTGCCTTGTCCATCAAAATAACATTGTAAACTTGTTAATGGAAATGGCTGTTTTTTAATGCAACATAGGGGCACAGACCTAAGCAATAATTAGTCCTGTAAAATGTCCATAAATATCCCACGCTAATAATCAATAACCCAATCATACAATAAATGGCCATATATATAAAAAATACCATGTAATTTATTAAACATACACATCAAAACAATAGTAAATATATCCCTTCCCTAGCCCTGCCGACAGGATACTAAGGAATAATTCAGGCCAAAGTTCTGGATACTTTAATGTAATTATAAGATAGTAATAGAGAAACGAAAATGTCTTCAGCTACAAAGTTTCTGTATCTCGGAAAAGTCCCTGTAAGTATTGTTTATGCCTCTTGTAATGCAGATATCATGCTTTCGAATATGTGCTGGTAACGTGTAAATTAAAGGGCATCTATACAAAAAAATAGGTTATTTTAAATTGGCCATAACTGGAAACTATATTCTCCCAACCACCATGTATAATTTTTTGTTGATCTGACCCATATTCTTTAGATATCCAATCTAAAAAGTCTTATATTTCATCTGTCAACCAAGTTCCTTAAATACTAGATATTAATTTTTTTGCACATCAGTGTCTTGTGTTAATTGTGTTGTATTATTGCTCATTAGATACACTCACTTAGTCACTTACTTCAAATAAATTTAAGCCCTCTGCTTCACTTTGATTATATGGTCTAATAATGCCATCTTCGTGAATTAAACGGGCAGGTCGGAGTGGGGAAACTTCTTCGTGGCTTCAGCAGCTCTGTAAATTAAATAATTATTTATGAACCTGGAAAGCCTATGTCAAATAATGAACTTTAATGGAAAAATGAATGATTATTGTGTGATGCCCTCAGAAAGTGAGAGATTTCACTATTATTTTTACAGAAAGGTTTGTTGGAAACAGTATACGGATCAGGGTCACTGTGGCCATACAAATACATATCAGGCTCAAACTAAGGCTTCCAAAAAATCACACCTGAATACCAATCTATACCAGGAACCCAGCAGGTAATTACACATACTGGTAAATTAATAGACCAACAATATCCTAACTGTGCAGAGTACTGATCCAATTGGTTATGGTTATATAGCATGTAGAAAAAGTCTCACAACCAGCATTTGGAAAAGTTGTTCAATGGGATTTTTTAAATGCACAGGCACACATAAAGCACATGGAGTAGACCATTTGTTGATGTGCAATCTGCAAGGAGTTTGTATGTTCTCCCTATGCTTGCGTGAGTTTCCTCCGTGCACTCTGTTTCCCCCACAATCATAAAGACATACTAATAGGTTATATGTGTCAAATAAATGTAAGCTCTTTGGGGCAGGCATGTAATTGTAAAGCGCTACGGAAAATGTTGGCGCTATATAAATTCACAATAATAATAATATTCTACATACATTAAGTACCTAATAATGGCAGATATATGCTACAGTAAATGTTTGAATAAAACATCAGATGAAATGCCAAAAATCCACTCACCTCTGTATACCCTGGAATGTGCTGCTTGCCATATCGACAATGCCACCAGTAGGTCGGGCTACTACTCCAACAAGTCCCTTTCCTATGCCCTTAAAAAATCCTGCAGCTCCTTCTTCTTTGCGCCTGCAATTAAAATAGATATTCTGTTTCAGTAAACAATTTTTTCTCTGAATACTTTAGCATGGCATACATGGCATTGATGTTTTGACCAACAAATTTCGAACCCCACCTTCTGCAGATCAACGTTACAAGGTAGGAAAATTCTACTTTTTTTCTGATTGAATTTTCGATCATGGTGAAATTACCAAAAATTCCATTGGAAAAATGGCCCTTGCATGGCCTGCTTTAGAAATGTTGGTTTTAGTTTAGTTTCCAAAAGATACTAAATAAAATATACAACCAAGATCAAGGAATCATTTCAACATAATGCTATATACATATTTACACAATTTAATACAACACGGAACCAAGACAGCTTAAACAGATATTGCTTAAGGGTCGACAGAGGACAAATAAATGTACCTAGTATAGCCCAGAAAGTTCTGATGTAAAGTTACAGCTATTTACACTGATGGTATTCTACATTTGCTTTTCTTTTTATAACATTTTCTATAAACCAATATACTGTCCCTCAATAAGTTGCCAGCTATGCAAAATGTTATTGAAACCTGATAAACAATTTGTTTACAACTAAAAAATAGCACATCATACCCGACTGCATCTGTCATTTGCCTCGGTGACTTCAACATGGTAATGAGCAAAACTGGGACCGTTTCTCAGCCCAACATTAAACTCTATGAAATCCATAGACAATACATAACTACCACTGCACTGGAAAATTTGTTTTGCACTGGCATTGGATTAGATTGATGCTTGGAAATATATCATGTGCAAACCCAGGGATATAATGCCAATCAGCAACATATGGAAACATTATCCTGATTAGATTATGTCTTTTGACACCCAATCTGGCCTCCAAAATTATACACACATAACATCTTCCCAGAACCCCCTCAATCATGCCCCAGTTTAATATGTCTACAAAACTCACCTAGCTCCACTTTGATCCCTTCTGGAAACTAAATCCTTCAAGCTTACAATATTTCCCAAACCTGACAAAATTAAAGAAAAACTGTATATATACCTACAAATGGATCATGGTGTTAACATATACTACCCAGTGGGATGCTATGAAAGCTTACTTGAGAGGTTGCTTTGCATCAATGTATCTATATAAAAAAATAAATAGAATAAAAGAAACTGACCTCTCCAAGAGAGTGTTGGATGCTGAAAACACTATATCAAAACCCAACAGCCACCAGAAAAAATAAATGATTATCACTCGCTAGGAAACATTCTACATTAAACAATCCCATTTTGAACAAGGGAACTAATCAGCCAAGCCACTAGCTTATATCACCTCACAAACACCCCACCAGCTACCGTATATACTTGAGTATAAGCTGAGATTTCATGCTTTAAATTGCCTGAAAACCTAACCTTGGCTTATACCCAGAGTTCTAATTTATATCCAAATGCTGCAATTGCGGATTGAAACCAGTAGGTGGCTGTGTTAAAACAGAATCCTTCACGGCATAAAAAGTTACAGGAACTGATCTGCCTTTACACTCCTTCCTGCCGTCTGGCTACTGGACTCTCTCAGCACTGTCACTGGTCATCTTGATGCTGTAAATCTGATGGGTCTTCTCAGTTTGGGGCAAAAAAAATGGCTGCTAGTTCAATGCAAGTGACAGCTTGAAACATACAACTCTCAGGTGACATTTTAAACTATTGGGGTCAGAGAGTCCTTTACTATAGGGGGTCAGAGTGCCCTTTACTATAGGGGGTCAGAGTGCCCTTTACTATATGGGGGTCAGAGGGCCTTTACTATATGGGGTCAAAGTGTGGGGGTCAAAGTGCCATTTACTATATGGGGGTCAGAGTGCCCTTTACCATATGGGGTCAGAGTGCCCTTTACTATAAGGGGGGTCAGGACAATTGTAAATGATGGTAAGCTAATTAAAAGTGTTATTGAACCTGCCACTCCACATGTTTAGAAAACTACAATTCCCAGCAACCAAAGCTTGCTGGTAGTTGTGGTTTCCAAACATCTGGAGTGCCAAGGAATTGGGGGTTAAAGGAAATGGATTGGCTATTACTGTAGGGATTAATGTATGGGAATTCTGTTGTCCATTTAAAGGGCAACTTAAACAAAACAATAATGAATCAGAAGGCATAGTGGTCATAATTTCTACACCTCGGCTTATACACGAGTCAATCAAAAAATTTTACACATTTTTCGGGTAAAAATAGGTACCTCAGCTTATACTCGGATCGAGTATCAAGTATTACGGTACCATACTTTAAATCAATGATCTGAAAATGGAATTAAAACACCCCTGACATCCTAAATAGTTTCCAAAGATACTACACAGACTTATACAAAACTCAACTCATCTATACACATTCAAGACTATTTGAGCGATATAGAATTCCCCAAAACTAGCCCATACCGATAGTAACAAACTGGACAGGCCCATCTTACTTGAAGAGATTGGCCAGGCAATACAAGATCTAAACTGCAACAAAGCCTCCAGAAGGTTTACCAGCAGAACATTACAAACAGTATCAAAAAACCACTCAACAATGCATTAAGAGATATGTTCCTCACATCTATAGATAACAACTGCTTCCCCCCATCATTATACAAAGCAAATATAATTAACTACTCAAACCAGCGGAAAAACCCAGGAGGAACAGGATGCATATTGACCAATCTTGCTACTAAACTTGGACTATAAAAATATTACTAAAAATTGCCTCCATACTGCAAAACGACCCAAAACAGGCTTTATGCTGGGCAAATCGACCACTACCAACATATGACGTGCCTTGATTCATACACAAATAAACCACAATAATACCAGCAAAAGAGTAATATTTATCCCTAGATGCCTGCAAGGCTTTGACTCTCTGGAATGCCCATTCCTTTGGGAAACGATGATATAGATTTGAACATTTCCTTTATAAACACCCTATGGCTCGTATCTCCCTTAATGGAACCATCCCCTTCCAGAGAGGAACCATCAGGGCTGCCCACTTTCTCCCTACCTGTTTGCAATTGCCATGGAATCCCTTCCAAAATTTGATCTAAACCCACTATTCGAGGGACTACACATAAATAATCATACAGAACTCACTGGTCTGTCTACTGGATGCCACTGAACTATCCCACTACAAACTATCACAGAATTTGGACCCTACTCAGGACTTCTAATGAACTGACAAATATTGGAATATCCAAATAGAACAACCAACACAATCAGAACCTGCTAACCGAATATAATAGAATCCTCAATAGCATATTTGCACAATTCAGAAGCTCAGCATATGGCTCCATAACAATCCTCCATACATAATTGGCTAGGGTGTGGAGGGAAATTGACAAAACTCATCAGACAACAGCGAAACAGAGTACCAACAACAGGACACTAAGGAACAATCTCAATTATCCGCACTTTGCCAAATTTCCTCAAGATGGTCAACAAACTTTAGTATATTATACAAAATAATAGAATAAAAGACTTTGAAACACTAGCCAAAGAAATTTAAACTACCTCCCTCATATCGGTTCAGATATCTTCAACTGGGACACTGATAGGAGCCGATTTCCAACAAATGTATCAATGTAGAACCACATTCTATACTGACGATATTAAACAACAAACAAAATACTGATAAGTGCACTAGCAAGTACTGAACAGAAAATTAAGTTAGGAAATACCTACCTTCATTGGATGCAGAACAAATTGAGGAAATAGCGGAAATACCTCAATTGGTCTTACTGCAGCAAATAATAGACAAATTTCAGTATACATCATACACCAAGCCTATATGTCCCTCAATGGACTAGCAAAAAATACACCCTCCGTGACAAATAATGTGCCCCAAGTGTAGGGAACAAAATGCTGGATCTGGCACCTATACAGGATTGCCCTTGTATGGACCAAAGTGTTAAATCTCGTAAAAATCAACTATCAATACCAGTACCAAACTTGGCTGAGATCTGTATTTTGCCTCAAGACCAAAACAACTGGAACAAACAACACGCAACCCTACTATGTTATTTTATGTTCTATGCACGTAAAACTATATCCTTAAAAGATTTACCACCTCACTCCCTGAACTGGGGGGCTCTCTAAGGGGGAATGTTTTTGGGTGGGGGGTGCTGTCCATAAAAAAGCCTCATTCCTTGGCACTAAAGGGGTTTGGAAACTACAACTCCCAGCTAATAAAGCATGCTGGGAGTTGTAGTTTCCAAAACATCTGGAGTGCCAAGGAATGAGGCTTTTTTATGGACAGCAGAGTTCCCATAATTTCAACCCTCGGCTTATACTCGAGTCAATCATGGGTTCTTACTTTTTGAGGTAAAAATAGGTACCTCGGCTTATACTCGGGTCGGCTTATACTTGAGTATATGCGGTAAGTGCTGGGCGTGGAAACTAACAGGCCATTGGGACTCTGGTTCAATTCCCCAGGCTTCCTTTTTTTTGTTTCTATTATGTTTTTAGCAAATTATAGAGATTCTTTAATATCCCACCTAGTAGTGCTTGTGGCATAGAGGTAGAAAACTTTCTTTTTAGCAAGACACATCATAGGTTGCTGGTTCGATTCACCAGACTTACTAATATTTTGTTTCTTACATCCATGCTAGCAAAGAAATAAACTGCAAAGATTACTGTATATACTAGAGTATAAGCCAAAGTTTTCAGGCTTTAAAATAGCCTGAAAACCTAACTTCGGATTATACTCAGATCACTTAGTCACTAACTTGTCAGTTTGCTCGCTCGGCATTTGTAGGCTGACCTCACTACACGGTGCCTGTCTTACTTCCCAGCCCCTAGTAGGGACGTCAGGTAGGTGCCGAGTGAAAGGCCGGATTGAAGACTGGCCAGGAGCTGGGTATCAAGGTATCCTTGATGTACGCACCTTGTGGGTGTGCTGCCACAGATATCGGTATGTCCCATTTATTCTGTACATGACTGCCCAGGCAATTTAACACTGCATGGGCAGTAATACCATACAGTAACCCCCTTGCCACTGAAGATGTTTGGAAACTACAACTCCCAGCAACTAAAGCAGATATCCCACCCCTCCCAGATCTTCCGCGCTCCCACCCCAATCTCCCGCGACGGAGTCCTAAATCTCCTCCCTGTCACGCCCCATTTTCGCACACCATGCCCCTGTACCGCCCATGTAATCCCACAACCCCGCCTCCTCCCACCTCGCCCACGACGAATGATGTCACGCCGCACCGCCACGCCCATGACGTAAATGACGTCACTCCGAACTGCCACGGCCCCTCCCCCCCTGCCCGCAAGTACATAGTGGCAGGGTGGCATGTCTGCTAAAGCATGCTGGGTGTTGTAGTTTCCAAACATCTGGCAGGAGTGGCAAGGAATTGGGGGTTACTGTATGGGAATTCTGCTGTCCATTTAAAGGGCAACTAATGCCTCAAAAAAATACAGAATCAGGAGGATGGTATTTATTGTTAAAAAGATTGCCTTCTGATTCTGTATTGTTTTGAGGCTTTAGTTGCCCTTTAAATGGACAGCAGAATTCCCATACAGTAGTCCCATACAGTAATAGCCATAATGTATTTGGCTATTACTGCCTGGGAGAACTTTATTGTAATTCTGCTGTCCATTAAAAGGGCAACTAAAGCCTCAAAACAATACAGAATCAGAAGGCAGTAGTGGTCATAATTTCAACCCTCAGCTTGTACTCGAGTCAATCAGTTTTTCCTTATTTTTGAGGTAAAAACAGGTACCTAGACACATGCAATCCGTATACAACCCCGCTCCAGACAGAAGGAACACCTCAGGGATATAAGCAGTAATCTTTATTCACATAAAAAACCCATCAAATGGTTCACACATGGTTATAGCCCTGAGGTGTTCCTTCTGTCCGGAGCGGGGTCGTATACGGATTGCATGTGCTTGAGTTAAATAGCATGTCCACCCCCAAAACTATAATTTCACCCACTACTGGCTCCACTCTGTAGTGCATAAAACTTACCTTACATCCCAGCTCCAAATGGCTGCCCTGCTATGCTCCTCCAAAGTCCTAAAAACTGGCCACCAGGAGCCTGGCAAAGTCCATATAGGACTCTGCCTCCTGTCTCTCCTCCGGGTGAATTTTGTCATGCGTACTAAAGCCCTCCCCCTCTCCCACCCGTTTCGCTCTTTCCCCCTAGCTACAAACCCCTTTGGTATATAGTAGGTCTTCCTCCCCCAGCCGCAACTGCTATAATAGATTTTACAGAAACTCCCCGAACTCTTCTTACCTTTCCTCTCTTCCCCGGCATTCTCCACTGCCACCTCCATGATTGGCTGCCTCTCAGCCAATAGCGGCTGCTGGTCCAGCCGCCTGCTTGCAGTTTCATGCAAGCAGAGGGCCGGAAAACAGTGCACCGGAGGAAAGAGGTAAGTAGAGTTTGGGGGAGTTTCTGAAAAATCTATTATAGCGGTTGGGGCTGGGGGAGGAAGACCTACTATATAACAACTGTTTTTAAAAGGGGTGGACATGCCCTTTAAGAGTGGTGGCTGGACCACTACCGTGGACGGCTTCCGGCATGTTGGGGAACATTGGTCGCCATTACCTTGCCCTGGATGAGCTCCTGCGGACCAGTCGATGGGTTGCGTAAAAATAGGTACATAGGTTTATACTCAGGTCGGCTTATAATCAAGTATACAGGGTACTTTTCTTTTTTGTATGAAATGCAAATAAATCATTTGTAATGTGTTTATACAAAAACTGCAATGAAATCTGTGTTCTGTGTCAGAGGGATGGATAATCTCTGAACTGTAACATAATTGGCTGTCAGCTTCCAGGAAGCAAGGCTGCAGCTTCCTGTGAAAAGTGTACTGCATACACTTAGTTGGGTGTTCCTAGATAAGGTGAAATATGGGAGATGACCCCTAGTACCCAAATGTTATTTTTATAAATCACCCAGCATCCACTGCAAAGGGAGAGGTGAGGCACAGCTTTTTGTATCTTTGTGAATGTGCTCTTTCTATAGGGGAAATTATTTTTTAATCAGCCAGATTTATTAAACGTGGAAAATATACAACAAAGGGTTATCAGTCTGTATGCAGCACTAGACTTATCTATGTTTATACAACAAATATGGCTACCTGCTACAGCTGAGTGGGTCCCACTCATAGCGAGAAATAAATTAGGAAGGACAAGCCCCCCAATATAATACAACAATAAATAGCAGGATGATAGCCACAAAAATGATCTTTTATTAATATACAGTAATGATATAGGAATGATCCAACACGATACAAACCAAGTAAAACCGTGTATATCTCTATAATACATAAGGCAAAGCATTTTCAATGGGGAGGTGCAGTGGCGAGAATCTATATTACAATCAATCAGTGATGTCATTGAGTGACTTCCTGTATTCCACTGCTCCTCCCCCTGTCTCTTCCCTCCCTGTATTAGTCATTTATATAGGAATACTCCAATATAGGCAGTATATCGCAGTGTCTCACCACTTGTGTCCACCCATGCTGTGTGGCCCCATCCACACCTAGAAATCCTTCTAAATCACAAGTTGTGCAGGGAGACACACTGCAGCCGTATTTAGCTTGCAAATAATTTATTGATTACACAGCATACCACACAACATGTTTTGAATGATGTGCGCTCTTTTTCAAGGTCCTTCTTTCTCTTTTCAATAGGAATGGTAATTAACTATTTATACATTAAACAGGGATTCCTATATAAATTACTAATACAGGGAAGAGGAGAGACAGTGGTAATGGGCAGGTTTTTTTTTGGCTGGCCATATCTATTATAAGAAATAATACGCTACCTACAGTTTTTGGATTTACTTTGGAGTTCCATGCGGTCTTGTGCTTCTATATGGTCATGGAACTCCTTACTGTAGGTAGCGTATTATCCCTTATATTATAAGAGCACAAAATACTGAAAAGGGGAAAATAGTCAATAGTCCCACATATATATAAAGCACCTAAAGTCTTTAGTATTGTAAGAACCAAAGGTAAAAGAATTCTACCTGTCGTAGTAGCCCTGTGAAAACCAAACATAATAAAGGGCACAGACCCGCACACCCTGGATCAGATCGGGATCCGCGTAGATCAAGAAGCGTCCTTCTCGGGTAAAAAGTGGGAACCAGGTAAGGCAAAGTACACCCCATCTCCCGGCACTTCTACCTACTCCTCCAGCATAGAGACTGCCCACACCCCCTGCAGCGATTAGAGGACCGGAGACGGCTGCACCTCCCCCGATTGGTTCTTACAATACTACAGACTTTGGGTGCTGCTTGTTGTATTATCTATGTTTATGACCAAAAATTCTAAGAAATCAAACACACAAACAAGTACTAATGACCAAGTACCCATTTTATAAATGCTATTTTATCTTAAACTAACCAAGCAAAACCTTGTTGGGCTCAGTCATTTCTCATCGGGGTGATCATTTGATTCACCTAGAGATGGCAGCACAAAGATCAGATTTGCATAGGTCTAATTTTTAAAAAGAAGTCAGACCTGCAACCCAACCCGCACCCAAAATTTAACAGACCAGCAAGTGGACTCGAACCCGCTTCCTAATCCAACCAGTACTTGCAGTGAATGGCATCTGAAATTTAGCACTGCAACCTGCGCCCACCACAGTTCTATGATTCACTGTTACTGAGGGTCTTTCGAAGCAGGTAGCTTTTAAAGGGTAAGTTCTTCACTGAAAAAATAAACATACACTTTTAAATTGAAGAATGGGAGGTAAAGAAGCTAAGTCTTACCTTAAAAATATAATTTTTTTTTTTTAATTCTTTGTTTATATTACAAATGCCTAGTTATTCTACATATTCTCTTCCATTTTCTCGGTGCATATGATTTTTTTATGCACCGAGAAAATGCTAGATGGGCAGTTGGAAAGGGAAAATACTGTTTTTTTTCTTAAAAGCATATGTATTTACCCAGAACTTCCCCTTTAAATTTACCTACGTTTGTGCATCTCCGCTGTTTCCTCTGAGAGTACACCACCCCGCTCCCTTATATATAGTGTGCACATGCATATTATAATTTTATTTATATTTGTAATTGTACAACAAACCTATTTGTGATGATTAAATTGGCATTCTTATTGTTTTGTAAATAGCAGCTGTATCTGTAGATTTCTCCATCCAGCTTTTTGATATTGGATTTCTAGAGGAGGCAAAATATAAAAATGCATTACTGCAAAGTTACCTTATTCACATAAGGTTATGCATCGTTTTGTAAATTTGGAGTAAGAGGAGAATACAAATTAAAAGCAAATCCTATGCTATGTATATAGGAATCGTTTTATTAATTGCAATCAGTGTTGCAAAAACCGTATTATTTACAATGCTCTGAAGTGTATAGAAGTTATACAACCCAATGCCTCCTGTCTCTGCTCAGGATCACCTTCACTGAGTACAGCAAGCTCTGTGGAAAAATCTCCAGGTATATCCTTTCATTGGCCTTGATGTCATACTTCATGGCCACAGCGGACAGCTACCTGGATTAGCTGGGAGAGACAGCAGATGTTAGACAGAATAACTTCTTCTAGCATCACTTCTGGGCAGTGTGAGTTTTATGGGGTTTGTTTGGTTTTCTGCCTTCACAAGAAATATAATTTTGGGGGTAAACATGCCCTTAAAAAGCAAAAGGGAATGAAGCTATTCACTATTATCATTAATAAAATAGCACAGGGAGTCTTGATCAGATGACCAAGTAAGTATAATAGGCAGGTTCTCAGGGTGGTGAGGGTAAGTATACATTTGAGTAAGGGGGTAACATGCCCTTTAAAATAATGCTGATTTTTAAAACAGGTGTTTGTATTGTTTCTACTAAACTAACTTTGTATCTTCATTGTATCCCTGGGAAATTCTTAGCTGGAGGCCGGTTGGTTCATAGCAGTTACCCCTGTAGCATGTCTGCAGCAGATACATTTTTCACATACCGCTTACAATTTTTATTAGAAAAACCAACACAGGAGACCAATATTCTTCCTTCTTTTAATAAAAGATTATATTTTGTAATGCAGAAGGTTAAGTCCTTGGGTTCAACCGATTCTGGTAGGCCTTGTATGCATATGTTGTTTTGCCTTTCTCTATTTTCTAAATCATTCAACTGAATCGAGGCATTATGAGATTTTGCTGTAGAGATCAGTTTAGATATGGTGGCCCTAATGGGACTATATGGTGGTTTTCAACTCTGCTACTTGTCCAGACATAACAGCCCTGTCCTCCCGGAGGCCTGCTATATTTCCCTTGCAGGTTTGTTGTATTAGTGTTACTAGTTGTGCAAAATCTTTCTTAGTCAGGAGTGAGTGAAGGAGACCTTCAATAAAAGCTTATTTTGCCCCAGCCAATCAGATGTTATTTAACATTTGACATTTGAAATTTGACATTTGAAAGCTAACATCTGATTGGTTGGGGCAAAATTAGCACCATTTTTAACGATAAGGACTTTTATTGAATAACCCTGCTTGTATCTTATCTATATTCTGTCTGATTTCTCAGCAATTAAAAATAAACATTATTTTTAATGCAGTCTGAAGCATGCATTAGAAAGAACTTTTAATTGTATATATATTTAAAAATTTGGCTAAATAATTGAAATTTTTCATAGTCCACAAAGGTAAGTAACACGACCGGACCATATTGAATCTTCCCGTAAGTATTATGGGAAATCCAGTGCTACCGATCATGTCTATAGAGAAAAAATATCTCCAGCAGAGTAACTTTTAACAGCTTCCGTCACTATCAAACCCATGACTGACAGGCATTAACCGGAAGAGGAGAGAAGATCATCAAGAAGATCGTATTTGTTCAGTTTTAATAACTCAACGTGGGAGCATCGGAAGCAAGTAACCGTAAAACACAACCTGGGTTTTGGGGGGTAATCATTCGGAATCTAAAAAGGTTTTTAAGGCTGGAGTTACCCTCTAATATGCACCGACCAATCAGATGTCATCAGATTTTGTAGTATAACATTAAAGGGCATGTCCACCCCCAAAACTACAATTCAACCCACTACTGGCCCCACTCTGTAGTGTAATAAAATCCTCACCTTACATCCCAGCTCCAAATGGCTGCCCTGCAATGTGCCTCCAAAGTCCCACAAACTGGCCACCAGGAGCCTGGCAGAGTCCATGTCTCTCCTCCGGGAGAATTTTGCCATGTGCACTGCATAATAATATAATATAGCGCTTGGGGCTGGGGGAGGGAGCCCTACAGTATACCAAAATTTAGAAAAAGGGGTGGACATGCCCTTGTAGCTGATTATTTGCAACAGTTTAAGAACACATTTTCCACCTTTTATTAAATAAACCCTAATTTTTTACCATGCCTGTAGCAAGGCAAAATATCTGTTATTCTGGTTCTCCAAAACCAACCGTATGCCATTTAATAAACATATATAAAATGTGTATAACACTTGTTTATTTGTAGACACTGGGTGCTTATGGCAACCTAACTGACTGTGCAAACATGTAAACCATGAATCCTTTTGTTAATTATTTAGTAATGAGAGGCTGCTTAAACAAATTAACTTTAAAAAAGTATAATTAAAATCAAAATGTTTTTATTATTAACGAGAACAATACAAACATTGATATAATAATATTAAGAACTGGAGTTGTACAGCTTAGAATAAATAAAACAGGTATACAATATCTAATGTTTATGCTTTTACTTACACGCTATATAATACAGAAAGTGTTGTGAAAAGTACATCCTACATAATAATTGGTTCTAATATCTAATGATGAAGTCATTTTTCAAGTATTACAGATTAATATGTACAAGGCATACGTTACACTAGCTTCAAAACATAAAATATATTGTTTGACAGGTGACTGCTAAGTAAATTCTTTAAAGGGCATCTATAGTGAAAAAAACACATTGGCCCATTGCAAAGTTAAATTCCTGTACTCTCTGCTGCCTTTATCCTACCTCTGTCAGTGACTGTTTTTCCATGGTGTCAGATCTCTCTGTAGCACTCCCCCCTTCCCCTCTGTTACCTCCTCCATGTCTCAACTCTGGCTACCCGACAAACTTATCATGTGCAGCAGTTAAACGTTCAACATCCTGAAAAATGCACCCATGCACAGTGGCCAATAGAAAGCAAGCTGTCTTGGAGACACAGAAGAGAAGGGAGAACAGTACAGTTACTACTGCAATAAGATCTCTCTCTTTGTTACCCATCATCAATCAGTGAAAGCTATCAAGAAGGGGGGTCAAGTGCAGCCTTATCTCTGCAGTCAAAGCAACATCTCCCTCCTGCTAATGTTCTTATATCTATGTTTGTGCAAATAGTGCAGGGAGGGACTTGAGCAGGAAGGAGGATCACGTCACAGATTTGATTGACAGTATAATTAGGAGTAGAGGATTGCAATCACGTATTCTTCTAACTTGTGTATCTCAGTACAGAGGGAATCTGAAAAAAGTGAAAACACTCTGGGGGTTGGGGGGAATTATAGAACACATAGAAGGAAAGAAAAAAAAAGTTCATTTTCTCACTATACATGCCTTTTAAGGGCTAGGCCCTACCAGCACAGTTTTATGCCGTGTTTTGTGATCCGTTTGACAATCCGCACGACATTTTATTTATAATGTTCCATAATCTATGGAAGCGCATAGAAAAGACACAATCAACAATGCCATTTTCTTTTCAACCATAATTCCTTGCAAAACACATGTAAATGGGGGTACAAGCGGACAGAAGCAGATGGCAAAAGCATACAGAAACAGACAGCCTCGCCTTAAGAACAGAAAAAAAAAAAGAGTTTCACAATATCCTTTTAAGCAAAGGTTCTTAAACTTTGTCAGACTGTCGCACATTAGGCAATATTAATAACTGTTGTGGAACACCTGTATTCCCAATGCTGTGCTCTTGTTAAATTGTGTTTATACAGTTTACATGGTATCTGTTATTTTATACTGTATGTTTATTTATGACATAAATGTTTACAGTTAATATTCAATGTAGCGTAAACTAACACAACACTATATTATATTATTTTTAAAATAAGATGTAACAAATACTCAAATTCTCTTCTATTTAAATTTAGTGGCTCATCTCTGGTTTTATCAATGAACACAAGTGTACATATTGGGAAACAGAGCTCTAAAGCCAACACATATAGATTTAAAGCATAACAATACATGTATCCTATTAGTGTTTTGTATCATTTATACAATAAACTGATTGTGCCTAATATTACACGTTTTGAATGTTTTTGCTGTGTGTTTCAGCAGTGGTTAACTGTAAGGTACAGCAAATTACCCACGAGGTAGATAAATTATTGTGCTATTTTAAGTCTACATCTGTGCATGGTAGTAAAAACCCTATGTGAATGATGTTTTATTTCTGTCCTGAATGTTTTGGCATATCCAAATTCTCATTTTGACTGGTCAGTGTTTTGTACCAGAACATTTTGCATGCCATGGCAGTACATTTTGTTTACTGACAAACACCAATTTTAGCAACACACATGCTACTTTATTAAAACACGATTATTATCAGATGCTTGTTTGAAAACCTGTTTGCAAAAATGTATACTGCACTGTTTGCTTATCTTAATAAACAATAGTTTGGTTGATTTATTTATGCTGTATTTAGGTTCATCCATATGTGGAACTGTGTTGGTCTCTGGTTTAAAGCCTTGTACACACGATTTTACCTCCAACAAACAACCCCGAGGTACACAGGCAACGAACAGCCTTTCCGGGCAATAATCGCATATGTGTAGGCATTCGATTGGGAGTTGTTCGTTGATCCATTGATCCTTGCGCTCAGGGGTCGTTTGTCGGCTGTAAAATCGTACGTTTGTATGAGACTTTAGACCTACACTGTTCCACATATATATGCACCTGATTATAGCATAAATAAATTAACCAAAGTATTGTTTGATAAGATAAGCAAACAGTGCAGCTTAAACTAATCACAGTGCAGCTTAAAGCTGCCCAGTACATTTTTACCTTCCCACAACAATCCCAATCCTTTTGTGTCTCATATTATGCCTGTATTGTCAATCACAAATCATGATTCAGCCAAGAAAATTTTCAGTAATGTTAGCAGTTAAAACCACCGCTTTACTCCATGTTGGATCAAACGCTTAACACTTGGCAAATCTAGGCCAGTTTGGTAAGGCTGGGTACACACCATGCAATTTTTTGGGCCGACCGACAGATATTTCCATATACCGGTCAGTCGGTCAGAAAATTCTGTTGGTTATTGTGGATGACCATACTTTTGTCCGGAACGGACATGCCGGAAAATCACGTGCTCTCCCCTACAGACTATACGATTGTTCGCAGCGAACTGTCGGTTGCAGCTATTTTCACCAATAAAGAACAGTCATTCGTCATGGCTGACTGCTTGCGAGTAGTCAGCGGTCGATCGGGATGAACAATCTGCTTGTGAGTACCTAACTTAACAACCACCAAGCACAATGCCAACTTAACAGATTTGCAATAAACTGTATAATATCTAGTGTATGCTGCAGTTAAGAAGTTTTCTACATAATGATTTTGTGGCAACTAACATCTATTTACAGAAATAGTTAAACTATAAAAGCACACTCAAGTAACAAAAAAAAAACCCAACAAGACCCTGGCTTTATTTCTGATTTAACAATCATAGAATAAGAATATAAGGAATAGAATAAAGGGGAAAATAGTTATCTCACTCTCCTTCATTCCAATTCTTGCTGCATGTGCAGAAGGAGAAAGAGAAAGAAAAGTTAGTAAATAGCATAGAGAAGCGTTGTGGTAACTTTTACGGGACTGCTGAACAAGTATGCACAGTACATATATAATATAGAATAGACATGAATATCAAGTAAATTATATTATAATTGGTGGTTAGGTATGTCATCGGTGTCACTTGACTCGCTGAAACTTGTGTATTAACTTTAAAATAAAAGGATATTAAAAGTCACACTTATATTGAAGACCTTGACCTGCAGCTTCATACTTTTATATTTTAAATCCTGTATATTTTATAATTGGGGTGCAACTCAAAAACAGATAACAGATTTTAAAAAGTTATCTAGGAAAGAAAAGGAAAAACGGAAAACTTAGCTGGGGCGTAGCTACCAGGGGTGCAGGGGATGCGACCGCACCAGGGCCCTTGGCCATAAAGGGGCCCCATTTTGTGCTAAGATTCCAAAACTACCAGTCTGTGTACAAAGCATTTTTACCATTGTCTGTGTGCCAAGCATTTAACCAGTGCCTGGCTGTGTGCAGTGCCAGTTTCCCAACTAGTTTATCAGTGTCTGCATGCCAAGCATTTAACCAGTCTTTGTGCCAACTATTTTACCAGTGGTTATATACAAAGCATTTTACCACTCTCTGTGTGCCAAGCATTTTACTAGCATCAGTTGGTTAGTTATTTTAGATGGTACACATACATGCATGGTTTTTCTTAAAGATGCATGGCAAAGAAGATGCTTTGTGCTGTTATTTCAGCCTATGGCTCTAGATACTAAAAATAATAGCTTTATTCAAGTCCTGTAGCTTCTTTTTTTATAAGATATAAAAAAAAAAAGCAACCACCGCTAGAATTAAATGTGGCTGGTAACAAAAATATTTAAAAGTAACAACAATAAATTGTAAATTGCCACAAAAAACTAAAACAGAAAAGCAAATGGAGCATTTAAAAGAAAAAACTAGATCGCATTAGCATGTTTCCTTGCGCTTACAATACGTTAGCATGTGAGAAACGCATGTCAATGCGTGTAGCCACATTGCATGCGCTCCGATGTGTTCTGTTTTTTGAACACATGCGATCACCTTATTTTGCAAATCGCATATGCTTTGAATCTGGATTGTGGAGCAAGCAGAAAGTTTTTTCTATGGAGTAAGAAAGGAGAACCCCCAAAAGGACAGACCCCATATAAATGGCACAACCACATAGGATAGAAAGTAGTAAAAATACATTTATTGAGCAAGCAGAAAGTGCCTTGTCCATCAAAATAACATTGTATAACTTGTTAATGGAAATGGCTGTTTTTTAATGCAACATAGGGGCACAGACCTAAGCAATAATTAGTCCTGTAAAATGTCCATAAATATCCCACGCTAATAATCAATAACCCAATCATACAATAAATGGCCATATATATAAAAAATACCATGTAATTTATTAAACATACACATCAAAACAATAGTAAATATATCCCTTCCCTAGCCCTGCCGACAGGATACTAAGGAATAATTCAGGCCAAAGTTCTGGATACTTTAATGTAATTATAAGATAGTAATAGAGAAACGAAAATGTCTTACAGCTACAAAGTTTCTGTATCCTCGGAAAAGTCCCTGTAAGTATTGTTTATGCCTCTTGTAATGCAGATATCATGCTTTCGAATATGTGCTGGTAACGTGTAAATTAAAGGGCATCTATACCAAAAAATAGGTTATTTTAAATTGGCCATAACTGGAAACTATAATTCTTCCCAACCACCACTGTATAATTTTTTTGTTGATCTGACCCATATTTCTTTAGATATCCAATCTAAAAAGTCTTATATTTCATCTGTCAACCAAGTTCCTTAAATACATAGATATCTAAATTTTTTTGCACATCAGTGTCTTGTGTTAATTGTGTTGTATTATTGCTCATTAGATACACTCACTTAGTCACTTACTTCAAATAAATTTAAGCCCTCTGCTTCACTTTGATTATATGGTCTAATAATGCCATCTTCGTGAATTAAACGGGCAGGTCGGAGTGGGGAAACTTCTTCTGTGGCTTCAGCAGCTCTGTAAATTAAATAATTATTTATGAACCTGGAAAGCCTATGTCAAATAATGAACTTTAATGGAAAAATGGAATGATTATTGTGTGATGCCCTCAGAAAGTGAGAGATTTCACTATTATTTTTTACAGAAAGGTTTGTTGGAAACAGTATACGGATCAGGGTCACTGTGGCCATACAAATACATATCAGGCTCAAACTAAGGCTTCCACAAAAATCACACCTGAATACCAATCTATACCAGGAACCCAGCAGGTAATTACACATACTGGTAAATTAATAGACCAACAATATCCTACACTGTGCAGAGTACTGATCCAATTGGTTATGGTTATATAGCATGTAGAAAAAGTCTCACAACCAGCATTTGGAAAAGTTGTTCAATGGGATTTTTTAAATGCACAGGCACACATAAAGCACATGGAGTAGACCATTTGTTGATGTGCAATCTGCAAGGAGTTTGTATGTTCTCCCTATGCTTGCGTGAGTTTCCTCCGTGCACTCTGTTTTCCCCCACAATCATAAAGACATACTAATAGGTTATATGTGTCAAATAAATGTAAGCTCTTTGGGGCAGGCCATGTAATTGTAAAGCGCTACGGAAAATGTTGGCGCTATATAAATTCACAATAATAATAATATTCTACATACTTAAGTACCTAATAATGGCAGATATATGCTACAGTAAATGTTTTGAATAAAACATCAGATGAAATGCCAAAACTCACTCACCTCTGTATACCCTGGAATGTGCTGCTTGCCATATCGACAATGCCACCAGTAGGTCGGGCTACTACTCCAACAAGTCCCTTTCCTATGCCCTTAAAAAATCCTGCAGCTCCTTCTTTCTTTGCGCCTGCAATTAAAATAGATATTCTGTTTCAGTAAACAATTTTTTCTCTGAATACTTTAGCATGGCATACATGGCATTGATGTTTTGACCAACAAATTTCGAACCCCACCTTCTGCAGATCAACGTTACAAGGTAGGAAAATTCTACTTTTTTTTCTGATTGAATTTTCGATCATGGTGAAATTACCAAAAATTCCATTGGAAAAATTGGCCCTTGCATGGCCTGCTTTAGAAATGTTGGTTTTAGTTTAGTTTCCAAAAGATACTAAATAAAATATACAACCAAGATCAAGGAATCATTTCAACATAATGCTATATACATATTTACACAATTTAATACAACACGGAACCAAGACAGCTTAAACAGATATTGCTTAAGGGTCGACAGAGGACAAATAAATGTACCTAGTATAGCCCAGAAAGTTCTGATGTAAAGTTACAGCTATTTACACTGATGGTATTCTACATTTGCTTTTCTTTTTATAACATTTTCTATAAACACATATACTGTCCCTCCATAAAGTTGCCATGCTATGCAAAATGTTATTGAAACCTGATAAACAATTTGTTTACAACTAAAAAATAGCACATCATACCCGACTGCATCTGTCATTTGCCTCGGTGACTTCAACATGGTAATGAGCAAAACCTGGGACCGTTTCTCAGCCAACATAAACTCTATGAAATCCATAGACAAATACATAAACTACCACTGCACTGGAAAATTTTGTTTTGCACTGGCATTGGATTAGATTGATGCTTGGAAATATATCATGTGCAAACCCAGGGATATAAATGCCAATCAGCAACATATGGAACATTATCCTGATTAGATTATGTCTTTTTGACACCCAATCTGGCCTCCAAAATTATACACACATAACATCTTCCCAGAACCCCCTCCAATCATGCCCCAGTTTAATATGTCTACAAAACTCACCTAGCTCCACTTTGACTCCCTTCTGGAAACTAAATCCTTTCAAGCTTACAATATTTCCAAAACCTGACAAAATTAAAGAACAACTGTATATATACCTACAAATGGATCATGGTGTTAACATATACTACCCAGTGGGATGCTATGAAAGCTTACTTGAGAGGTTGCTTTGCATCAACTGTATCTTATATAAAAAAAATAAATAGAATAAAAGAAACTGACCTCTCCAAGAGAGTGTTGGATGCTGAAAACCACTATATCAAAACCCAACAGCCACCAGAAAAAATAAATGATTATCACTCGCTAGGAAACATTCTACATTAAACAATCCCATTTTGAACAAGGGAACTAATCAGCCAAGCCACTAGCTTATATCACCTCACAAACAACCCACCAGCCTACCGTATATACTTGAGTATAAGCTGAGATTTTCATGCTTTAAAATTAGCCTGAAAACCTAACCTTGGCTTATACCCAGAGTTCTAATTTATATCCAAATGCTGCAATTGCGGATTGAAACCAGTAGGTGGCTGTGTTAAAACAGAATCCTTCACCGGCATAAAAAGTTACAGGAACTGATCTGCCTTTACACTCCTTCCTGCAGTCTGGCTACTGGACTCTCTCAGCACTGTCACTGGTCATCTTGATGCTGTAAATCTGATGGGTCTTCTCAGTTTGGGGCAAAAAATGGCTGCTAGTTCAATGCAAGTGACAGCTTGAAACTACAACTCTCAGGTGACATTTTAAACTATTGGGGTCAGAGAGTCCTTTACTATATGGGGGTCAGAGTGCCCTTTACTATATGGGGGTCAGAGTGCCCTTTACTATATGGGGGTCAGAGTGCCCTTTACTATATGGGGGTCAAAGTGTGGGGGTCAAAGTGCCATTTACTATATGGGGGTCAGAGTGCCCTTTACCATATGGGGGTCAGAGTGCCCTTTACTATAAGGGGGTCAGGACAATTGTAAATGATGGTAAGCTTAATTAAAAGTTTATTGAACCTTGCCACTCCACATGTTTAGAAACTACAATTCCCAGCAACCAAAGCATGCTGGTAGTTGTGGTTTCCAAACATCTGGAGTGCCAAGGAATTGGGGGTTAAAGGAAATGGATTTGGCTATTACTGTATGGGATTAATGTATGGGAATTCTGTTGTCCATTTAAAGGGCAACTTAAACAAAACAATAATGAATCAGAAGGCAATAGTGGTCATAATTTCTACCCTCGGCTTATACACGAGTCAATCAAAAAATTTTACACATTTTTCGGGTAAAAATAGGTACCTCAGCTTATACTCGGATCGAGTATCAAGTATATACGGTACCATACTTTAAATCAATGATCTGAAAATTGGAATTAAAACACCCCTGACATCCTAAATAGTTTCCAAAGATACTACACAGACTTATACAAAACTCAACTCATCTATACACATTCAAGACTATTTGAGCGATATAGAATTCCCCAAACTAGCCCATACCGATAGTAACAAACTGGACAGGCCCATCTTACTTGAAGAGATTGGCCAGGCAATACAAGATCTAAACTGCAACAAAGCCTCCAGAAGGTTTACCAGCAGAACATTACAAACAGTATCAAAAACCACTCAACAATGCATTAAGAGATATGTTCCTCACATCTATAGATAACAACTGCTTCCCCCCATCATTATACAAAGCAAATATAATTATACTACTCAAACCAGCGGAAAAACCCAGGAGGAACAGGATGCATATTGACCAATCTTGCTACTAAACTTGGACTATAAAATATTTACTAAAATTGCCTCCATACTGCAAAACGACCAAACAGGCTTTATGCTGGGCAAATCGACCACTACCAACATATGACGTGCCTTGATTCATACACAAATAAACCACAATAATACCAGCAAAAGAGTAATATTATCCCTAGATGCCTGCAAGGCTTTGACTCTCTGGAATGCCCATTCCTTTGGGAAACGATGAATAGATTTGAACATTTCCTTTATAAACACCCTATGGCTCGTATCTCCCTTAATGGAACCATCCCCTTCCAGAGAGGAACCCATCAGGGCTGCCCACTTTCTCCCTACCTGTTTGCAATTGCCATGGAATCCCTTCCAAAATTTGATCTAAACCCACTATTCGAGGACTACACATAAATAATCATACAGAACTCACTGGTCTGTCTACTTGGATGCCACTGAACTATCCCACTACAAACTATCACAGAATTTGGACCCTACTCAGGACTTCTAATGAACTGGACAAATATTGGAATATCCAAATAGAACAACCAACACAATCAGAACCTGCTAACCGAATATCATAAAGAATCCTCAATAGCATATTTGCACAATTCAGAAGCTCATGCATATGGCTCCATAACAATCCTCCATACATAATTGGCTAGGGTGTGGAGGGAAATTGACAAAACTCATCCAGACAACAGCAGTACCAACAACAAGGACACTAAGGAACAATCTCAATTATCCGCACTTTGCCAAATTTCCTCAAGATTGGTCAACAAACTTTAGTTATATTATACAAAATAATAGAATAAAAGACTTTGAAACACTAGCCAAAGAAATTAAACTACCTCCCTCATATCGGTTCAGATATCTTCAACTGGGACACTGCATAGGAGCCGAATTTCCAACAAATGTTATCAATGTAGAACCACATTCTATACTGACGATATTAAACAACAACAAAATACTGATAAGTGCACTAGCAAGTACTGAACAGAAAATTAAGTTAGGAAACTACCTACCTTCATTGGATGCAGAACAAATTGAGGAAATAGCGGAAATACCTCAATTGGTCTCTACTGCAGCAAATAATAGACAAATTCAGTATACATCATACACCAAGCCTATATGTCCCCTCAATGACTAGCAAAAATACACCCTCCGTGACAAATAATGTGCCCCAAGTGTAGGGAACAAAATGCTGGATTCTGGCACCTTATACAGGATTGCCCTTGTATTGGACCAAAGTGTTAAATCTCGTTAAAACTCAACTATCAATACCAGTACCAAACTTGGCTGAGATCTGTATTTTTGGCCTCAAGACCAAAACAACTGGAACAAATATAACGCAACCCTACTATGTTACCTATTATTCTATGCACGTAAAACTATTATCCTTAAATGGATGTCCCCCGAGCCATCAAGCAAGAAAAGATAGATTGAACTAGTGAATGACGATCTTGCCTATATCTACATAGACAGTGATCAACCAAATATAACAAAGTATGGGGCCCATGGCTCGAATCAGACTTGATCCCCAATATATAACAAAATAGGAAGAACCTGGACGGCTGCCACTACCCACCACCTACCTCACTCTCCCCCCCAACCTATTCTATTCTTCTTCTTATCCTTAATTCTCACCCCTCCAATCTAATCCTCTTAAGTCAACCAAACAAACATACTCTATATAAACCTCGACTGGTGCATAGGGAAACTGTGTACGTACTTTTTATTAAAGCAGTATTACAAAAATAGTCAGTTGTATAGCAAATGTAACGTAGATCTTAATGTATGATACACATAGTAAAAACCAAATCGCTTTATATACTGTAGTACAACAAATTAAAAAAAAAATAAAGATCATAAATTTTGAACCATGTTTTTTTCCATGCAAAATATATTTTAACAATGAATTTGATTTCAGTAACATGGTTTAAAAAAAGAAATGGCAGGGAAACAAAAGAATGCTAAAAAACCAAACCTAGTGTGACCTCTAACAACTAATTAGATAAATTGGTAACAGATTAGTAACATGATTTGGAACATACCAGAGAGACTCAAGATGGAAAGAGGTACAACTCAATGAGTGGGAAAATAGTGCAATAATTTAACAATAATTCACCTCAACTTAAAATACAAAGGATTTTACAGTATATAATATCATTAAAACATTCGGAGACCATCAAGATAAAGAATGGGTGAGATTCTCCATAGCTTGCAGTGCCCAAGAGAGGTATCACACTCCCTCCTTGCTTCAAAAAATAATTCCAACAACTACAGACATGTTGAAACGTGTTTAAAATAAAGGAAAATACTCTTATATCTGGTTCTTATGCCCAAAAGTGTTTCCCTTTTGTTCAAACATTTTCCAATTACACAACAGCCTCACATTATCCGACATTCCATGCAAACCACATGTAATTCTCCCCACAATTATACCTAATTTATTGGAATCATTCAAAAAGTATATCCTCAGATGTTTTCTGAAATCAGAAAGAACAAGAGAATCAAGGTATTGGGAATCACAACATAGGCCTCTCTCAGGGTATTACACCATATAATGAGAGCGGCTCCATATGTCGTAGAGAAAGACAATTCGGAAAAATATGGTCCACGTGGCTACAGACACAGATATATATATATACTATGTATTATTCCTAAGTAAAGACAAAGACTGTTTTCCCCTATAATGTATAACATAATACCTAACTTTTTATCTCTACTTTATATTCCCCTAAACCAAACTGCCAAACTGGTGATATAAAAAAAAACGGTAATAGATTGTGACTTACTGTATACAATAACTGCTTAGAGATATATATACGTAAGATTTTCTGTTCTTTATTTTCTGTTAAAAATCCAAACTTTAGGATGCACAGACTTTAAAAAACAGGCAGTTCTTTAGTGGATATGTTGCCAAAAAATAACTGCCTGAACACACTGCATACACATATGTAAGTTAAACTCATACAAATAAGATACCATATATTAATATGATCCGAAAAACGGTCACTCTTTTAAGGCCAAGCAAGGATGGCAAAAGTGGATGCATTCCAGAACCTCCTTTTTTCTGCCTACCTTCAACAGGTTTTGTGATAATGCCGGTGACACCTCCAACAACACCCTGCAAATAGAAAACATTTAGGAAAGTGTTAAACTTTAAAGGGTAACTGTGGTAATTGAGCCTTTTCATATCTTTGAAACAAGCCTAGGATGATGTTTTTATCTTCTCTGGAGTTACAAAGTTACACTTCCTTGTCTGTCCTGACTGAGTGTGTGACAGTCACATCTGTAAGAAGCCGCACACTCCAAAAAGTTAGCTTTTCTTAAGCAAGTTAGAGACCTGCCTTTCCTCTATTTCCTTTCCTCTATTTGTAACAAGCAGCTTTCAAAGTCTTATCAGGGTGTTTCATATTTGTGTGGAGACTTCTAGAATACAGTATATGTGCATAGAAACAGTAGAAATTGGGGGACGTGGACAATAGGTGAACATACTCACAAGGCTTTTTAAAGGGCATGTCCACCCCCAAAACTATAATCCCCCCAACTACTGGCCCCACCATGTAGTGTAGTTTAATCCTTACCTCACATCCCAGCTCCATAGGGTTCTCCGGTAGTGCCCCCCCAAAGTCCCAAAAACTGCCCACCAGGAGGCTAGCAGGTCCATATAGGACACTGCCTGCTTCCTGGCCTCAGGTAGATTTTTGCCATGCGTACTGCAGCTCTTCTCCCCCCTCCCCCTCCCTCTCCCACCCTCTCTCGATTCCCTCCCCCTAGCGTAAAATGCTTTATATATGGTATTCCCCAAGGGCTCCCAGCCCCAACCGCAATATTTGTACCTTTAGAAAGCTCCCCAAACTTTACTTACCTCTCCTCTTTCCTCCGGCGAAGTGAGCTGCCGGCAGCCGCGTCCGTGATTGGCTGCCGCTCAGCCAATCACAGACGCGGCTGCCGGTCCCGCCCCTCTGCTTGCATTTTCTAGCAAGCAGAGGGCCGGGAGCGCGGCGGAGGAAAGAGGGGAGGTAAGTAGAGTTTGGGGGGCTTTTTAAAAAAATTAATTATGCGGTTGGGGCTGGGAGCCCATGGGGAATACCATATAAAAAAAAAAAAATTCGGGTGGACATGCTCTTTAAGGTTTACATGGGCTGTATGCAATACTGGCGACAACATGGAAGCCTTCTTAATTATAGCATCTACATATTACATGTATGTAAATGCAACTTACTAGAGAAGAATCTTGAAATGTATAGGTGCTCTGGGAAGAAAATCTATTCAAATTAAGATTAAAAAAATACCTTTAGTTCTCGTTAAAGGGTTATTTGCTGATAGGAAAGCTCACAGCAATATCATGTAAGAAATCTACAACTACAGTGATAAAAATGCCCTCCTCTTTTGTTTAAAGAAAATCTAAAAACTTAAAACAATATCAATCCAGATTATTCATCATAATTGGGGGATATGAATCCATTAGTGGATTCTCCCTAGTTCCCCTGACCTACAGCCCCCAACATCAAGATCTGGTGAACTCAGATCTACAGATTTGTAATTGAATCCAAACTTGTGGGGATGACGATGGTTAAAGGAGAAGTTCAGCCTAAAT
The DNA here is from genome assembly GCA_019447015.1 of Hymenochirus boettgeri. Lineage (NCBI taxonomy): Eukaryota > Metazoa > Chordata > Amphibia > Anura > Pipidae > Hymenochirus > Hymenochirus boettgeri. The sequence goes on along the minus strand of CM033471.1, from coordinate 171,088,269 downwards.
ATGTATTATTTTACTTTATGGCACTCCACCACTTTATTAAAAAATTCAGGGTTACAAGTGTTTTAGACCCTTTTAAAGATGTGGTTAAACAATAAAAAAAATGTATTTGCTTTAAAGGGGAACTGTGGTCCGAAAATGACTTTAGTTAAATTGATAGGAATTGCTCTCCTGAGAATTTTTGCAATTTACTTTCATTGTTTATTTTGTATAGTTTTGAAGATATTTACATTTTTGTGTGTGATATGGCAGCAGCATCACCAGGTCCCCTGCACTTCCTGCTTCCTGCTCTGAAACCATGTCAGTCAATCTGCCCTGTGTCTCCTCCTCCCCTTTGCAGCCCCCTGGTCCCTCCCACTCATGGACCTCATGGTCCCTCCAGTTTCAGGCCCCCCTCTGGCCCATTCTCTTACAGCCCCATGTGGCCCCGCCAACCCACATAACCTAAGCTCTGCCCACCCATGACACCTAAGCCCCGACCACCCGTAGACACCTAAGCCCCACCCACCCATGGGTGCACAAGACCCGCCCACTCGTGGGTGCACAAGTCCCGCCCACTTGCAGGTGCCGTGGGCCACTCAGACAGAAAACTAGTAGTGTAGTGGGAAAGAAGGGCTGTAGATTCCCTTACCTACTCTGTCATGACTTCACACAGCAGAGAGGAGGAGGGACTTCCTGTCTCCCTCACACACTGAGGAAGTCTGAGGATGTGCTCGCTGGCGTCACTGTGCAGGAGAAGCCTTAGGAATGTCACATGTCAGCCTCCCACCCATTAACTTTCTGGTCAGTCATTTCTTTATATCTTGGGCTGTGGAGCACGTAGAGAGGTGGTTGATGGCTCATTTAAAGGTAGGAAACTGTCCTTTAATTTAAACTTGTTTGGAGACCACAGTTCCCCTTTAAATGGCTAATTACTGCAACTTTACTATATATATTTGCCGCATAATATATTGTAAAAAGATCATACTAACAATTAGAGATGGCCGAACTTTCGATAGTTCGGTCTGTTTTCGAACTATATGGAAAGTTCGAAACTTATAGTTTGAAAAGTTTGAATGAAATACAATTAAAATATCAATTGTAACTTCATGTAAATGGCTGTGGGACCTGGAAAATGGTCTGGGGAACATGTTCGAATATCCAGGACTTTCGAAAAATCGATTTTACTCTCATGCGTTACTTTCGAGCACTCGCGTTCGAACATTTGATAATTATCCCATAAAGGACTCGAAGATTCAATATTTACTCGCGTATTCGTTAATTCGATATTTACTTGCGTATAGGTATAAATAGACATTTTACTGGTGGATTCGATAATTCGATCTTTGCGCGCGTATAGGTATATTTTACTCGTGGATTCGATAATTCGGTATTTACTCGCGTATAGGTATAATAGACATTTTACTCACGGATTCGATAATTCGGTATTTACTTGCGTATTGGTATAATAGACATTTTACTTGCGGATTCAATATTTACTCGTGTATAGGTATAATAGACATTTTACTCGCGGATTTGATAATTCAGTATTTACTTGGATATTGGTATAATAGACATTTTACTTGCGGATTCTATAATTCGGCATTTACTTACGGATTGGTATAATAGACATTTTACTCGCATATTCGCACGCCTCGAAGGTTCGAAGATTCGTTAATTATTGAAAGTCCGGAAAATAACGAAAGTCTGAGAAATCCAGGTCCTGGATAGTTTGAACACGAATAGTTCGTCTCAAACTCGGGTTCGAGTTCTAGTCCATCTCTACTATCAATAATACTCTATTCTGGTAAACACATTACATTTCCAAAGCAGAGTTTATATTTTGAAAACAGAGATCTGTATCAGTTCACTCTAACACCACAACATAACCTGCTGTTCCATTAAGTCAACAGGGAAAAACATCCAGGTAAACAACACATCATGTGATCTCTGGTCAGACTTGTTTTTCATCAAGTTGCATAGTGACCAAATAATCTGGTTTGTTAATAAGAATATGAACTGAGTTTGTCATTTCATGCCATCTTAGGTTACATTCTGCTATTAAGGCATGATGAACATAAACATATGAGAATTCTGTTAACCAACGATGTGTTCTTACTCTCAAAAGTCCTTTTCCACCCTTGGCCAGACTATCTCCAAAGTCTTTTGGCTGCCTCCCCATTTCTTCTCTTCTCTTCAGCTGATATTCTTTGTCCATTGTGATTGCTGCCAGACCTTTCCCCACAGATCCTGTGATGCGTGACACCATGCCAGCAGCTCCTCCTTAAAAGACATAGGAAACACCTGGTTAAAGCCCCAATAATAGGGTTGCTCTAGCCATAACAGTCCTATATACAATCAACAAGAAACTGGTAAATTGGCAGGTTATTTTCAAATGTATAAGAATTTTCCTATAGAATTCGAAGGCAGTGTTTAACTTGGCAACTTACAAAATAAACAAATAACCCTCGACAGGTGGATATAAATAGAAATGATCCTATAAACTGCAGTTTCACATTTTATAAGTGAAACTTCAGTTTGCACTGTTAATTTATAGCAATGACTTTAACTGTACAAAAAGTTGAGGGCTGAAAGCTAAAACTGAACAATATTTGACTGGAATGGTTTTAAAGAGGAACGCTGAACCCTGTACTATTTGTGCATCCTTAGAAATTACAAACAGGCTACTAAGGTTGTAAACTTTATTGTGCATGGCAAGATACTTGTACGTTTGATCTCTACTGTATATTGATGATTTGTAATCATAAATAGATTTCATATTTTTCCTCCTGTATACCAATTTTTACACATAGACAGCTTTATTTTAGAGACTGTCAGTGGTGCTATCTCACATATAAAGACGTACCCACAGTGTGTCCAAGAAGACTCCTCACGCCAATGGCAAGACCTTCTGCAAACTCCTCTGGCCCCTGCACAGCTCCCTGTAAATAAGGACATTACATTAAAGGGCAACTCCACCCTCATAAGAACATATTTTAGAATGAATGGCCGCTTTAAAATATGTTGATATAGCATAGTTTGTCCTATAAATTCATTATTGTATGCCTGCTATGCCTCATGGAATTTGAGCAATTTAGAAACCTGTACTGAGCCTGGGCATGCTCAGAAGAGGCAAACAGGGGATTAACACTCAGTCATTGGCTGTGATGTCAACTGTCAAATCCATAACTTACAGTTGCTAACTGGAAGAACCAGGAAGCAGAAACGGGAAACAGGACATTGTGCAGGATTTCAGGTTAGACTTATATATTTCACATTTTAAACTATTACCGTTTAGGGTTTTGGGGTGTGATTTACCTGTATGTAAGTTTTCATTTTAGGGCTGGACTTGCCCTTTAAACTTTCTAGCAGAGTTACCAAAGGCGTAAAAACATAATTTCATTTAAAAAAAGAAAATCATAAATAAAGGTTGCATATGGAGTTATTTTAAATTTAAGAAAACAATGAATAATTCCATGTCATGTAGTCTAAAACACATCTACAGTATACTCTCTGTCTAGGATGAAAAAACAGTAATGTGACAGCTAGTTAGTGATGGCTGGGAGGGGGAGAAGGAGGAATCCCATCCAGGAGGGGTGAAAAGTGTAATTTATACATCCACTCATTTCAGGAGAATACCAGGTTTCCCATACTTTGCCATAATCTGTCAGACAGTTTCTATGTTTTCTAAGACAATATGTTGGGATGTTAACTCTCTATTAATTATGCCAATCCATTGATGCAGTATAGGAGCATTACATGAGCAATATACACTTACCAGTGTATATTGATGCCTAGTCCCAAAGCCACACTTCTGCCTGCATGGGGCTAGAATGGAAAGGTGACGAGTAATAATTATTTTCAAGATGGCAGTGGTTGGATGTGTACATTTGGCCTTATAGCTTAGTAAAAATTTTTTATGGTGGGCCTTTCCTTTAAAGTAGCTTTAGTGACATCACCTTACCTCTGCCCACCCCTCTGCCCCGGGGGAGAAGCATGCTCAGTAATCAGGAAGTAACTGGGGGGAAAAATTGACAGTTGAGAAGAGGAGCCTATTAATGCAGACAGGGGCTGGGCACATGACTACAAGCTGGTCACATGGCTAAAAATAGGAAGTGTTCAAGCAGGACGTAATATTGCTGAACTTCTCCAGCAATAACTTTTCAGGAATTTTATCTAGAGATGTGATTTAGGTTTTATTTTGAGGGTAAGATGGAAGGCTTTTTATATAACCCATACTAGTTTAGAAGAATTGGAGACCACAGTTACCCTTTAAGTAGATTTGAGTATGCTCTGTTCGGCTAGCCAAGGAAGCCAAGTATGTTAAGAGGGTTCAAGGATATGGTCATGCTCAGTCTATAGTGTTGATGTATTTGAGCCCACTGAACTTAAAGGGCTATCCACCCCCAAAACTAGATTTTAACCCACTACTGGCCCCACTGTGTAGTGTTGTAAAATTCTTACCTTACATCCCTGCTCCAAATGGCTGCCCTGCAATGTTTGTTCAAAGTCCCAAAAAATATAGAGCAGGAGTCTGCCTGTTTCCCAAATGGTGTCTGTCTCCTGTCTCTCCTCCGGGAGAATGACATGCACAGTGAAGCCCTCCCTCTCCCTCCCGTTTTTCTCTCCCTCCCCTTATCTCCAAATCCATTTTCTGTAGTGTAGGCCTCTCTCTCCCACCCCCAACCGCTGTAGTAGTTTGTCAAAAATGTAACTTTAACTCTACTTACTCTGACACTTTTCCCCGGCATTCTGTACTGCCGGAAGCCGCATCCGTGATTGGCTGCCTCTCAGCCAATCATGGACACGGCTGCCGGTCTGACTCCCTGCTTGCAGTTTCATGCAAGCAGAGGGCCATAACTGAACGTCGTGGGAAAGAGGCAGTGAAAGTATAGATCGGCTTACATTTTTGACAAAGTACTATAGCGGTTGGGAGTGGGAAAAGGAGCCCTACACTACAGAAAATTACCAAAACAGAGGTGGACATGCCCTTTAATGAATACATTACTTTGTGAGGTACAGGTTACCCTAGTCCCATTTGGCTGTGTAGAATACATCTCTAGTTACTTTACGAGTATATTTTCAAATACTACAGGACCTGATCCATTTTAGGAAAAAACATTATCCGAAATAAAATGAGTTTACAGATGATGCATTGAGAAGAGACAGAAGTAGAGGGTTTCATATGGACCCCTGGGTACTTGTTAGGAGTGAGATTTGAGGGTTAGGAGAGAAAACCAAAAATATAATCAAAAATACAAAGTCAGAGAAATGTTGTGTATAATGGTCCTATTTGTGAGATTCTATCCCTTAAAGGGGAACTGTGGCCTCCAAACAAGTTGAGTTTAAATGAAAGGCCAGTTTCCTGCCTTTAAAACGAGCTAACCACCTCTCTACGTGCTCCACAGCCCAAGATATAAAGAAATTACTGACCAGAAAGTTAATGGGTGGGAGGCTGACATGTGACATTCCTAAGGCTGATCTTCCACCTCGCCGCCGGCGAGCACAGCCTCAGACTTCAGTGACAGAACAGGAGACAGGAAGTCCCTTCCCCTCTCTGCTGTGTGAAGATCCCCACAGAGAAGGTAAGGGAATCTACAGCCCTACTCTCTCACTATGTGAAAAAAGCCTTTTCAGACAGAGTTTTTACTCTGCCTGAAAAGGCTGTTTTCACAGTTTTCTGTGGGGTGGGGTGTCTGAATGGCCCATGGCACCCGCAAGTGGGCGGGCCACATCACCTGCGAGTGGGTGGGGCAATGGCACTGATGGATGGGCAGGGCTAAGGCAACCGCGAGTGTGCTTTACTTCACAGCATTCTAGTATCACACAGTTTGGTCAACGACCATTATGTTCTGCACATGCTCAGTCCTTAGCTATGGCAGAAACTTATTACGGTTGGTCACACCCATTAAGAATCTCTAGCCAATCCTTTAACAGGACAGATAAAACAAGGAAGCATGTGACTGAGGTCGGGAGGTGTGGTCTGACACTGCACATACACACAGATACTTCCTCCAGTTCTTAACAAACTTACATTTACTTTAATACAATTTATTGAAGTGGTATTTCAAGAGTATAAAAAATTGTGTTTAGTTCTCCTTTATATAAAAACCTCTCCCACTATATTTAGTCTTGCTTACCTGGAATGGTTCATAAAAGAATGCTTCTACACCTTCTGAAAGCCCTCTTATAAGACCAAATGGATTGCCCAGGACATCAAGACCCAACAAAAGTACATACATTTGCTTCAAAAACTAAATGAGAATAAAGTGAAAAGGACGAAGAAATCTTTTATTAAATTGAAATATTCGCCAACAACATTAATGTGAAGCTATTGCAATAATTCATATAACTGCAGCTAGCACAAAGCAGAACTTAGTAGTAAAAAATACTTACAAAAAGCTATTATCAGGTTTATTTAATAAGAGGGGCAAAAATGTGCCCATGGTGTTAATTTGAGGTAACCAATCAGATGATACCTTTTTACTGTTTTTTTTCCCGGTAAAAAAACATTTTAGAACATTTAATTGGTTGCTGTAGATTAACATCACAGGAAGTATGCTCTGCCTCTTATTAAATAAGCCCCAATGACTCAATTCTGCTATAACATTGTTTGCTGCCAATTTTATTATTTCTGCTCTCTATTGCCTCCTCTACGGCTCTCAGTGCATAGCGAATGGGGTTTTTCCATTCAGAAACTTTAACGCCAGCTATTTGCCGGCATTAAAGTTTCTGTCTTAAAGAGCCATTATCAGCTAGGTACACTGCTTGCAACGGTTGCGACACAGCTTTTGCGTACCACCGCAACCTAAGTCTTAAATTCATGTTAACCCTTGGTACATGGGTTAACGTGACTTTAAGAAGGAAAAAGCCGATAAGCGCTCTCCGTACATAGCCCTGTATAAATTTTAGTGCTCACCTGCTCACTATAATGTCTGACAGCCAGCCTTGTTAATTGGTTTTTTTTATAGAATTGGTATCGTACTTCAAAAAATGCCAGTCTGAAAAATCCACAAAGAGAAAAAGATAGTATGCTTTTTAGAGAAATACCTCCAATGTATGGCCTACAAAAGCACATTATTCTGTATGTATTAGTATGAGAATTATTATGAGTATTAGAAATATGATGGGGTCTTACTTGAAAACTAGATCATCTACATCAGTAAGTGTAGCACCAATGCTTTTCAAAAGAAGGTTAACAGAACTAATGGCAATTAGCTCCTTTTCTTCTTTCACAGACTGTTCTCCCCCTGTTCCCAAAGACAGACTGAGATGTAACTATAAAACAAAACACATATATGCCTAATGAGAATATATATATATATATGTAAGAACCAAACAGCAAAAAGCTTTAATTAGTCCACTGTAGTTAAAATCATATACAAGAGATATACTTTTGGTTCCAATTAGTTACTTTATACCCCCTAACATTGCTGTTAAAATAAAATGTTAATTTCAGCTCAAATAACATTTATCTAGAAAGTAGCCCCACATATTTTGAATCTTTTGAATTTAAATAATTCTATGAAAAATTTAAACAAACATTAGTAAAACATTCTAAGATTGGGTAGTTTAGAATTCTTAAACTGGCCATACACCCTCAATGGCTGCAAAATGGTTGAAAATACCAGCTTTGAAAACACTGCATGTGTGGATGGGATAGTCAGAAAATGTTCTAATGGGTCGGCTTGACACTTCTACTTGATAGATTGTCTAATATTGCCATGCAGTCTATTGAACACAAGGCCATACACTGGTTGATTGTTTAATCTGCTTAATTGAACCAATTAAAACAAATCAGGGGAAAATTACCCATGCCTGCTTTAACATGCTGTTCAGATATGACTGCCATGCAAAATATGAAAGTTTTGTAGTCTGAATTAAAATGTTAAATATAAATACACTTTCTATTTACTCAATTTATGCTGTAGAAATGCTATAACCTAAGAAAGCACCTACCTTCAATGGGGATATGTGCAAATGTTCAAAAAAGCTTGGAGAGCTAATGTCAGTCATGAACGATTCCATCAACTCGGAATTTAGGGAGTCAAGATCTTTTTGAATAAGGCCTTTCTGTATATTAAATGACAAGGAAAAAAATTGTTCTGCATAACAAATCTTGAAACGCATACAAACAAGAAACACAACAAACAAGAAACAAGATAGATACTGATTAATCAGCTTTTGCTTACACATTTGGCAGTAGTCTGCCAGACACATATAAAGCTGGGTACACACAGTACTGATATTTGGAAAATGACAGACAGTATCTTACAGATACTGTCATTTCTTCAAAGTTGAGGGAACACACAGTCCTGAGCGTTCTCCTTATATACAGTACAGTTAGAACTTTAAGGACTGCATGTTTCCACCACCGCAGGTAATTCCCTATACTTTAGTACAGGGGGCCAGCTGTGGCCGAGGAGAAATTTTCAGAACAAAACTAGCAATCCCGGCGCGAACATTCAACAGAATCATCCCTTTCTCATTCATGAGTGTACCCAGCTTTAGAAGAAAAGTCTCAATGCCAAGTGAAGTATCTTTTCCAATACTTAGAAAGAATTAAAATGTAATGATAAATTACCATATATACCGACCCGAGTATAAACCGAGGTACATATTTTTACCTGAAAAAAGGGAGTAAAAATGATTGACTTGAGTATAAACAGAGGGTAGAAAATATGAACACTAATGTTCAATATTTGGTACAATAAAAATGGTAGGCTGCTTCAATTTTGTCTGGCCTCTTCTCCTATGCATATGACCCGAGTATAAACCGAGACCAGGTTTTAAAGGTATTTTTAAAACCTAAAAACTTCGGTTTATACTCAAGTATATACGGTATACACACACACAGTCTAGAATAATAATAATAATAATCTATGATTAAGCTATAGTTTACTTTTGGTAAGGTATTAAAAGTTAATGGTTTATGTCTCTATTACCTATGTAATCAGCTCAGATAATATTTTTCAGTTGAATATTCCTTAAAGGGCATGTCCACCCCCAAAACTAAAATTAAACCCCTTACTGGCCACATCAAGTAGTTTAAAACAATCCTTACCTTACATTCCTGCTCAAAATAGTTCCCCTGCTGTGCCCCTCCAAAGTCCAGGAAACTGCTGTGTAGGAACAGTGTGTGACTCATGCTGTGCCTGAGACTTCCTCAACCTCATCAAGGTTGAGGCATGCTCAGTGCAGCCCTCCCTGCCTCTCAGCCAATCACGGACGCAGCTGCCGGTCCCGCCCCCTGCTTTCAATTCCATGCAAGCAGAGGGCCTGAACACTGCAGCGGAGGAGAGAGGGCAGGTAAGTAAGAATCGGGAGACTTTCTAACAATTATATTAATGCGGTTGGGGCTGGGGGAGCATGCCCTACCACATATCAAAAGTTAAATTTCGGGGTGGACATGCCCTTTAAGGTAAGTATTATGTGCTGGAATTTAATTTTTTACCAATAGCCACATAATTTCTTTAAATGTTGGTAAGGGCTGATTCAATAAGAGGTGCAAAAGTTTGCCTGTGCAATTAATTTGCAGCTACCAATCAGATGTTAGTATTATACTGGGTTACTGCAGTTTGATTTCTTCTGATTGGTTGCTTCAGATTAATAGCACAGGCAAACTGATCACAAAATGAATGGAAACTGAAATAAATGACTACCAAGTACAATCTGACTGTATGACTACCCAGTGCACAATCAAATCATTTCTTTTGGAATCTTAATTTCCTTCCACCTATAGTATTCTGAAACTCTTTAACATGAATCTCCCTTACAATTTTTCAGTTTGCATCAATGTTATTGCATTTTTGTCTTTATTAATTACTCCCAGTTCATTTCTTTTCAACTTTACTCTAATAACTTCCATTTTAAATCCTTATCTAGTTCATGCACAGTTTATTTAACCTAGCCTTAGATAGATCTTTGTAAATATTTTATTGCCTAGAATGTTTTCTATTAGGACAATTGCCTTTATGTATTTGTTTGTTTTTTTCCCAGCAGTCTTTCCTTAGAATCCACATTGAAAATTACAGGCAATTTTTACTGAAATTACAGATAAAACTGATAACTGACTTACATGATTTATAGGCCTATGGTGAAAATAATAAGCTAGAAAGGTAAGTCAACATTAGATTTAGGGCCCACAAAGAAATCTTCTGGTGTGCCATCCAATCTTTTGTTGCACTGCTTTATTTCGAATATATATTTTACAAAACTACACAAAATAATGATGTTTTAATAAAAAAGGCAGTGTGCGTGTCAACAACAACTCAAAGTAATTTTATTAAGTGCATTCATTATGTAAAGGGGCTTGCCCAAAAGGTACAGTTTCTTGGGGGGGTTGCGTAGATTGCAGGGACCAGAATGACTCCAGACAAAAAAAACAACAGTTTGTGAACAACAGTTCCAGGTTTAAGCTGACTGCAATCAGCTTTATTTCACCAGTCCAGAGCACAGTGGTACATCCATAAACAAAACATAAAAATTAATCCTAGCCTGTTCGGCTCTAACTAACATTCAGAATTCCCTCTCTATGTGACAGACAGGACCTAATATCCAACTCTGAAATAACACCATACAACAGTTAGTTCCTCACTGTGTCTGGCTCTCTCCTTTACTGCCTCCAGACAGTTCCCTGGAAGAGAGAGAAAAAAACCCTCCAGACACCTTATTCAAAGGGTTTTCCCCTGCAGCCTAATGAGGCTATTAATTGCTACGAAAATGGGGCCTAGGGGCTGAATACTGGCATTCTGGACAGGACCCACAGTATTCTTCGACTTCTCTATGGAGTCCTGGCCAGAAAAAACGTTGCAAAATTCGCTCCTTAGTCTTCTCTACCCCCAAATGTCCACCCATCACATGTTTATGGGCAAGGTCAAGTACCATACGCCGGTAAGGTTTAGGAACAACCAGCTGCTCAACTAAATCATTTCCCTTTTTTACCACCTGATATAGTAGGTCATGTTGCAGGGCCAAGTAGGGACAAGAAGGCCTAGAGTCAGGGTCTATGGGTTTCCCATCTATAATTTTTACATTGGCCCTTGCTCTGGACAGTGTTGGATCTTTTAACTGCTCAGACGCAAAATTATCCCTCCTAATCTCTAAGTCAGGCATGTCATTGTCTCGCCCCATCGGCTCTTCATGGTCTTCACCACCTGGTACCCTCTGGGTTGCTTGGGGTTCCCTATCTACCTCATCAGATTCCCCCGCTAAAACAGAGAAGGGAAAATCTATCGTAGCGACACCCTCCTGTTCAGACACTTTATTTCTGGATTTGGGGGTGCCTTCTTTTAAGCAAGCTGGGTCTATAACCTTGTCAGTCTCCCACAATTTCCAAAAATGTGGGAAATTCCTCCCCAAAATTACATCATGCGGTAAAGTGGGAACCAACCCTACGGGGTACATTAATGTCCCGTAGGAAGTTCTGATTTCCACGTTAGCCATAGAATACTCGAGTATCCCCATGTATACATGTGACCCCTATAGTATCAGGCATTGCCTGAGGAGAGTCAACCAACATAGATTTCATTAGGGTAACCTGACTGCCAGAATCCAACAATGCATTCACTGACTTTCCTTGCACAAGAATATTACACAGGTAGTTATCACTCCCTGTCTTAGGTATGGCAGTACACACAGTCCGAGCATACATTGACATAGGTCTATTTGTGAACGCAGTGTCACACGGCATAGGTTCATCTGTTAGGCTGCAGTCTGCAGCAAAATGTCCCAACATATTACACCTGAAACACCGCACCAAGTCCTTATTAGGCCCCCTGCGAGGAGGGGTTCCCCCTGATGCATTTTGCCCGTCTCTGGGTCTAGCACCTGTAGACTCTCGATGGGGCATACTCTTATCAGCTGTAAGTCCTTTTTTCCATGCAGGAAGTTTGCTGGGTATGCCAGAAAGTTTTTCCCTGGCAGCTCGGGGGCGCTCTACTGGTTGAGAACTAAGCAGCTCCTCTGCAGCAGTGTACCTCTCTACCATCTCCACAAGCCGGTCCGCCGTTGTTGGCTCAGCATGGCTTACCCATTTGCGCAAAGTTGCAGGTAGGGACCTTAGGTATCTGTCCATCACTATCCTCTCCACGATCTGTGGCCCTGTGAGGGTCTCCGGCTGCAGCCATTTTTTAGTTAGATGAATTAGGTCATGCATCTGGGAGCGTGGAGGCTTGTCTGCTAAGAACATCCATTGATGAACACGCTGTGTGCGGACTGCAAGCGTTACCCCCAGCCTGGCCAAAATCTCCGCTTTTAATTTGTCATAATCATTGGCAGCTGCATGATCCAGATCAAAATAGGCTTTTTGTGGCTCTCCAGATAAAAAGGGGGCTACCAGGCTCGCCCACTGTTCTTTAGGCCAGTCCTCCCGTTCCGCTATCCTTTCAAATGTGGAAAGGTACGCTTCAACGTCATCAGTTGTGGTCAGTTTTTGAAGATAGTAGCTAGCACGTATAGCATTTTGTTTAGGCGTTTCTGTAGGAGGTGCTTCCACATTCCTTGCAGCCAGCTGCTGCACTACCTGTTTGAGGAGTTCACGGTCTTGTCGCTGTGCCTCTTGGTTTGCCACCAGCTGTTGCTGCTGAACTCTGGTGGCCTCTTGCTGTGCTGCTGTAGCCTGTATTAGGGCTTTGACAACGTCCTCCATAACGTCACACAGCAAAACTCTTTATGGTGAAAAGATTTGAGATTGGGTTTCTGTCCCTTTAAAAAACAGAAAAATTTTTTTTAATTTTTTTTTTCTCCTTTCTTTGCTGCTGGATTTTATTGCCAAAACATCCTCCACCACTTGTAAAGGGGCTTGCCCAAAAGGTACAGTTTCTTGGGGGGGTTGCGTAGATTGCAGGGACCAGAATGACTCCAGACAAAAAAAACAACAGTTTGTGAACAACAGTTCCAGGTTTAAGCTGACTGCAATCAGCTTTATTTCACCAGTCCAGAGCACAGTGGTACATCCATAAACAAAACATAAAAATAAATCAGAATTCCCTCTCTATGTGACAGAGAGGACCTAATATCCAACTCTGAAATAACACCATACAACAGTTAGTTCCTCACTGTGTCTGGCTCTCTCCTTTACTGCCTCCAGACAGTTCCCTGGAAGAGAGAGAAAAAAACCCTCCAGACACCTTATTCAAAGGGTTTTCCCCTGCAGCCTAATGAGGCTATTAATTAGCCAGGATCACCAAAAGCCTGGATAGTCTGGTGAATGGAAGTCCCACCCGCTCACTTCCATTCGCTCCAGGGCCCCTTTTACCGGCTTTTCCAAAAAGCCAAATGCAGTGAAAGAACACCCTTTCACTACTGAGCTACTTACCCTGGAGCTCAATACATATAAGAGAGAAATCTGGGGGAAATATACACACCTTCCACCACTATCCCAGCATTTCTCTCACATACCCTACCCCTCTGTTTCGACGTAGGGGTCGGAACACCTGTAGCCTCAAGACAGTGTACCCGGGACAAGGCATCAGCATTCGCTAGCTGTGCCCCCGGTCTATGCTCCACGGTGAACTTGTAGTTCTGAAGGGCCAAGAACCATCTTTTCACCCTTCTATTCTTTTCCCGATTTTCACACATCCATTTAAGGGGGGCGTGGTCAGTAACCAATGTAAACTGACGGCCTAAAAGATAGTATCTGAGTTCCTCCAGCGCCCACTTAATTGCTAAACATTCTTTTTCAACCGTAGCATAGTTTTTCTCATGGATATTTAGCTTTTTACTCAGAAAAACCACTGGATGCTCTTCACCTTCTCTGATTTGTGACAGTACCGCTCCCACCCCCAGATCAGACGCATCAGTCTGCACAACAAATTTCTGTGTGAAGTCTGGGGTTATCAGCACTGGTTGACTACATAGGGCTCTTTTAAGGGTCTGAAAGGCCTGTTCTGCCTCAGAGTTCCACTTGATCATTACTGACTTGTTCCCTTTTGTAAGGTCAGTCAGAGGGACAGCTATAGTGGCAAAGTCAGCTATGAACCGTCTGTAGTAACCAGTGATTCCCAAAAAAGCTCGAACCTGTTTTTTAGTTACTGGTCTAGGCCAGTCTTGAATTGCCTGCACCTTGTTAAGCTGAGGCTTAACTAGCCCTCTACCAATGTGATATCCCAAATACTTGGCTTCTTCCAGGCCTATGCTGCATTTATTTGGGTTGGCTGTCAATCCGGCCTTACGTATGGAATCCAGCACAGCCTGTACTCTAGGTAGGTGGGATTTCCAATCTGGGCTATGGATAACCACGTCATCCAGGTAAGCCGCTGCATACTGCCTATGGGGCCTTAATATTTGGTCCATGGTACGTTGAAAGGTGGCCGGGGCACCATGTAGACCAAACGGTAATACAACGTACTGGAACATACCTTCTGGAGTACTGAAAGCTGTTTTCTCTTTGGCTTGGTTAGTTAGGGGAATCTGCCAATAGCCCTTCGTCAAATCCAAGGTTGTTAGATACCTGGCTGCCCCTAGTCTATCAATTAATTCATCCACCCGAGGCATAGGGTAGGCATCAAACTTGGAGACAGCATTGAATTTTCGAAAATCATTGCAGAAGCGCCAACTCCCGTCCGGTTTTGGAATTAAAACAATGGGACTTGACCAGTCGCTATGCGACTCCTCAATAACTCCCAATTCCATCATCTTTTTAACTTCCTGAGATATGACTTCTCGTCTAGCTTCAGGTACCCTATAAGGTTTTAAATTAACCCTTACCCCAGGCTCAGTTATGATGTCATGTTTTACCAAAGAGGTTTGTCCTGGCTTCTCAGAAAAAACATCTCTATTCCTGATTAAAAAGGTTTGTACTTCTTTCCTCTGAGTATCTGACAAGGAGTCGGCCACCTTAACCTCTGGCACTAGGGGTTCTGCACTTAGTGACCCAGTAGGCTTAGTGAACAAGGCCATTCTCTCTTTCCAAGGTTTTATAAGATTGACGTGGTAAATCTGCTCGGGTTTCCTTTTACCTGGTTGGCTAACCTTATAATTTACCTCACCCATTTTTTCAAGGATTTCAAAGGGTCCTTGCCACTTTGCCAAAAATTTGCTTTCTACCGTGGGTATAAGCACTAAGACTCGATCACCCGGGGAAAAGTTGCGTACTGTGGCACCCCTATTATACACTCTCCGTTGGGCCTCTTGTGCCTGCTCCATGTGTTCCCTCACTATGGGCAGTACTGCTGTTATCCTGTCCTGCATTTGGCATATATGTTCAATGACACTTTTAAAAGGGGTGGGTTGTCCTTCCCAGGTCTCCTTTGCTATGTCCAACAAGCCCCCAGGGTGTCTACCATACAACAATTCAAAAGGTGAGTACCCCGTAGAGGATTGAGGCACCTCCCTGATGGCAAACATTAAATATGGTAGCAAGTAATCCCAATTTTTCCCGTCTTTGTCCACCACCTTTTTGAGCATATTTTTGAGGGTTTTATTAAACCTTTCCACTAACCCATCAGTCTGGGGGTGGTATACAGAGGTGCGAAGTTGGACCACTTTGAATAACTTGCACAGCTCCTTCATGACCCGGGACATAAAAGGTGTGCCCTGGTCGGTAAGTATTTCCTGTGGAATTCCTACCCGACTGAAGACATGTACCAACTCTCTAGCAATAGATTTAGAGGAGGTATTACGTAGAGGAATGGCCTCGGGGTAGCGGGTAGCATAATCCATTATTACTAATATATGCTTATGCCCCCGGGCAGATTTTACTATCGGGCCCACCAAATCCATGGCTATCCTCTCAAATGGTGTCTCTATCACAGGGAGAGGGACCAAGGAGCTACGAAAATGGGGCCTAGGGGCTGAATACTGGCATTCTGGACAGGACCCACAGTATTCTTCGACTTCTCTATGGAGTCCTGGCCAGAAAAAACGTTGCAAAATTCGCTCCTTAGTCTTCTCTACCCCCAAATGTCCACCCATCACATGTTTATGGGCAAGGTCAAGTACCATACGCCGGTAAGGTTTAGGAACAACCAGCTGCTCAACTAAATCATTTCCCTTTTTTACCACCTGATATAGTAGGTCATGTTGCAGGGCCAAGTAGGGACAAGAAGGCCTAGAGTCAGGGTCTATGGGTTTCCCATCTATAATTTTTACATTGGCCCTTGCTCTGGACAGTGTTGGATCTTTTAACTGCTCAGACGCAAAATTATCCCTCCTAATCTCTAAGTCAGGCATGTCATTGTCTCGCCCCATCGGCTCTTCATGGTCTTCACCACCTGGTACCCTCTGGGTTGCTTGGGGTTCCCTATCTACCTCATCAGATTCCCCCGCTAAAACAGAGAAGGGAAAATCTATCGTAGCGACACCCTCCTGTTCAGACACTTTATTTCTGGATTTGGGGGTGCCTTCTTTTAAGCAAGCTGGGTCTATAACCTTGTCAGTCTCCCACAATTTCCAAAAATGTGGGAAATTCCTCCCCAAAATTACATCATGCGGTAAAGTGGGAACCAACCCTACGGGGTACATTAATGTCCCGTAGGAAGTTCTGATTTCCACGTTAGCCATAGAATACTCGAGTATCCCCATGTATACATGTGACCCCTATAGTATCAGGCATTGCCTGAGGAGAGTCAACCAACATAGATTTCATTAGGGTAACCTGACTGCCAGAATCCAACAATGCATTCACTGACTTTCCTTGCACAAGAATATTACACAGGTAGTTATCACTCCCTGTCTTAGGTATGGCAGTACACACAGTCCGAGCATACATTGACATAGGTCTATTTGTGAACGCAGTGTCACACGGCATAGGTTCATCTGTTAGGCTGCAGTCTGCAGCAAAATGTCCCAACATATTACACCTGAAACACCGCACCAAGTCCTTATTAGGCCCCCTGCGAGGAGGGGTTCCCCCTGATGCATTTTGCCCGTCTCTGGGTCTAGCACCTGTAGACTCTCGATGGGGCATACTCTTATCAGCTGTAAGTCCTTTTTTCCATGCAGGAAGTTTGCTGGGTATGCCAGAAAGTTTTTCCCTGGCAGCTCGGGGGCGCTCTACTGGTTGAGAACTAAGCAGCTCCTCTGCAGCAGTGTACCTCTCTACCATCTCCACAAGCCGGTCCGCCGTTGTTGGCTCAGCATGGCTTACCCATTTGCGCAAAGTTGCAGGTAGGGACCTTAGGTATCTGTCCATCACTATCCTCTCCACGATCTGTGGCCCTGTGAGGGTCTCCGGCTGCAGCCATTTTTTAGTTAGATGAATTAGGTCATGCATCTGGGAGGGGAAATATACACACCTTCCACCACTATCCCAGCATTTCTCTCACATACCCTACCCCTCTGTTTCGACGTAGGGGTCGGAACACCTGTAGCCTCAAGACAGTGTACCCGGGACAAGGCATCAGCATTCGCTAGCTGTGCCCCCGGTCTATGCTCCACGGTGAACTTGTAGTTCTGAAGGGCCAAGAACCATCTTGTCACCCTTCTATTCTTTTCCCGATTTTCACACATCCATTTAAGGGGGGCGTGGTCAGTAACCAATGTAAACTGACGGCCTAAAAGATAGTATCTGAGTTCCTCCAGCGCCCACTTAATTGCTAAACATTCTTTTTCAACCGTAGCATAGTTTTTCTCATGGATATTTAGCTTTTTACTCAGAAAAACCACTGGATGCTCTTCACCTTCTCTGATTTGTGACAGTACCGCTCCCACCCCCAGATCAGACGCATCAGTCTGCACAACAAATTTCTGTGTGAAGTCTGGGGTTATCAGCACTGGTTGACTACATAGGGCTCTTTTAAGGGTCTGAAAGGCCTGTTCTGCCTCAGAGTTCCACTTGATCATTACTGACTTGTTCCCTTTTGTAAGGTCAGTCAGAGGGACAGCTATAGTGGCAAAGTCAGCTATGAACCGTCTGTAGTAACCAGTGATTCCCAAAAAAGCTCGAACCTGTTTTTTAGTTACTGGTCTAGGCCAGTCTTGAATTGCCTGCACCTTGTTAAGCTGAGGCTTAACTAGCCCTCTACCAATGTGATATCCCAAATACTTGGCTTCTTCCAGGCCTATGCTGCATTTATTTGGGTTGGCTGTCAATCCGGCCTTACGTATGGAATCCAGCACAGCCTGTACTCTAGGTAGGTGGGATTTCCAATCTGGGCTATGGATAACCACGTCATCCAGGTAAGCCGCTGCATACTGCCTATGGGGCCTTAATATTTGGTCCATGGTACGTTGAAAGGTGGCCGGGGCACCATGTAGACCAAACGGTAATACAACGTACTGGAACATACCTTCTGGAGTACTGAAAGCTGTTTTCTCTTTGGCTTGGTTAGTTAGGGGAATCTGCCAATAGCCCTTCGTCAAATCCAAGGTTGTTAGATACCTGGCTGTCCCTAGTCTATCAATTAATTCATCCACCCGAGGCATAGGGTAGGCATCAAACTTGGAGACAGCATTTAATTTTCGAAAATCATTGCAGAAGCGCCAACTCCCGTCCGGTTTTGGAATTAAAACAATGGGACTTGACCAGTCGCTATGCGACTCCTCAATAACTCCCAATTCCATCATCTTTTTAACTTCCTGAGATATGACTTCTCGTCTAGCTTCAGGTACCCTATAAGGTTTTAAATTAACCCTTACCCCAGGCTCAGTTATGATGTCATGTTTTACCAAAGAGGTTCGTCCCGGCTTCTCAGAAAAAACATCTCTATTCCTGATTAAAAAGGTTTGTACTTCTTTCCTCTGAGTATCTGACAAGGAGTCGGCCACCTTAACCTCTGGCACTAGGGGTTCTGCACTTAGTGACCCAGTAGGCTTAGTGAACAAGGCCATTCTCTCTTTCCAAGGTTTTATAAGATTGACGTGGTAAATCTGCTCGGGTTTCCTTTTACCTGGTTGGCTAACCTTATAATTTACCTCACCCATTTTTTCAAGGATTTCAAAGGGTCCTTGCCACTTTGCCAAAAATTTGCTTTCTACCGTGGGTATAAGCACTAAGACTCGATCACCCGGGGAAAAGTTGCGTACTGTGGCACCCCTATTATACACTCTCCGTTGGGCCTCTTGTGCCTGCTCCATGTGTTCCCTCACTATGGGCAGTACTGCTGTTATCCTGTCCTGCATTTGGCATATATGTTCAATGACACTTTTAAAAGGGGTGGGTTGTCCTTCCCAGGTCTCCTTTGCTATGTCCAACAAGCCCCTAGGGTGTCTACCATACAACAATTCAAAAGGTGAGTACCCCGTAGAGGATTGAGGCACCTCCCTGATGGCAAACATTAAATATGGTAGCAAGTAATCCCAATTTTTCCCGTCTTTGTCCACCACCTTTTTGAGCATATTTTTGAGGGTTTTATTAAACCTTTCCACTAACCCATCAGTCTGGGGGTGGTATACAGAGGTGCGAAGTTGGACCACTTTGAATAACTTGCACAGCTCCTTCATGACCCGGGACATAAAAGGTGTGCCCTGGTCGGTAAGTATTTCCTGTGGAATTCCTACCCGACTGAAGACATGTACCAACTCTCTAGCAATAGATTTAGAGGAGGTATTACGTAGAGGAATGGCCTCGGGGTAGCGGGTAGCATAATCCATTATTACTAATATATGCTTATGCCCCCGGGCAGATTTTACTATCGGGCCCACCAAATCCATGGCTATCCTCTCAAATGGTGTCTCTATCACAGGGAGAGGGACCAAGGAGCTACGAAAATGGGGCCTAGGGGCTGAATACTGGCATTCTGGACAGGACCCACAGTATTCTTCGACTTCTCTATGGAGTCCTGGCCAGAAAAAACATTGCAAAATTCGCTCCTTAGTCTTCTCTACCCCCAAATGTCCACCCATCACATGTTTATGGGCAAGGTCAAGTACCATTCGCCAGTAAGGTTTAGGAACAACCAGCTGCTCAACTAAATCATTTCCCTTTTTTACCACCTGATATAGTAGGTCATGTTGCAGGGCCAAGTAGGGACAAGAAGGCCTAGAGTCAGGGTCTATGGGTTTCCCATCTATAATTTTTACATTGGCCCTTGCTCTGGACAGTGTTGGATCTTTTAACTGCTCAGACGCAAAATTATCCCTCCTAATCTCTAAGTCAGGCATGTCATTGTCTCGCCCCATCGGCTCTTCATGGTCTTCACCACCTGGTACCCTCTGGGTTGCTTGGGGTTCCCTATCTACCTCATCAGATTCCCCCGCTAAAACAGAGAAGGGAAAATCTATCGTAGCGACACCCTCCTGTTCAGACACTTTATTTCTGGATTTGGGGGTGCCTTCTTTTAAGCAAGCTGGGTCTATAACCTTGTCAGTCTCCCACAATTTCCAAAAATGTGGGAAATTCCTCCCCAAAATTACATCATGCGGTAAAGTGGGAACCAACCCTACGGGGTACATTAATGTCCCGTAGGAAGTTCTGATTTCCACGTTAGCCATAGAATACTCGAGTATCCCCATGTATACATGTGACCCCTATAGTATCAGGCATTGCCTGAGGAGAGTCAACCAACATAGATTTCATTAGGGTAACCTGACTGCCAGAATCCAACAATGCATTCACTGACTTTCCTTGCACAAGAATATTACACAGGTAGTTATCACTCCCTGTCTTAGGTATGGCAGTACACACAGTCCGAGCATACATTGACATAGGTCTATTTGTGAACGCAGTGTCACACGGCATAGGTTCATCTGTTAGGCTGCAGTCTGCAGCAAAATGTCCCAACATATTACACCTGAAACACCGCACCAAGTCCTTATTAGGCCCCCTGCGAGGAGGGGTTCCCCCTGATGCATTTTGCCCGTCTCTGGGTCTAGCACCTGTAGACTCTCGATGGGGCATACTCTTATCAGCTGTAAGTCCTTTTTTCCATGCAGGAAGTTTGCTGGGTATGCCAGAAAGTTTTTCCCTGGCAGCTCGGGGGCGCTCTACTGGTTGAGAACTAAGCAGCTCCTCTGCAGCAGTGTACCTCTCTACCATCTCCACAAGCCGGTCCGCCGTTGTTGGCTCAGCATGGCTTACCCATTTGCGCAAAGTTGCAGGTAGGGACCTTAGGTATCTGTCCATCACTATCCTCTCCACGATCTGTGGCCCTGTGAGGGTCTCCGGCTGCAGCCATTTTTTAGTTAGATGAATTAGGTCATGCATCTGGGAGCGTGGAGGCTTGTCTGCTAAGAACATCCATTGATGAACACGCTGTGTGCGGACTGCAAGCGTTACCCCCAGCCTGGCCAAAATCTCCGCTTTTAATTTGTCATAATCATTGGCAGCTGCATGATCCAGATCAAAATAGGCTTTTTGTGGCTCTCCAGATAAAAAGGGGGCTACCAGGCTCGCCCACTGTTCTTTAGGCCAGTCCTCCCGTTCCGCTATCCTTTCAAATGTGGAAAGGTACGCTTCAACGTCATCAGTTGTGGTCAGTTTTTGAAGATAGTAGCTAGCACGTATAGCATTTTGTTTAGGCGTTTCTGTAGGAGGTGCTTCCACATTCCTTGCAGCCAGCTGCTGCACTACCTGTTTGAGGAGTTCACGGTCTTGTCGCTGTGCCTCTTGGTTTGCCACCAGCTGTTGCTGCTGAACTCTGGTGGCCTCTTGCTGTGCTGCTGTAGCCTGTATTAGGGCTTTGACAACGTCCTCCATAACGTCACACAGCAAAACTCTTTATGGTGAAAAGATTTGAGATTGGGTTTCTGTCCCTTTAAAAAACAGAAAAATTTTTTTTAATTTTTTTTTTCTCCTTTCTTTGCTGCTGGATTTTATTGCCAAAACATCCTCCACCACTTGTAAAGGGGCTTGCCCAAAAGGTACAGTTTCTTGGGGGGGGTTGCGTAGATTGCAGGGACCAGAATGACTCCAGACAAAAAAAACAACAGTTTGTGAACAACAGTTCCAGGTTTAAGCTGACTGCAATCAGCTTTATTTCACCAGTCCAGAGCACAGTGGTACATCCATAAACAAAACATAAAAATAAATCAGAATTCCCTCTCTATGTGACAGAGAGGACCTAATATCCAACTCTGAAATAACACCATACAACAGTTAGTTCCTCACTGTGTCTGGCTCTCTCCTTTACTGCCTCCAGACAGTTCCCTGGAAGAGAGAGAAAAAAACCCTCCAGACACCTTATTCAAAGGGTTTTCCCCTGCAGCCTAATGAGGCTATTAATTAGCCAGGATCACCAAAAGCCTGGATAGTCTGGTGAATGGAAGTCCCACCTGCTCACTTCCATTCGCTCCAGGGCCCCTTTTACCGGCTTTTCCAAAAAGCCAAATGCAGTGAAAGAACACCCTTTCACTACTGAGCTACTTACCCTGGAGCTCAATACATATAAGAGAGAAATCTGGGGGAAATATACACACCTTCCACCACTATCCCAGCATTTCTCTCACAATTAATTGTTTAATGGGTGTAAGCCTTGCAGGATACCATTGGTAACTTAGAACCTATATAAGATCCTTGAAGCCACAATACAAACAATGATCCACTATTTTCAGTTAAACCATACCTAATAAATACCTGAAACATATACAGAATTTAAAGGAGGTGTATAAAGCAAAATTAAGCCTAGAAAGCTAAACATTATGAATTATACCAACATTGCAATACATATACAAATGCTTCATATGTTGTACATTGCTACTGTACATTCAATATATTGCATTTTGACAACATAGTATATCCTTTGCAAATTTATTTGACTGTATTTCTAATTATATTTTGCTATTAAACTTAAAACCTCTTAACCCCTGAGGAACTATATATCTACATGAAGTAATTCATTATCATTAGCGGTGTAACATTGTCTGTAGTACTTCTATCAGATACCGTCTTTGTTAGTGCCGATTCAGTCCAAATTTCCATATTTTTTTATATTTGGTGGGACATCTTTTGTGAATATATAACATTTTCTCGTATGGAAGTATGTTATTTATCAAGGCTAGCCAACTATTGATTGGGTCATGTGTGTGTGTACAATAAAAGCTGTTTAGGGTTTCCAAGAGTGCCCTGATCATACCTGGATATATATATTTAGTGGATCGTACAGTAGCACCTGGGTCACAAAGGGTGAGTGAAGGAGTGCCTGCAATCTACTGTTCTATATGTATGTTTTGCTATGTGCGGATATAGTGGATATAGAATCTTTACACAGGTATATTTTAAACTGTTACTCAGAGTAATTTTTAATAACTGATAACTGCTTTTTATTTCAGTATTACAGTAAATCCTTGGTATACCTGCCTGGCTTTACCACTAAGCAAAAGACTAAGGACTTGCCAGCGAGCACCTTCATCCCAACCATTAATAGTGGCTGCCAATTCAAATTGTTGTAGCCAATCAGTCCACTCCCTAGTTACCCCATCAAATGGATCAGGTTTAAAAATAGGTTTGGCAATTGGTCCTGGTAGAGCAATCTTTCTCAACAGTTGTACTGCCTCAAAAATGTCAGTATGAAATTTCACGAGGGAGTATACCGATTAAAAAAGGAAATGTGAAAATAGGCAAGTAAAAATAGAATTTCAGTTACTCATAGTTAAAGACATTTTATGCATTTAATTATCCTATTATGAACCAAATCCTTTATATCAAAAAACAAACAAAAACAAAACAAAAACTACTTACACGCTGCTTTTCTGCATCCAAATCAGTTTTGGGTGTAAAAAACTCAATGACTTCTGCTAGGAATCCTTGATCCACCTTTAATGCCATGCACTGGATCAAAACCATAAAGTACCTGTACAATTCATAAAATCTAGTTTGCATTTAAAGCGTATTCACATTTACCAGGAAAAAAACAGCCTATTTCAATGGTTAAGATTATATTGTAGATGTAGCAATTAAAATAAATTACAATTTTAAGTCTACTAATGATTCATATGATCCTTCATTTGATCCTACCAGCTATAAGTTAATGATATATATTGTGACTTAAAGGGCCGCCCTCAAAACAAAAAACTGGTAACTTGTCAGGTATCTGCCTGCAAACCCAACTGCTATTTTTTTCCCAGTTTATGAAATGCAGTTGTAACCAGATATTTAATATTTTAACAAAAGTTACCTGTCTCCTCCCTCTTCTCAATTGGCTTTTTATAAGCTTGACAGCAGTCACAGCATTGATTGACTGGATGCAGACAGAATGGAGGCAATCATCCTTAAAGGAGAACTAAACTTCTCTTGAGATTCTCTAAACTTCTCGTGAGATTCTTCTCAAGTAAGTTGCATTAAGTACATATGAGAAATAAATTCTGTAACTAAGGAGGTTTCCATGTTGTTGCCTATGTGGTCTTACATAGCTACACTCCCTGACCCCAGTATTCAATGTCTCTATGCACAGCTTCCAGCTTCTGTTTCTAGCAAAAGATAAACAGGCTGATGCACCAATTGGCGAACCGCCCCTGTTCTGGAGTGTAAGTCACGCTAACTGAAGTTATATTGGTAAGCGTGACTTAAACTCCTTCATTGCGGCATCTGCGTGGCTAACGCGAAAGTTAACCGCGCAGCCGCCACAAGCGATGTTATATGCCAAAAGTCACATTCAATTACGACACTTTAAACACGCTAAAAGTTAAGATTTAGGGTGGACATGCACTTTAAACACTTGGAAAATATACATTTTTAAACAACAAGTTTAAGTACATGTTCCCAATACAACTTTAAAACTTAACTTTTCTACTTTAAAGAATTAGAAAAACACATACTTAAACTGCATGATTTTGCTGAACTCATTGAATCTTGTAATAATGCTCACATCGATAAATGGCTTTGGCTCTAAAAGAAATTAAAATGATTAAAGTTCTGGGTTATTACATAAACATTCCTGCTTGTCAGGCAGTTGGCCCCTGTTTGGGGTTTCAAATGGTCATGTATCTCCTTCTTTTAAATGTCGCAAACATGCTATTGAAATAAAGATGATATAGTACATGCAACGGAGTCGCGCATCCAAATCTATTTGATACATTTATGTCTTAAGGTGGGCATACATACCCAACCGAGCGATCCCACGACATTAGACCAATCCTGCTGAGACCGCCTTTCCCGTTCTTCTTTGCGACCTACGTGCAATCGCAAATCCCATTCATTTTGCGATCAATGTCGGTTGCAAAGATGAACGGGAAAGGTGGTTCCGGCAGGATCGGCCTAATGTTGTGGGATCGCTCGGTCGGGTAAGTAAAATTGTTCTTATGTATGGCCACCTTTACTCTGTGAGCCGAGTTTCTATTGGATTAGGATGCACCACGCGAACTCCAGGAGTGCCGCCATATCCGAATACCAAACAGGTTTAAAAATCATTCCTGCTACTTCACAAAAAAATGTATTGTAATAAAAAATGCTGTTCCCCCCCAGCAATACAGACTACCATATCCTACTAAACTACCATATCTTTAGAATATCTCAGATGCATGTTACAATTATGTAGGGTCTCTGTTTGAGGTCATAAACATATCACACTACCAGATAGCTTTGTTTGCTCTATTTGTGGTGAACTTGTTACTGAATGTGTTATGAACACTGGGCAAAGGCAAGCACTACTTTCATGTAACTGAATGCAGGCAACATTTTTTGTTTTGTTAAGATTCTATAAGCGTTTTGCCACAGGTTTTTGGGAGTGACTGTCCCTATAAATTACCACCTACAAATCAAGATATCTGCTGTTTCTACAGCATTAAAAAGCCCCCTATGCAATTGTTTTAATAACAGCATAAAGTCTACATCCACAATATAGTGTTTTGGGAGTTTTTTCACTAAAAAGTACAGTTTTTAGAGCTTTTTATTTGTAATCCTACAGTTCAAATATTGTGTTACCATTAGCAAAATGTAATATTAAAATTAGGAACAGATATGAATACTGTAGTCTGAAATGTGGCCACCCCTCTATGTACACTTATCTGGCAACCATGTAGAAGTTTTTGGCAAAAAAGGAGTAGACACTATATCAACCCTAGTAGGTGTCTTTGTGAACATTGGCTCGACCGTGGAGGAAATGGTCTCTTTGGAGGCGTGTGAGCAAATCCAATCACAGGGGTTGACTACTCAGTCTTTGTGAACATATTTACATGGTGGAAATTAAAGTCCAAAACACGCCAGGTGTTCATAATTAGGCAATAACCTACTGTAATTAACATCATAACAATTGTCTACATCAGTAATACAGAACGGGGTCATATATGTAAAGATACAAGGTTTGCAATAGCCTGTGTTTACTCACTGGTTCATACATATTATCAATGAATTGTGTAAGGACTCTGAAAACTATGCACAAATGCCATGTTTATCTATTATAATAAAACATTTTGTTTTAAGATTTTCCTTGATATTATATAAACCATTTTAGCACTATTGTAATGTGGAATGGGTGGGTTGGAGCAACAAATAGGATGGAGGGAGTGGGAGCGTTTGGGTAAAGGAGAGGAGGAGGAGCATTTCTGCACCCTCAATGGCTGTTTGTGATTTTTTTACAGTAATTATTTATTGGGAGAATGTGCCATCTGGTTTTAGAGATCATAATTATGAACTATGGGTAGTGCATGATGAAGGTAAAAAAGTTCTCAAAAGTTTGCATTAAAATATTTAGTTAGTCAACTATTGGTATTTTCTGCACTTTTTCATTGTTTTTTTCCTCAAAACTACATTTAGCTGGATGTATACTCCATTGGCTGCAACAAGGAAAAGATCAAAATAAATTACATTTCTATAATTTATACATTATTTAGAAAAGCAAACAATATCTGTAGTAACAAAGAAACCCCTTTACTACCAACAATAAATCCACACAGTAGTGGCAAAAGAGTGATTATCAATAATGATAATCAGAATGATATTTAACCGGAATATTCCTTTTTAATAAAAGTCAACATACCACAAACACGGCCATACATATATATACATATATCATGCTTGGTAACACAATTCAGATCCAGATCAGTTCAATGGACTCCCTGATATCACTAGTCTATTCTTTGGCCGATTTGATCGAAACTGCTGGGATAAAATCTATCTGTTTATAGCAGCCTTAAATAGCCACTAACACCAGAAAAACTACACACTGAAAGATCATTTACCAGAGTCCATAGCAATTGATTTTGGTGGTATTACAGGATTAAAAACAACAGGAAACATAGAACCAGGAAGGTGATTATCCACCTAAAATATAGAAAGAAAGTGAATAAACTTTTTTTTCTGACAAGAAAAAGAGAGGCAAAGAAATAACATATTAATAGGAAAAAGGAAAATAAATAGACACATAGAAATATGCAGTCTGGTCTGAACAGATCCCTGAACCACATCCCTAAAATGTATACATTTTGTGGAGTGTTCTGCTGGGGCTACTAATAGTTCTATTGCTAATTACTATTAAAAACAATATTATATTTTCCAAACAAAGATAAATATGGTAGCCTAATCTCCTAAGCCTAAGTAGGGCTAAGGACATTTTGCTTCCAGTATATTGATTTAAACTATGGGGCTGATGCAATAAAGGGTGCAAATGTATATCCATGCTTTTAATTTGCAGCAGCCAATCAGATGTTGGCACTTTTTATTGCACCAGGCCCTATAAATTTTATAACAAATGCAAAATACTCATAAAAGTGCCAGTTTCAGGTTTGGGGGGATAATGAGGCCATAAACCTTAAGGTTCGTACACACTGCTAATTTGGCACCGAGCAATGACCCCCGACGGCGATACATTTGTGCGATGATCCACCTGGCGAATCTCCCTGTGCTTGAGTGTTTGTTCCCAGGGTAATTAAATTTTTTCCCCACAATGACAAAAGGTTGGGTTATAAGTGTGTATGATAGGAAACTAGAATGTAAAACCTTCATAGACAGTGTCTTATGTGAAAGGATAAACTAATTGTAATCTACCTATTTGTACAAAAGGAGACAGAATGGCTTATTTTCAAAGAGAAAAACTATTTAAAGGGACATACGTGGGACATGCTTTCCCCAAAAATACACCAAAACACATATATTATTATGCTCTTATGATACCAATGCCATGTAATTACAAGTTACTAAAAATGAATTGTACTTTTGCAAAATCAAACTAGCTAAAGTTTGACACCGACACTTTCCACATATTGTAAATCATTGAATAAAAGACAACTAGGATTAACCTTTTTTTTAATGAAACTATAAACTTTACAAAGAATTCACTTTTGTAGTGGTGAATTTTTCCAACAATATAGAATTTTAAAATAAATGTGTTCTCAAAAACTTTGTTTGAGGTCTACAGGTAGATAGGATTCTGGGATTATTTAAAAGGTAGGAATAAGGTCTATTAAATGTTGTAAACAAATAATAAAGAAAGATTGAAGCAACGCATGAACCACACATAGGGAATTGCTATTAACATAAGTGCATTAATTGTGCTCGCACATGTCATGTTTCGGATAATCTAGGTCCTTTCTCAATGTCCGAAACATATTGTGTGTGAGCACAATAAATGCACTTATGTTAATAGCAATTCCCTAAGTTCATGCTTTGTTTCTTTACTGTGTCCTGGAAGAGACATAGGAGCAACCAGAGACAGTAGAGGCTGTGTGGGTATCTTGACCTCTTTGTATTTTAAATGGAGTACTTGTCCCCCTTTACGAGGAAAGCAATATATTGTAGGATGTTTGTTGCCAAGGGACATTGCTTGCTTTGTGATTCTGCTACAGGCTTTTCAGTTAAATGTTCCTCTATGTAAAACAAAGGGTGATTTGTAACATTATGGATGCAAGGTTATCTAATATTATTTATGGTATGAGAGGAGTAGCTTTTTGTTATTTTAAGATCAATACTTCACCTGCAGCCAGTACAACTGGGCTCGTAAACTTCTTTGGTGAGGGGACTGCTTAAGTTCCATGAAGATTCCCGATGTAAAGTGCCTTCTGATAATGCATCGTATAGGCAAATGCATTTCCATTGGAATTTTGCTGAAACTAACCTACATATAAAGAGGCAAGACATGCTTATTGTTGTACAGTTGAAGTATTTAAAAGGCATGTCCACCATTTAATAAATAGCCACTTTCCCCTTTTTTCTAAGCAGATATTTAATAAGTAATGCCCCTGTTCTCTTCCTTTCTGGTAGAGGTTGCTACCACCTCCCACTGCTCAATGAGCTTTTAAGAACATGAGCTTGTACAGAGGAGGCAGCAGGGGAAAGAAAGAAGTCAACCACTAGCTATCAGCAGTAATAATAAGGGCAATAATCTAGCTAATAGTAACCTAATAATGTGCTGAATATATTGTTTGAAATACCGGGCAGGTAACCGACATATGACCATTTTTTGTTTTAAAGGTGGGCATTCCTTTTAAGAAAAGTACAAAATTGCAGATCCTTTTACCTCACCTCAAAGTTATTATCTAATGTAATCCATCCTGATTCTTTTTCCTTCATATATTTCTCATAGGCTTTTTCCAGCTGTATAATTTGTTTTTGGTTAAAGGGTTTCCATTTCTGCTTTGGCTTCATTTCCCATATGATGCCAGAACTAAAAGATCAAAAAAGGGATAAAATCCATAATAACAATTTAGAATAGAATAATAATACTTTTAGGGCAAGGCCATTTATAGTTCCCGACTATTTACATAGAAAGAAGTAAAAGGGTATGTATAATCATCTTAATCTAAGTGTAAATGTACACTAAGGTGTACCTTTGCAATATCGCCAAGATCTGCCCTTTTCTCTCTTTCTACACTACTAAAATGCTCATCGATGCCCTTATAATCTCCTGTCTCGACTACTGTAACATTCTACTGCTTGGACTCCCGGCCTCTATCCTCTCCAGTCTATCTTAAACTCGGCAGCTGGGATCATCTAGCTCTCCTCCAAAAGAGAACCCACAACTTCGATACTTCAGTCCATAGGGTGGCTTCCCATCAAACAAAGAATCATATTCAATACCCTGCTTTTAACCTTTAAATCCCTTTGCTCTACTGCACCTCCCTACTTATCTTCCCTCTTGGTCCCTTATGCTCCAGGCTGTGCCCTTCGCTCCTCGCAAAAAAAACATTCTCTCTTGCTGCTCCCTACCTCTGTATCCCCCCCTCCCTTTCTTAATCGACTACTCCTTTCATCTGACCAGACTATCTATCTGTGAGGGCAAACAAGGTTAGTAACCACTACCAAAAACCATTGGGAGAGGAAAATTACCCATCATACAAATTACATATGAACTTTCACAATTCCAAATACAGCAAAACTGTACACAGCAGAAGAGTTTATGAAAATAGGACACTTGACTGACAGTTGAAATGTAAGATGTTTTAAGAGTAAATATCTAAAGAAATAGGGGACATATCAACAAACAAAAATTGTAGGAATTTGGGAAGAATTATAATGGGCTATTCGAAAAAAAAAAAAAAAATCACAATGTAGATACCCTTTAACACCCCTGGCAAATACTTTCCTATGCCAAAGCAGGGATTAAAGGGTAAACCCATCGCAATCTAAAATTTATAAGCAACCCCCAAATCCCAAGACTACAATACTTACAATGTGCAAAGACATTCCTGAAGACAGCTATTCCTACAAATTTTTGTCACTGCCCCCCCCTTTCTTCTCTTTGGTTCTGCTATGTAGAGCAAGTCTTGAAATGTAATAACCAATGACTGTTGCTCCCCGAGGTTCCTCCTCTGTGCATGTGCAAGCATGTAAAAGGGCTTGTACAAAGGAAACAGCAACAACTCTATAGAAGGGGATCGTCATGTATGGTAGCTCTCTTCAGGAACGTCTTTGCCAAATGTATGTAATGAGATCTTGGGGTATGTAGACTGTTACTGAAATCTAAAATGTATTAATTTAAATATGTTTTAGCTAAGGAATTTATCTGGGTTAAGAAGTTGCAAAATATGTCTTTTCAACTATATTATAATAAACTTTGCCAACCATTCCTATTGATAAAAACTAGTTTCTCCAGGTTGCTGATATTGTGGGTAGAGAATTAGATTACCTGGTGATTCCTACATAGGAGATTTCTTGCTTATTATCATTGTTGACAAGGGACAGGCCAAGACTGTGGATAGAAATCGTTAATTCTTGATCAGGCTGCTCCATTTCTTCTGCTTGACGAGCTTTAGTGACTACAGCTACATCTTCTGTAAAAAGTAGAACTCTCTGACGCCCATCAAGAAAGGAAACCCAATGTATTTGGATGTTTTGATTGTATGCAAACTGGCCGCTTTCATCCTGAGAATCATCAAAACATTTATAATCCACAATTACTAACCTGTACACTGTACTGTAATAAGGGTAATGCAAGTTTAAACATCACATAAAACTCTATTGTGCCAGAAAACAACTGTAAAGTTTAATGTTTGCATAGTCATGAACTTATAGTTTGTGTACTCAAGGGTGCTGCTCCGTGTTTAATTAATACAACCATCCAGCAAACAATAGAGAAATGCACACTACATGAAGATGCTTAATACATTTATTTGCGAATCACATGCAACGTTTCGGAAATCACCTTGTCCCCTTCATCAGGGGACACACCTCCTCTTTATTGTTTGCTGGATGGTTGTATAACTACGGTCCTAAGGTAGAGGACGTTGGAGAGTTGTCCTATGATGGCCATACACCACATAACATACTGTACCTCCCGACATTTCTGTAATGTTCCAACTACTGCCTTATCAGATCATTTTACAGTCAACATCAAATTGCAAAATGAATGAGCCAGGACAGAAAGCATTGTGGGAATGTTGTATGGTAAAATGCCGGGCTATTCAGATATTTGACAGATTCAACAAATGAACATTAAATCTATCAAATGTCGAATAAATGTATGGACAATATTTGTTACATAGATCATTTTGGATTAAAGTAAGACAAAAGTCCACCAAATTCATCCCCTCTATGCAAAACCGCCATCTACATCTGTACAGACTGCGGCCCTTTTCCACATACTACAGCAAATGCCATAAACATAAATACACACCTTTTTGTCACTGGATAGGCCCTGACAGACCCTTTTGTTTAATTAATTTTTATTATGATCCCACAATTGGTTTTATTGAAGAACAGGAGGTAAATGAGCTGTGTCTTACCTGGCGTTCTTCAATAAATCCTGCAGGAGCCGGGAGAGAAGTTAAGGTACTTACCCGTTCTCTGGCTCCTCCTCTGTGTAGCCCGACAGGTCCAGACAGACTTAGTATGCTATGCGCTTGCGCAAGTGCAATGCGCATAGAATATAGAGTCCATCGGGACCTGTCAGACTACGCAGTGAAGGAGCCAGCATAAGACACAGCTCCTTAACCTCCCGTTTTTCAATAAAACTAATGGCAAAAATTTTTTTCCAGTGCAGATACACTTTAAAGATGGCACTGAAGACTGGCAGAATCAGTTTTCTTTGGGCTGGTGCTCCTCACAGAAACAATATTGGGAGGTAGGAATAACCAACTCAAGTACTTCTTTTAACTGTGTTTTTTTTTTTTTTTTTTTTTTTTTAAACTTACACGATATACACACGATAGTTCTACTTTAAACGGGGGAATGTATATTTATTACCAACCTTCAGAAGGTCCAGTTCTCCAGTGTTTGAGGCACATTTCCAGTTTAGCTTTCTGGTTCCTGTTGGATCAACCCAGGCAAAAAGTCGTGTCTGCCCTGGGCATAGTTCTCTCACTACATTAGTTCCACTGTAAATTAAAAAATTACAGCATATGGGAGAGGGAAAACACAATGTTTAGTTTGACTAAGACAGTGCTAAAATCTCAGGCTCTATTTCAAGTTTATTCCATTTAACTAACCTCTGGTTGTACTGTACTGTAGAGCAATGTGTGTGATTAATGATGAGACCAGGAGCAGCCCCTTCATAGTAATCAGAGAATGTTATGACTACAGAATGATCAGCAATGCTGACATCTACTATGATGCCTGTATTCTGAAAAAAAAAACCCCAAAAAACAGACATGCTTTAATACAATTACCATTGCTTTTAAATATAATTGTATTAAATAACCCCATTGGTCAAGTCAGTCTCTCATACCATACTCTCCATACTTAGTAGAGTGCCATTGTCTTGTTTGTTGATAAAAAATGGGTTGGATGTACTCTCACATCCAATCACTCTCACGCATAACTTCCCTGACAAATTTTCAGGCCAGAAAGGGAGGCACTAGAATTTAAAAGAAAAAAGTAAACAACAAAATAAGCAAAGAAAACAGAGAACATAGAAAATGCCCTTGCAATGCTTAAACTCTTGCTAAAGAGCAAGAGTATAAAGCAAGATTTGGAATAAGGCAAAAATACAAAGTATGAGCTGCATTTTGTTAAGAACACATTGAGGTTTGTTTCACAAAGCACATTAGCAAGTACGAAGATTGCCTCTTGTTGGGCTATTTCTAGCATAGTTTACATACTCAACAAGATTGAAATGAAATAAGTAATCAAACAAAGGACTATTTGCATTGATTTTTAGAGAATTTAAAGTATTAAGGAGAGCACTGCATGTAAGACAGTTGCCATTAAAGGGACAATAAACTAACTGTTTTCAATGGCTGCAAGGTGGATAGCTTATTCCTATTGTACCTCCCTGTGAACAATAGAACTAACTCTATGCAGTGTTAAACCTACCTGTCAGCGCTCCACTTGTTGCTTTTTAACAGCGAATATCTGCGCTATCCCGACCTGCCTCCTATTTTTTCTTTACTAAAGATGTACATGCGCAAAAACAACCCACTGATCAGATGTTAGAAGCACCATGTGGTTTGCTGGTAATCATAACTTCCTGTTAATAATAGATTCACCTTGCAGCTATTGAAAATAGTCAGTTTAGTGTGCCTTTGAGACCTTTATTTTATAGGGCATGTCTACCCCAATATCACAATTTGCACATAGGTAGAAGACCCCTTAACTCCTAGGATGCATTATACTTATCTTGCTCAGTTCTGCTTCTAGAAGGAGAAATCTGTTGTGATGTCTCCGCATTCCTTGATAGCAGTTCCAGCCTCTTCTGGGTTCCGTCTTCAGCCATTGCCGTGAAAGGCGATGTCGCTGCCAATGACTGCAGTGTATTCCCTAAACTTTTACTCCTCAATGCTGCAAATGCTCAGTGAGCTTGCGCGAACCTCTGAGCTATTGCAGAGTTGATGAGAAGGAGAGATAGCGCACATATGGAGTCCTGCAGGATATCTCCTTCTAGAAGCAGAATTGAACAAGCAGATCAGAAGGTTTTCTTCTACCTATGTGCAAATTTTGATATTGGGGGTAGACATGCCCTTTAATACTTGGACAAAACTTAAAAATCCCTACTTAACAGCACCTTTTAAATTATATTAGAAAGACTGATTGTGTGTTAGAAATGGTCAGTGTACCTCTGATGAGGATATATAATTCCATTTGAACTCTGGCAGACTGCCATCAGCTGCAATTTCTCCCACTTCAAGCTCCAGAATGCTTTTGTTCACAAGAGTGTAAAACGGAGTCATTGTGATGATCCGAGTCAGATTAAAACTGCTCATTTTTATGTTCACACCAACCTTGAAAACCAAAAAATGATTCAGAATACAGAGAGCAAGAACAAGTTTTTAGTAAAAGCACATAAGGTTGCTAGAGAACTGGCCTAACAATAGGCATAATAAAACGGTTACCCCTGTAGTTGTAGGTTAGTACGGCTATATGCCTGACTATGTTATTTTACTACTAGAAATCAATGAAAGTGACAGAGGTGTGCCTCCGAATTTTGGAATTTTTTCACTAGTATAACTTACATTTTTTTATGTTTTACTCTAAAAACATCTTCTATGGTAAAAATATTGGTGCAGTCAATGTAGTGTATCTTATCATTACATTAATTATAATAATAGGAGCTTGGTTGAGAGCATCATAAATTATGGTCTTTTGGCCTGGCACGATGATGGTATAAGTAGTGACCCAAAGCTTATTCAATAGATTGTTAAGCCGGCAGGGCCGGATTTACACCTCAGGAGCCTGTAGGCTCATAGAGCCTGGTGCCCTTAGCCCCACCCCTAAACACAGACCACACCCCTAAACCACAAACATTTTCTCTTTTTTGGGGAAGAAAATAGACTATAAAGGGGTTGGATTGGTGGGGGGAGATTGATAGCCGCCCCTTCAACCTCAGTCGCCCCTAGACGCGTGCCTAATGGTAAATCCAGCCCTGTAAGCAGGCGCAATATGTGATTGGAATGGAGTTACCTACTGTTGAATCCTTATTTCATTAGGCATAGAAAAAAAGAGGGTAAAAGAAAATAGAAGAGACCGCTTTCACCCTAATTATTCTGACTTCTCACTCCTTCCATCTTTTAGAAGTTTTTACTGTAAAACCAGTCGTTTTAGGAACAGTTTTTATCCTTCCGCTGTACGCTTTATAAATTCAGTGTTGTAATATACTGTGCAATTTTTTGTACTTGTTACCTTTTGTTATGTAAGAACTATGAATTTTC
Organism: Hymenochirus boettgeri; assembly: GCA_019447015.1. Classification (NCBI taxonomy): domain Eukaryota; kingdom Metazoa; phylum Chordata; class Amphibia; order Anura; family Pipidae; genus Hymenochirus; species Hymenochirus boettgeri. The sequence goes on along the minus strand of CM033471.1, from coordinate 171,052,962 downwards.
GCTGACTCTGTACAATGTGACAAATAAATCGAATCTGAATTATAATCAAATTTGAGTACAATAGGCACAAAAAATAGTACAAAAAAAAGTCACGTTAAGTCTTGATAAATCCCTGTTAAGACATTAACGGAACTTTAAGACCCAATTTTGCGATAGTGGCTCTCGGTACATAGCCCCAAAAGCTTCCAAATGTAGCTGTATTTTCTGCTTATTCAGTATTGGCGCACTGGGTAAGGCACCAGGTTTAAAAATACAGAGTTCAGAAGGTCACAAGTTCAATACCACAGACTTCCCTTTATATTTTGTTTCCATTATGTTGCTAAAAGATTCTACATGTATCAGTGACATGTATTGTATCTGTGTTAGCCTAGAGGTAAGAGCTCTGCTTTTAACAATACAGAGTAAAGGTTTGTCCCGACCCGTGAAGCACGATATGTCCGAATGTTCGCTTCGCCCAATAATCGCCCCGTGTATGGGTCCTTCATCGGCCGAAACAGCCGTTCGGTCAGGGATCGTTGCCCGAACAACCGGCCGTTTCGGCCGATAAAGGGCCCAGAAACAGGGCGATTATCGGACGAAACAAAAGTTTGTACACATCGTGCGTCGCGGATCGTGACCCGCAATCGCACGTTTACAAACCTTAAATCTATGATTTGAAGGTTCTATTCCCCAGACTTTTATTTTTTTATTTTTGCTGAAATATTAGTATTCCTTTTCTTACATCCATGCTATCTATGAAATACACTGCAAAGATTAAATTTTCTCTTTGTATGAAAAGTAAAGGATTATATCATTGTTAAAGGAACTGTAAACTCAGTCTTTGCAGTCTTTGCCCTCCGTTTGTATTATTCACAGGGAGGTGAGAACTATTATTCTCACCTCCCTGTGAATAATATTTTGCTCAGGGGACCTGGAACTTACCTTCGCTCCGCTCCACTCGCAGCCGCTTCTTCACTGCACAGCTGTTCTCTCCCGATTGCGCGCCCTATCTTTTGTATTGGCGCGCATGCGACTAAGATAGGGCACGCAGTCGGGACAGAGCGGCTGTCAGTGAAGGAGCGGCTGCGAGTAGAGCGGAGCGAAGGTAAGTTCCCTTTATGAAAATAACATTTATGTTATTTTCATAAATCACCCAATGGCCACAGCAAAGAGAGTTGTGAAACAGCTTGTATGTTTGTGAATGTGCTCTGTCTATTGGGAGAAAGTTGTCTGGAGACTTTAGTTCTCCTTTAAGATCACAGTTGTGCTATGAGAAAAATTTGCAAATATCTCTGTCCTCCGTGGGTGGGCTACTGGTCCGCACTCCTCGATCTGGCAAGAATTTTCTTGGTCACCAGGTTTAAACTTTATTATAACATTTAAAATCTATCACACAATCAGTAACTTGCCTGACGCGTTTCGAGCGGTACTGAACGCTCTTACTCATAGGCTACAGCATGTCATATCCGTTACAGCTATTTATACTAGAATACATAGACACGCTCTCCTCTGCTGTTCACGAAAGGGAACTGACTTTGTTACATTGTATATGTTTCCCAAACAGTGTGTAACATATTAGTTAATTAGTTGATACAAATAGATCTGCTGTTAACTCTTAAGATGCACAATAAAAACTGCTTTTTGTTGTGAACCAAATCAATTAAAACATTAACCATACAAAATTAAACAAATGATGGTGTGATACAATTCTTTTACAGTTATCTCTCTCATAATAATACAACCGTATCATAGTTCCTTATTATATCTTAGTTACATATATTCTATTGACACCCAATTCGCACACATCTTCTATGTTGCCCCTCTCTATCAGATTACTAATTATTTCATATCAATTAGTTGAATTAATGAATTCATATCAATCTATTACATACATCATTAGAAATCAATTTCTATTACCAGTTGTACTCTTTATTTAACCCATATAGCAATTAATGTCACATATCATGTTTAAACCCTGTGGGATCCTCGTTTTTAGTTCAAATATCCACATTACTTCCTTTTTACGTAGAAGCTTAACTATCTCTGTTCCTACTGTCTCTTGATACCCATTGAATAGCTTGAACTCCTAATTTATTGATTTGATTATCATTACAGTTGGAAAAAATGTCTTGCTATGGGACTCTTAATATTATTCAATTTGATATCCCTAATATGTTCTCGGACTCTATCCTTAAGTTTTTGTGCCGTGCTCCCCACATATTGTGCTTTACATTTTAAACACGTCAATAAGTATACTACATGTGTAGTGTTACAATTGATATAATATTTATTACTGTATGTTCTCCCTGTAACTGAACTGTTAAACATTGATCCTTTACTGATATATTTGCATGTGATGCATCTGGTGCTTCCACATTTAAAGGTCCCTTTTGTAGTTAACCAATCTTTTGTTGGGATTTTTTCCCCTTTGATTTCACTTGGGGAGAGTAAATCCCCCAAGTTCCTAGCTCTTTTGGGTATACATTGTATCCCATTTTCCAGCGCTTTTCTTAGACCTACCTCCTCATGCAATATCGGTGTGTATTTTTTAATAATTTCAGTTATTTGATGGAACTGAGGACTATATGTTGTTATAAATTTCAATTTCTTACTGTTTTCTTGATTTTTTGTTAATGAAATTTCTGTGACTTTCTTTGTTCTTATTCCTATTTTCTGATCACTCTCTACTTTATTCCTTGCTCTTTTTAAGTGTTTTTTGCTGTATCCTCTCACCCTTAATCTTTTTGTTAGGTCATCCGCTGCTTTTACATAATCAGTCTGTTTTGAGCAATTTCTCCTAAGTCTTGTATACTGTCCATATGGTATAGATTTTATACATGTATTGGGATGACATGACTGTGCACTTAAAATTGTATTTTTAGCTTGGGGTTTCCTATATGCTTTGGTGTACAGATGATTATCTTGTCCATAAATAGTTATATCTAGGAAATCCACTGTCTGACCTCCAAAGGTATATGTAAATGTGAGGTAGAAATTATTATTATTTAGCTCCTTTAGTGTCTGATTGAAACTCTCTTCTGTGTCTTTCCATATCCACAGCATATCATCAATATATCTGCCGTGGAAGGCCAGTGGGGGGGGGTGGTGGTGGAGGCGAATGCCTTGTGATGGTAAAGGCATGTTTCTTCCCACCACCCCATATATAGATTGGCGTATGTGGGAGAAAATTCCGCCCCCATCGCCGCCCCACATACTTGTATGTAATACATATCACGGCCTTTAAAATAATTATGCTCTAATAAATAATATAAGACCTCTATGATGTAATTTTTCCACTCAGTGGAATAGACGCTGTAATTATCTAAATGATATTGTATAGCTTTTAAACCTTTTGTGTGAGGGATGTTAGAATAAAGGGCAGTAACATCTATCGTAGCTAGATTATCCCCTGATGTCCAATTTTGGCTCTCTATTCTTCTAATGGTGTCTGTTGTATCTTTTAAGTAGGAGTGTAATCTTTTAACAAACGGTTGAAGGACCATGTCTACTAAGTTTGACATGCCTTCATTAATTGACCCTATTCCAGATATTATGGGTCCACCCTTAACCGCTATATCTTGTTTGTGTATTTTAGGGACATGATAGAAAATGGGGATAATTGGATTATCTGGTAATAATGCTTTGCCCATTTTCGAACTAAGGAAGCCCAAAGCTATTCCTTCTTGTACTAGTTTTTTCAGTATTTTTCTACATTTTTCTGTGGGATCTGTTGATAGGGCCCTATATGTGTTACTATCACTTAGTTGTCTGTTTCTTTAAAATAATTTATTTTATCCTGTACTACCACAGACCCTCCCTTATCTGCTTTCTTTATTACTTTTGTGTCGTCCTTCCTTAGATTAATAACAGCTTCTCTTTCTGCTTTTGTTAAGTTAGTCCTCAATTTATGTATATATTGTTTCTTTGTTCTGTATGTATCTAGGGATTTTTCGTATAAGGAAGTCAAATCCTGTTCTACTTGCTGTTGAAATCTGTCTATACAGCTAGTTCTTAAATGTACTGGATAGAATGTTGACTTATATTGGCATCTATCCTCTAAGGTTAGAGGATCAATGCCCAAATATTTAGGGCCAGGTCCATTTATCTCGTTAATTTCTGACAATATTTCTAAATCATGTAACACTTTTTGATCTTCTTTATTGTGTGGATCCAATAAATTTATGTTGTTACTGAAAATCTCATTTGGATCCAATAAATTTATGTTGTTACTGAAAAATTTGCATTGCCAAGTGCGCCACAATCTGAAAAAGTTTGAAAACCACTGCACTATAGGACTGTTCACCTAGAGCCTCAAAGAATTAGTTGTAGTACATAAAATAATAAGTTATAGTACATAAAATCTCCTTAAAGGTTAAATCTGTATACTCTAAGCTTGCAAGATGCAACCTGGGGTGACGATGGCAGTAAAAAGTACACATTCAGGAAAAACTTACCAGATATTCCATTTTCCCAGCGGGGCATTTTACACAGCCATAACTTCCAACCGTATCCAAAGAAAACCCTGTTGACCAGGAACTTGTCGATATACATAACTGAATCTGTATTAGGTAAAAGCAAAAACTGGTCATTATTTTTTTGGATAAGATTATTCAATATTTCATTTAAAAAACAAACTACCTTGCAAATAAGCATTCATCTACTAGCTTGTACCGGATCTCAAAGTGTGTATAAGCAAGGGATGTTGAGTACCTTTACTTATAATTCAGTCACAAAAACATGCATTGTGGGTTTGTAATTCGGGTAAAATACCTGTGCTTTTTGGGTAGGGATTATTAATTTTTTTACAGTTCTAGAACTTTATTGGATTTGCAAATAACTTAGAGATTGTTATAATGCTTAGATTTAATTTTATTTAGGAAACATGTTAACAATGATTGCAATTTTAAATTCATGAGTACCTTATTCTTGCTGAAAATATTTTTCTTCTTGAATGAAAAGAGAATAACATCTCTAAAGTCAGAAGGGTGCTTCACATGGATGTCCTCTGCCCTATACTGAAGGATACGTGATGTTTTATTAATTATCCAGTATGGGCTGAAAACGGACAACACTATGCGGTTGTCAATGTACCTCACATGCACTGAAAGGTCAACTGTCATAAGTTCTGAGGTGTCTGCAGTAAAACACACAAGGAAAAATTCAGGGAGTCCCTCATGAACTCGGATGTGGCCATTCCAGTTCTTGCCTTGATACTTTATCAGAACAATTTCCATAATTTCCCCACTGTTCCGAGCCTGAAGAACATCTGAGGAACTGCCTTCTGACAACTCTTGTGCTTCTGCTGTCCCCTATAATGTGTGAACACCAATAAAAAAAAATCAAGCAATGTATTATTGTATTGTATATTATCTTTCTCTGTATCAACATGTTTCTATATATAATTACCCAAATGCAAACACCTCCTTTGCAAGATCTGTAGCCCATGTTCTGCAAAAGGCTAATTTTCACCTATATCTTTTTTTTGAACAATAAATCCTTACAGGGTAGGCACTGTAACATGTGTCCTCTTAAGGGGAGGTTCTGATGAATATTTCCTGTATATTTACCTAGCAATTGGTTAAATAATTTGTTAGTACTGAGGTAGCATATAACATTTGACTTTAGGGTGCCCAGTACATTTTTTAGTTTTATGTGATGTTTGTGCATATGGGGGTGTATTTGTGCCTATAGAGTATGTTGTTGTATAGGTACATGTGCATGCTGGAGTATGTGCATGAGTGTTTAATGTTGTAGTTGAGTGTATGTAAATTTGTGTCTGTAGAGGTGGGAGTATACAAGAGAATAAAATACAGAAGTGAAGTTTCCAGCTCACTGCATAAAAGCCCATCCTCACAATATATAATTGAATGCTAAATCAGATTAATCAGACAGCTTCAACCGACAATCCATGTCTAAACAATATGATTATCAACTCTTTGGCCTCATTTCCCCAGTGCCACAATTGCCTCCGTGTCAGGTATTTAAAGGGTATGTCCACCCCCAAACTAAATGTTAGTATCTGTCTGGAAATAGCTATAAACCTCGACCTTGCAAGGCTTATAGCAATGACGTGTCCCCCCAAATGTACTTACCAGCCTTTGTTCCCACAACGCCTTCTGCTTAACTCCCGTGCCTTTTTCCGTGCATGGAAGTTAAGCAGGAGGGTCTCGACCGGCATACGCTCCTGTGATTGGCTAAGGACAGAAATGCGTGGGGGGTGGAGGAGGAGAAAGAGGTGCAGGGTTGACCGATTCTTTTAAGAATCAAGGGTTTGATGGTATATTTATAAATCATTATACAGGTGGTTTAGAAATTAAAAACCAGAAACAAGCACAGCTAGTAATGAAATCTTAAAACATTCAAATAAACAGTATCAAATGCAGATATATTTAAGCAACAATTTCAATAGTTCAAAAGAAAATCCCTGTAGTATTACCTCAAGCAGAAATCGGAGGGAATATGGTAAAAGATTTCTAACTGTCAAGGGTGGATATAGATTGATAATGTAGGCTGGATCCCATTCCTTCTCCCCATTGTTGGAAATGAAACCGATTTGATCAGGTTCTGCCGAGCAATTTACCATCAGTGGAAGAAAGTTTTTTTCAGATGCTGGGCACTGTAGGGTGCATCTAACTTCACTTTTTCTGTGCAACATTTCTTTCCATGTGATGTAACACGTGGATTCCTTAAATTGTCCATCTAGAGCACCAACAGGTTTCAAGAACAGCTGACACCTAAGGATGTTGCAACAGATCCATCAACAGTAATCTTGTTTTTTCTACAAGGAACTGCAGTCTACTACTGAATAGAGATAGATACTTAAAGATTTATAAATTGTTAGTGGCAACATTTTTTTTTTTTTAGTTTAAATTTAATGGCAATACAACATGTAGCTTCTGCTACTGAAATGTACCTGTAGGAATCCAGAGGTACATGGAACTCTTCATCTTGCTTTGCTACTCCAATAGGTTCCAGTAACTTGGCATTTGCCACAAACTTATAGACTTCAAATGGTATGGAAAAATGGTTTTTGATCTGAAAAAAATGCAAATCATTGTACATTATAATATAATATTTTAATTATATTATAATAATTAACAACATGTGTACATCTAATAAGGGTTAAAGGAGAACTAAACCCAATTTTTTATACTCCAGAATCTGAAAACAACCCCCCTAAAAACCCCAATAAGCTATAAAATGCCACTTCAGTAAATTGTATTAAAGTAAATGTAAGCCTGTTAAGAACTGGATGAAGTGTCTGTGTGTGTGTATGTGCAGTGTCAGACCACACCTCCTGACCTCAGTCACATGATTCCTTGCTTTATCTGTCCTGGAAAAGGATTGGCTAGAGATTATTAATGGGTGTGACCAACTGTAACAAGTTTGTGCCATAGCTAAGGACTGAGCATGTGCAGAACATAATGGTCGTTGACCAAACTGTCTGATACTAGAATGTTGTGAAGTAAAGCACAAACCATATGTTATTAAGGTAAATTTCCCAGCGCCTGTATCAAAATGAGAGGTAAGACACAGATTACTGGGTTTATATCAAGGTGTTCTGCCTTCTGGTTCAGTGTTGTTCTGTGGCTTTAGTTGCCCTTTAAGCCCAGCCAACCATGGAATTCAGTTGTGAAGATTTATAACTGGCTATTTGTATATTTCTGGCCTTGTATTGTACTGTAGTTACCGGACATGTGCTTTGTTTTTTTAAATTGACCATTACTAGAAACGATAATTCTTCCCAACCATCACTGTGCTATTTATTAGTTGATCTGTCCCCTATTTCATTAGATATCCAATCTGAACCATCCTACATATCATTTGTCAATCTAGTGCCTAATTAGTATAAACTCTTCTGCAGTGTGCAATTTTGCTGTAACTGGAATGGTGACAGTTGGTATGCTGCCTCATAGTGATTAAAAAGGCTGCTTGCCCTTATAAAAAGTCTGGTCAGATGGAAGGAGGTGTTGGTTAAGAGAAGAAGAGGGGATAATGAGCAAGATCAAAAACTGGATTGAGGACACGCAGCAAAACACCTCAGAGAAAGGGCTACTTGCATGTTTTAATTTAAAAATAAAGATGAAAAAAAAATTTCATTTTTTTTCATTGTAGTTGCCCTTTAAGACTGTCAGAATAAATTACAATAAATTTTACAATGTAAAATTCTCATAACTTTCTCATCAAGTGAATGATTGGATGCAAAACTGCCTTGGATATCCAATGTAATATAAAGTGTGTATGCTTTCCTCTTTTCTCTTTATGTAATTGCTAGTTACAAAAGCATGCCTCTTAGACCAGTGCTATTGGCACCTAGTATTGTGCCCTTATGATTGCTGATAACTACAGTAACATGCATCTTTTCACTGTCTTTTTAAAAGATCCTGAGAATATTAACTGTAAAGAGAAAAAGATTCACATACTGATTGGCCAAGTGAACTATTTCATGAATAAAGCTTTTTATTTATTCTATTATGTTTTATGTGGCTAATTTATGGCTCATTTTGTCCCCAAAAAGGTTTTTCAACATTTTGGTATTTTATTGGGCTTGTCATTTTAGCCAATGCAGAAAGTGTAAATAACATGTTAAACACCTGATAATTTAAATACAAATTAAACAATAAAACTAGAAAGAGCGAGCTTGTGAAGGTTCTCATTCATCTCATTCATCCAATCGAGAAAGCCAGTTAGATGACTAGCGAAACATCTTCAAGAACTAAATACAACAGATAGAAAGAACGAGATGGGATCCATATAACAAAACAGAATAAGGCCCAATAGACAAGAGATATTTTGGTCTGATTTACTGGCCAGTGAGATATTTTGGTTGATTAAGTCGAAATACTAATGCCAATTGTTACTGAAACCAACCCATCTGGGTCATATTTTAGTCCAATTTGCCAAATCCAGGTAATTTTGGGTGATTTGACTTGATTGTTTTTATCTTACTGTCCAAACGGTTTATTGATCGGTAGTCTTTCAGTCTGAAAGATGGAGTTAAAAAATTGAGTAGACTGTATTCCTGTTCCACAGCTTTATCCCTTTATCTTTTACACTAAAAAAGGGGACATAAGGGAACCAAGAGAGAAGATAAGTAGGGAGGTGCAGTAGAGTGAAGGGATTTAAAAGGTTAAAAGTAGGGTATTGAATATGATTCTTTGTTTGATGGGAAGCCACCCTATGGACTGAAGTATCTGGGTTGCAGGTTCTCTTTTGGTGGAGAGCGAGATGATCCGAGCTGCAGAGTTTAAGATAGACTGGAGAGGAGAGAGATGAGAGGCCAGGAGTATAAGTAGTAGAATGTTACAGAAGATGGGAGATTATAAGGGCATGGATGAGCATTTTAGAAGTGCAGAGAGAAAAGGGTGGATCTTGGCAATATTGCGAAGGAGAAAACAACAGGTCCTAGCGACATTGTTAATGTGATGATGGAAGAAAAGAGAGGAGTCAAAGATAACTCCAAGGCAGCGTGCAGATTCAACTGCGTTAATGACCATATTGTCAATAGTGATGGAGAAGGATGGACTAGGTCCCAGTTTAGGGGGGAAAATGATTATTTCAGTTTTGGATAGATTGAGTTTAAGGCGGCGGTGCGCCATCCAGGAAGAGAGAGCGCAGACATTTAGAGATTTTGGATTGAACTTCAGGGGTGGACAAGTAAATTTAGGTATCATCAGCATATAAGTGATACTTAAAACAAAAACTGATTATTTCTCCCAGAGAGATAGTGTAGAGGGAAAACAACAAGGGTTCTAAAACTGAGCCCAGATGGACCCCCACACTAAGCAAAACAAGAAAGGAAGTTTTATTAGCAAAAGAGACAGAGAAAGATCAGTTAGAGAGATAAGAAGACAACCACGCCGCAGCTTGATTTCGGATGCCCAGAGAATATAGAATCTGCATAAGAAGAGAGTGATCCACAGTATCAAAGGTAGCCAATAGGTCAAGGAGAATGAGGATCGAGAACTGTCCTTTGGCAGCTTGTAGGTCATTTGAGACTTTGCAGAGGGCCGTTTCAGTTGAATGACCCGGTCGGAATCCTGATTTTAATGGGTCCAATAAGTTATTAGCATGGAGGTATTTAGTAATGCGTGTAGAGACAAGATGTTCAAGGAGTTTTGATGCAAAAGTTAAAAAGGAGACAGGACGGTAGTTTGAGAGACAGGTAGGGTCCAGAGAGGGTTTTTTTAGAAGAGGTTTGGCTGGGGGGGGGAAGTATTTTAGTGCAGTGTCTGAGTAGGAAGGAGAGCATGGGATCAAGGGTACACATTTGAAGCGGCGAGGACAACAGGAGGTCGAAGACTTCAGAATGGGTGACGGGTGAAAAATTCCAGAACTGCAGGTGGTGGGGCAGGCAAAAGAAGGTGAGAGTTGTCCTGGGGTGAGGGGATTAGTGTACGGATATCCTCTATTTTATTTCTAAAGAAGTCTGCAAAATCCTGAGGAGCGTTAATGGAAGGAAGTGTGTCTGTGGAGGAGGGCTGCAAGAGAGTGTTAAAAAGCGAAAATAGAGGACTTGGGTTACTTTTGTTATTGTTTATAACTGAGCTAAAGTAGGAGTGTTTAGCTGCTGAAAGAGACAAATGAATGAATGACAAGATAAACTTGAAATGGTTAAAGTCCACCTGACTGCATGACTTTTTCCACATCCGCTCAGCTGCACGAGTACAGCAGCGTAGGAACTTGGTATCTGAATTGAGCCAAGGACGGGGATTAGCGGGGCGTCATTTGTGAGTTTGTAGGGGGGCAAAGGAGTCAATAGTAGTTGATAAGATAGAGTTATACAAATGTAATAGGAAATCAGGGCTAGAGTCAGACATGAGAGCAGCGAGGCTAGAACTGAGAGAGGAGGATAGAGCAGGAAGGTCTTAGAGTGGGAAGGAGTTACTAGCAAACTGAGAGAAAGAAAGATTTTTAGTAAAAACCAAGTCCAGGAAGTGACCATCCTTATGGGTGCTAGTTTTGGTCCACTGCTGGAGGAAGAAGGAGGAAGTTAGGTGGAAAAAGCGAGAAGGCCAGGATTTCCTAGCGTCGTCAATATGACAATTGAAGTCACCTAGAATTATAGCCGGACAGTCGGAGGAAAGAAAGATAGAGAGCCAGGTTTCAAACTCTGTAAGGAAAGTGGCTGGGGCTGAGGCAGAAGGGGGGTCTGTACACGACTGCTACTCGTAGACATAAGGGGTTAAAAAGTTGGACAGCATGGACTTTAAATGAGGAAAAAGCCACAGAGGGCGAAAGAGAAACAAGTTTAAAGCGGCAGATAGGGTTAGTTTAATGGCACACATTGCAATATTTGTGTCCAGCCCCAATTAGCATTACTCTGCTGGTATTTGGCAGTAACAATTCCCCCACATACATGTGAGAAAGATTTAAACTTAAAACTAACTACTAAGAATACATTTCTAAAAAATACATGTTGTTTTACAGTCAAACATATTACTTAAATAGCAAATGCATTATATGGACTTGTGCTTCTTTGTTCATTCATACAAATAGGCCCATGGATGGAATTGCGCAAAACAGAGAAAAATACTAAGAGCTGTCAAGGTGTGTAAAATATCTCTTTTAAGTGCACAATAAACATCTACAACTCACTTGTAAAGGGGATCTGATGATAATAACTTTGTTTCCTTCAGTCGCATCTATCTGCACAAGTATGGATACAGAATTCTCCTGTTGTGGGCTCCTCACATTGTATAAGCGTCTGGCTGTTTTGGTGATAGGGATGTCTGAAACTTCTGTATATCCATGAGGTACTGTGAGTACAGAACAGATGTTGTTTTAGACTAATGCCTACTATTACTGTAGGGTTGTATAGAACAAAACAATTATATTACCAACTCCAATAGTAAACATGGTGCTCTCCTGTCTGTGCATTGCGGAGAGTTTCCCTCTGTGTAACGGTTCCACACAACAAAACTCTAACTCAAGTGACTGTCCCACTTCAACATCATGAATATGGCTGTGCTTGGATGGACTGATTGTACGCATATTTGATGGATGCTGCACTATCATTGGAACACCAAGGGCATTTTTAATTGTCAGAGGAGCCCTGTCTTTCAAGTTGTATTCAAAGGTGGAGGCAGTTCCTTCAGAAAAAGCCTAGTTAAAGGAGGATGTAGAATTCATGTAGAGTAGCTACCAAGGTATCGTTTCCAATTTACAATTAGGGTTAATTTTTTTACTAAAGAAATACTAAAAAACAATTATGTTTACATTAAAAGGGCACCTAAAGTGAAAAAAACACATTGGCCCATTGGAAAGTTAAATTCATGTACTCTGTGCTGCCTTCCTCCTTCTGTGCTGCCTTCCTGACTTTGTTTTTCCATGGTGTCAGATCTCTGTGCAGCACTCCCCCCTTCCCCTCCCCGTTACCTCTCACTATGTCTCAACTCCGGCTAACTGACAAGATTATCATGTGCAGTAGGAGTTAGGGCATGTCCACCCCCAAAACTAAATTTAACCCACTACTGGCCCCACTCTGTACTGTATAAAATATCGTTACCTTACATCCCAGCTACAAATAGTTTCGCCCTGTCTGGTCCCCCCCCAAAGTTAAAAAAAAACTGACAACCAGGAGCCTGGCCACCAGTGAAATAGTTTCTGCCTCTGAGCTGTCCTCCCCTGATCTTTACTTACCGTCCCTCTCTCCTCCGGCGTTCTGAACTGCCGGCAGCCACGTCTGTGATTGGCTGCCTCTCAGCCAATCATAAACGCAGCTGCCGGTCCGGCCCCCTGCTTGCAGTTCTGTGCAAGCAGAAGGCCGGGCATTGCGGCAGAGAGAGGGAAGGTGAGTAACGAATGGGGGACTTTCTTACAAATATAATATAGCGGTTGGGGCTGGGGGAACTAGCCCTACAACATATACATTTTTTTTTTAAAAGGGGTGGACATGCCCTTTAAAAGATCAACATCCTGAAAAACACACCCACGCACAGTGGCCAATAGAAAGTAAGCTGTCCTGGACACACGGAAGAGAAGGGAGAACAGTAAAGTTACTACTGCAATACGTTCTCTCTCTTTGTGACCCATCATCAATCAGTTAAAGCTATGAAGAAGGGGTGTCAAGTGCAGCCTTATCTCTGCAGTCAAAGCTACATCATCCCCCTGCTAATGTTCTTATCTCTATGTTTGTGCAAACAGAGCAGGGAGGAGGGAGGGACTTGAGCAGGGAAGAGAATCATGTCACAGATTTGATTGACCATTAAAAGTAGTTGTATGTGTAAATTACCAATCCCACTTAAGGGTATGTTTGCTCCCCCGGCGCTTACCGGCAGTCTGACAGGTCCTGATGGACTTGTCTTTATGCGCATAGAAGGCAAGGTCCGTCAGGACCTTCAGACTAAGCGTCGGGAGAGGGAGGGAGCGAGCGGGTAAGTTTCTTACCTTCTCTCCTGGCTCCTGTTTGTTCTATTGAAGAACAGAAGGTAAGGCACAGCTCCTTTACCTCACGTTCTTCAATAGAACTGGATTCCTAAAGATCAATATTATGATGGAGAGATACCCTTTAAACTTAAAAGTACATGTAACTAAGCCAAATGATTTTCCAACTAATCACAGTCATAAGGATTATGTTTTTTTTCCCCCTTCACCCACTTCCTTTCCCTATTTTTTAAAAAATAAGTGGAGGAGTACATCTAAGCAAAAGAACTGTCTATCCCCCCTCCCTTTGCATATCGCACTTTCACTTGCACCATAACACAAAAGCGCAGGCTGAAAGCACAGATCATCTCCACTGCACATGCTTCCCACTCTAGCCGAGTCTCAGCTATTGGGATGGACAGGGCACAGAGAAGGGGGAAATGCACAGTAACTAGGAGTGAGCTAAACAGAACATGAGGAGATCTAGTCACTCTGGGAGCACAAAGGGATCAAGTTCCCGGCAGCTCTAAAAATATAGAATAGAATAAAAGCAAGTCATTTTTTGCTGTTTTGCTGCATACCCCAAATAGATCTCAGAGAGAACTAAACACAAGCTGATATTTTGGCCTGATCTATTACCTGGCATAGTATTTTGGTTAGATTGCCTGTGATTTCAGACATGGATGATGGTTCCAACCTTTTTTTTTTATTCAAAAACAGTTAGTCTGAACATTTAGACAAAAAAAATCATAGTTGATTGTGCAGTCTTTATTTGGCTGCCCGATCAGTCGGGCCAAAATATCAGCAAGCTTATGGTACATTGTTCAGTAATTTGTCCGATGGAATTATTCAGTTTATGTGTACCAAGCCATATATAACATTTTATTTAAAGATAAGAAACCATTCAGTGCAAAAATATACATGAAAAGTGAAAATAAGAAAGAGCTTTAAAATAACAAATATAAGCTTTATTCACCCTGACATAATGATTGATATGCTCTGCCCTACAACTAATTATTATCATGATTTGTAATGTTACCTGAAGAAGCAATTAAGACTTTTACAGGGCTGCAGACTCTTACCTTGGCTAAATTACTCAACACTACAAGAGTACATTTGGAAATGTTGCGTGGATGTTCATTGTCTCTTTGAATATATTTTTATAGCAGACTGGGGCTCCGGCAACACTAAAAGTCCTCTCCAGGAAGGAGACTTTGTCCATTACTGGGTATACTTCATCTGTAAAAAAAAAAAAAAGTATATTTTCTATTTTCAAGAAATTATAGAAAATACAGACAATTCACTATTACTAATTGATTTAAGTTTTAAGTACTAAAATTGATCTAAAATATCTGCTATGTAATATTAGCTGTTTGCCAATCCCTGCAGACGAGATTATATGCCAGTTGAAATTTCAACCCCCTTTGCAGTGTAATATTATGGAAGGAGGCACAAAGGTGGATGGATTGCATGCTCTAGTGAAATATGTTTCTACTGGTCAATCTTTTTGTACCAAGATAAGGCATACCAAAGCTGGGTACAGACATGTGATAGCCACACGACACCCAGGTCTTACCTGGTGGATCATCAATGACACTATCTCCTTTCTGAACAAACCTTAACAAAAGCTGGGTACACATGTACAGATTTCTGAAAGATGACAGACAGGATCTGTAAGATCCTGTCTGCCATCTTTCAAAGATCTGCATACACACAGTCCCGAACGTTCTCCTATGTGAGAACGCTCGGGACTGTGTGTTTCCATCGGCCACGCTAGACTCCTCTATAGGGAGTCTAGCGCGGCCGATGGAAATTTTCGGCCTTTCCCGAACGAGCGTTCGGCCGACCCGATCGTTTGGCGGCCGCGCGCTCGTTCGGGAAACGAACGTACACACGTAACGATTAAGCCCCGATACCGTCAGATCCGACGGTATCGGGGCTTAATCGTTAATGTGTGTACCCAGCTAAGGCATACATTGTTTTATCAACAGCTCTTTTATGATCCCAGTGCTTTTTCAGGCTCCCCAAATCGCCTATCTAAGGTGGATAGCATCAAATAATACTTTACAAAAGATGTAGGCGCATGTTTAAGGACAGTGTGAAGATTTAATTGCCTTAAATATGAATGCAAAATATTCCATGGAGACACCCTTCCTTCCCCACGTGAATTAAGGAATGAAAATAGTCACGTGCAGGTAATATTGTAGATATTTCACCTCAAATTTTAAATTCCATCGACGCTTTCCACCATCCACACGCTCAATTAAAGGTTCCCATATGGCATAGTTTTCATTGTAGTAGTGAACCTAGGGTAACAAAGAACAAGCTCTCTATATTTCTACATTAAACATTTTAAGGTGAGGATGAAAAACATTTTTTAACACGTTTTTTGCTAAATTATACCCCCAAACTACTGTTTACGGTTGTTTGCTATCTGTTTACATTTGTGATCTGCAAAAGGATTCAAGTAGCCTAGAGAAGGACCAGATTCTGCAGCAGATTTCTGTGATCAACAGATCTAGCGGATTTTGCGGATTTCTTCGAGCCATGTTGGAAAATTTTCAAATTCAAGTTTTCAAGGAATGTTAGAAAATTTTGTAAAAATTATACAGTAACTTAAACTTAAATGGCTCTGGAGCTGGGAAATGGTCTGGGGAACAGTCAATCAGATTCTTTCTGAAAGAAATGGGCAACAGATATCGGTTGATACTGTTACAGGAAAGTATCTGTCAATTGGCCCGAAATATCTGCCCGTGTGTAACTAGGTGCTCTTTAAAAAAAAGTAATTTTGTATTAGTTGCCTCAAGACTGTAAAATAAAAAAATTAAATATATATCAAATTTCAGTATGAAATGCTGTGCTTTAACTTCCTAAACTATTTGTGTCTTGATTGGGATCTCA
Source organism: Hymenochirus boettgeri (assembly GCA_019447015.1). Classification (NCBI taxonomy): domain Eukaryota; kingdom Metazoa; phylum Chordata; class Amphibia; order Anura; family Pipidae; genus Hymenochirus; species Hymenochirus boettgeri. Next base: position 171,036,717 of record CM033471.1, on the reverse strand, counting down.
AAATCTTTTCATACCTCTAATGCAGCATCTGCATCAACATTAATAAGTGATGACCAGTTCTTTACATTTGCTGAAAATGTTGATTCAAGTAGAAGCAACGGAACCGTGAGATGACCTAAACCACATTCCAAGGTAATCTGGACGGTTTTCACTTCCATCTCAAAATGTTCCTGTGTTTCTTTGTGCTTGTGGAATGTTTCTGTAGCTTCCTCAGCAGACTCTACTCCAAGAAACCAATTGCTACAACTATCTACAGCCTTTACGTCCCAGATATTACTATGTTCAGTGAGATGTTCACTTTTTTCTATCTCTTTAGGCTTTGGTTTTAATGCAGTGATTATTGTTTGCACAGTGTTGAGTATAATGGGCGAGACCTGTGAGACACAATGAAGCCAGAAAGGTAATATTGTACTATGACAATGCATGACAGAAAATGTTAAAAAAATCAAAATGGCTATTAAAACCACAACATAAAAAGTAGGCTTTCTATTGAAAATGAGACTATTCTTTGGGCACAAGGAAAGCTAAAATAGGTTTAATAAATCATCACAGAAAAAGAGATTTTGCAAACGTTGTATATGCATATTGCATTTGCAGAAACTTCCTTGGGATTGCCTTTTGAATCCTGTTGTCATACTTACTATGTTGACAACATCAAATCTCAGCTTAAAGCTAAACTAATCAGCTTGCAAATACTACTGCTTATTACTCCTAGAGCTTTGTACAGAAAGCTTAGAGTAGACCTAGCTATCTTGGTGTGCCACCCTTACATTGTTCCAAAAGTTCCATTTTGCCAGGGGAAATGCATATCTTGCAGGGGACCGATTCAATTCTCTAATACCTACATTAAAAGCCATCCTCCATACGAACTTTTAGTAAAACTAAAATCTAAATTGTATAAATTTAACTTGAGAGTTTTCAGTAGCAGAAAGTAATGAAGAAACTAACAAAATTGATGAAGGAAACCTGGCTAATTTAAAGGGTCCCAATACTCACTCAAACAACTTAACATTTTCTGAAACTAAAATTTGAGAGAAGTAAAATGGTGGTACTCACATATTTATCTGTGCTTGCTTTGTCATTAAATTATTAATGTTTACTGAGTACTCTTAATTCCCCCCCCCTTTACTCATTGCCCTCTTGTACTGTCTGTGACACTTATAAGTTCTGCACAGCCTCACCATGGACACTGCTCTACTGCCCTGCTTACATATCCCTGATTCCCCCCCCTCCCCCATTTTTCTTTTCTCTGCTAATGTTGCAGAAAGTGTGCTGGCAGGCAAAAAAAAATCCTAGTAATAGTTCAGGAGAGGGGTAAGTATTATAATTTCTGCTTTTGGAGTGACAGGTGTTTCCCTATAAATGCTGTGATTTCAAATGATGATTTCTCAGAATCTACAGCTCAGATTTTAATTCCGAGGGGAAAAAAACAAACAATTTTTTAGATTTAAGATTCCCCTTTAAAGAATGGTACCATGTGTATTTAGTAATAATTCTATAATTTTATACACACCTTAATTATAACTTCTTCGAGGCTAAGGCTTACATTCTGTGCACCTACAGTATCTGTTGTACTTTCCAACAGTAGGGAGCATGGTTCAATTACCTTTGAGATAAAAATATATACAAATAAACATAAAGGGCCATACTGTCCAGCAATTTACTCATTTCCCAGAAAAAGTGCAAATAAATGTATGTTTATAATAATTAAAATATGGAGCATTGTGAGGAAACAAAGATTCAAAAAAGTTGAAAAACATTCCAGTTTTCTTAGCCCATTTTATAAAATAACTGCTTAACTTTTCACAGAAAATATACCAAGTGCTATGCAATAATGACAGCGAAATCTAAAACTAAAAATTTGCAAGAAGGGGCTGGCAATAATTAAAAGGGCAAATGTGGTCTCGAAAAAAGTTAGGGTTAAATACAAGCCTGAATTCTTTACTTTAAAAGAAGCCCTGGATCACATGTCTGGCCTGTGAGAAATTATATTGAGGTGAATGTTCAAATTTCCTGCTTCCACTTGGTTCAGTGACATCGCCTGACCATGTACTCCAACCCTCAATAGCCAGGGAGAAGAATACTTTGCACAGACATAAAAATAACTATTATAGTTGAGATGGAGAGGCTGGTCACATGGTTGAAGACAGGAAGTCAGAGATTCAATAAAAGTTCTTATTGTTAAAAATGTGCTTATTTTGCCCCAACCAATCAGATGTTATTTTAATTGGTTGGGGAAAAATTAGCACCATTTTTAACGATAAGAACTTTTATTGAATTTCCCTGTAAGTGTTCAAGCAGGAAGTAATATTACTGAACCTTTCCAGCAATAGTTTCTTACAAATCTTACCCAAAAATGTGATTTTTCCTAACTTGCTTGGAAAAGTTGGAGTAACATGTATGCTATAAAAAGAAAGACTAATCCGACATTTAAGGGCATGTCCACCCTTATTAACAACTTTTGTCATATAATAGAATACAGTCCCCCAGCCCCAACCGCTATAAAAATAATTTAAGAAAGTGACCAGATCTTTACTTACCTTCCCTCTCTCCTCCGAAGCCCGGCCTTCTGCTTGCAAGACACTGCAAGCAGGGGGCGGGACCGGCAGCCTCGTCCATGATTGGCTGAGAGGCAGCCAATCACGGACGCGGCTGCCAGCTTCTCAGAATGCCGGGGGAGAGAGGGAAGGTAAGTACAGTTCTGGGGACTTTCTTAAAATTATTTTTTTGCGGTTGGGGCTGGGGGAACATATTCTATTATACGGGCAAGGGGTTTTATGGTAGGGGGAGGGATAGCAAAACGGGAGGGGGAGAAGGGCAGCAGTACGCATGCCAAACTTCTCCCGGAGGCCAGATAGGAGGCAAGTCCTATATGGACTCTGCTATCCTCCTGGTGGCAGTTTTTGACTTTGGGGGGGGGGACTACAGGAGAACCTATGGAGCTGGGATGTGAGGTAAGGATTTTACTACACTACATGGTGGGGACATTAGTGGGGGAGTTAAGTTTTTGGGGGTGGACATGCCCTTTAAGGTAAAAGAGGTGAGACTACTTAAGTGCCCAGGCTTCCTGTTTAAAAATCAAGAAATAAATGGCTATGCCCCTGAACAGCCAGTTCATAACCAATTATATTGTGTGGTCTGCTAAAATTGTGCACACCACACAGTTGTGCTTATTTATCTTTACACCTGTGGCCCCTTAACCTTCTCCATTTTTGGTAAAAGAGATCCCTTTCTAGATCAAAGCTTGGGTGATCTGGGGGCATGGATACATTTGGGGGGGAATGGGAGGTATGCACTAGGTATGCTTAGGTTGTTTAAAAATAAATTGGAATAGGGAAAAGCATTAACATTTTTAATAAATTTGTATTACAATGAATCTATACACATTGTTTTATTTCAGTAATCCCTTGAGCAAAGCTTAAAAGAACAGAATGTTCATTAAAGAAGGACAAACTTAATTAGTCATAATTGTATTAATACCGTAGTGATGTTGCTTCCCCGCAGCTCTCTGAGAAAGGGACAGGCAAGAACTTTCAGTTCTTTGACAATGGCTGTTAATTTCTGGGTAGAAGATCTATCAAGAGTAATGTTGCCCTGGAAGGAAGCAGACAGTGCTGGAGCATCTTTTTTCTTAAGGTTGGCCACAAATACTATTTCAGGATCCATAATGAGGGCTTTAATGTGCAATTTCTTCTGAGGTACAGGGAGCAAATGTTTTTCTGAGTTGAAATAAAAAACATGGCATCCGTTTACATTTCAATTTTTTTTTTTAAAAATGCTCTCTCATTTTTTATATAAGTAATATCTTGTAAACAATAACAATGCAAGGCTAGAAGTATTGCACTTCTAAACATTATAAACCACTAGATTATCAAATTTACTTTCTACAATTTGTTACATCTCTGTGAGGACAATTTAAATCAATTTTCCTTAAAGCTTTGTCCTACTACGCACACACACATTTACGAGGAATTAATTTGCAGTCATTGTTCTCCGAGTCATTTTTAATATAATTTATATTAGCAGCATATCTTTGTTAATGTACATATTATTTAAGATATTGTAAATGCTTAAGTTTACTTAAGCCTGGAATCCTGCCAGTATTCAGGACCAGCCTTTAGGGGTGGGTATTCTGTGCAGTCATATGTGGGGTGCTGGCAGTACAAGTACAGGTAATATCCAAACATTTTGAGAATACTTTGTTACCCTCCACCATACCTAAAGAAGATAAAAGTTATTTCAGGCATCATGTGAAGTGATGACACCATTTAGGATGTAATTTACAAAATAAGGAATCGAAACAGAGATAAGTTATTTAAAAAATGTATTTAATCTGTATTGTTGACAAGCTACCTTATTGTTATTGAATTTACTACAAACAAGAAGATAGCCTTACCCACATTGCAATGTGAGTACAAAATCATTTTACCTGCAAATTTTAAAAAAAACAACAAATTGCCATCCAGTTTATAGCAGATTCTGATAACAGGGGAGTTAAAAGAATGTTTGAATAATGCAGAAATATTGTCCTCTATTTAGCAGGGTGCCTCATTAATAAATTGTGGCACAGGGTGTTCTGAAGAATAATATGTATTGTGTCACCCACACCTTGAAATGGACTGTCACATGAACTGGTTTGTTTTCAGAGCAGATGAAAAAAAATTGTTATTTATATCCTGCTTTGTTTTGACTTATTTTATATGCAACAGAAAATTGTTTACTATCTGAAAATTAATCTAGAATGGTACATCTGGCTTCCTTATGGTCAACACATTCCTTGAAAATACTAAACAGCAAATTCAGATTAACCTTCTTTATCCATTTATTTAGAAATGTGACAGAATTTAACCAATTCACAGCTCTTGCTTCCTTTTTTATTTCCCAGAAAACCCAAATGGAAATGTGCCATTTTCTCCATCATGGTATGGCAACATACTACAGATTACAGATATCTACTAATATAAGCATGCTTTCATCCATCACTGTACTGACAATAGTTTCTTTTAAAAATGGATATTTCAGCTACTTGCCTTTCTGACACTTAGTTTGTTCCAAAATGCACAAACACATGCAGTTAAACCTTATAGAATCGGAAACCATACTGTGTCAATATGCTGTGTGTGTTTGGTCACTGTGGCTTGCCATTTGTACATATCCATTTACAATTCATACCACAGCACAAACGTGTTAGTAAGCGTTATTTCTTACTAGTTGTTCTTTTATGTACAAGTTTAAAAAATATTTCAAATCCTTGTCTTCTATCCTTGTGTCCTTATGTAAGCTTAGTGTATCTATTTTATATTTTATTAAGGTGATATGGCTTAAAAGGGCAACTTTGTCCCCCCAAAAACTTTAACTTGCCAGGAAGGTAGGAAATCCTATTCCCACCTCCCTGTGTGGTGGCATGCACAAGTGGTGCTGATGCAAAGGCTGACAACTCATCGCTAGCTGCAGTATGACTATCTTAAAGGGTATCTCCACTGGTAAAACTCCCTACCTCCATGGGTAAGGGACTTTAACATTTGAGGTTTTGGGTTTTATTTTTGTTGTAGTTGCTTAATGATTGCTCAGAACTGAAAATAAGTCCTTATGTAACTGAACTGAAAATAAGTCCTGCGTATGTAACACATTATGGCGATGTATCTCTTGTGCTAATAAGCTTTTCATTGCAACAGGTATATATATGTTATCTAAGATCTAAGATTGTTATCTAAGATTAAAGCTAAGATTATCAATGTAAATAATGGTAAAAAGGATGCTTTTCTGGAGCTGCGTATACACAGTAAAGATTTGTAACCATATTCCATGGTAGATACATTGGTGGCCAGCAGGCTCTATATAAATTTTCACGCACAGACGTCAGATCTCACAGCCCACTGTGGTAGTTCATTGCCAACACATGCGGCTCATAAAAGGTTGATCCCTTTAGGATGTGTACCCAGCTTGAAAGAAATGTATTTTATCATGAGTTCCTCAATCAAGTGAAGTTTTTGGTCAGTGGAATGAACTAAATCTAGGAGTTTAAAATTTACACATTTACAGAGAGGAGGGATTTCACTCACATTTAAATGTATCTTTAAATAGTTTAATGACAAGCTATAATAGATGCAATTTGAAACAAATTGTTGATTTTTTTTATTGGTGGGCAGCTGTGTGTGCCAAGGGGGGGATGCTTAAAGTGGCCATACATAGACCCGATATTACTTACCCGACCGAGCGCTTATGGGCCATTCGTTCCATCCTGCCAGAACGGCTTCTCCCGATCTTCTATCCCATTCATTTTGCGATCGCATGTCGGTCGCATATAAGTTCGGGAGAAGCGGTTCTGGAAGGATCGAACGAACTTCGTGTGAGCGCTCAGTCGGGTAAATAATATCGTGTATATGTATGGCCACCTTTACTCTATGTAAAACTTGATATTATATTTTCTTTAGCTCTAAGCTGCATATCTTTCATCACCTGTGCATATGTGCCATTACATACAGTGCAAGGCAACTTTCAGACTGAGTTGACTTGTACTGTATGTAATGGCACATATGCACAGATCATGAAAGATATGTAGCTTAGAGCTAAAGAAAATATAATATCAATTTTAACATAGAGTAAGCATCCCCCCTTCCTACCCAGCACACCAGAGTCGAAATATGTTACATTGAAGTCCTCTCGCCTCTTACTGCTTCCTCCTTTATAAATTTGTAAGCTCATGCAGCAATAAAGCAGGTGAGCAGTGCAACTGTAGTAAGTGCAGCAGAGTGCGTTGCGGGACTGGTGGAGTTCGTAAGGTAAGATATCTTGACTCGACCATGGAGCCCCATGGGAAAAAGGGGTTTGTGAAAACAGGGTTTAGGGGATACTTAAACAATCTCTAAAAGTTTTTCCAGGGGGTGAACATGCCCTTTAAGCATGAAATAAGTCAATCCATAGTAACATTTGAATTACCTGCACCCTCTGTTCTGGTCTTTAACTGGGTGGATTGTTTCAATTGACTTTGCACAGATTTTTCAGCTGATGGGCTTTGAGGCACAGCTTGGATGAAGAAATCTGCCACAGTTATCAGGAACTCCACGCTAGCACAGACAAAAAGCTTTTCCAGAATGGCTGTGACTAAGCATTCTTGCCCTCGTTGTTTGTAGTTAATATCAAGCATACTTCTATCACTGGCTTCATCATTTTGATCGATCATTCTAATCAAAAGTAATAATGACAGCAATTAATAGGAAAAAAACCCTGGAAATTTCCATTGTATTTTGCATATTCTCAGACGATTAAAAAGTAAAAGAGATAATAAGGATAGCTATTCCTTTCTATTAACAATAATCAAAATAAATAATTAATAAGCTAACAAACCTAGATGTAGCTCTTGTTATGCCTTCCCTTAGATCATCAAGAGTACAAGTCTTAAGATGAGCAGATATATCCATTGAGCCATCAGCATACATACTACCAGAAGATGTCAGAAGATGCAACCTTAGCTCCCCAAGACGCAAACTATCACTGTGTGACCACAACGCATTCTCCTAAAGAAGCGAAAAAGAAAAACATGCAACAGAGCAGGGGCGTAAATAGAAACCATGCACCTTCCCCCAGCAAAACTATAATGGGCCATCCTCTCTGTCCAGTTTACAGTGTGAGGCCTTTTATCAGTGGGAGGAAAAGTAAAAAGAACCCCTAATGTCCAAGGAAAGAAATATCTTAACAGAAAGGTTTCTGATTCTTATTTGTGCACCATGACTCTTTCCCTGTCCCCATTTTGTTTTTTGCTGCGTTAGTCAGAAATGTAGTGCCAATGTAGCAACCCTTATTGTGTTGGTAAGACCGTTTAACTAGAGAATATCAATTGCATAATTACTTAAACTAGGATGAGAAGAGGACAAATAAAGGTGAAAGGCTTGAAAATAAGTCTCTTAAAAGTTTTCTTCAAAGCTGGTGTCAATAACAAACAACTAAATAAGTGAAGACAAACGATTTGGAAACTTGGTACAGCTAAAAAAGGTCTGTACTACTAATATATTATAATTATTGGAGAAACCTACCTTAGATTGGTCACTACGATACAACACAATAGAAAGAGATTCAAAATGGAAGTCATATTTAAGAGTAACTGAATATTCTTCTTCAGATTCAGCAGGTTCTGAAGTATCCTTCATTATCTTGGTACCTTAGTGAGGAGATATATTTTCTAAATGTATACTCTACAGTAGCAATAAAATACGTGCCTTCATTATTTGCAGTTTAACAGAATTATATACAATAATTTATTTTTGCATTTCTAATGACTTCAATTACTTACAGCATATACAGCATCAAATGAAATTACGGTAACCACAGGCATTAAATGTACAGCACCTAGCAGAATGGCAATCATAACTCCACACAATTGTTTTTCTTATATTTTACACTATTCTCATACCCTGACAAGGCATTATTGTGTCTTGTAACTACTTGATGTAATACACTGCCAAAATGTATTAATTTATCACTTGACATCTATACTACTACTACAAATCATCATTGGGTTTCCCTAGTTCATTCCCTAATTGCACTACATTTTAGTAGCTGGGATCTGCCAACAAAGAAAAATTACCTTTTAACGGAAAAGATTCACTTTGGAAACCCGCTTTCTGAATTTGGTCAATAGATTCACAGGTTTCAACAACACTTGGTAAAGTGGGTTTTTCTGCAAGGTTTTCAAGCAGGATGCTCATTAAAAGAGTTAGATTATCTTGACTCAAGGCAATCTAGAAGGAAAAGAAAAGAAAGGTTTACATATTTGTAAACGGATGCCTGGAAAGATAGGAGTCATTAAAGGACAATGCCCTAGTGGTTTTGCCTGTAATAACCAACCTCTTCTGTGTATAGCAACATTTCGGCAGTAATTGCCTTCTTTTTAGTCAAGGGGAAATGTTTATCTGTTGCAGAGGATCTAGACTAACAAAGAGGCTCTACACCAGCAGATATTTCTGACCAACCGATAGTGCCCCGTATCAGTCGGTTGGAAATATCTGATGGTGTGGAGTGACTGTCCGCGACCGAGCTTGAACGCCAGTTTGTCCGAACGGGGGTGTCTGGAACTGTCGGTAAATCACGGCTGATCGTGCGTACTGTTGGTCGCACCCACAATTGCCACAACCGACATTCATTTGTCCCGGCCGAGTGCTTGCACACAGCAAATGCTCGCTCAGGATAAAAGGCCCCCCTGTGTGTACCCAGCTTAATAGCTTTAATAAGAGGCTCAACTGTTATCTCAAACATACAAACCATCCTCCTCATTTTGCTTGAACTGTAAGTACAAATTATTTTGGGCATTACTGAAGCTTCCATACTTAGGGGGCATACAAAGGGGGAACACAGCACACAAATGCCGCAGAGCGGAGCAGTAAAATATTCCTTAAAATTATTGTATAAAATTAACAGTCACTGGCAAATCTCAATTCCCCCTTTGGAAGCAGAGCTCATAAGACGAGATGATCAGGGACTCAGGTTTACCCTCGTAGCACCACTGATTGTGAGCCTGGCCCATAAACTGAGAGATTCCCACAATCTGGTCACAAATATGCCCTTCCCTCTGACTAACATCAAAACCGTGCACAAGTGGGAAGCTTTACACAGAATGAGAGCCTGAGAACCCTTTATTTAGAATCAGCACACTGGTAGGTAAGCTGACAGCATAACATAGTGGCCATAGTAAAGGAAAAAAGGTGTAAAGGTGGCCATACAGAAGCGATTTCCATCGCAATGTGCTGACAGATCCCATTAGTATCTGTTGGCACATTGTGAAGGGAACCGCACACATTGAATCGACCGATCGCCCATACACAGTATGGGGAACGGACGGCCATGCAGCCACACATGGGCCAATGGTATTGGTTCTCTTTACTTCTCTTTAAATAAAGGGAGCCAATGCAGACTGAAGGAAATTTTCCGTCTTTTCTAAATGACTGTAACGCCGCCCACGGACATTCATCTGCATTACGGTCGGTCGGATTTGGCCCCTACACATTAGCGACATTTGGTAAATCCCATCGTGAACCAACAGGATTTACCTTATATCACTGATATGTATGGCCACCTTACCACCTAATGTGTATAGCCAAGGTAGGGGTCTAAAATCTTATAGACATAAACTGTTTAGGTATTGTATATACAGAAGAAAAACTCTTTTGTCAAGAGAAGACAATTAAAAATAACATTCCCAGTTTTATTATGCTCAGACTATTCCATTTCAAAAGGAATTGCCAACACCCCATGGTTAGAAATGTAAAAATGTTCAGAATATCTTGAAGAGTAAAGGGAAAATTTGTGAATATAAACACTATAATTCTTGAACAAAAAGACAGTTTGATAAACCTCTAAATGTCTTTAATTCTAGCAATTTTTAAATCATTGAGATGATCTCAATGAACTGTGGTCCAAAAAAAATTAAAAAAATAAAAAATAAAAAATATAATATATATATATATGGGATAATGCAGCCCTTACAGTATAATACATATATTTTATTTCACTATTCAATACCAAGTGAGGTGTAAGTGTCAGTGATCCCTAAGTTCAGTAGATGAGCTGTGTACTAGCAAACTCATGCAGCAAAAAAAAGTGCACGTGAAGAGGGAACAGTCTATTAGTCATGGGGTCAAAGGGGGCGGGGTTATAACATGCTAATACTGCAGATGGAAAAAAAAAGCAGTGAGGAGTGGAGGCCACACCCCCAAAAAGGAGCAGAACTTTACAAGCTGATTGCAGAGGCTACAAGCAGAATTTTTTCATAAGAAAGGGATCCTGGGGGCTGGGGCACAGGGGAGTTTATTATACAGAAGTTTGTAAAATATGTCATTTCTGAGAGAACACTTCCTTTAACGCAAAAAAAAAAAATGAAATTCTCCTGGCAGTGAAAGGGTTAAATATGCAGGCAGATTAGACAAGTTAGGGCTGTTTACATTGGAGAAGCGACATTTGTGTGGGGATATGATAACCTTATACAAATATATTAATGGGCCATACAATAAACTCTCTGGTGCATTGTTCACAAATAGGTCATATTAAAGGACTCGTGGACATCCGTTAAGGTTAGAAGAAAAGAAGTTTCATCTTCAGATTAGGAAAGGTTTGTTTACAGTGAGAACGGTGATACTGTGGAACTGTCTTCCAGCAGATGTGGTAATGGCAAGCTCATTGAATACCTTTAAAAAAGGCCTGGATAAGTTACTAAAACTAAAATATATTGAGAATTACTGGTATTAATACATATACTGTAGATCTGGTTGATCCAGGGATACTTTCCGATTGTCATTTGGAGTCAGGAAGGCCCCCCCCCCCCCCTTTTTTTTTTAAGCTGTTTTTTTTTTTTTTGCCTTCCTCTGGAAGGAAGGGTTAAAAAAAAATTGAATAGGTTGGACTTGATGGACGTATGTCTTTATTCAACCTCAATTACTATGACTTTTCTTTGGCTTAAAGGGTAACTGTGGTCTCCAATTCTTCCAAACTAGTAAGAATTATATAAAAAGCCTTCCATCGTACTTCAAAATAAAACCTAAATCACATCTCTAGATAAAACTTGTGAGAAGTTATTGCTGGAAAGGTTCAGTAATATTACTTCCTGTGCCATGTGATCAGCTTGTAGTCATGTGACCAGCCTGCCTGCATTAATAGGCTCCCCTTCTCGGCCGAGTGCTTTTATACAGGGCAGGGAACTCCGAGGTGGCGTAATGTCCTTATATTATAATGTGAAGGAGCGCATTATTTCTTATAATACATAGGTTTTAGATTCCTTCACCCCATTCACATTTTAAATTCTAGCCTTGTCCCTATTCCCACCTTAATTTAAACCCCCAAGCTACCATCTGTAACTTAAACCCAGTAGAAAGGAACATCCCAGCCCAACATCTATGCTGTTAAACAAATGTTTGTGGCGGAGAGAGACATTGGTTATGCAGTGACAGGAAGCAGCTCCAGCAGGTTCCGTTAGTGAAGTTAACACTGCAAAAAACGCTGAGTCATTGTCCAGGCATGAACACTGGAATGGGCGGAGTAGTGGGATATAAGAAATGAGTCACTTAGTGACATAGCTGAGTGATTTTTATAAGGATATATACCACTGCAGCTCCCATTATAAAATATCACACTTATGTATTATATATATATATAATCACTATAATTATTTAGCCTAATAGAATCCATCTTGTTGTACAATAACTGTCTTATATTATTCTCGTGTTATTACTATTGGAAAGTTCGGTCCATTTTCAAACTTTTGAAAGTTCGAATATTCGAAAATGGACCCATTAAAGTCAATGGGAGTCAAATAGTTCGAAAAGTTTGAATGAAATACAATTATTATATCAATGGTAACTTAATGTAAATGGCTGTGGGACCTGGGAAACGGTCTGGGGAACATGTTCGAATATGCAGGACTTTCGAAAACTTAATTTTACTCTCATGCATGCTACTTTTGAGCTCTCGCGTTCGAACATTTGATAATTATCCCATGAACGACTCGCGGATTTGAGAATTCAATATTTACTCGCGTATAGGTACAATAGACATTTTACTTGCGGATTCGATATTTACTTGCGTATAGATATAATAGACATTTTACTCACGGATTCGATATTCGATATTTACTTGAGTATTGGTATAACAGACATTTTACTCGCATATTTGCACACCTTGAACGTTCGAACATTCGATAATCATCGAAAGTCCGGAAAATATCGAAAATCCGGGTCTGGGATAGTTCGAGAAGTCCAAGTCGGTTCAAACTATCTAACAGTTTGTCTCGAAGTCGGGTTCGAGTTCTAGTCCATCCCTAGTTATTGTAGAATTTTTGTTTCCAAATATTCTCTCATTTCATGTTATTGATAACACTTGAGCTTCCCAGTGAGCTCAAGGTCTTTTGCCTCCCACATTGTGTGTCAACCTGACTCTATCCTTGCATTTCAAGAGATGTTTTACCTCATCTATATACAGAAAGTCTGGCAATGCCCCCTTTTCTGGTTTGTTATATTCTAATGTACCAAATGAATATGGGTCTAGGACAGGCATCAGGATCCGGCATGGCTAGTGCAGGATATTTATTCTAACAGAAACATGCTTTGGTTGCTAGGAGTTGTAGTTTCTAAACATGTGGAGTGGCAAGGTTCAATAAATTTTTAATTAAGATTACCATCATTTACAATTCTCCTGACCCCCATATAGTAAAGGGCACTCTGACCCCAATAGTTAAAAGTGTCACCTGAGAGTTGTAGTTTCAGGCTGTCACTTGCATTGAACTAGCAGCCATTTTTTGCCCCAAACTGAGAAGACCTATCAGATTTACAGCATCCAGATGAGCAGTGACAGTGCTGAGTGAGTCCGGCAGCCTGACTACAGGAAGGAGTGTGAAGGCAGATCTGCTCCTGTAACTTTCTATGCATGTAAAAGATTAATTAACACAGTGCCAAATACTGGTTACTATCCGCAATTGCAGCATTTGGATCTAAATTTGGACTTGACCAGAGTATAAGCCGAGGTTAGGTTTTCAGGCTAATGTTAAAGCCTGAAAATCTCAAATGTATATACGGTATTTACATTTTTGTGTGTGATATGGTAGCAACATCACCAGGTCCCCTGCCCTTCCTGCTCTGAAACCATGTGACAGACACTCTGCCCTTTGTCTCCTCCAAGCCTTGCAGCCCCCCTGGTCCCTCCCTCTCATGGGCACCATGGCCCCTCCTTTACATGTCCCCCTTGGCCCCTTCCCTTACAGCTCCATTTATCCCCGCCCATTCACAGGTACATTGGCCCCTCCCACTCGCGGGTGCCGTGGGCCCCTTTCTCATCCCCCCCACTACAGAAAACTGTGAGTTTGAGAACTCTGCCTGAAAAGGCTGTTTTCACATAGTGGGAGAGCAGGGCTGCAGATTCCCTTACCTTCTCTGTGGGGATCTTCAAACAGCAGGGAGGGGAAGGGACTTCCTGTCTCCCTCACACACTAAAGTCTGAGGCTGTGCTCGCCGGCGGCAAGGTGGAGGAGCAGCCTTAGGAATATCACATGTCATCCTCCCACCCATTAACTTGTCTTTATATCTTGGGCTGTGGAGCATGTAGATAGGTGGTTGATGGCTCATTGTAAAGGTAGGAAACTGCCCTTTCATTTAAAATCAACTTGTATGGAGACCACAGTTCCCCTTTAATCTATAAATAAAGTAGTGTAAGTAGCACTTACTCTGAGTTGTGTGTGTTGCTGCATGCCTTCAATACAATACTTGTTTTGCTCAGGCCACTGACCTGACAATTTTCCCACAAACTGTCAAAACTGCATACAACACATCAACTGTCAAACCATTGACCACTGCTTACAGAAATGCTAAAACGTAAGATGTTTCAGATTGGATATCTAATGAAATAGGGGGCAGATCAGAAAAAATGGTACATTGGGATGAATTATAGCTTCCACTAATGGGCAATTTAAAAAAAAAAATTCCCGGTGTATTAACTCCTTTCCATATTGCATAAATTTTACAAATTTACCCCAGTACAGTGCATAATACCTGCATGTGCTTTAAGTTTCCAATAATCTTGAGTGAAGGAATTTCAGAATACCAAGATGCTGCCAGATTTCTTTGGACAGAAACAAGCAAGTTCACCGGCTGTAGGATCTCCAACTCTGGCTTAACATTATCGCTATTTAAAACAGTGCTGTAAAAATAAATAAATGTACTTTTTAAAATTTAACTGTCTAAAGGGGATTTGCAGAAATTAAAAAAACTTTCTTAAAGGGTATTTATACTCGAATTTTCAAAAATACTACAGCTAGATGCCACTACTTAAGTTGCAGATTCTGAGAAATCATCATTTGAATTCACAGCATTTACAGGGAAAGACCTGTCACTCCAGAAGCAAAAATTATAGTATGTGCCATATTCCTGACTTCTTACTAGTACACTTTCGGCAACAATTAAGAGAATCAGCTGTGAAAAAAACAGAAGGGGGAGATGTGTAAGCAAAGCAGTGTTTATGGTGGGGCTGTGCAAAACTTAGTGTTACAGACAGTACAAGGAGGCAGTGATTAAAGGATATCTATACTAAAAATGAGGATTGATTATTACTACCTCACAATATCATTTCGTTGAGGAGCTGCAGCACTAACAGTTTTCATTTGCCAGGTTAGTCCTGGACTATTCCTGTATTAAAGATAGTGCTGAATCCATGAGGAAGACTGGCAGAATCAGTTTTATTTGGTCTGGTGCTCCTCACAGAAACAATATTGGGAGGTAGGAATTACCAGTCCTATATCCCTGTCCCAAGTACTTTTCAGTTTAACTGTTTTTTTAAATAAACTTTATACATGATAGTTATCCTTTAAAGGACAACTCCACCCTCATAAGAACATCTTTTAGAAAGAATGGCCTCTTTAAAATATGCTGATATATCATACTTTGTCCTATGAATTCATTACTGTATGTCTGCTATGCTTCTGGATGCCTCATGCAAACTGAGCAATTTAGAAACCTGTACTGAGCATTTACTGAGCCTGAGCATGCTCAGAAGAGGCAGACAGGGGATTAACATTCAGTCATTGGCTGTGATGTCAACTGTCAAATCCATAACTGACAGTTACTAACTGGAAGAACCAGGAAGCAGAAACTGGGGCAACAGGACATTGTGCAGGATTTCAGGTTAGACTTATGCATTTCAAATTTCAAACTATAACCGTTTAGGGTTTTGGGGGGTGATTTACCTGTATGTAAATTTTCATTTTAGGGCTGGACTTGCCCTTTAAGGGAAGGTGGGGGCAATAAGGAGCACTAATTAAACATTAAAAATTAAATAACAAACCAAGCACAGATAAATATGTAAGAACCCCAATTTTACTTCTCTCAAATTGTAGTTTCAGATAATGTAAAGTTGTTTGAGTGAGTATAGTAACCTTTTACTCTCACCTTAACAGCCGTAGTTCTGTCAGTTGTATGTCCATCTGGTCAATGACAGGAGGGAGAGAAGAAAAACTTCCTGGTACTATGGAAAACTTATTTTGGGCTCTTATCAGCCCCAAATCTGCTACAATAGCATTGGTTGAAATTGAGGACTGTGGAATGATGATGACCGGAGCTCTTAAATATATGTCAATGGTAAGTTTAAAGATTTTTTGTGCAAATTCTTTCATACTTGATGCAGCTTTCTCTGCAGCTTGGGCGGTGGCTGTGGAAAGGGCTTCTTTTGCTGTCTGAAATTTGTTTAAGAAATTCTGTGAAATAGAAATGATTACTAGCATAAATTGTAGAAATGTAGGGATGATCACATCTGTCTTCATTACACCTGGGCAATTTTTTCATGCATTATTATGTATCTTCTGTCCAAAACAGAAGAGCGTTTTTGCAAATCTTTCACCCATTATATAAGTATAATAAGAAAATGTATACCAGCAGAGATATGAGGAATTTATGCAAATAAACAATGTGGATGCATCCAACTTTGAGAGCAATCTTGCCATCTACTGCAGACATGTCACTGTAGGCAATGCCATCTGTATTTCCCTGATACAAAGACATGGTGAAACTGAACACTTCATCTCCCTTAATGAAGACTGCCTGCAGGGTAATCAGAGGATGGATAAGAGAAAAATTCAAATTTAAAACATAAAATCTCTATTCTAGCTAAATAAGCAGTCAGGAAAATAATTAAGATATCTCATTTTTACACTTGTGAATTTTCTTATAATAGTAAAAGTTTACAGACAAAGACGAAGGTTAAGGTGGTCTTACATGGTTTGATTTTATGGTCAATTAAATAAATTTGATTAAATTATCTAATAAACAATTACCCTTCACCCAGCCAATCAATAGACTTATAATTTTAAAACATTTATTTAAATTAAATCTATAATTACCAGGAAGTTAGGAGCAATAAATTAGTTGTAGATACAAGCTTATGATCTGATAGTAACCATGTCAGTAATAGACATGGTAAGGCTGAATTTACCACAGTACACGTAAACACATTGGACTGGAGGAGCTGCTACCCAAAAGGAATAGTCAACATAACCATGTAAAGGTTAAGATATACCCACCAACATAGGTACCCACTTACATAGGTACATATATCTGTGGTTAGGAATAACTTAAAAGTAAAAGACATAACATTTTGACTTGGGCAGTTTTAGATATACAATTTATGATAAATGTGCTTTAAAGGGTATCTCCACTGCTAAAAACAAAATATTGGTATTCAGTTTTATTGAAGAACGGGTGGTAAAGGAGCTGCATCTTAACTCCCGTTCTTCAATAAAACCCGCAGGAGCCAGGTACGAAGGTAAAACACTTATCTTATTGCTCGCTCCTCCACCACGTAGTAAGACAGGTCCCGACGGACTCTGTATTCTATGCGCACTTGTGCATGCGCATAGAATACAGAGTTCGTCGGGACCTTTCAGAATATGCGGAGGAAGAGAAGCGAGCGTTTGGGTAAGTACTCGTGTAAATAAGTACTCGTTCCAGGTTCCTGCAGGTATTGTTGAAGAACTGGAGGCAAGACACAGCATCTTTCCCTCCCGTTCTTTAATAAAACCGAATACCAAAATTTTGTTTTTACCAGTGGAGATACCCTTTAAGCTATTGTTCTTTTTAAACATTAAATACAAAAAATAATATTTGGATCTGGAGTAAATGTGATCTAATACTGTATGCCTTCTCATTATTCATGGCTTTTTTAAAAAAAAAGTGGGCAAGGTCCCTTCTATATTATAAAAACCTTATCTATTATCTTAATCAGTAAACATTCTGCCATGGGCCTTACATGTACTATGTACAACATTAATCAAAAATAAAAAAAAACCTACTTTTTGGTGAATAGTTTTAGGATCCACATCGAAAATTACAAAGTCTCGTAGTCGAGCAAATATTTCTGTCTGTCTGGTCTGCACAGCAACTGAGGCATCCATACCTAAAAAAGGTAATGGAAACAGACATTTTAATCTTGTAACATGCATTTAGACATTTATTTTATATATCATTATTTTAACATTCATTCATTCTCCATGTACGATTTAGATATAATTTATATATTCGGTTATCTATAGTACATTTGAAAAGTTGTAGAGCATTTATGTGCTCCGAGATTCGTTTAGAGGCCCATCTAATCATTTTTCCTACATACTGAGACTAACAGGAACATGTAGCCAAATACACTACATACGTTGAGCGACAATTATAAAACCCCTTAATGTTAAAACTATGGGAGTTTTTAGAACTGACAAAATGCTTTGACTTATTAATATGCTTGCGCATTTGGTAGCTATCTCTGTAACCAATCACGCTGCCAAATATTAATAAGTCCAAGCATTTTGTCAGCAGCTATCCCTGTAACCAATTCGGCATCAATAGACACCCCTTGAAATACGTAGAGTAGCAGCTGTGTGCTGCCCATCCCACCCAGGGTTTGTTTATTTTGTTGTTTCAGAGTTAAATAGGTGTGTTTCTTGAAGACAGAGCAGGTCTGGTTTTTGGCGGTTGATGATGTCAAATACTTGCATACGTTTCTGTGGGTTTCAGAGACCTTGTATGTTCCATGTTAGAATTTTAAGTGATTTAGCCATCTGGGTTAGAGTGACTATGGTATGGTATCAGGGGTATTATCAGAAGGGGGCCTGGGGTGACCGGGATGGTGGTGGTGGTGGTGGGAGGTGTACCTGCATCTTAAGGAAAAAAGACACACCTTTGAAGATAATATTTACATTTTAAACAAATAAGAATATTGGTTTAAATGGGGTGTAAAGGAAGATATTTATGTCATGGGGTTTTTGACTGAGAAAGCCAGAATAGAACTGAACTTCAAGACTAGTTCTAACTACATAACACAGATATACCATGACCTGGATATAAGAGACTCTTCACAGACACCAGCTTAAGGCTCCTCTCCAAACTACAGGGTAGATCATTTTTTTGTAGAAAGTTTTGTAGAAGTTATCATTTGGTCAAAGTGTTAAACACAGTTCCTAATTTGAATTTGCTTTGCTTTCTTAGTCAAACGCCAACTGGTAATAACGAGTTTAATCTAAGCACATCTCCTAGAAACTGAAATTCACTATTAAAAAAAATTGTAATAATAAAATAATGTGTCTTTGGTATTTTTGCAAATAATTTACCACTACTGAAACCATAATTTGTATCATGCACATATTCTATTAACTATGATGCATTTTCTCTTACCTTGTATCCTAATGTCTGCTATGTTACACATTTCATCACAAACAAAGATGTTGAATGCATTTAATTTTGCAGACACTTTCAAGCTAAAGCCATCTTCAGAATTCAAATGGGAATGCTCTGGAAAAAAAAAAAAAACATTGTTCTGTACAGCGCTATATGTCAAAAAGAAGACTCAAACACGTTAAGAACGAGTGCCATGCACCAGCTTTAAAAGGAATTTCCAGAAATCTAGTCTTTGTAGTTGTGAGAATCCTAAGTACTCTTTAACATAAACCAGTTTGTGGTGTAGTTGAATCTAAATTAATTGACTTTAGTACCTGGCTTGGTAATTATATCTTTTTGTCCATCTTCTTTAAAATTTGATTCTTGATGTCTACTTTCATGTTGATCTTGTTGTGATGGGAGAGCGGAGGATAAAAAATTCATCAGAGAAAGTAATGCCTGTGTATGTAGCACCAAGTTAAGTGAAGACATAGAGATCTGTTGACAAAAAAACAAAATTGCTTTCATATGAATTGGCAAATCTACAAGCATGCAAGCAAGTGCTTTTTGGGGGTACACTCCTGAGGCTTTAATTGAGCTTTAATTTATCATAGAAAATTAACCAATAATAATATTGTTCAAATTTGAATTTCCATCAAACTTTTTAATTTTAAGCACCAAATCAGTAGGCCAAGATCCTAAACTCCACAAATCACATGCAAACCAGCTGTCTGAATTGTACATTAAAACCTTAAAGGGGAACTGTGGTCTCCAAACAAGGTAAGTTTACCTTTAAAACAAGCCATCAACCACCTCTCTACCTGCTCCCCAGCCCAAGATATACAGAAATGACTGACCAGAAAGTTAATGGGTGGGAGGCTGACATGTGACATTCCTGAGGCTTCTCCTACACAGTGCCGCCGGCGAGCACAGCCTCAGACTCCCTCAGTGTGTAAGGGAGACAGGAAGTCCCTCCTCCTCTCTGCTGTGTGAAGTCCTGACAGAGAAGGTAAGGGGGGTCTGAGTAACCTATGGTACCCGCAAGTGGGCAGGGCTTAGACACCCGCAAGTGGGCAGGGCCTAAGACATCTATAAGTGGGCGGGGTTTAGACACCCACGAGTGGGCAGGGCCACACGTGGTTGTAAGATAATGGGCCATGGGGGGCCTGCAACTGGAGGGAACATGGGGTCCATGAGTGGGAGGGACCAGGGGTGCTGCAAAGGGGAGGAAGAGACACAGGACA
Organism: Hymenochirus boettgeri; assembly: GCA_019447015.1. NCBI lineage: Eukaryota > Metazoa > Chordata > Amphibia > Anura > Pipidae > Hymenochirus > Hymenochirus boettgeri. The sequence continues at coordinate 171,016,310 of CM033471.1, read as the reverse complement.
GATTGACTGACAGTTTCAGAGCAGTAAGCAGGAAGTGCAGGCAACCTGGTGATGCTGCTGCCATATCACACACAAAAATGTAAATATCTTCAAAACTATGCAAAATAAACAATGGAAATAAAAAAATCCCAGGGGAGTAATTCCTATCAATTTACCTAAAGTCATTTTTGGACCACAGTTCCCCTTTAAAATAATCTGTTTCCAAAGCTCAATCATCAATAACATCCCTTAGAAACTCCAAACTTCCTCCTTTAAAAATTACAGAAACATCTCTCTAAACTCAGTTGCCATGTTACATAAACTCACCTTACTGCAAACATCTCGGAACTTAATTTACCTACAAAAATAACAACTCCAATCCATCTTACAAGATCTGGAAATCCTAACTAACTTAATAATTGTCTTATACTACAACTGAACATTCAACACAATTAACCCAGCCATCTTAATTAACAATCTTACAAATGCAGGTATTCCAAACTGCATTAGATTTTTTTTGTTCTTAATGACAGAAAACAAACTGTGAAATTGGGCGAGTAAAGATCACCAACACAAGCAGTCAGGACAGGAAACCCCCCAAAAGATGCCGTCTTAGCCACAAACTTTTCTTTCTACAATATGATACAATAGCATAATCTTTAGATAGATTAAATTGCTATGATCGGTCTCATAAAAGACGAGTACAAACATAGAGACAACAACTCTTCGACATTATGTCAAAAAAAAAACAAGCAGCTCACAGTGGATTTGAAGAGATCCACAAACAACAAGCAACTATACTGATGGATAATGCCAAGACAAGTGAACACTATGACATTTCTAGGATTCATACACATCAACATTAAATTGATCAGGGGAGAGAATTTTAAAGCTGCAACCAAAAAAGACCATACGTTATACCTACTTTGAAGTCTACAAGGAAGCAGACTTAACATATATCATCTTCCAGAGGGCCACCAGCAAGGTGAAAAAATATACAAATAATATAATTATATATTGACTAAACTCACCCAGGACATAACTATCTATATTAAACTTAATTGACTTGACAGCTGCTGGTACCAATTTCTTTCAATTAATGTGTACACGTTATGCTCTACTTAATGCAAATAACAACAAAAAAACTAGCTACACTATACACCCCTGGGTAAAATAAACATTACTCACTCTTAAACTCTGTTCTGTATTGTTGTGTACGGTCTTAAAATTGGATGCATTTTGGTCAGCCTGCAAAAAATAAACAAATAATTGTTTGAAATCCTGCAAAAGTATTTATTAGATTTGATAAATACATTCAAATCATAATGTAAAAGCTGTGAAATTAGTAGCTAAAGAAAAATACATTTTTATAGTCATGCATTTTAACAAAAAATTGTTTGAAAAAAAAAAAAAAGAAAAAACAACAGAAAATAACGCATATGTTTTACATATTCTGTGCTTCTGAATCACCTATTTTATACAAACTCACAAACCTTCACATACTCCAATTTCAGGAGCTGCGCACAGGAGTCATCAGAAGAATTGATAAGCATCAGAGTTCCCCCAGAAGGACCTGTTAACAATAAGAATACAATTATTCTTTTACCTTTACAAAAAATTTACTGACCAATGCTATGCATTTTGTATGCAAACAGGATGTTCATTACTACAGTAATTGGTAAATTTGTTCATACAAAATACTCTTTTCCACGTTTTAAATGTTTTAAAGAAACTGTTAATGAGTTACAATAAATATTTAGGCTATGTTAGTATGGTGTGATGAAATGGAAATTATGACCAGTCAGGAGAAGACATCTAAAATGTGGTTAAAACAGTCACTAGCCCTGACATTATGAATTTATTTTTTGGGTAATAGCAGTTGGCTCCCATAATCCACCTTAGCAAGGTGACTCCCAGCTTAGTATGCAGAACACTTCACATGCTCTTTAGTGCTCAACAGATCAAAACATGGAAGCTTCAGCCTTGTTTCTTAGAATCTGACAGACAATCATGTAACAACACAGAGTTACTCCTTCTCCGATATAAAACAGGGATTTCAATGCAGTTTTTGCATAAACATATTTAAATGCTCCTGTCCTTAACAATGATTTAATCCTTTGCTTTCCACAAAAACAAAAAAGAGTATTCTTTGCAGTGGATTGATAGAAAGCATGGATGTTTGAAAATGTTAAAGGAAAACTATTGTGTGTATAAAGTTTATTTAAAAAAAACGTTAAACTGAAAAGTACTTGGTACAGGGATATAGGATTCGTAATTCCTAACTTCCAATATGGTTTCTGTGAGAAAAACTGATTCTGCCAGTCTTCCTCCTGGCTTCAGCACTATCTTTAATACAGAAATAGTCCAGGACTAACCCAGCAAATGAAAACTGTTGGTGCTGCAGCTCCTCAACGAAATGATATTGTGAGGTTGAAATAATCTAACCTCCCTGACCCAGGTACATCCCATTTTTAAACAGTTACTTTTTAGAGTATAGATATCCTTCAATATTAACATTTCATTAATATCAAAGGGGAACTGTGGTCCAAAAATGACTTTAGGTAAATTGATAGGAATTACTCCCCTGAGAATTTTTGCAATGTATTTCCATTGTTTATTTTGTATAGTTTTGAAGATATTTACATTTTTGTGTGTGATATGGCAGCAGCATCACCAGGTCCCCTGCACTTATTGCTTCCTGCTCTGAAACCATGTCAATCTGCCCTGTATCCCTTCCTCCCCTTTGCAGTCCCCCTGGTCCCTCCCACTCATGGAACCCATGGTCCCTCCAGTTGCAGGCCCCCCATGGCCCATTATCTTACAGCCCCATGTGGCTGCGGAATCAGCCACATGAAAGTCAGAACTCTGCCTGAAAAGGCTGTTTTCACACAGTGAAAGAGAAGGGCTGTAGATTCCCTTACCTTCTCGGCTAGGACTTCTCACAGCAGAGAGGAGGAGGGACTTCCTGTCTCCCTCACACACTGAGGGAGTCTGAGGCTGTGCTCGCCGGTGGCACTGTCCAGGAGAAGCCTTAGGAATGTCACATGTCAGCCTCCCACCCATTAACTTTCTGGTCAGTCATTTCTGTATATCTTAGGCTGTGGAGCACGTAGAGAGGTGGTTCATGGCTCGTTTTAAAGGTAGGAAACTGGCCTTTCATTTAAACTTAACTTGTTTGGAGACCACAGTTCCCCTTTAATATCCACAGTAAGTCTGGGAAATTGAACTTGCAACTTCATGTACTCTGTCATGATTAAAGCAATGCTTTAACCCCTAACCCAACAGACATACCATGTGGAAAACTATTAAAAATAGAATCTATATCTTTTGCTAGGAAACAAAAAATAAAAGTCTGGGGGATTTGAACCTGCAACCTTGTATAACAAATGTTTTAGCAGGTGAGCCACCACAGCACATGCAAGGTAAACAGGTACATTTATAAGCTTTATCTTTTGCTAGGAACAGAATTCACATTTTTTTAAGTAAAATTAGCTGACTATTTTGTATTGCCCCAGAAAGGCTGTATGCAATCCATGCTGGCTGGTAAATTAAATGCAGGGAAAAGAGCAGCTTATCCAGGGGTGTATCTGCAGGGGCTCGGCCCCCCGTGAGATTTGGAGGTCAGGTACCTCCTTTCCCAGAGGTCCAGGATCAGCTGTTTTTAAACAGTTTAAAAGACTGGTCGGTTCCGGTCTTTTGAACAGCCGATTGTGCATATGCTTCCTTCATACACGCGACCACCTACTTAAAAACTGCTGGGCGCAGAGGCTTTGGTCGGCCCTCCCGCACCCCCGCTGTCGCAGGGGTGGTTGTTACACCACTGCTCTTATCAGGAACATTCATACTGATGGGGAGACATCTGATGCATAGAGACAGTGACTACTGAGGTCAGAGTTTGTGGCTCTTTGAAGACTACATTATAGTACATTGAGTTATACTGGCAACAATATGGAAGCCTTCTTAGTTATAGAATCTATTACTTACAATTACAAAATGCAAGTTACTAGAGAAGAATCTAACAATGTATAGGTGTTCTATGGATTAACACTTTCTTTTAGTTCTCCTTTAAAGTATTTTTCAATAGCTTTCTTACACTGCAATTTCAGCATTATTAAATGAAAGAATTTCTTTACAGAGAATTATTTATGTGAAGATTCTTATTCATCCAGTTCATGGTATATTTGTGGGATTCATGGTATATCTACATCAACTGGACTTGAAGTTTAGTCATCTGACAGACTTTCTTAATTCAAGTCCAGTTGATCTATATAAATACAGAATTCCCAGAGCATTCAAGAATGCATCATATGGTATATGGCATAGAGCATGCAGTAAATAACTATCCTGGTACAACAAAATAGTCCAAATACCTTACCTTTATAGTCATTGCATGTCATACTAATTTTATTTAGGTAGACCAACGCACTCATTTCTTGGTTCCAAACCCTTGTCTCGGTTCCAAGCTGGGAGACATGGAGCACGTGGAGAGGTGTAATACCACCCATTGCTGGCCTTAACAAACGGACTACCACCTAAAAGAAAAGTGGTCACCATTATATAAAAAATCTGAAGGGGAACTTTTTTTGGAGATCAACAGCCCAGGTCAAAGACTATGCTACTCCTGTATAATATTCTATTATTGTTTTAAAATGAATTCACCTGTACTATATTTTATAGCTGAAAAGCCAACTGCAATCTTGCCCACAGCTTAATTATTTAGACCCATCTCAAATTAGATTTAACTTTAACTAAGGCAGAAAAATCCTTCAGTGTCCCAACAAACAAAAGTGCATTTTTTTCCTTGTTTGGCTACACAGTGCAGTTTTCAATTTCAATAACATTTTACTTTTTAATTTTTTCAATTTTCTGTGCAATCTTCATCCTGCTGCCAATCACATTTAAAAAATTTTGTGAACTTTTACTCTAGTACACACGTGTCTAACACAAAAGCCGTGGGCGGAAGCTGGCCCATTCAGGCAGGTTTTCGTGGCCCCTGGTGACTACAGCATCCAAGACTTTATACAAATGGTGAAGGAAACAAGGTGCAGCCAAGCCCAGGCCCTTCACAAGACAAGCTACCTGCTGTACATCAAACATACTCCAAGGAGCCGTGCACGTTAGATAAAACACTGGAAACTTTTGTTGTAGAAAATCGCACTTTATTAGAATCACATATACATACTATAGACCAGACGCCAACACCTGACATTCTGTGAAAACTTCATCAGAAGCATGATGTAGAAGAATGTTACTTCCTTTAAAAGGGTTCACACCTCCTTAATTAACATATTAACACATTATGAGGAGATACAATTAAGTTTCCTGTTGCAATTGACCTGCACTTGTTACCACGATGTAGTAACCCCTTTGCGATTGGTATTGCATTGTGTGAATGTTAGTGGAAAGTTTCAATCCTTTGCACGGCTTTAAAGCCACAATTGAAAAAGTTTATTTTTGATGCAAAAAACTATTGCAATAATCATCGCTAAACTTATTGCATCGCTTGCACTGTGCTATTTCCAAAGGTCTTTGGAAATGGTGCAGGCAATGCAAAATGAGTACAAAACCATTTTTAACCCGATATTACATTGGTTAGCATGGGTTTTGTACTTATTTTTGCCCTTATTGCATCTCCCTGTATGTATTTATGTATGTATATGTGAGTCTAATAAAGGGAGTATCCAGTGTTTTATCCATGTTGCGCAATTCCTTGGAATGTACAGTATTTTAAATGCAAGTCTTTCTACACTGCTATCCATTTCTGCAGTCCCAAGCAGCAGCTTAACTATTGATCTGCCTTCTAGATACAGCGATCAGCTGTTTTTAAACAGCTAATGGCTGGAACCTTTACTAAGATACATGCGATTAACTGTTATAAAACAGCTGGTAGCTGTATCTAGCAGGCATGAAATCTATAGTTACGCCACTGCTTTGGACTGCAATAATGGGACTTGCACAAATGGATAGCAGCATACGTAAGGCTTCGATGCAGTCACTGTTGTAACAACTGATCACAAATCTAACCGGGGGCTGGCAGGGAAGATGTGACAAAGGGCCTTCAATTGGAGTTAGCCAATACATTACTGCACCAGAGGCAAGGCATTCCACATTTGCACATGATTGCGCCATAGGCAGAAGACCAAATCTAAAACAGTGTGCTTCACATCCTTTTGCTGACAAGACCCAGCACTAGGCACAAGCCTCACAGAGTCCCAATCCTGCATTTGCTAAGTATTTTAATAAAAAAAATTCAGACCACCATTTAGCCTGTCTTTTTAATTTTGGCCACCTATGTGATTGAGTTTGGCACTAGTTACAAACAGTAGTTTTGTAAACTGTAAACACCTAGTAAAACTAAAGAAGTTAACCGTTATATTAAATTTTTGGTGGCCTTTTATTCCGGTCGAAGATATTGGACTAAAATGAGGAAATATACTGTATTTTGCATTGCCAACAGCTATTTGCGGGCCAAAGTGGCTGGATTCCACAACCAAAGAAAATCGCCTGTTGGACATGGAATCTGTCATTTTACAGGTGCACACAGGTCAATAATTGAAAAAATCTGGTTGGGATTCAATAGCACCTATAGATTATAATGCCTAGCTTTATTGTAAGCTAGCCCTGAGAGGTGTATAGATCTGGAAAGCAGGAATTCCAGTACTTGAACATAATGTATTCCTAATTTTCAGTTTGCAGCATCTTACTGTTTCTATAGTACTCTTCGCAATCACAATAAACCCTCCTATAACTCACTGACATATCTTCTAAGGAGTCTGATGTGAGATATGCAGCACTGGAGCAAAAACCTTGTAGTTTACAGAGTGATATTTCTCTAATTGAAAAAAATAGCCCTGACAATTAACCAGGCTAATGCTGGCCACACACTAGGTTGATTCAATGTTTTATTGCTGAATCTATCTAACATATAAAAACACAGTCTAAAATAAGATTGGTCCAGGTGGTTGTCCTAACATTGTGGAAGTTCCTAATTTGTGGCCAGAATATAAAGGATGTAAACAAAATATGAAATAAAGAGGTCTCCATATTAGAGGGATGCACAAAGCCATCATTTAAAGAAAAAAAGAAACATGGCGTTGATTCATAGCTTTTACTGGCTAACTAATCAAATTAGAAATCTGAAACAACTATAGTCCAAACATAAGAATACTATGGTACAGAAATTGATTGCGAAAATTGCTCCCCAAAATGTCTAACAGTTCTTCCAAATTATACCTCTTTGATTTCAAAACTAAGTAATAGATTCAGTATAGCTGAATTTCCATCTTTTTCAGGTTCTTTAGAGATGTCACTGATAGCTCTTTGCATGGATTTTGAGATATCTTGGAGCTTCTCTTTTGCTTCTAAATTAAAGCAAGAGGGTTATAAAAATATAAATAGTAAATTCTCTACTTCAATGACAATCAATCACAAACATCCTCTCTAATTCCCTATATAAGCTTTACATTAAGTGCTACACAGCTTTGGATTTACATACCTCAAAGACGCATGTAAAAACTAAAGTCAAATTGACCCATACATCAACCGGCATCACAGCAATAATTTTGTTGATGCAAACAGATTGTAGACATCGAACAACCATATACATTGCAAATCAAACATAATTTTAAAGCTTAAAATATAGTGTCCAGGATTATTTTCCTTACTGCTCGTCAAGCAATTCCATAGTGTTTCCCCTACTTTGCTTGAACTGAACTGGAAATGAGCCATTAATTACTGCAAATTATCTTTTAGGTATGTTTTATAATGGCAGAATATTCATCAGTTAAATCAGTTCATCACTTTTTGCAATAAAATATAACAGCCAAATAAACATCCTCCAAGAGTAATGATACTATCATTTTTGCATGGATCTGTAAATAGGCAGTCATGAAAAAAGAAAGCACACCCAGGACATTATAAAAAAAATAAGAAATTTTACAAACATACCATAATTTCTGTTTCTTGTCACCTTCCATGGCAGCATTCACCAGATTGGGATATTCCTGGGCCAATCAGTATAAAAAGCCCTCCCTTAGATTCCTCCTTGTCTTTTTGTTATAAAGCTGTAAACATATCGTAGAGAAGGGTGGGAAAATCTCTGGTGAATGCTGCCATGGAAGGCGACAAGAAACAGAAATTACGGTATGTTTGTAAAATTTCTTATTTTCTCTGACACCCCAGTGGCAGGCATTCACCAGACTGGGATTTACCTAAGCTAAAGAAAGAGGGAGGGACACAAAAATTGCTAATTCTTCTATTTATTATATACAATTGCTTTACTGAATAACAGCCTAAAGCACCCTCCGGCCGAATCTTGTTTTATCTGCTGAGGCAACATCTAGACGATAATGTTTTACAAGTGTCTTCAATGATGCCCATTTTGCTGCACTGCAGATGCTTTGTAAGGACGTTTTTGATTCTAATGCCCAAGATGTTGAAATCGCTCTCGTTGAGTGGGCTCTCAACCTTGAAGGAAAGGCCTCACCTCTGATTTGAGAAGCTTTGGAGATGGCCAGTATTATCCAAATGGCTAAAGGCTTCTACTTTTCAAAAGCCTCTACGTATCACAAAGAGTCTGTCTGACTTCCTCCAAACTTTTGTACTTTTTAAGTAATATTTTATGAGTCGAACCAAATCCAAGGTGTGAAGACATCTTTCTTTATCTGTACGAGGTCTCAGACAAAATACTGGTAGATTAATCTCCATATCTAGATGAAAAGGAGTTACTACTTTTGGAAGAAATTGGAAAGTTGGTTTAAGTCTTACCCTATCATGAAAGACAGTGGGGTCTGGCTGATTTGCTGACAAGGCTGCCAGTTCAGAAACTCTGCAAGGAGATGTGACTGCTACCAGAAGTAAGACTTTCAAAGTCAAAAGCCAATCCGAACTTCACTCTAGGGGTTCAAAGGGTGGCATATTCATGGCTTGAAGCACCAACGGAAGATTCCACGTTGGGCAGACTGACCCAACCATAGGTCTTACTCTAATTTAGGCATTAAAGAATCTCTCTACCAGAGGATCTGCCACCCAAGAGTTTAGAAGTGCTGATAAAGCGGAAATCTGACCTTTAAGAAATTTAACCACCAAAGTAGATTCTGCTTTTAGAGGATCTTGGCCGGACTCCTTAGAAAAGTCTACAAAGTGGCTCCAAACTTTATAGTACTTTTGAAGTCGACCATTTCCTAGATTTAAACAAAATTACTACCTCATCATTTAAAAAACCTAAAGAAGATAGTCTACTCCTCTCAAGTTCCAAGCGTGTCTTTTATAAACTGCGCAAAATGTTTTAGAGCTTCCCAGACTGCTTTTAGTTCTAGCACATTTGAGGTTAGCCCCTTTCGAAGTTTCCAGGTTCCCTGGGCATACTTTGCCTGAAAATGAGCGCCCTAACCGACTTCTGAGGCATCTGTAGTTATCGTTTGTCTGGGAGGTTTTTCTATCTCTTTTCCTTGAACAAGGTTTCTTATGTCCATCCACCATGACTGTTTTAATTCTGGTGACATTTTTAATTTCCTGAAAAGGTTGAATTGTGGGTCTCTTACTGTGGATAGCAGGTAATTTTGTAGAGGTAGAGGTCGACCATCTGAATCATAGATGACATTAACCCTATGATGGTTAGGTAATGTTTTACGGTTATACCGTCTGTTTTTAAAAATAGATTTATTTTTCTGATTAAAGATTATTCCTTTTCCTTTAGTAACCTTATTATGTTTTGTTGAGTTTGAAATAATGCTCCTAAGAAGACCATTTCTTGAGCGGGAGAAAGATGGCTTTTTTTCTCATTTATTACCCAACCGAACTCCTTTAGAGTGCAAGTTACCCGAGTTGTATGACATATTGCTTTTTCTTTTGAATCTGCTAGAATAAGAATGTTGTCTAAATAGTGATATATGTGAATGCCTTCTTTTCTTAATTCAGCTATTAACGCCACTAAAACCTTTGTAAAGACTCTGGGTGATTGATTTAACCCGAATGGATGGCACACAAACTGAATATGCAAGTCCATGACCATAAACCTCAAGAGACTCCAACAATTCTTGTGTATTGGCACATGAAAATACGCATTCTGGAGGAGATCTATATTTACCATCCACATGTTCCTTTGCACTGCTTGTACTATTGATTGGAGAGACTCCATCTTGAACTTCCTTACCCCTAAAAACTTGTTGAGACTCCTTAGGTCCAATACTGGTCTGCAACCTCCTGTTGTTTATGGGACAAGAAAAAGTCAGGAACAGAAACCTTTTGCTGTTGTTTGGGAACTTCCTGAATCGCCTTGAGAGCGAACAGTTGGCTTACATACTGAGAAATCACTTCTTTCTCTGTCTTGTTTTTGCTGGCACAAAATGAGAAAATTAAGGTTTCTTTGAAAATTCTATATTGTAACCCTCTCAAATTGATTGGACTACCGAAGTGTCTGAAATAGAACGGGCCCACGCCTCCACAAAATGATTTAATCTTCCCCCTATGTGTAGAGACTGAGCCTGCCTGACATCATTGCTGGTTCGCTTGTCCTTGAAAGGAATTAGAACTTTTTCTGGTCAATTGCGTAGCTTGCTTCCCTGATCTCCAATTCCCTGTACGAAAGAATTCTCTGCTATTTCGACCTTGTCTTGGCTGTCTAAAAAACTCCCTCTGTTTTTTGGACTGAAAGATTCAATACGATTTCTTTTAAATCTCCTTTCTTGTGGTAAAAATACACTTTTACCCCAACGACTTTTTAATTAATTCATCCAATCTCTCCTGAAACAGCATTTTTCCATCAAAGGGTAATTGACAAAGATTTGCTTTGGAGTTTACATCCGCTGCCGAGTTCTTAAGCCACAGAGCCCTTCTTACGGCCAGTGATAACGCCATTGATCTGGCTGAAAATCTCACCAAATCCACCGAAGCCTCCGACATGAAGTCTGTACCTAATCTACATTCTTGGACCTAGTTTAGATCTCTTTACATTATTATTAATAGCATCCTGTAAATTTGTAAGCCAAACTCTAACTGCCCTAGTAGTGGAGGTTAGAGCCATGGACGGCTTACAGGCTGCTCCAGCCGCAATACAGTATATGATTTTTTGAGATTATTGTTCAATCTTCTGTCAATAGAATCTTTAAAAGTTGCCACATCTTCCACTGGTAATGTAGTCCTCTTGGCTAGTCTGAATATAGCCGCATCAACTTTAGGGGGAGAACTCCAGACCTCTGCGTCTTCTTTCTCGAACAGATATTTCTTTTGGAAACTAGTTCCTACATCTACTCCTCTTTCGACTTTTGTCCATTCCATAGCTATTATATATTGCATTGATTTGTGTACAGGAAAAATAGCAGATTTTTTATGAAGAGCAGGAAAATATTTATCCGCAGAAGCTGCAACAAGTTCCTCAGTAGAAAGGGGGAAAGTATCTCTAATTGCTTTAATTAGTGGCTCAACAATACTATGATCAAAAAACACTTTGGTGTCTTCTTCTTCCTCAAATAAATACTCGTCTTCTTCCTCAGATCCGGCAGAATTCCTTGCTTCTGACCCATCTGAATCTGACCCATCTGATAAATATCTAGTCTTAGCCTTTTTCTTTCCCCCCCCTGGGGTATGCATAGACACTTACCTAGTTCCTTTAGCAGGGTGACCTTTGCTCACAGAAGTGGGCTCCATACTTGAAATATCTATAAACATAGATATATATTATATATATTATAAGTAAGATACAATATGCATATCCATCACAAGGTGGCAGCAGATAATGGCTCAATGACAGCACTGGTAAAAAAAACTTCTTAGTACTTTCATAGCACTCAAAAATCAGGTAGCTGGCAGCACAAAAGGGGTTTCCAGACAAAATACTTGAGGCAGAGAAAAAACTCAATCTTCCGCTTACCACGCGGCTTGACAACACTTCCAGACATCAAACTGGAACTTCAGAGTCCTGAGCGGCCTTTTGAATGCGATCACTCGAAGCTACTCCACATGCAACTGCGCATGCACAAACTGACCAGCTAGCACCAAATAGCCAGGAAATAATACCGCCGCTGAACCACCAAGGAAGAAATGGATGGACACAGAATCCACCATGCAAAAGCCCGGTCATAGGCTCTTCCCTTAGGCAAGCAAGGCTGCAACACCAGGGAAACATCAGACAGGAGAGAGGCAGGGAGAACTCCTGCTAGCCAAGTCACAACGGCAGGTAAACCTTCTTGTTAACATTAACCATGCTTCCTTACTGCCACAGGAAATGCAAAAAGACAAGGAGGAGTCTAAGGGAGGGCTTTTTATACTATGCATTTCCTGATTGGCCCAGGGATACCCCAATCTGGTGAATGCCTGCCACTGGGGTGACAGAGAAAATATCTGTACATAACTAGGTTTTAAAACTACGGTATTAAACAGATTTAACTGTGCCCTTATTCTTTTTAAGGGGAACTATGTGTCACCAGACCACATTGTCCCAAAACAGAACATGGAAGCCCTCTTAGTTACAAAATCCACTTCTCAAATGTATGTAAATGCAACTTACAATACATAGGTGTTCTGGAGAGGAAAGCTTTTATATTCAGGTTTAAAAATATATATAGTTTACCTTTAACAAAAATGTAGAATGAAGAACCAGTGATTTTTCACTAAAAAGAACATAAAATATGGCCTGGGTTTGCAAAATTGCATCTGAACAAACCAACTTCTAAAAATTATGTCCTTTGCACAACAAACAAGACAAAAGTGGAGTCTTTATCTGTAATGCAGCCCACCACATTTGACGTACACCATATAAACACAAACACCTACAGTAATACCAACTGTCAATCACAGCATGAATTTACCTATGTAGTTATATATTTATTTATACAGTATAGTACAACTTGGGCTACACTATACTATATACCAATGTAATACAGTAGAGTATACAAACAAGGGGGAGTGCAAGCAATTACACAGATAAATTAAAATAATTATATAGACAATAAAAGTTCCGTAAATAGGATAAAAGGCATGACTACACTCATAACATACTTTTACTTACTGATTAACCATCCCCAGGAACCCATTTCTAACAATACATAGCTTTACCAAAAATCCTTACAACATCGCTTGCACAGCACAATCCATCGCTGTGGCTCTCTCTGCTCCAGCTTCCAGGTCTGGCCATATTTGAAGATACATCCTCTGCTGCTGTTCCTTATGTAGATTACACATACAGTAGCAAAGGAAGTGTCTTCCAGATGACTAGGAATCGAGCTGTGTAAGAAAAGTTAGAAGCATTTCTGGCAAAGTAAAAGTGGGTTTCTGAAAAGTAGGTTAAGAGGGTCTACATGCTCTTTAGCCTATTGATGGAACTTATTGTCAATGTAATTATTTTGCCATAGCCTAGTCAAAGGACATTATGAATGCTGTGCATAAAAAAGTTGGAAAGAAGAGCAGGCTCATTCCTGCAAAACAAGATGAGAGACAGAAAACAGTTTTACTTCCAGTTATTGCTGCTAAAGGTGTTTCTATGAGCTTTTAAATTATGGAGTGTAATTTTTAACACACGGTCTCCTCATTTGGGCTACAAATGTCACATTAGAATCTGTTGTGTGCAGTTTTAAACCTGAGGTTTGGTTGAATGATATTTGTTATGATCTTTTATTATGTTCTGAAAAGTAAAACCCTCATTGTCTTATCACTCTATACATGGTACAGTATATGGAAGCTGTGACCTCCTTACCATTCTGCTCATAGGTTAGTTTCTTGGGTTTGATTTCCGTCTCAGCTTCTCCAAGGTTTTCCCGCAAAACATTAAGTAACACACTAACATCCTCCTGACTAAGACCAACCTGTGTAAAAGAAAAGCTATATGTATATATATTCACAGACAAGAGATCAGTGTCTGCAGATAGTTAGAGATACGTGCAGTTATGAAAGGGCATGTCCACCCTCAGAACAAGAAGTTACTTACCTCCCTGTGGTCCCTAAACCCCATAACCATTGCCTTTTACTGCAGTAATAAAGCATACAGATACTGGCCTCCTTCCGGATTTCAAAAGTCAGTCACTATTGCGTTGGTGATGTTTCAACCAAGGACTGACTCCTTGGCATTACGCCAGAGAAAGATAACAATTATGGGACAGATGAGCCGAGGTAAGGTAAGTAACTGTAATGATCTTGGGGTTCGGATGGGTGGGGAGATAAGTATAGATTCTTGTTCTGGGGGTGGATAAGATCTTTAAAATGCCAATACATTTATTTGCCACGTAAAAACGAAGGAAATAGTAGGTTTTATTTTTCCACCAAAAATACATAAGAATAACTTAAGCTTTTATCTCACAAGAAACCATAATTTATTTATACATTTTTACTGTGCCGAGAGTATCAGTGGAGTTGGTGTCACCAACTGAGACGAAAGAAGACTACGGATCAAGACGCCGGCGGTGTCACTGGCAGCCGCAGTGACAACGCCCAGTGTCGGCGACATCAGCGGTGCTGGGAAGAAAGACATGACCCAAGGGCTCTTCTAAGAGCCAATGGGGGTCCTGGTTTCAAGCTGCAGGACCCCCAACAAAGGCACTAAGTGCCGGGAAGGGGGTCCAGATTCAAGCTGCGAGACCCCTTAAGACCCAAAGGGCACTTGTCAGTGCCACAAGGACCCTTCCAGGAAATTCGGCCACCTCTATTTGCTACATAAGGAGTCGGAGGGGGGTAAGTTAGGAGAGACTGCAATTTATAAATATATAAAATGCTATTTTCCTAAATGACATCATTAGTAACAGACTTGCTGGGTCCTAACTATTGACCTTTAAAAAATTCCCTTTCCATAAAGGAGAATATTTAAAGGGCATGTCCACCCCCAAAACTATAATCCCCCCCCCCCCAACTACTGGCCCCACCATGTAGTGTAGTTTAATCCTTACTCACATCCCAGCTCCATGGTTCTCCTGTAGTCCCCCCCCCAAAGTCCCAAAAACTGCCCACCAGGAGGCTAGCAGAGTCCATATATGACTCTGCCTCCTACCTGGCCTCTGGGAGAAGTTTGGCATGCGTACTGCAGCCCTTCTCCCCTCCCTCTCCCGATTCCCTCCCCCTAGTGTATAGCATTATATATAAGATTCCCCCTGGGCTCCCAGTTCCCAACCGCATAATTTTTATTTTAAGAAAGCTCCCCAAACTCTTACTTACCTCTCCTCTTTCATCCGCCGAAGTGAGCTGCCGGCAGCCGCGTCCGTGATTGGCTGCCGCTCAGCCAATCACAGACGCGGCTGCCGGTCCCGCCCCTCTGCTTGCATTTTCTTGCAAGCAGAGGGCCGGGAGAGAGGAGGAGGAAAGAGGGGAGGTAAGTAGAGTTTGGGGGGCTTTCTAAAGATAAAAATATAGCGGTTGGGGCTGGGAGACCAGGGGGATTCATATATCAAAACATTATATTTAGGGTGGACATACCCTTTAAGGGGTATTTTTGAGTAAAAGTCAATTGTGAAGGAGAAATACAGTGATCCATGAGTTTAAGTCCTTTTAAAAACAAAAAAACAATTAAAAATTACACACCTAGGAAATAGCATATCCAATTTATTAAAGAAGTACTAAAGTTAGATTGTATTAACAACTCCACCAAAACGGATCTACGGTAATTCTAGGTTTACTAATGTTATTGCTGATCTTGTTTCTTTTTCCTATGCTACACTTTTATAATAGGGTAAAACAGGGCGGTTGCCTTGTCAAGGCCCCCCCACAGACCTTATTCCAGCAATGCTCTCATTTTCCTTACCCTCCTTGTCAGTGTTGTCTGTTTAAGGGTATGTCCAACAAACTTTTGGATATTTTCAGGAAAGTGTGTAGTGACTTGGCAAGATTGGGTTAACTATTGGTATTAGTTCTTGCAAAAGACCAATACAATGCCATTCCACCCTGGAAACAGTCCCTATTGTTTATATTATGATTAGTGAAGCATGGAACCAGATCTCCTTTTCCAGACTATGTGGGGCTGAACCATGTATCTGGAATTCTCTGCAGCTAGAGGTCTGTTTGATACATTGAGGTCACATTAAGGACAGCCATATGTATAAAATAAATATTTGTGTATGGGAATATGTGATAGGAACCAATATTATATTTGTGAATGGGAAAGTAGGCCCATTCAAATGATAACCAACATGGAGACCTTATTCCCTTGCCAAGGCGAGTTACTAATATCTTGGGAAATATGTATTACACACAGGTCATTTTTGGTATTTGAGGAATTGATAATTAAGGAATATGTGGTCAATATGTACATACCTACATTTATATGGAGTCTGCCTAACTGAGGGGGAATGAATGCTTTTGGCTTGTCATAAATCTGGACATTCCTAGACACTCCCATCTCATGCATAGCCAGGAGGGGGGTGGTTCATCAAGGGGTTTAAAAATCCTTGTAGCCCCTATAACTTTGCTCATACTGAGGGGACATGCTAAAACTGTGTGTATGGACCTGATGTTTCTTCCCGCCCCGGGATACAGGACTTCTTCTAGTGAGTAGGGTTTGTGAATATTTTTGTCCTTTTTATTTTATATAACTATGAACTATTTTATGTACCTATTGTATGTCATTTTATTATAACACCATTTTCTTTTATTTTTGTATTAAATGCACTGTCCACCTTTTGGAATATTAAATCTAAAATTTAATAAGTTTTGTCTTTGTGTTTTTGGGGCGTCTTTAAGGCCATAACTTAAAGTGGTAGCAGCTTGTACCGATTGATTGGTCAGATCACGTGCCCAGCGAACTGGCGTTTGTGACAGATATCGCCTAATTGCCCCCCAAACCAAGCAGCAGTGCCTATGATTGGCTGAGACACGTTGTCTCAGCCAATCACAGGTAATTCTGCCAGCCTGGGCCCTTCTGCATCTTCCATGCACGGAAATATCATGTAAGCCAGGCAGAAAGCAGCTGAGGGAACGAGGGATGGTAGGTACATTTGGGAGCAGATTTGACTATGAACCTCGCAAGGTATTAGGCAATATCCAAAAGTTTGTTTGGAGGTTGACAAAAAATTCATTGAATTCACAAAAATTCATTGAAGGTATATTTTTTGCAGATAGGTAAATAATATTCCTCATATAGAAAATATCATATAACAGATATACATATTATTATTGGTGGCATATAAATACTTACATCCATGGTATCAAGATGTCCTTTAAGTTCCAAGACTGGAATTTTCTGATACCAAGTTGCTGCTAAATTACGATTCAATGAAAGGTTCAGGTTGATAGGTTGAAGTATTTGTATATCAGGATGTGAAGATGCGTCTTGTAGTATTCTCCTAATAAACAAAAACACCAGAATATGTCAAACTGAAAAGTACTTTACATAGAAAAATGGAGAAAGACTTCATACATTTACTGTAAATTTAATTAAAATTAGCAAATTATCACTTCCTTAAACTGCAAATACAGCACAAAACATGCCCATAATCACATATATATAACCCTCCACATCCATTTTTAAAAACCTTTGTGTAAAAAAGCCCTCATATACACAAGATTATAATTTTGATTAACTTTAACTAATAAAAGAACACTTAAATATTTTATACAAACATATCACCCAAAAGAAGAGAAAAAGGAGAACAGAAACTTGATCATTTTATAATTTGAATATATATACTGTATATACTCAAGTATAAGTCGATCCGAGTATAAGCCGAGGTACCTATTTTTACCTGAAAAATTTGTAAAAACTGATTGACTTGAGTATAAGCCGAGGGTAGAAATTATGACCTCTACTGCCTTTTGATTCAGTATTGTTTTGTGGCTTAAGTTGCCCTTTAAATGGACAGCAGAATTCCCATACATTAATCCCACACAGTTATAGCCAAATCTAGTACCAGTAACCTCCAATTCCTTGGCACTCCAGATGTTTGGAAACTAAAAATTGTAGTTTCTAAACATGTGGAGTGGCAAGGTTCAATAAACTCTTAATTAAGCTTACCATCATTTACAATTGTCCTGACCCCCTTATAGTAAAGGGCACTCTGACCCCCATATAGTAAAGAGCACTCTGACCCCCATATAGTAAAGGGAACTCTGACCCCCATATAGTAAAGGGAACTCTGACCCCCATATAGTAAAGGGCACTCACCCCCATATAGTAAAGGGCACTCTGACCCCCATATAGTAAAGGGCACTCTGACCCCCATATAGTAAAGGGCACTCTGACCCCCATATAGTAAAGGACTCTCTGATCCCAATAGTTTAAAATGTCACCTGAGAGTTGTAGTTTCAAGCTGTCACTTGCATTGAACTAGCAGACATTTTTTGCCACAAACTGAGAAGACCCATCAGATTTACAGCATCAAGATGAGCAGTGACAGTGCTGAGTGAGTCCAGAAGCAAGACCACAGGAAGGAGTGTAAAGGCAGATTAGTTCCTGTAACTTTTTATGCAGGTGAAGGATTGTGTTTAAACACAGCGCCACCTCCTGGTTACAATTTCGCAATTGCAGTATTTGGATCTAAATTAGGACTTGAACCGAGTATAAGCCGAGGTTAGGTTTTCAGGCTAATTTTAAAGCATGAAAATTTCGGCTTATTCTCTTATATATATTATGAGTTTTGTAAACCCGCATAGAGAGTACTTGTAATTATTTCAAACAATTATGTATTATTGTGAATACTAAAATGCAGCTAATTTAGTCCACTATATACAGTATCTCTTCATATGCTTTATGGATAGACGTCTGATATTCACAATACAGTGCATTACATGCTGCAAGTATATTATAAAAAAACTTTGATGTAAATTCCTTTGGGAGGTTATTTAAAAGTGGCTAACAATCTGAAATTATATGTCCTTGTTTTTGGCATTTTATGCTGATCATGATGTGACCAAAATATTCTGTATAATCAAGGGCGGTTTTAGAATTTATATATAAATATATTAAGATTAAAAAGTCCCTGTACTGTAGGAAGGCTTGGCCAGGAACTTATACAGGGTGATATCCCCAGAGCAGCAATACTTCTGCTTAAATCTTTCGGGATCCAATACGCGATTTGTGGCTGTGAGTAAATTTACTTGTGCCGTCTTTTGCAGTATCTGCACAGTCGTAGCAATGAAGGGGTTTAAGTTGTGCTAAAATATTGTTTATTGTAATATATAAATGTATGTCAGTCCCTCACCTTGACAGTTTAAACTGGCTGAGCTTTATTGTCATGCAGTCTACAACTGGAGGTAAATCTTGATCTTCAGATGATACCAGGCTAAATTCATTGCTGATTTTAAGCAGCCCCAAGTCTGCCACAATAACATTGCATGATACAGAAGACTGAGGGATGATTATCAGCGGGGCTTTAAGATGAATGTCCATGAGCAGTCTGAAGCTCCTCTCCGACAAAACTTTTACACTTGTGGCTGCGCGCTGAGCTGCCTGCGCAGTTGCTATCGTCACCTTCTCTTTAGCAGCTTGAAAATTGTTCAAAAAATTCTGCAATAGCAATAGTAAAAAAACAATATGGAAAAAGTCAATTTCTATACTTAGCAAGGAAAAATGTGAGCTGGAGTAAAGAGATGAGCACTATTTACACTATACCTGATGCAACCACATTTTCATTCACACAAATGGCACACTTAATTTATAGTGCTATTTATTCTGAAACAAACGGTTATGTTTTACCTTTAAATACTTCACTGTAGCAATTACACATTTCATTTTCAGTTCTTATGTTTATATCTTACTTTAATTGCTTCTGCAAATTCCCTCACAGATGTTCATATTTTCACCATTAATAAAAGTAGATATTTCAATTCTTACCACAGACTTAACTTACATTTGCAGTGAAATAATTGTCATCACAAAAATAGAATATGCTTCATTATGGGCACATAACATCCAGGATTTCGCACTAGGAAATCTCCAGGATTGGCGAACAATTGCAAAGGAATTTGAATGTTTCTTCATGTGGGCGAGAAAGAGCCAGAGACGGGACTTTTGAGGGTTTTAAATCTTTGATAAAATCAGTAATACTTCTTTTAGGAGAATGAAAGTAAAACCCACTCTCCTCCCTTAAACTGTAACCAGGACAAGGACCTAAAACATTTAAGAATGGTACAGGCCCCATAAAAACTAAGGGCTAGGACACACTAGCGCATTTTTTTGCAGGTTTGCGCATGCGATTTCAGTTATAATGGAAAGCATTCATTACGTTTTGCGATAACCATTTTTTTGCACAAACGCATGATTTTCATTATGGAAAATAGCGAAATCACACGCACAAACGCGAGACAATGCACCAGAATTGCACGCGCAATCACGTGCGATAACATGCACGCTTTGGTGCGTTCTAGTGTGGCCTCAGTCTGACACGATTATTTTTACACTCATTTATTACACATAACTCCATAAAACAGAATTTCATGAGACAAAAACTAATTTCAATTGGTTGGAAGATTCTGAAACTTGTATGCTTGTTTAAATCTTTTATAGGCAAAATAAATTACATATGAAATATATGAATGCGTCAAAATTACTGATTTTGTCCTCAATTGCAAAAGGGCTGCGATGCCCTAAGCCATAAAAGGTAACTATAGGAGAAGTTTGAAATATTTCCTTTTGCTTTAATAAAAAAGTGTTCACCCCTAGAGTTCAAGCACATGTTCAGCTAATTATTATTGGCCAATTGTGCCTTCATGTGTGCGCCATGCATCTATTGGGAGAACGTTAGGTCGGCACAGGAAGTGACACTGCTGGAGTGACCTCTTCATTATTTAAATGAAAGTGGAGGTAAGTTCCTACCTTCCCTTTAATTATAGAAATGAATGAGGATTTTGAATATTTCACAATATATACAATATAACATATAAGTAAACTTGACTTATGATGTGTGTTTAATTACCAAACAAGTCCAGTTCAAATTGAATTTACATTTTTTAATAGACAATGACCTGAATGATAAAAAACTTTTATAGACTAACCAAACAAAGAATTAAAAATCAGTTTTTGTATCACTTCCTTCCAGCAAGGACATCCAGCAAGTGTATGTTTGTTAATATGATTGTAATGTCTCCATTGTGCTCAAAAAGAAATGTTCCAATAGTTTTTATTTTTGATATTTATGACTTTTGGTCAATCTAATGCAAAAAAATAAAAAAAAGGGAGGGATTTATTTGAATATAAGAATCACACGGCCTAATGGAGAAAGATAAAAGTTTTGGTTTCATTTTGGAACTGCTGGTTTCAAAAATCCGTGGATCTGGCACTATAATTGGAAATTCTGAAAGTCAGAACTTATTGAAAACAGGAAAATCAAAATATCAAAAATTTTGATGAAATTCGAAAATAGAGATAAAAAAATACAAATCACAAATTTGACTTTCAAAACCTAGATTGAAAGGTCCAAAATTATGGTTGAAACATCGAAAATTGCTATGCTAAATTTTTTTTGGCTTCACATTACAGTACATTTATTAGTTTTAAACTGTTCATTTAAATCTTGTTACAGAAGCCACTCAGCTAATTACCGTATGTGAGCTGCACCCACAGAGATCACTTTGCTCTCCTTATGGAAAAAGCTATGCTAATTTTTAAAACGTTTCTTAATGTGTACTAGTTTATAGCACAGAAAGCTTTCTTCATAATGTCGAATATTACAGTGCATAAGTGTGTCTTTACAAGAGATTATCTAAAAAATTTTTTTAATTCATTAACTCTTATTCTGCTAATTTACCAATGGTAAAATTATAGGTAGGGAAAACCATTTAAGTAATGTCTTCGCACATTTATACAGTTAAAGGACAACTATACAGTAAAAATTTACTTTTTAAAAATCAAAAGCACCTGGGGCAAGGAGATTGGAATGATTTTTCCCTCCTCCCAATATTGTTTTGTTGAGGAGCTACAGCGCATACAGTTTTCATCTGCCAGATTATGGCCCTGGGCCATTCTATATTAAAGATAGCAGATGGCAGAAGCAGTTTTCTTTGTCCTGCTGCTCCTCATAGAAAGGATATTAGGAGGTAAAAAGCACCAATCCTACCTTCCTGCCTCAGGTACTTTTTATTTTAACGTTTTTTTAAAAAAACTTTATACGCACATTAGTTTTCCTTTAAGGAGAAGCACTGTACAAAACTCTTCTTTTTATTTAATTCAGGTAACAAAGTTAATGCATTTTTAAAATAAAATTTATTTATCTACATTACATTGTTTGGCTAGAATACTCACACAATGTTGTCCTACGGACCTGGCTTGGCACCACTTAAACGCGTCAGACAATTTGTGCTAATCTCTTCCTTCATGATGTCTATTGGATTTTAAAAGTGATGTGTGAATAAAGAATTATTTTTTACCACAACGGGCTGCCGAATGTTGAATCAGGAATTGGACTATAAGTGGTGCCAAGCCAGGTCCGTAGGACAACATTGTGTGAGTATTTGAGGGGGGCGTGGACTAGCCCTGGGCAGTGAGCACACTTCCGAGGATTACTGATTCTGACTGCGAGATTTAAAGCACATGACCACGTTCCGGTACGCTGGGGAGAGAGAGACCAGCCTTGGAATTGGTGAGAAGCGGGGAACAGGGGAGGTTTTGAGCCACTGATTGTTTGTTGCTTTGGCTAGAATAGTTGTTTAGCAAATATGTGAGCCCTCTATTTTGAATATTCAAAAAATATTGAGTATGTGATGCAGAAACTCAAAAATAGCTTTTTTCCTGAAAATTCTGAATTATTAATGTTCCTTTAAAGGGTATGTACACCCTTCGTTTTTTCAAATTGTCCATTAGTGGAAACTATAATTCATCCCAACTATCACTAAACCATTTTTTTGTTGATCTGACCCCTATTTCTTTAGATATCCAATCTGAAACATCTTACATTTTAGCATGTCTGTAAGCAGTTTTGCTGTAATTGGAATGGTTTGACAGTTGGTGTGCTGTATACTGTATGCAGTTTTGACATTTGGTATGTGGGAAAACTTTAAGGTCAGTGGTCAGAGCCTGAGCAAAAGAAGTACTGTATTGAAGGAATGCAGCAACACACACACCTCAGAGTAAGTGCTACTTACTAGTGTATTTACTTAAGCAATTTTTTCAGTATACATACACTTATTAATTTCATTAATATTGCGGTTTATTAATATTAAATATGTTTGTAATGTATTCTATATTGGTGTGCAACTCTGAACACAAGGGGGGGGGGCTTACCAAGAGGGACATCAGAAATTTGTGGAGACAAACAATCTGAATGCAGCCAACTCTGAGAGCCAACTTTCCATCTACTTTGGAAACATCTTTGTAGGCTTCTCCCTTTGTGGCCTCAGGATAAAGCATCAAGTTGAAGCTGAAAACCTCTTCTTCCATAATAGACACAACCTGAAAAACAAGGACTTAAATAAAGTACGGTAACTTAAATAAACAAACGAAAAGCTACCATTTGTAGATTGTCTAATACATTTGACAAATTGATAAAACAGGCCCTAAAAATGTAATAAAAGGGATTAAAGGAACACTAAACCTGTATTTTTAAGTACATTCCATATGTTTCTTTTATTCACAGGGAAATGAGAACGCTTATTCCCACCTCCCTGTGAATAATAGGACAACCAATAGGACACAGCCGAACTTACCTTACCGCCGCTGCACTCACAGCTGCTTCTAAATTGACAGCCGTGCTGCCCGATCGCACTCCTATCTTTTGTATTGGTGCGCTTCCGCCAAAGATGGGCGCTTGGTCGGGACAACGTGGCTGTCAGTTCAAAAGTGGCTGCGAGTGGAGCGCCAGTAAGATAAGTTCCTGTGTCCCCTGGGCATCCTATTATTCACAGGGAGGTAGGAATCTGCATTCTTACCTCCCTGTGAATAATAGAAACATATGGAATGTACTTAAAAACACACGTTTATTGTGGTTTAGTGCTCCTTTAAAGAAGAATTCTACCGGTAAACACAATTCTGGATATAAAGGCTTGGAATATGTGTCACTTTCTTGTTTTGTAATTCATAACCAAAGATCCAAAGAAAGCCCTTTTTATCTCTATCTGTGCAAAGGGGAGTAAACTGAAAATAACAGTGGGGATATTTATAGTTTTGCATTACAAATGGGTATGCTGAAAAAAAAACAGGTATACAAAGTTTCGGGGGTCAAACCCCCTTCCTCCGGTGTAACCACATACTACAAAGTACAGGCTATTTATAATGACATCACTTCACATTAAGTGTATAACTCCGCCCTCTGCCGCAGAGGTCCCAAAAAGTGCTACTGCAATTCAAAGTGCGATTATGAATAAATATCAATATAAATCGCAAAAAAAATCATTATACTGTGATCCTTAACAAAAAGTTTAAAAGTGATATAAAAAATTCATAAAAACTTAATAATGGAATTAACATTTTTTAACTACATCTATAGTCAGGAGTTAGAAAGACAAGGAACAGATCAGCAGTTTTTTTACCTGAAAATCCAGGAAACATGTTTAGGGTGGTGTTTATATAAAACAATTGGTGTGCGTCTGCATCTTTACTTTCAATGCCCGGGTGCTCTCTGAATCAAATGCATATATGGATGTATGAGGCACACCTCTGGACTTTTAAAGCATTCTCTTTAATAGAAGCGGTACATGGATCTACGCATTTCAGCCGTTCTAATGCATTTTTTATTGCGGTTCTAATGCATGTTTGTGAAGTCCCTTTGTGAGTGCTTTCCGAATGGACTCGGTATCAGTACATTTGGGAATAGCACCAGGGAATATAGCTAGCCGTAGGGGAGTGCAGTCTTTTGGACGAGTTATTATATATATATACCTTTTTATGAATTGTCTCTGGGTTCACATCATTAACAATAATATCCTTTAAACGTGCAAACACTTCTGTTTGGGAAGCTTGAAGAAATAAAGAACAGTCCAAGCCTGCAAGCAATAAAAATGAAAATTAGTAGGGAAGTTAATTGTATATAGTGGATAATACACACTTCTATTAATATCTATAAGGATATTAGAAGTCACCCAGGAGTACCTTTATAATGGTATAGGAACTAAGGTGATAATATATAATTTAGGGGGGGTAGTAGGGGGTACATTATCCATTGAAATCAACAAAAAATGTTTATCTGACTAACAAACATAACTAAAAACACCCTGCTGCTAAATTCTATTCCCAGCCAACCACAATCCCATTCCCAACCCAAATTCCAATATATTCTTGGCCCTCCTCCTCTCTCTCCCTTCTCTAAGCATTGAATGTTTGGCCTTGGATTAGATGGAGGCATTCTAGAAACTATTTAATATGTTTAAATAATGATATTATTTACAAGTCTCATAGGATTCCTTTTAAAAAATAACATTAAAATGAAAAGTACTTGGGACAGGATTGGTAATTCCTACCTTCAGATATTGTGCCTGTGAGGAGCACAAGCCCAAAGAAAATTTATTCCAGTCTTCCTCCTGGCTTCAGCACTATCTGTAATACAGGATTAGGCCAGGAATAACCGGGCAAATGAAAACTGTTTGTGCTGTAGATCCTAAACTAAACAATATTGTGAGGTAGGAATAATCAATCCAACCTCCCTTCCCCAGGTACTTTCCATTTTTAAATAGTTAATTTTTACGGTATAGTTATCCTTTATGTACAGATACATATTTAGAATAGTCACTCAACTATATTGAAATGTGATAGGAGTGAAAAATCAACCCAAATTAACCTAATAATACCAAATCCAGCTCAATCACGTGAACACTACATAATCAAAGCTACTCTCTTGCTGAGTAGACGAAACCAGAACACCAGGAGGCATCGCTAAACAACTAAACTTACCCAAGAAAAAAGCAAACCAAAAACATAATTATTTCCAGAGGAAATATGCCTCTTACTATGGTAAATAGGGAGTGAGTGAGACGTCACCTTGGAGTTTGACCATACAAAAGCAAGTGCTTTTTTAAGTTATGTACTCCTCTATACCTTACATTGCACAGTAAGGGGTAACTTATCCCTTTTATAATCCAATAAGCCGGTTTTATTTAATAAATGTCCTAATTTTCTTTCTTTGTATATGAGTAATACTTCACACGTGTTCATTTCAAGGCTTACGCACCCTGTATCTTAATTTCCGAGATAGGATTCTTTTCATCCCACACGTTTGCGTTAAAAGCATTCAGCTTGACAAACAGTTTTAACCTGAATATATCTCTGTCTTTGGAAGCCATTGCTGCAGGAGAAGAAAACATTTTTTAACTTTATTTTAAGCAAATTCAGAGCAGTTTATTGTAAGATAACTTTTATATCATCAATAGGTAAAAAAGGTGATTCCATTCGTTACCAGAAAATTGGTATTGAGGTAAAAAGGGGATCTGGAAAATGAGTATAGCTAAAGAAATAAGCATCAAGTCCCTGGTGCTTTGGTAAATGCATTTTTTATTTCCAGTAGCCACTTTACCAAATTCTCCTTCAAGTTTCTTTTAAATCATTGCTGTTATCCATATTTTATAATAATAATTCTGTCAATCTTTACAATATGTAAACCAATAAGCATATACAAAGGAACAAGCAATGTATAAATCAAGTTATCATCATAGACTATCAGAATGCATGTAAAACTGCCATTGGAAATAGACACCTGGTTTACTGTAAATATAATAACTAAGGAAAGGCTTGGAATATGAGGTTAAACGGTCACCATACTCCCTTAAACAACATTTTCTAAAACTACAATTTAAGAGAAGTGAAATTGTGGTACACAAATTTATCTGTGCTTGCTTTGTAATTAAATCATTAATATTAATGAGTGCTACTTATTACCCCAATTCTCCCTTACTCATTGCCTTTTTGTAGTGTCTGCAATAGTTATTAAGTTCTGCACAGCCTCACAATGGACACTGCGCTTAAAAATACCCTTTAAGTAGAATGATATTGTCTTTATTGTTTAAAGAGGGGAATAGATTCAAGAGAGAAAAATATTATTCTCCCTCTTTACACAAGGCAATGTAAGGCCTTATTTGGAATATGCGGTGCAGTTTTGGAATCCCATATTCAAAGGGGACATCTTGGAAATGGAAGCAGTTCAGAGAAGGGCAACTAAAATAACCTTGTGAAGGTTCTCATTCATCCAGGTCATGGTATATCTGTTGTATTCAATTAGATCAACTGGACATGAAATGCAGTTCTTGAAGACGTTTCGCTAGTCATCCGACTGGCTTTCTCAACAGAATGACTTGTACATGATCTGTGGCAATTATGTACCCTGGAAAATCCCAATTAGCATATCACAGCCAGGTGTTAAGGGTGTGATTAGATAGTGGCTAAGAGGTGTTATAGGAACGCCCAGAGTAAGGTGTTAAAACAGCATTGTACATGGCAGACAGTTGGACAAGAGAGGTGTTAAGGAGGCCATTTATGTGAAAATAAAGAAACCAAGCCTAAATAGAGGTGGGGGGGTTCGACACCAACTGTCTGCCATGTACAATGCTGTTTTAACACCTTACTCTGGGCGTTCCTATAACACCTCTTAGCCACTATCTAATCACACCCTTAACACCTGGCTGTGATATGCTAATTGGGATTTTCCAGGGTACATAATTGCCACAGATTCATGTACAAGTCATTCTGAATTGAGAAAGCCAGTCGGATGACTAGCGAAACGTCTTCAAGAACTACATTTCATGTCCAGTTGATCTAATTGAATACAACAGATGCAACTAAAATAACAAAGGGAATAGAGAGGCTTGACTATGCAGGCAGATTAGACAAGTTAGGGCTGTTTACATTGGAGAAGCAATGTTTGCTTGGGAATATGATTACTTATTACAAAAATATTAATGGGCCATACAATAAACTATCTGGTGCATTGTTCGCTAATAGGTCATATCAGAGGACTTGTGGACACCCTTTAAGACTGGAATAAAAGAAAGTTTCATCTTCAGGTTAGAAAAGGTTTCTTCACAGTAAGAATGGTGAAACTACAGATGTGGTAATGGCAATTTCATTGAATGGCTTTAAAATTGGATAAGT
Organism: Hymenochirus boettgeri; assembly: GCA_019447015.1. Classification (NCBI taxonomy): domain Eukaryota; kingdom Metazoa; phylum Chordata; class Amphibia; order Anura; family Pipidae; genus Hymenochirus; species Hymenochirus boettgeri. The sequence continues at coordinate 170,988,412 of CM033471.1, read as the reverse complement.
TTCCAAAACTAAAACATATTGAGAATTACTGGTATTAATACATATACTGTAGTTCTGGTTGATCCAGGGATACTTTCCAATTGCAGTTTGGAGTCAGGGAGGAATCCCCCCCCCCCCCTTTTTAGCTGGGTTTTTTGCCTTCCTCTAGTTAAACTGTTAGGTAGGGTTAAAAAGCAGGGTGAAAAGGTTAGACTTGATCGACATATGTATATTCAATTACTATGTTACTATGTTCCTTGAATAAAAAAATCTATCACTAACATGCAATTGTCACGGCAAAGTATACAATAATTTTCCACAACATTTATTTTAAAAGGCAAGCCCTATGTGAATTGTAATATTATGCCCAACAATAACATATGTGTGCAATAACATATAACCACTTAAACTAAAATGTTCATGAGTTTAAAAATACCCATAACACAATGCTGGGGGTGGAGCACCAGGTAATAATAAAAACAGGTCAGGTAACTTCTTAAACAAACATTCTGAACTACTGTAAATGAGCAGGTATAAAATGCAATTAAAAATGGAATAGTCAGTATACCAATGTAGATTTTTACGGAACCCACGCTACCGTATGTTCTTTTAGACATTTAAAGAGATACATTAAGAAAAAAGACGAAAATGTTTTCTTATGGTATTAAAGTTGGTTTGTAATATAATCCTACTGCAATATTCTTATTGTATATATTTATTCTGATCAATTATACAAAGGTTTTACCTTTCTTAACATTAGAATCTTCATCCTGCAGTTTCTCAGTTTTGGTATCTCCTCCTTTATCAGGAAGGTGTGGGATAGCATCTGTTAGATAACCAATAGCAGCAAGTAAGGCTTCTGAGTGCAACAAAAGGTCCACAGATGAAAAGGCCACCTGTTGAAAAAAATAAAAAATCACTATGCTGCTGTATAACTGAGCTGGCTTGTCTACAGGATTGTATTTGAAGGTATAAGCACTTCCCTGGTGTGCAGGCCTGTAAAGAGCAGATTGGGGATTTAGTAGTCAGTATTAAATATTCTATTTTCTATATGCAGCATCTCAAGCATTTGGTACCTTACAGCACAACCTACATTCCAGACACAGTCTGTTGGAAAATACTTTGATGCTAAATGAGATACTGGGTATAACCAATTTCCAGGGAATCCTTTTGCCTCTGCCCATGCCTGTAAAAGATGGTGATCCTATATTATCTGAATATTACAGATTGGTACTGAATGTTTAAATTTCAAATACAGATTAAAGGACAACTATACTGTAAAAATTTACTTTTTAAAAACGAAAAGCACCTGGTTCAAGGAGATAGGATTGATTATTACCACCCCCGAATATTGTTTTGTTGAGGAGCTATAGCACATACAGTTTTCATCTGCCAGGTTATGGCCTTGGACCATTCTATATTAAAGATAGTGCTGAAGAATTCAGGAAGAGTGGCAGAAGCAGTTTTCTTTGTCCTGCTGCTTCTCATAGAAAGGATATTGGGAGGTAAAAAGCACCAATCCTAACTCCCTGCCTGAGGTACTTTTTATTTTAACGGTTTTGGGAAAAAAAACTTTACGCACTATAATTTCCCTTTAAAGTCAATCTCACTAAATCAATATATTTAAATGGATAATTTATCATAAGCTTCAGCTTAAATGTTAGGGAAGTGCTTATACACAATTAGCGATATATACTAACCAATTAACAAAGTGCAAGAGAATCATGGAGCTGCTGCATCCTATACACCAGAGGCTGATAGCTGGCATTAAATACTAATGTGGGGGTAAAATTTACCCAGAGCCACACAGCCTTCCGGAAGATTTACCAAGAGGCCTAAAGTTCTCTGTAATTCCCCCCCAAAATAATCTGTTACAAAAACACAGATTTACTGTACATATTGACTATATAAAATGCATTTGGAAATTTAACTATACCTTCAGCATTTGTTCTGTGTTCTCAAAAGTAGTTTGGAAATTTGGACCACATTTATCAGCCTAAAAAGTAAAACAAAATAACATTATCAAATACTATCATGGAGATTCAATAAAAGTTCTTATCGTTTAAAATGGTGCTAATTTTGCCCCAGCCAATTAGATATTATTTAAAATTTGAAAGCTAACATCTGATTGGTTGGGGCAAAATTAGCACCATTTTTAACAATAAGAACATTTGATGAATAACCCTGCATATGTTTGAATATTTAAACAATGGAATATCAACAAAAGCAAATTATTAAATTTTAATCTGCACTGATTAAAAGTGCCTACTTAAAACAAAAGTTACACTATAATTTCCTGAGTTTTGTGGCCTCCCTTTCACTATTTCACAGTGAATACTAATTAGTTTTATCTCTGTTCAGCCCTGTTCAGGCTAATCAGCAAGCAGACAGACTAAAGTGGTTTTAGAGCTCATGCAACTGTATGGAATGATGTAATTTGTGTCTTATGTGCAACCAGCCAAAAGGCTCAACACTATATAACTACAGATACACGAACCCAAAAAGTTTCACTCTGCTGGTGGGTTTGTAGTACAGAAACACATTTTGATGGGGAATCAAAATTTGCCCAGATTCACCGAGAGCCACACCATGTCCCAATGTGTATATAAGTCTGTGATTTCTCAGTTTCTTTTGTAACATCCAGCCTAATGAAGGGGGCTTAGGACTCCCAAAAGCTTGCTTAATTTTTATTATCTAGTTAGCCAATAAAAGGTATCACAGCTCTACTTTTCTTCTCACAACTGAAATACTGAATCGACAATCAATATTTTGCTAACCTCAAAGGAGAACTAAACTCAAATTTTTTTACTCCAAAATCTGAAAACACCCTATTATTATTATTGTGGATTTATATAGCCTCAACATCTTCCGTGTCGCTTTAAAATTACATGTATACACTCACATCAGGCCCTATTTTTGGAGAGTCAAGGGCAATCCACTTAAGTACAATTGTTTCTGGGCCATAAATAAAGTTTCACGGAGGAAAATGAGTTTATAGGTTTATTCTAGTTCTAGAGTAATACCCAATATACATAGTTTAGGGTCCAGGGTAATAAGGATGTAAGGAATCTGCCAACCCTAGTCCAGAAATGCTTAACCTGGGGACAATCCCAGATAAGATGCCAAAAATGTACATTGTCCGTGTGACATTTAGGGCAGACATTTGGGTTTATTGCATATATTTGATGTAACCTTTATGGGGTCAATTAGACCTGATGGACAATGTACAGCTGTATTAGTCGATTGTTGGCTGAGGGCGAGGCATATATGTGTGTTGATCCAAGCTCATCCCATTCGTCTTTCGAAGTTCAGGTATGTTTATGTTAATGTTGCACATTGTGCTTCTATTTGAGTATTTGGTTATTGGTATTTTCCTGTCCGGTAATTCAGAGTGTATACAATGATGTAGCTGAAGGTATCTATTGAAGCAGGTCCCTGGGAGCTCAAATTAGGTTTTTATACCTTCAAACCTTCGTAGAATATCTCCGATAAAGAGTTGGTCAAATTGATGTATTCTTTTAGCTTCCCAAATGCCACTACAGGAGAATTCCACCATATGGGAGATTGATTGTGCCATAGTGCTGTTTCAGGGGGGGGTGGCTGAGTAGTCAAGGAGCTTGTTTGTTTCTTTCCACACTTTATGCATCTGAGTATGTAGTGGAGCAGAGGAATGAATTAGATGTTTACTTGGTGCTTCAGCAGTGGAGAGGATAGAGCCTGTGCTATATGAAGCAAGCATATATTCTGCAAGTATCATCGGGTTTTAGCCATGTGCCATGTATCTAAGCTGTCCAGCTAAGTAATACATCCGGCGGAAATCTGGGAGTGCAAGACCTACACAATCCTTCGGTTGTTGTGACTTATTGAGTCTGGCGTGATTGTTCGTCCAGAGGAAAGAGGTCAGAACTCCATTGATATATGAAAACTATTTCTTTGTTACATAAATCGGTGAATGTTACACAATGTAGAGGATTTTGGGCAGAAGGATAATTTTTACTAGATTATTCCTTCCCGTCAAGTTTAGAGGAAGATCAGCCAAGGCCTGAATTGTATTTTGTAGTGAGTAACAGAAATATGTTCCATAAAGTTTTTTAGGATTTTTTGAGATCCATATATCAAGATATTTAAATTTGGGGACTATTGGTATTTGCCATGGAAGCGGATTGGAGGTTACTTTATCAGAATCAAGTAGACAGAGCAGATTTCTGCCAATTGATGTATAGAAAGGAATAAGTACTGAATTTATCTATTATCTCAGCTATGCGGTCCAGAGAGGGCCCTGTATCCGAAAGATATAAATCATGTCATCAGCATAGAGCCCAATTAAATCTGCATAAATGTTTCTTCTTAGTCTTGTTAAGGTTCTCATTCATCCAAGTCATGGTATATCTGTTGAATTCAGTTAGATCAACTGGACTTAAAGTTTTAAAGTTTAGTCCTCTTATAATTTGATCATTACGCAGTTGAATTTCTAGTACTTGACTATGCCTAGTGAAAAGAGGTAGGGTGAGAGAGGGCATCCTTGTCTCATTCCCTGATGAAGAAAGAATGGGCTGGTCTGTCCTGAGGAAGGGGGCACGTATCCCCCGAAACGTTGTGAGATGTTGTTTGGTCTATATTAAATAAAATTACTGTTTGGAGTGCCACCCTTGCTGTTTCATTACTCTGGTCTGTCGTTTACCAGTACTGTAGTCTTGGGTGTAAAGTATAGCAGTTGAATCCAAAGCATATAGTTAGGACCAAAGCCAAATCTCTTCATGCATGCCCAGAGGAAGTTCCACTCTAGAGAATTATAAGCATTAAAGGCATCTAGTGATAATATGGATATGTCTCGTTGTTCATCGTGAAGTATTTGGGTATGAATCTGGGTATGCCCAATGTTTATGGGCGTTTACCATTACCAACATTATCCATCCGGATATGCCTGGTAAAAGGTTTGCCAGTATTTTTTTTTTTAAATCCCCTCCATGTGGAGTTTTTTTTTTTATTGAAACGATAAAACAGTAAGAACAATGTACACATAAGTTTACATTGGGTATTAACAAGTTTCAAAAACATAATTTTTTACATGCTATTGAGTGTCAACCATAATGGTCTTTTAGGGAGTCTAAAAGTATGGCAGTATGCCTGTTTAGCTTCCTGTAACTGTAGTTTTTCCAGGTTTAAATGAGGACTTTAGTGTGTTAAATTAAAGTTATTTAAAAAAAAAAAAAAAAAAAAAACAGTTAAACTGAAAAGTACTTGGGTCAGGGATATAGGATTGTTAATACCTAACTCCCAATATTGTTTCTGTGAGGAGCACCAGCCCAAAGAAAACTGATTCTGCCAGTCTTCCTCCTGGTTTCAGCACAATCTTTAACACAGGACTAATCTGAAAAATGAAAACTGTAAGTGCTGTAGCTCCTCAACGAAATTATATTGTATTTGTGAGGTAGGAATAATCTATCCCACCTTCTTATCACAGTTACTTTACATTTTTAAACAGTTGAATTTTATAGTAGTTATCCTTTAAACTGCAACAATATATTATTGTGTCAACTTTTCGGAGACAATAGAGGACCCCGTGCTCAAGGCAAAATTAACACTCTAACATTGTCTTTGTCTTGAGATAGGGGTCCTCTATTGACTCCGAAACGTTGACACAATAAAATATTGTTGCAGTTTAAACCAGGTGTGTGGTGGAATTCATCCATAAATGAGTCTATATTGCTCATTCAGCGGCACTCACCACAATGCACCCAGTACCATTATACCTTATGGTGTGCAGATCCTACCTGTTTTCCTTATTCTTGAAGTCTGACTGTTTAATCTCTATTTGGATGAGGAATAATAATTTGACACCATTTTCATGGCTAGGTCATTTTCGTTGTACAAGTCATATTTTATTTCATAGAGAAAGCTTGGTCATGTGATTGGTTTCAGTACATTTTTTCTCTTTTGAGTGACATTCATCTACTGTATACTTTTTACAATATTTTAGAGTTACAGCCTTTCTGGACCTTCAATTGTTTAGACTACAATCAAAATTTCCTCCTGTTAAAGGATAAGTGCATTGTAAATTCAAGTTATGTTCATTTGGAAGCTGCAGCTTTTAAAAGACCGTTGGCATATTTTTTTTTTACCTATGCCTAGGTATTTTTAAAGCTGCAGCTTCCAAATGAACATAACTTGATTTTACAGTGTACTTATCCTTTAAGGATTAGAATTTTAAACCTGCTGTTTGTAATCATACAATGTTTGCACTCAGAGACAGAAACAAATGTTTCATGCTAAAAAATATGTTTATTTGCCCAAATTAATGACTGAGAGACAAAAATACAGCTTACCTTAACATACTCCACTTTTAAAAGATCTAACCCATACTTATCAGAAGAACTGATTAAATGCAGAGGTTGCTTTCTTAAACCTGCAACAAATAAAATATTGTTTTGTTACTAAAGCATACACTTCGATTTCACAAATATAAAGAGGTACACCGAACAACACAAATACAGGTTTAATGTTCAAAGGCAATAATAATAGCAAATAAATATTACAGCTGAAATAACTATTAAAGCAGAACTACACAAAGATTATGATCCAATGCATGGGTGGTAATGAAGACTGCTAGATTACTAGTCTATCTCTAATTATGGTTTAGGTGACATTTGATTTGCTTTATTAAGAGGCAGAGACAGTTATGGTTTCTTACTTTTTAAGAGGAATGACACCTTTACTGAAACTGTGAACATTATGACCCAAAAATCCAAAAATTATATCGGTAGCAATGCAGGCAAAAGGATTCTTGAATGTGCTACTATTTTGCAGAACAGTCAATGTCAAGGAATCACATTACCATGACCAATTTCATTGCACTTCAAATTTGGCATTAAATGATCAGTCGTGGTCAAAGAACACCAAACATTTACTTGAGTTAAAGAGTCACTAAGCCCAAAAAATCTCCCTGGTTTAAAGAAAACCCTCCAGTGAGGTTGGGTGGGAGCCAGGAAGAGGGACACAGAAATGCTGCATGATCGCGGATAGGTAAGAATTGCGAACAAACACATCTGAATTGGGTTTTATTACTGTTTAAAGAACGGATGGCTAAGGTAATATTTTAATCTTATTAAAATAAAAGTACCCCCTTTCACTTTCCACTTGGATAAAAGTACAAAAGTATTTACCTAATGTACTTAGGGCCCTAAGAAATAATGGTACGTTTTCATTTAAAGGGCATCTATACCGAAAAATAGGTTGTTTTAAATTGACCATAACTGGAAACTATAACACTTCCCAACCACCACTGTATCGATTTTTTTGATCTGTGTCCTATTTATTTAGATATCCAATCTAAAACTTCTTATATTTCAGCTGTCAATCAAGTTCCTTGCTCTCAATAACTATTATTCTGTGAGTAGTTTTACTGTAGCTGGAATGGTGACAGAGTTTTGGACAGTTGGAATGCTGTGTGCAGGCTTGACAGTTGGTTTGTGTGTGCTGGATTGAAGGCATGCAGCAACAAACGCAAATCAGAGTAAGTGCTACTTACATGTATTCAATTATAGATTAAGATGAGGCAAAGTCATTTTTTCAGTATAGAGTCCCCTTTAATACTATAAGGATTATGCTATATCGGACGATAACCGGGCATTTTAGTGTAAAACCCATGCTGCCCAGTGTATTATCTGGTTAGTGTTTTACAGTAATTTTACGCTGGCAGTTGCACAGAAATTCCGACCGCAATGACTTTTGTCGCAACCAACCATATTTCAGTCTGGCCAGCCAGTCAAAAGTGTCTGACGGTCGGCCAGCACAAAATATCTGCCCTTGTGTACCTTGCCTAAGAATTACATTTATTTTGTTACTGTCCACCACTGCAACTAATGACTAAGTAACGGAAAGACCCCTTAACTTCTGGCTCAGCTGTTACAAAAACAAATCTAAAATCAAGATAAATTTAGGAGGCAGGTCTTATGAAATGATTAATAGTACTGCAACAGGTGTCCAGAAAAGCAAGGACTTTATTAATAAACTGTACCCCACATTTGGGGAGTAAAACAATATTTCTTCTCTTTGTTTCAAAGTAAATATTTTTGCATACATCTAATTAAAATAATGTAACTAGATCTTTAGGAAAATGAGGGGAAAACTGGAGAGTTTATTTAGTACATAAACATTACCTCTAGCATCATAATAGTCCAGGCTGATTTTCTTGAGGTATGACACAGATGTTAAAATGTATGTCTTCATACAAGCTTCAGTTCCGAGTTGCTGTATGCTGAACACAAGTATGGTTACCTCTTGTTCTCCCTTTTGTTTGGTTAACTCTATCGTAACCTAAAAATTAACAAAAAAGTATGCTCAAAAACATTATGAAGGAGATATAGACCTCAACACCAAGTAACTTATTAGACAAAGGACCTTGAGTCTGAAACATGTTGTGTGATTAACCCCAATAGCATGTTTTTTAATAACCTTGTGGGCCACATATTAAATTCCCACCAAGAAAACCCTGTTGTCCTATTCTAAGGCTGGGTACACACCATGCAATTTTCCCAGCCCACGAACCTATATTATTGTGTATCGGTTAGTCAGGCGAAGAAATTGCATGGTGTAAATGCAGGCAGTCGCAACCGCTCTTGCGCATGTCCGGATCATGTGATCAGGTATGTTGGAATATCACAGGCAATCGTGATGCCCACTATAGACCGCACAATCGACCGAGGCAATCTGTAAGCTGTAACTAACAGCCCCGACTCCAGACAGTTGGGGAGAAAACATACAATACAAGGATTGTGGAAGCACTCCAATTAGGTTAATTTACAAATACATTTTGTGGAAGTGCTACTGATCTGGTCAAACATTTATACAAACATAGAAAGGATAATCAATGCACATTCCTAGGTCCCATACAATATCATTATCTGCACACTGGCATACTTTATAAACAAAGGGGTTTTAGTATACATTACTGTGTAGTCAGGGAGAAAAATTTGATGCTGTGTACCCAGCCTTATACTGATTGTTATTTGCCTAACAGAGCAAACAGGTACACTTGGGAGCAGCACATAACCATCCGGATAATGTGATTCTATTACTAACCTCTTAGATCTCTTAATGATTTGGGGGAAACCCAGGATCAAGAAGAACATGCAAACTCCTTGCAGATGTAGTCAAGGGTCGATTTTTATAGCCAGGACTCAGTGGTGAAAAGGCATCAGTGCTAACCACTGGGAAATATAAAGGGAGATTCAATAAAAGTTCTTAAAATGGTGCTAATTTTGCCCCAGCCAATCAGACCTTATTTTAAAGGGGAAGCAAATACATATGCTTTAAAAAAAAAAAAAAGAGCAGTATTTTCTCATCCTAATGACCTAAATCTGCCAATTCAGCATTTTGTCTGTGTATAAATAAATAAAACCGAAATACTGACTTCCTGTTTGCAGGACCCCTAAATGAGACCGTTATGGTCTTGCCCTTGACCCAGCGCCTGGGTTGATTCAGTTGCTCAGTAGAGATCTGAGCATCTTGGACCCATCCAACAGCCAATCAGTAAAAATGACTGTTAGGAACATTCCAAGGAAGTGGTGCATCCTGGGAAGAAGAAGGACCGTTAGAACCTGAAATGTCAGCTCACTAATGACAACAGCATGGAACAGCAAAGGGTATGAAATCAACTGATTTTTCAAAATGGAAGAGAATATGTAGAATAACTAAGAAGGCATTACACAAACTAACAATTTAACAAATACTGATAATTTTCCCTGAACTGTCCCTTTAAGGAATAAGGCATAGCTCCTTATCCTCCCAGTCTCCAATCAATGCATTAAAGGAATAGTTCACTTTGGTAGCTAATATCTGATTGGTTGGGGCAAAATTAGCACCATAAGAACTTTTATTGAATCTCCCTGTGTGTAAATTCATAAACTAAAATATAGGCAGTAAATATATTAAAATAGTGTTGATAAATATTTGGACATGCTTTATTTGCTGTATTTATGGTTATTTGCACTTTAAGTTCATTTAAACACCAAAAGCAAAAACATGCCAATGGCAACAGATCCTAACCCGTCAATTTGTTAAGTGTCTCTCCAAGTAATGAAAAATAATATAAAATTGTGGAATAGGTTACTCTTCTCTTAGTGAATAAAAACAATCTAGCCAAGACTGCAGTACATCAAACACACTTCCCTTCTCTTCGCTTTATTTAGAGAATAAAAATTACACACTGTTCTCTGCAGTAAAAGGGTTTTAAAACCCATTTTAAATATACCGTATATACTCCAGTATAAGCCGACCCGAGTATAAGCCGAGGTACCTATTTTTACCTCAAAAATTAGGAAAACCACATTGACTCGAGTATAAGCCGAGGGTTGAAATTGACCAATACTGCCTTCTGTAGCCATGTGCATTTTATTGCATACTGGTAGCCATGGGGATTACTGGTAGCCATGGGGATTACTGGTTAGCAGGGGATTACTGGTAGCCATGGGGATAACTGGTAGCCATGGGGATTACTGGTAGCCATGGGGATAACTGGTAGCCATGGGGATTACTGGTAGCCTTGGGGATCACTGGTAGCCATGGGAAATGTACTTACAGTTTGGTGTGCAGAGCCTTACGGACATCATCCCAGAGCCTTCCGGACGCCTTCGCAGAGCCTTACAGACGCAGCCGTAAGTCAGGATGGTAAGCCGGCAGTTCCCAGTAGTGCTTTGCGGGTGCGCGATGACGTCATCGCGCCGACGTGCGCAAAGTACTACTGGGAAGTGCCGGTTCTCTTACCTGACTCGCGGCTGCGTCCGGAATTAAGGTAAGTCCCAGCTTGACCCGAGTATAAGCCGAGGTTCATTTTTCAGGTCATTTTTAAGACCTGAAAACCTTGGCTTATACTCGAGTATATACGGTACAGGGAGATTCAATGAAATTTCTTATAGTTAAGAATGGTGCTTATTTTGCCCCAACCTATCAGATGTTAGTTCTCAAATGTTAAATAAGATCTGATTGGTTGGGGCAAAATTTGCACCATTTTTAATGATAAGAACTTTTATTGAATATCCCTAATATTTTCTAATTATATTCTACGATGAGACCTGTGCACTAACCTATCTGTGATCCTGCATTGCTCTTATCCTGCTCCCCCATCCCTATGGCTGCATCATGTAAGGGAGTCCTTCAGAAGTGGACCAGCAAAGGGGAGACAAAAGCACTGCAGAATCACGGCTAAGAACAGAAATCTCAGCTTAGAAGTTACTATGGGAGACAGGAACAAGTGTTCCTGTTTCCCTGAAAACTACACATTTAATTGCAACAGGTAACAAGTAAAAATTCCTTAAAAACAAAGCACTGTAATAAACCACTAGCTTTTCATATTACATTTCATTTGTGTTAACCTGACCGAGACCAGCTGTTTTGTGTGTTAACACACAGCGGTGCCATTGAAAATAATGTTGCTACAGACACACAGAATTCATCCCACTCATAATACATTCCTTGCATTGTGTAGACCTGCTCACGGAGACGCAGCATGTTAGCATCACAAGCCCATGGAACCCTTGCACGTGCCAATTACAATATGAAGATTGTTTTGATAATTACACAAAACAATCAGAATTGTGAGATATGGGGCAATCTAAATGTCTGTCTACAGGAAAAGAAAGTAGGAATATATTGTTGGCTTTTTAAAAATAAGTCAACCCATAATATCTAAAAACAATTTGCAAATGTGGTAAAATATTTGACTGCAGAACTTGTCCCATAAATTACTAAAAATGTCTATAGACAACAACAGGCATGTAGTTAGATACTGTGTGCAATGTATGTCTGCTGCTCAGCCTCACTGCACTACATTTCACTGAATTTGTAGTTATATTCTGAACTAGACATTAAGCCCGTTACAATAACGAGCTTAATGTCTAGTTCAGAATGCCCCCTTAGTGTCCCAAAACCATAGCCCCCCTCCTCCATGTCCCAAGGCCATAGCCCCCCTCCTCCATGTCCCAAGGCCATAGCCCTCCTCTGGTGATCTCAATCATTACTTCTTTAACTTCAAATTTGAGGTTAAGGTCTGTTAACTCCTCCAGGCTATCATCTGACATCATGACACTTGTTTCAGCATTCATTGTGGTCTCTTTGCGGCGTTTAGCTTTTACAGAGTCTGGAAAGCTGTCTTCCGTGTCAAAAAATTCTTCATCTGAATCTGGTACATTAAAAAAAGTAAGCATAAATAGTGTATATTTATAAACAAATACAAATATCTTGTTTTGGTTAAACTTTTCATTTATGTTGACTTGTTAATCATTAAGGTAACACAAAATGTCCATAATATTGTAATTTCAGATTGCGTTTGTAGTCACACATAATATTTCACACAAGCATCCACAAAATTATAGCAACCAAATTCTTGCCCTGTATGAAAATAATCTAAAATCTGTGATATCAAAGGGGCTGAACTTTACGTAAAAAAAAAACCATTTGTACAGGCAGAAACCACTATTAATGTTTATGTCACTAGAAACATGTATTGTAATACATCTTCTAAATAGCACCTCCAGAAGTAATTTCTGCATCTCCTTGCAAATCATCTTTGTTGGTTGATTAGATTAAAAGGCATGTCCACCCCCAAAACTATAATTTCCCCCACTACTGGCCCCACTGTGTAGTGTAATAAAATCTTTACCTTACATCCCAGCTCCAAATGGTTCTCCTGTAATGTCCCTGTAAAGTCCAAAAACTGGCCACCAGGAGCAGTGCAGGGAGGGAAATTGTTTCCGTCTCTGAGGTTTCCTCTCAGAGTTTTTTGGCTTGCTCAGGAGCAGCCCCCCCCCCCTCCCATTTTCCTCTCTCTCCCCCTAGTGTAAATCCCATTTCATACATTGTAGGGCTTCCTCCCCAAAGCATCGGAGCATAGCACACAGTTGCATTGCATTAGCAATGGAATCACAATCGGACTACAATCTAGATTTTACTGTTAAAGGAGAACTAAACCCAAATTTTATACTTCAGAATCTGAAAACAACCCCCCAGAAAACACCAATAAGCTATAAAATCCCACTCCAGTAAATTGTATTAAAGTAAATGTAAGCCTGTTAAGAACTGGATGAAGTATCTGTGTGTATGTGCAGTGTCAGGCCACACCTCCTGACCCCAGTCACATGCTTCCTTGCTTTATCTGTCCTGTAAAAGGATTGGCTAGAGATTATTAATGGGTGTGACCAACTGTAACAAGTTTCTGCCATAGCTAAGGACTGAGCATGTGCAGAACATATAATGGTCGTTGACCAAACTGTCTGATACTAGAATGCTGAGAAGTAAAGCACAAACCATATGTTATTTGGGTAAATTTCCCAGTGTCTGTATCAAAATGAGAGGTAAGACACAGATTACTGGTTTTATATCAAGGTGTTCTGCCTTCTGGTTCAGTGTTGTTCTGAGGCTTTAGTTGTCCTTTAATTTTAACAGGATTTTTTTTTTAATTCTCCTCCTAACGGAGGTAATTTATTAGAAGTTAATAGAATAGGAAAAGCAGTTTACAAGCATACATAATACATTGCATATTCTTGTGTGGTGTGAACATTTATCTCCCGAGGGAGGATCTTATTTCTTACTAAACATTTATTGTATTTAGACAATAAGTCTGCAATATATATATTCGTCTTCACTTGACCTTTACACATAGGCTTTGCTGTTTCCTTTGATTGTGGAGGTTAACTGTTAACATTCTAGGAGTTTAACAAATTCAGAATAACACAAACAATAAAAAATATACAATAGTATCCTATAGGTATCCCTTTATTTATTCTTTTCTACTTTTTTTCCCTTTGTTTTATCGGTTTATAGTCATGTTGTGGTGGTTGGTGTGCTGTGTTGTATGTTTTATTATATATGTTGACTTCATTCAGTGCAGGTTAATTGGGAGTCGTTCCATCTAGCCCATATCTTTTTATACTTTTGTGGGCAACCTCTTTGTGTGTACATTATTTCTTTATATGGTAGACACGTGTTTATCGCTTGTTTCCACTCAGTTACAGTTGGTAGAATCCCCTGCATCCACCTTCTGGCCAAGAGTTTCCTGGCCAGGAACAGGGACTCGGCTATGAATATTTTATGGAATTTGTCTACCGGTAGTTGGTCGATTATATTTAATAGACATATTTTGGGGTCCAGACTTACTGGGGAGCCCATGTGATCATGTAGAAAAGTGATGATCTGTTGCCAGTATCCCTGAGTTTGAGGACAAGACCATAGCATATGGTAGAAAGAGCCTGGGATTCTTTTGCATTTCGGGCACAGTGGGCTATGGTTTGTTTTGTATTTGGATATTTGTATAGGGGTCAGATATGCTCGATTCACAATAAATATTTGTGTAAGTCTGTCTGAGGCTTTTGGGGATACTGTTTTACATGATTCTAATGCCTCCGTCCATTCCTCCGCGTCCAATGGGCCCACCTCCATCGACCAGGATTGTTGTTTACTCAGAGTTTGTGAGTATGCCCCTGGCTTAATAAGGGCTAGATAAATCTTAGAGATTAATTTAGCTGAGGAGTCTCCTGTGAGTAGGGTTGGTAGTGGGTTATTTTCAAGGGTTAGGGGGTGTCCTCTGAATTGAGTTTGGAATGCATGCTTGACTTGAAGGTACCTGAATAGCATTTTGCTAGGCAGCATAAACTCTTGACTCAGCTGTTCAAATGTTTTAAGGTTTGTGTTTTCCCCTCCCACCAGATCTGAGATTTGTGTAACTCCATGTCTGTACCATTGTTCAGGGTTTGGTATGGTCAGGAATTCTGGGAGGTCCGGGTTGCCCCATAAAGGTGTTTGTTTGTTCAAGCAGGGAATTTGTAATTTTTGGACTGCTATTTTCCATATTTTGCATGCTTGGGCTAATAACGGGTGGGTTGGGGTACTGAGGTTAAGTTTCCTCTGACCCCTAGAAAGGAGATATACTAGGTCGGGGTATTTTTGTCTTTCAGTGTCTCCAAACATTGTTAGGTATCTATTTGTCTCGGCATGGGTCCAGTGGTATAGATGGGACAGTTGTGAGGCGAGGTAGTAGCAATTTAGGTCTGGTACCGCCAGGCCCCCCATATCTGTTGGCCTCTTTAGGACTGACCAGGCCACCTTGTGGCGGTTGGAGCCCCAGACAAAGGATTTCAGCAGTGAATCAATAATTTTGAAATATTTAAGGGTAATGGTAATTGGGGAGTGCCATAGGATGTAGAGTGCCTTCGGGAGTAGGATCATTTTTATTATATTGGCACGACCAGTGACACCCAAGGGCAGTTTGCTCCAGACCTGTATTTTTTGTTTAATTAGTTGTATTAGGGGTTCGACATTCAGAGCAAGATAATCTAGTGAGGATCGTGTAATTCTCAGGCCCAGATATTTAATTTCGCTGGTTCTGATAAGGTTGTGGTTAGAGTCTACGTAGTTACAGGGGCCGCTGTCAACTGGGAGTATTTGCGATTTGGACCAGTTTATTGCTAGGCCTGAATATTCCCCATATTCGTTAATTGTTGTGAGTGCCCGGTCGAGCGAGGGGCCCTGGTCAGTCAGGTATAATAGCATATCGTCTGCATATAAACTTACTTTTTCTGTTTGTGTCCCCAGTTTCTGTCCTAATATTAGTGGGTCGTTCCTCAGTTTAATTGCTAGGGGTTCTACTACCAGTGCATATAAGTGAGGGGAGAGAGGACATCCCTGTCGGGTGCCTCTTGCAAGTGGGAAAGTATTAGATGGCCATCCGTTTGCCACCACCCTGGCCACTGGTTTAGAATAGAGTATTTGTAACCATTTTATAAAGTTTGGGCCAAATCCGTATGATCTCAGTACCTGCCAAAGAAACGGCCACTCCACCGAGTCGAATGCTCGGGCTACATCCAGACCAACTATACATCTGTTTCCCACTACCTCGTGTTGAGTGTGTAAGTTCAGGTATAGTCGCCGTGTGTTGAGTGTGGTGTTTTTCCCTGGGATGAAACCAGATTGATCTGGGTGTATAAGGGAGGTAATAATTTTATTGAGTCTGAGGGATAGTAGTTTGGATAGAATTTTAAGATCCACCTGTAGTAGTGAAATTGGTCTGTAGGAGGATGGGTGGAGGGGGTCCTTTCCCGGTTTTGGTATGAGCACTATCAGTGCTTCCGTCATGGAGCGAGGTAGTTCTCCTTTGCTGAATATTGTATTGAATAGCTCGAGTAGGTAAGGGAGCAGGGAATCTATGTATTTGGAGTAAAATTCTATTGGTAGTCCATCGGTTCCTGGCGATTTGTGTTTGGGGATCTGTGATATTGTATGTAGGATTTCGGTTTCGGTTATTGGGGATTCTAGCTGAGCGCTTTCTTGTGGGGTTAATTGTGGGAGTTTGATGCCCTTAAGGTAATCTCCAATGGAGTTAGTTGAGTGGCTCAGTGTGGATTCGTACAGCGTGTGGAAATATTCTGCAAAGATCTGGGCTACCTGAGGGGGGGTTACTGATTGTTGAGTTATTAGGTGTTGAAAGGGAAATTACGACTGGGGCTCGGTGCTCATGGTTTGCCAAGTATGCTAGAAGTTTACCGCATTTTTCTCCATGTTCATATATTCTAGCTGTCTGGAAATGAAGTTTTTTGTTAGCTTTGGCCATTAAAATCTGATTCGTAAGTTTAGTTTGCAGTTTTAGTGCTGTAGCCATCTGTTGGGAGGGGTCTAGTTGGAAATTGGTTTCTGCTGTTTTGAGGGCTTGTATGGCTTCTCTTTCTATGGTGGCTGAGTTACGTTTGATTTTGTTTATTGTGTTGGATAGGATCATTCGGGCGTGTAACTTAAATGTTTCCCATAGATGTAGGGGGTCAGTAGATTTTTCATTAATTTGGAAGAATGTGTCCCATTCGTCCGATAGTTCAATGTCTTCGGGTATAAGGTGAAGCCAGAAGGGGTTCAGTTTCCAGCCCGTAGGTGGGGGTTGTTGTGCCCAATGGAATGTTGCCCAACAGGGGGAGTGATCTGAGAGGATTCCAGGCAAGTAGCCTGCATCTTTTGCTTTAGGTAGTAGTATGGGGTCTGTTATAATCATATCTATTCTGGACATGGTATTATGTGCTCCTGAGAAACAGGAGTACGCTTTAGCTGTGGGGTGTTTGAACCTCCACACATCCTTTAAATTGAGTGTTTTTAGGAGTTTTCCAAATCTGGTTTCAGTGGTTGGGTGAGGCGGTCTACTTGCTGAGTGCAATCTATCTTCTCTGGTGTTTATTACTGTGTTAAAGTCCCCGAGCCAGATTGTTGGGGTAGAGGGGTGGGATGCAGTGTGCATTATGCCCTGTGTTACTGTGGGCATGGAGAAGGGGGGGGGAACGTAAAATGCTAGGATTTGTATGGGGCTAGTCTGGATTCTTCCATATATAAATACGTATGTACCTTGTGGGTCCAGCTCCAGCTTCAACAGTTCAAAATTTACAGATTTTGCTATTAGTACTGCAACTCCTCTGGAGTTGGAGGTGAATGCTGAGTGGTATACCCAGCCAATCCATGGGCGTTTTAAGGATATTTGTTTATGTCCCGTCAGGTGGGTTTCTGTTAGGACTATTACGTCAGCTTTTTGCTCTTTGAGGTATTTTAAGATTGCTGAGCGTTTTATTTTATTTTGTAGACCCCTGACATTCCATGTCAGGAGTTTAAGGTCTATACTGGGCATTTTAGGTTGTCGGTCTGGAGCTGAACCCTAAATCCACATGCATTAACATTATTGACATTAGCAAATATACAGTATTTTATAGACGGTTCATTTGTGGCATAATACCTGCATAACATACAGTTTTTGTAAATATTGAGTGATTTTACTCCACAGTATATATTAAGTGGTATTTTTATTTGTTGATGCACATCTATCTCATCTTGTACTATTTGTTCGATGTGACATACTCTTTTCTCTAGCACCTTAAATTTGGATACCAAACTATTTACATAGAACCCGGCTCTACATTTAAACAATAATGTGAGCATAAATCCCGTTCCCAATAACAGTTCAAACAAAAACTTTAACTTTGACTTTTAACCCTTATTTTGTCGCAATGGTTCTTGCGGAGTAAGGGTTGTTTACCGTTGGTCACTGTACTTTTAGTTCTAATTCTAGAGGGGCAAGTTGTATTCGCTGATCACAGGCCCAAGATCGGACTTGTGTTGAATTCGGGATAGCTGTTTGAGTCTTTTTGGAGCTCCTCCCGGTGCGACAGTTAGTTTTGGGGAAACTCAATAGTGTTACGTTGCAAGATCTGCCTGGGGGTAACATTCCAAGGTGGGGAAAATGTTATTCTGAGGTAGGCCTATCAGGTATACTGTGGGAGACATTAAAGCTTAGATATGCCCCTATTTGGGGGTTTTTACTCACGGATCCTGTGTGGGCCTTCTGTCAAATTGGGTCCTCCCAGAGCTTGGTCAGTGGTGGAGGTCTGGTGTGTGTAGTCGTCTTTCGTTCTTTCGGGGTCTGGTACCTGTTTATTGTCGTTCCATTGAGTCTAGCCAGTTCGAGGCTTCCTCAGGAGTGGAAAATAGATGTGTGCGGTCTCCTCTTACCACCCGGAGCCTCGCCGGGTAGAGCATGGCATATTTTAGTTGTAGGCCCCTTAGTCTTCGTTTGATCTCAATGTATTTTGCTCTGCGTTTCTGGACCTCCAAGGAGAAGTCTGGGTATGCTGCTATTGTGGTGTTTTGGAATTTGATATTTCCACGTTCCCTTATTAATTTTAGTATCATATCGCGGTCTCTGTAGTTCAGAAATTTGGCTATAAAGGTGCGAGGTGGTGCTCCCGGGGGAGGAGGGCGCGGGGTAGTGCGGTGTGCTCTCTCCACTGCGAAGAGGCTAGAGAAGCTTTCTTTACCAAATGTGGATTGGAGGAGATCCTCCAGGAACTTTGCTGGGTCAGGGCCCTCAGCCTTCTCAGGGAGGCCCACAAATCTGATATTGTTTCTTCTCTGTCTGTTTTCCATATCATCTTGGCGGGACTGTAGGTCCTGGATTATGGTTTTACGATGGTCTGCCTCCCTTTCCAGGGTAGGCAGCCGATCCTCCATTTCTCCAATGCGGGCCTCAGTTTCTGTCACTCTGCTTTTAAGATTATGTAGATCATGTCTCAGGAGGGATATATCTGTTTTTAGTTCTTCCATTTTAGAGGTGAGAGTGGTTTGGCAAGTGGAAATGGCTTCCAATACTTTGCTCATGTCACTTTGTGTTGGTGGTTCCTCTGTGTCACCGTTTGGGGCCTCCTGTTCGGGGTCGTCTTTTTCCTGACGCCGATACTTCTCTAGTTTTGCGGCGCTCTCCTGGTGTTTTCTTGGAGGGGACATGTTGGGTGGGTGGTATGCCTGTGGTTCTTTGGGTTTTCTGCTTTTTAATTATTGAATGTGGGGTCTGTACTTCCTGGGACCTTGGCAGTAGTTAATGGGTTAAGTTTGTGTATGGGTAGGTGCCTTGGTGTTGTTTAGTTTATGTCCAGGTAAGTTGTGTCAGTGACCGGAGGCAGGTGCCAGAGCCAGTTCCACCACCACCTGGATAATTTCTTCGGTGTGCTCTAGGGCTGTTGGTGCAGTCACCACTGGTCGCCGCTCCCCGTGTACTTCGGGCAGGCAGGGGCCAGGGCGCCAATAAAGCGGTGTTGGGGGCCTCTCCCCGCCGGCGCGGCTCGGTGGGTGGGCCGGGGAGGGCCGTATTGTGGAGTTCGGGCCCTTCTACCTCTCTTATTTGGGGCCTTGAGTCGGCCAGCGGGGGGGCCTCCCACCTCGTGGGTTTCCCCGGGTCTGTACTTGGGGTCTTTGAGTGTCCGGTACTCACTGTGCGCCAGTCGGTGGGGCTCCCGGGTGCCGCAGCGTGGCACTTCCCTCACTCCTGTTGCCGATCTCCGCTGCGGGGAGGCCACGCGCCTGTTTTCCGGTGTCACTTGGTGTCCGGGAGCTTCCACTTCGTGGCAGGTTCAGGTGGGTGTATTTGGCTGGGGTGGTGGTTGGTAGGCCCGGCGTGGTCCGGTCCGGTCCGAGTCCACCGCACACGCTAGGTCACCGGTGTTGCGTTGATGTGGTTCCCCGTGTCTTAGGGTGCTTGCAGGCAGTAAGTTTGTCGAGTTTGGGTTAGGTTTCAACAGGATTTTGGTCGGATTTTAGGCACCGGGCGGGAGCTACTCAGAAACTGCGTCCTTCCTCACGCCATGCCAGGCCACGCCCCCAATTTTAACAGGATTTTAAAAGTTAATAGTGAGGTCTAGGTTGGAAATGTTGATGTAAGTCCCTCTTTTGGCTACAACAATGATGGCCTTTTACCTTCTGTTTTCTTTTGTCTAAGGACAAATCCACCCTCATACGAACATCTTTTAGAAAGAATGGCCTCTTTAAAATATGTTGATATATCATACTTTGTCCTATGAATTCATTACTGTATGCCTGCTATACTTCTGGATGCCTCATGGAAACTGAGCAATTTAGAAATCTGTTCTGAGCCTGTACTGAGCCTGGGCATGCTCAGAAGAGACAGACAGGGGATTAACATTCGGTCATTGGCAGTGATGTCAACTGTCAAATCCATAACTGGCAGTTGCTAACTGGAAGAACCAGGGAGCAGAAACAGGGGCAACATGACATTGTGCAAGATTTCAGGTTAGACTTATATATTTCAGATTTCAAACCATTACCGTTTACGGTTTTGGGACGTAATTTACCTGTATGTAAGTATTAATATTAGGGCTGGACTTGCCCTTTAAGGTGGGTACACATGCTAAAAATAAAAGAATGATACTGTCGGATCCAAATGAAGTCTATGTGGCAATGTTCCCCAAGGTCAAAGCCCATTCTCAGTCCCAGAGAATAAATTGAGGCTGCTTTTTACTCTACATACACTTATGTTCTTGTTCTTTACATTGAACTGTTGAAGTTATCTTATTTAAGTGCAGATCTTGGTGTATTCCCTTCCTATAGATTTCAATAAATTGAAAGGAATGTTCAAAAGTGTGAAGATACAAGAAAACCATGAGGTGAAGCCTTGAGGGTATGATTAATATAAGTATGTTTTGATCTTTACTAAACCGTGTTTCCACATCTCTTGCTGGGTGTGCAGCAATACTGAAATTCTGCTTGCAATGCCTTGCGACAAAGCAGTAACTGTGCATTAACATGAAAGGAAAGGAATCACCAAAGCCAAGTGGAGATAAGCTCTTATAACATTATACATTTTCTATTTGTGTGTCCCCACACAAAATGTATTGTTCACTAGTGCTCCTAGGTTCTTCTCCATTCTCCATCAGTTTCTGAATACAATACTTTGCCATCCATTGAAGACAGTGATGATTTCAATGCCAACCCCTCCCTTTTTTTTTTTTTACATTACTCATGGACACAACTGCACTCTTACGCGATAATATCAATGTAGTAATACATATGAGATTGATTTTACAATGGAATGACAAATTGACTTAATCTGTTTGGCCTTCATAATACAGATTTAATGTTCTCTTTCTAATTATGCATTATGCATGATTGGGGATTATCTAAAGAAGCAAATGCATCATTGTAATTTACTTATTTTAAGCAACTTACCAGACTCTTCTAAAAACAGTGACTTCTCAATTTCCTGCTTAAGATTTTTTTGAGATCTTCTTGACAGAACTACAATACCGGGAATCTGGAAAAATGGTCTGATTAGTGCTGTTAAGTTTCTTTTTTAACAATGTATTTTGTTAAATGGAAAAGTCATGATTACAAATATGTCATGACATTGGCATTGAGGCCTAGTCAAGTTGTAGCCTTTGTTAAGCATCATCTCCATATAGAATGCGTCTATTAGATGTTTAAGATTTAGCTTTATGTGTCGATATTTAGTTACATGTGGATAGGGTGCAGTTGGTTCAACTGTGTAGAATCTCATAATAATTTAGAAAGCTGGTCAGTAGTGATTAAGGAAAAAAAAGAATATTTAGGAAAGTTGAATTAACTTGTTGTGACTATAGCTATGTAGCCATGTTAGATAAATAATAATTATTTAAGAAGATTGGTCCAACAATCTTTATCTACAATGCCCCTCCATTCAGGCTGCTCAGCAGTAGAAACTAATTAACACATTGTTAAATACATTGTATTTGTTTAGGGTGTATTTGTTTGAATATATTGAATATATATAAAAAAAACTAAACACAAATAAGGCATAATTTTTATGTACCTTTTTCTTATCAGTAGTAGGAGGGTTTGTTTTCTGAGGAAGGGGGATGCTTTCAACCAGTTCAAACACACCCTGGATTTTCTGATCTGAGATTTTTACATGTAGTAGTGGCAACTGACCCTGCACCTTAAACCTATAAGAAAAAAAAAGTTTAATGGAAAGCAGAACTGCCATTCTTAGGGAAGAGTAGACAAGCCCCTTATATAACACTTAAGTTGATATTTGGAACAGGCAGTGATCAGCTGTGACTTACAGACACAACCATTCCTAGACGATTTTTACAACATAAATCAACATAAAAGGCCATATGATTGTTCACTGAAATATTGTGCAATACATTAATACCTACATTAATATACCAAATGGTATATTTCTCAATAAGAATTTTGATTATTAATTGTCTTTCTCAAGCCAGGACAACAGCAGCAGGTATACGTATGGTCAAAAAAAAAAAACCTAATGCCAATAATGTCAAAATCTATGGCTGAGAGTGGTACTCAAATAGAATTAAAATCGCAGGTGTAAATGTATGGCTGCAGTCGTATAAAAAAATGTTATTAGCTGTGTTATTGGAACTTTATGATACCGTTTATAAGTACCGCCAATAGAGTGCAGGGATTATATTTTATAATGAAGTAGATTTACTGTTAAGTATCAAACAATTAAACTATGCTTAAAAAAGACTTAAAGGGGAACTCCAGACAACATTGTCTCAGTAGACAGAGCACATTCCTAAATATACAACAAGTTGTGTCTCACCTTTCCCCTTGCTGTGGCTACTGGGTGTTTTATGAAAGTAAACTGTGGGTACTAAGGGTCAGCCCCCAAAATCCACCTTAGCTGGGTGACACACAGCTAAGTATACACAGTACACTTCACATTATCTGTAGTGCTCAAAAGATCAAAATAAGTTAGCGGGAGTTTTGCTTTATAGAGACTGGCAGCCAATCATATAACAGCTCAGAGATCCTCCCTCTTGCTGACACAGAACAGGGGTTTTAGTACAGTTTTTGTGCAAATAAATTTAAATGCTTCTGCCCCTAACAATGTCCTACAAAAAGACAATAAATATTTGCAGTTTATTTCTTAGCAAGCATGGTTGTAAAAGACAGAATATTAACATTTCAGTAAAATTACAAAGTTAGTCAGGAAAACTGAACCTGCAAACTTATGTACTCTGTCTTGCTAAAAGCAAACCTTTATACAACTATCCCAAACTACTATTTGGAACACAAGTAAATGTAGAATCTTTATCTTTTAACTAGGAACCTAATGAAACAAACAAAAACAGACGGTAAGATCATTTGACTATTTTTTATTGTTTTATAAGTAACCCTGGGAATTTGAACCTGTAACCTAATTGGCTGTATGTTACTAAAGTAAGTGCTTGAAGTGCTGAGCCATCACAGCATATGAAATAATGTAGGTACATTTAGAAATGGTATCTTTTGCTCAGAACAAAATGAAAAAATTGACTGTAAAATCAGCTCACTATTTTGTATTGTTGGCAGAAAAGGCAGAAAAGCTTTCAGAAATGCATAATAATTAGAAAATAAACGGCTGGCTAAAAAAGCAGCTTTCAAAGTCTTAGAAGGAACTTTCATATAATGTGTAGGTATTCTGGGGAGAAAAGCTTTCACATTAAAATGGAAAAAAAACATGTTTAGTTTTTAATACCCTACCTTGGCATTCTGCTGTCCTTCTCAATCATAGATTTTCCCAGCTGCACTTCAATGTCCAGTGGCTGCAAAATGTGAAGAGATGACGAACCTTGCAATCTGGCTTTCTTCCAGTTTTCTCCTAGGCCAAGAAATAAATATTACAAGGAAAGCACAAACAGCTTATTAATGCTGTAGCAAAAAGCTATTTCGACATATTACTTCATATCAAAACAGGTCAGTAAGATAACCCCTAAACAGTACCTCCTTTCCCAAACAATATCTGCACATTTTTGATTCGAACATCAAATTTATCATAAGCTTTGTCCATAAGTTCTTCAAGAGATGTATGAGTGGTGGTTTGTTGAATACTTTTCTCTACACTGTTGATCTGTAATAAAAGAAAATCTTGTTAAGAGTACGAATACTTTCATATTCTGCCTGTTGCAGATAAATATTGGCGTTAGACTGATAAGCAATTGAACCAATCAGCCATCCTTTTGGATAAAACAATATTTTAATGTACAGTATATAGCTATTGTGGTGTCATTCAAAGATTTCAATAAATGTAAATAAATACATTTATATCTGGAGTTATAATTCCAGTCCACCGATTCATCTTTCTTCATTACTGTGAATCTCCATCAAACAGTTCTTTCACGGAGAATAATTTAATCATTATAAGTACCGTATATACCCGAGTATAAGTCGAGGTTTTTAGGCTTTAAAAAAAAGCCTAAAAATCCTCCCTCCCTACTCAAGTCACTAACCAAATGCGGCCGCACGCTTGATTTCTCTTCCACATCAAATGCTCAGGCGTCTTGACGTCACTATTTGGCGCCGGTCTTACCCGGCGGAAGAAGGAGGAAGCGTGCGGCTGCCAAACTTCTCTGGTTTGATTTAAGACATGTTTTTTTAAGGCAAGTCCTCTCCTTCACTAGGGGGTGGGGGGTAGCAGGTGCAGTGCTTGCCACTGAAGATGTTTGGAAACTACAACTCCCAGCAACTAAAGCATGCTGAGAGTTGTAGTTTCCAAACATCTTCAGTGGCAAGGAATTGGGGGTGTGTGGGATTCCTATCCATTTAAAGGGCAACTAGTGCCATAAAACACTATAGATTCAGCAGAATGGTATGTATTGTTGAAAAGATTGCTTTCTGATTCTGTATTGTTTTGAGGCTTTAGTTGCCCTTTAAATAGACAGCAGAATTCCCATACAGTAGTCCCATACAGTACTAGCCATACTGGATTTAGTTATTTATGTATAGGACTACTGTATGGGAATTCTGCTGTCCATTTAAAGGGCAACTAAAGCCTCAAAACAATACAGAATCAGAAGGCAGTAGTGGTCACAATTTCTACCCTCAACTTATACTCGAGTCAATCATGTTTTAGTGATTTTTTAGGTAAATTGGTACCTCGACTTGTACTCGGACCGACTTATATTCGAGTATATATGGTACTCTATAATATCTGTTGTATTCAATTAGATCAACTGGACTTGAAATTTAGTTCTTGAAGACGTTTCGCTAGTCATCCGACTGGCTTTCTCAATTCAGAATGACTTGTACAAGAATCTGTGGCAATTATGTACCCTGGAAAATCCCAATTAGCATATCACAGCCAAGTGTTAAGGGCGTGATTGGATAGTGGCTAAGAGGTGTTATAGAAACGCCCAGAGTATGGTGTCAAAACAGCATTGTACATGGCAGACAGTTGGGGTCGAACCCCCCACCTCTATTTAGGCTTGGTTTCTTTATTTTCACATAAATAGCCTCCTTAACACCTCTCTTGAACCAGTCACATTCCTTTGCCAATATGTTAACATTACAATATTCAAAGGTATGTCCTTTATCCTTAAGATGCAGGTACATGGCTGAGTCCTGACCCGAGGAATTGGCTCTTCTGTGCTGGGCCATACGTTGATGCAGTTGCCGTTTGGTCTCCCCCACATAGAAATCAGAGCATTCTTCACTGCACTGCACTGTGTATATGATGTCGCTTTTCTTGTGTTTCGGTATTGGGTCTTTCGGATGTACCAAGTCACTCTGAATTGAGAAAGCCAGTCGGATGACTAGCGAAACGTCTTCAAGAACTAAACTTCAAGTCCAGTTGATCTAATTGAATACAACAGATATACCATGACCTGGATGAATGAGAACCTTCACAAGCGGTACTCTATAATTCCAAAAAAATGAAATAGCCCTGTTCAACCCCCTAAACAAGCTTTTAGACCCCTCTAGCAAACTCCGCCAAACCTTGAAACCGTTTACCTTATATACCCCAGATCAGTTCCTAAAGGGCAATATTCTCACAGATCGATTCTGGACTCTGACGAACAAATTACCGCTTGAATTGTTTAGACCCACAGTCACTGCCTTAAGGGAAGATGTAATGGCCAAAACTAGCACGTCTACCCGGGGGTGTGTGTGTCCATTTAATGAAAGCTCAGGAGAGCATAACCTAAAGCTGCGCTTTAGGAACCTTTAGAAACTGATCTGGGCTTTGTAAGTAAAAACTTCAGGGTTTGGGGGTGGACATGCCCTTTCACAAAAAGAAGAACAGTGCCAATAAGGAAATACCTGCAAGCTACCAAGATCTAGGATGATGACATCAGACTTGTCATGATAGAATCCAGACTTTGGTATCACAAGATATGAAGGCTGAAGATTAATTCTCAAGTCAAGTATTTTTCTTGTCTCAATAATATGTGAAAGACCTTCAAAGTTAATTAAAAAAAAAAATTAAAAAAGAATTATCTTAGCAGTAACATAAAAGAAAACAGCTAATGTATGTTATTTTACCAAAAGAAAATTATTGTCTAAACCACAGATTAAAATTATATATCTCGTCTTCTTCACTTATTTTCAAAGATCAAATTTGGCACTGAGCAGGGCTGACATTTAGGGCCCCCTTGTTCTTGTATTTTATGGCTGTACTGCTGAAGTGGGGCTCCCTGATGTTTACTACTCCCTTGCTCCGATAGGATTTGGGCGGCCGTACGTGGCGCCGGTTTTCACTGCCGGAAGTGCCCCTTTATCTGTTGGTCACTGATCATTGTTTAACTTTGTTGGCTTCTTAGTTATCCCGTGTTTCTGCCTTGTACTTGTGCCTAGTCTCCTGGTACTCTCTCACCCTTCCTTACCATGCCCAGCTGCTCATGGTCTCCTGCTGCAGTGATACTCCCCTTACTAAAACAGCTGCTCCTGGTCTCTTGCTAGAGTGCCAATATCCATATCCTCCCAGCTGCTCCATGTGCTACTCTCCATAGAGGCACCCATGATTTATATCTTTCCTTTAGAAACTAGGAATATAGCTTTAAAGGTTATCTCCACCAACAAAAATATTTTTTTCCTGTAGTGTAGGGCACCCTAGCCCACCCCCAACCACCATATTTGTTTAGTTAAAAAAGCAGCAGAACTCTTACTTACAGTCCTTTGATCCCCCAGTGCTCTGTTCTGGCCCTCTGCTTGCCAGAACTACAATCAGGGGGCCGGACCGGCAGCCGCGTCTGTGATTGGCTGAGAGGCAGCCAATCAAAGACACAGCTGCCGGTATTGCTGAACACTGGGTGAATGAAGCAATATAAGTAAAGTTCTGCTGCTTTTTTGATTAAACAAACATGGCGGTTGGGGGTGGGATAGGGTGCCCTACACTACAGAAAAAGCTTTTATAGGTAGGGCACCAGGCACAAAAGACTCCCCTGCGCATGCCGAAACCTCAATAAGGACAAAGAAATAGCAGGCATTCGGATAACTCACAGACTGCTCTTACACTTCAGTTTTCCTAACCTTGCACAGACACTGCAGGAGAACCATTTGGAGCAGAAATGTAAGGTAAGGATTTTTTACCAACTACACAGTGGGGCCAGTAGTGGGTTAAATTATAGTTTTGGGGGTGGACATATTTTACACTTAGACAAACTAGAAGGTTCAATTTACAAAATGTATCCACAGAAACTTTTAATACTACTATGGTATATTTCTATGGTTCCTTATTTATCCCACATGGACCAAAATGACTGAAATCAAAGTTCTAACAGGGAGATGCAATATCCTCTGCTAATTGGAAAATAAGTGCAAAAACATGTTACCCAATGTATCTGGTTAGAAAGGGTTTCACACTCTGTGCCTTGTTAAAGGATTTTGAAAGAAGCGAAGCACAAGTGATACAATAAATCATTTTGTAAAAGAGCTTGAAGAGGAGACTGAATCTTTTGAGGCAAAGGTAAGCAAGAGAAGAACATTTTGCTGCATAACAGTTTAGTCCTACATCTGACAGCTTTCTAATTATAGTGGTTTGGGGGGTGATTTAGGTTTCGTTCACACTATGCTGCATTTTGGAGCAATGTCACTGAATGGGACACTGAATAAAAATCAAAAAACTGACAGTTTGGTCAAAAATGCCTCCTCGCCGTATAACTTAGAGGCTCACTATATAATAAACGAAGATAAAAAAATATTATCTAGATCAGCTACCCTGCATACTTTGGCCCAATACACCAAAGTTTTCCATCTTCTAAACCTTTTAGGTGTACCTCATAACAATTATATTTTTATTGTTAAATTGATAAAGGATAAGTACACTCTAAAAATAAGTTCAGTGTAATTTGAAGCAGCAGCCTAAACTAATCACCCCCCCCCCCTTTTTTTCCCCCTTCTAGCTCCCTCCTGAGCCTACCTGGGCTGAAGGAAAGTTCCTGACATCTTGGATCATCTGTTAAGCCTTCTTAGCTCCGCCCTCAGTGATTTGCAGGTTCTCTTTCTATAGGTGATCAGGAAAAGCAGCTTCTGTATGCTCCGAACGCGCCGGCCATGCAGCACGTCGCGCCATTCTGTACAAAGCATGGCGCGTTGATGCCGCTCGCGGGGGGAATGATTTGTTTAAGCTGCTGCTTCAAATTACACTGAACTTATTTTTAGAGTATACTTATCCTTTAATATGAACATTATGGCATCTAACTACTATAACTACTTTCGGCCTTTGTATCTTATTTATATAGTAACTCTGAACAACTATTATATATAATTTGTAAGCTATTATGGTTTATTGTTATAAAAATTATAATTCAATTGAAGAAAAAAAAAAAAAAAAAAGAAACCTGCCTCCTGTCTCAATCCCACTTTTCCTCCTC
Organism: Hymenochirus boettgeri; assembly: GCA_019447015.1. Classification (NCBI taxonomy): domain Eukaryota; kingdom Metazoa; phylum Chordata; class Amphibia; order Anura; family Pipidae; genus Hymenochirus; species Hymenochirus boettgeri. Next base: position 170,959,490 of record CM033471.1, on the reverse strand, counting down.
TACTTACTTTACTTTTTTGGGGAACCAAAGCCCCAAACATCCCTTTTGAATTACGAGGGTAGGAGAGCAGGAGAATCGCCATGGCACGGGCAGCATCTTTGAAATCTTGGGGCTCCTGATACTGTACAATTCTGTACCTCACAGGGTAACATACACTGAGGGGAGAACCTATACAATTTAATATTGGTTTTATACAAGTTAAAAGTGAGAGATTAAATATTTAAAGTAGGTATCAGTGTCAGTTATCTGTTAATGTTTATTACCGGAAATAGGTTATCTGCTGTTAACGTGTGATAATCTAAAAATGTTTTTTTTTGCAATACCTGCTGCTGTTTTTTCCTTGATTTCTTCGAGTTTCATCAATGTAGCAGAGGTAAGTTGCTCTAGATCCATTCCTTTGTCTGTCTGGAAAAATTCTGCTAGAGCATTGATAGTTATCTGTTAGAGGGCACAAATAGTCATTATGATCTAAAATAATGAAACATATACTGCACTACTTGGCAAGTACACGTGAAACCCAAACATCAACATTTTAGGATTTTAGGACATGGGTAAAAAAGGAGTTAAATGCTCACAGTAATTATTCTGCATTCTACATACTTAGTTATTTGGAGTTGAAAAAAAATGACTTGAGGTAAATTGATAGGAATTACTCCCCTGAGAATTTTTGCAAGCTATTTCCATTGTTTATTTTGCATAGTTTTGAAGATATTTACATTTTTGTGTGTGATATGGCAGCAGCATCACCAGGTCCCCTGCACTTCCTGCGTCCTGCTCTGAAACTGTCAGTCAATCTGTCCTATGTCTCCTCCTCCCCTTTGCAGCCACCCTGGTCCCTCTGACTCATGGACCCCAAGGTCCCTCCAGTTGCAGGCCCCCCATGGCCCCACTCACGGGTGCCATGGCCCCGCCCACTAGTGGGTACCTAAGCCCTGCCCACTCGCGGGTGCCTTGGGTTACTCAGACACCCCCCCTACAGAAATATGTGGAATCAGCCTTTTCAGGCAGAGTGAGAACTATGCCTTAAAAGGCTGTTTTCACACAGTGAAAGAGAAGGGCTGTAGATTCCCTTACCTTCTCTGTCAGAACTTCACACAGCAGAGAGGAGGAGGGACTTCCTGTCTCCCTCACACACTGAGGGAGTCTGAGGCTGTGCTCGCCGGCACCACAGTGCACAGTGCACCCATTAACTTTCTGGTCAGTCATTTCTGTATATCTTGGGCTGTGGAGCACGTAGAGAGGTGGTTGATGGCTCGTTTTAAAGGTAGGAAACTGGTCATTCATTTAAATGTTTTGTTTGGACACCACAGTTCCGCTTTAAAGGGCATGTCCACCCTTATAAAAAAAAATTCCCATATAATAGAATGCCTTCCCCCAGCCCCAAACGCTATAAAATAAATTTAAGAAAGTGCCCAGATCTTTACTTACCTTCCCTCTCTCCTCCGACGCCCGGCCCGGCCTTCTGCTTGCAAGACTCTGTGACGCGTCCAATCAAGGACGCGGCTGCCGGCTTCTCAGAATGCCGGAGGAGAGAGGGAAGGTAAGTAGAGTTCTGGGGACTTTCTTAAAAAAAATTTTTTGCGGTTGGGGGAAGATATACTAATGTATGGGCAAGGGGTTTTACGGTAGGGGGAGGGATCGCAAAACGGGAGAGAGAGGGAGGGGGAGAAGGGCTGCAGTACGCATGCCAAACTTCTCCCGGAGGCGTGACAGGAGACATATGGACTATATGGACTCTGCTATCCTCCTGGTGGGCAGTTTTTGGGACTTTGGGGGGGGACTACAGGAGAACCACACGGAGCTGGGATGTGAGGGAAGGATTTTATCACACTACATGGTGGGGCCATTAGTGGGGGGGATTATAGTTTTGGGGGGTGGACATGCCCTTTAAGAGAAAAGATTCCCTGCTTATTAACCTAATCAACTGTAGTATATATCTAAGATATTTTAAAACAAATTAACTTTGATAATGTATGTTCAGAATACAAATTCTCATATTAATAGTTTTGCCTGTCTCTGTACCTTTTCCAATGCTTTCTGTAGACTGGTGTCCATATAGAGGTAGAGGTATACTTTTCCCCCTCTTTCTTATACAGGGAATTATTTTACATACAGGGAATTATTTTACAGTATTAACTTACAGGGAAAGTGGAAAATATCATTATTATTAAAATTCTTAGTTTATATTATGCATACCTAACTTTTCTACATATTCTCTTCCATTTTGAAAAAAAGGTGAATTTATACCCCTTGCTATTCCCTGCTAGTGAGCTGACATTTCAGGTTCTGTAATGGTCCTTTTTTCCAGAATGCACACTACCTCTGAATGTTCCTAACAATAATTTCTACTGATTGGCTGTTGGATGGGTCAAACATGCTCAGATCTCTACTGCACAACTGGTCAACCCAGATGCTGGGTCAAGGGCAAGATCATAATGGTCTCTATTAGTGGTCCTGCAAACAGTAAGTATTTGTTTATACATTGCTGAAAGGGCAAGTCAAGGTTATTAGGATGGGAAAATACTGCTCTTTTTTCTTGTATAAGTATATGTATTTGCACTGAACTTACCCTTTAAGCAGACACAGTTTGACACTGCTCAGAGTTTAACTCTAGCAGTGTCAAACTACATAGACTTATTAAGTCTTATGTCCTAAGCCCTACGAAACAACTCCTTACACCATTCCATTTAGGATATAACTAGTGTTTATGTATTTTTTTTCCCAAATGCATAATTTTGCATTTCTTTATTACATTTTTACCATTTTTTAGCCCGATCCCCAAATTTATTTAAATCATTTTGCAAAGAGGAGGCATTGTGCACTGAACCAAAAGTCCTTTACAATCAGGTATCATTAGCAAACACAGGAATAGTGCATCCCTCCCCTTATCCAGCACAAAACACCATTGGCAACACTGATTCAACTCAAAAATGTTTCATTTATAACTACTTTTTGTAATCTATCCTTTTTACAGTTCTCAAATCAAGTACAAATTGTAAGGTCAAGACCACTGTTTCACAAAATCCAAATAAATCATATCTGTCGCCCCAGATTTAGATTACTACTCACCTCTCCATAAAAGGTAATCTTATTGGTTTACTAGGATCTACTATAATTATAATGTTCTAAAGATCTAAAATATATTCCAATCCTTTAATATTACTTCTCCAAGCTTTCCTACCACAAACTGACAGTGTATATAATAACTTATAATTTTTTTAAATCCTCTCCAAAGGAATTTTATTAGATGCAAGTCAAAAAATAAATACATAATAAAGAGTGTCATGACCCAAGGTAATTTGTTAGGACCTTCCATACTGGGGTTACCTTGACGTGGTTGGAAGGCTTTTCATTGTTATTATGCATACAATTGTAACTAAAACCCCCATGTTTTTACTGTTTGCACTAGCACAGATATTATGATATTATATGGGGCCCAGGAATGTTCATTTATCATCTCTTTTCTTGTTTGTTCTAATGTTTTAGTCAGATCAGTAGCACTTCCACTATATGTTGCAGTAATTTTGCCATAGGAGTACTCCCACAGCTGCCCCCCCCCTTTGGTGTAAAGAGTGTCACATTAGAATGAATAAAATATACAATGTTTTTATAAAATATGGCTTTTAATATAACCAACCAGGCACCCAGGGTACCAATTCTGTTGTAGTTACTATTTTAGTTATGACCCACATTTGATCGTAGTTGTTATGGAAGAGAAAATACAGTACATACTATGCTGATAAACTAACATCAAACCCCAGTTCGCCTATCGCTCGGACCCCTTACAGGTCTTTAACTATTATTATTGTGTTTGTTAATTTTGTAGTGTAATTGTGATGTTATTTTTATAGCCGTTGTCGTTCTCGTTTTTGCCCCTCATGCTGAATCTAGTCATTGAATGTGACTAGGGAAGATTCCCACCTATTCCATATCTTGTGGCATTTAGCTAAGCAGCCTCTGTTGGTGTATATTAACTTTTTATATGCTACTGTGGAGTTTATTTGTATTTTCCATTGAGATGTGGGCAAAGTGGCTTGTATCCATGATTTAGCTATCAATTTCCTGGCCTCAAATAAGGTTTCACATGTGAAGTATTCCATTTTACCCAACAGGCAGGCCTTGGGGTCTATGCCCACCGGGCTGCTCATGTGATCATGTAGTATTTGTATTATTTTCTGACAAAACCCTTGTATCTGATGGCAGTCCCAAATAAGATGAAAGAAGATTCCGGAGGCAGTATTACATTTAGGGCACAGGGGGCTTCGGCCTTGTCTGAATTTGGCTAGTCTAATTGGCGTCAGGTAGGCCCTGTGAAGAATGTATAGTTTTTCATGCTATCTGATGCCCTAGGGGAAAGCCAGCTTCTGTGCCATCAGAGCCTCCTCCCATTCCTCTCTATCTATATTGTTCCCATATCTTTTTCCCATTTAGCCTTTTTTTCCAAAAGCATGGGTTCGAGATTGGGGGCCTTGGAGATAAGCATAGACACTAGATATTAGTTTTGCGGGTCACGGTGCTTTAATCAGGCCCAAGAATGGATTACAGTCCAATCTAGGCACCTGTCTCTGAAAGGAGTGTGAAAAGCGTGTCTTATTTGGAGATTTTTGAACAAGGGAGCATTTGGTATCTCAAACTCTTGTTTTAGCTTATCAAATATTTTGAGCTCATCGCTATTCACTAAGTAGGAAAATATCCTGATTCCATAACCATACCAGATTTCAGGCTGTTGTATGGAGAGAAATTCTGTTAGATTTAAACCACAAAGTGTTTGTTAGTTTATAGGGTCTAATCTCAACATCTGCACTGCAAGATCCCAGGTTTTCAGAGCTTGTGTTAGTAGTGGGGACAAAGGGCAGGGTAGTGGGGAGCCCCTCAGTCCACAGGAGATTAGGTACACTGGGTCTGAGATCATTAGGGTTGTTTGGGGTAGAAGCAGGTGGAGGCACCTGTCTGACTCTTCTCTTACCCAGTGATAAAGGAGCGAGATTTGGTATGCCATATAGGAGAGGCGGAAATTTGGGATGGTAATGCCCCCCAGATCCACTGGGCGAACAGGTCGCATTTTAAATATAGTTTACCACATCAGTAATGCCACCAATAACTCACAGCAAGACCAGATATGGTATCAAGGAATCGAAAATGTATTCAATTTAGTGGTCTGGCTACTAGAGATTATAGTTCTCATAATATACATATTGTCTGATGTTTTGCAAATCAGACAATAAAAATCCTTATCTGTGTGTCTATGGAGAGAGACACCTGCACAGTGTACTATCTCAGGAATACAGGCCTGACTGCCTATTGATTTGTAAAAGGAAACGGCTGGAAACGGCTGGTGGCGCATTGTTTTAATGTCCACCATCAGGGCAACTAAGCAGAAGAAAACAGTATGATTGTTCCGGTTTACAAGATGTAGATGTTATACTCCACTAGTGTTTAAATTCAAAGATTCCAAAGTTTTTTGCTAATTTTGCCAAAATTTAAAATAAATATTTATCCTATAGCAAAAATAATCCCAAAAGGAGAACACACACAACTGATTAAAACCTCTGTTTATTGGTAAAGTGGCAAGCCAGAGCTCATAAACAGAGTTTTAAATTCCCCTTATATATATATCAGTTGCAATTTTTCAGCTGACCAGAGAGAAACCCAGAGAGATAAATGGGGGAGGAACTGGGTATCCCTTATATTATGAAAACCTCCTTGCTGTCCCGGTCCTACTATAGCTTACAGATCAAACATCCAATCCATTTTGGGTTTATTTGTGCATGAATATGTGACAGCACACTACTGTGTATCTCTACAATGTTTAACTTCCCAGTGACTGACAGGTCACTGCTACTCCTAGTTTTTTTCTACTTGTCACCCCTGAAGTTCCTATATTGAAGAGATTTCTTCAACCAGGGAAATAACTAGAAATCATGGGACCCCTTCCCTACAATGATTACAGCAGATAATGTAGCAGGGGAGAACTGAGATGAGCCATATATCATTAAGTATCAGTAAGAATTCAGGGGCTGCTTCTCTGGTTGTTAAACCTCTGCCTATGAATTCTGGTTGGTAACCTTCTGTAGTCACTCAAACATTCGCTAAGCAGATGTTAAACTGGAACACGTTTTCTCATCTGAACCCAATGGAGGCCATGTCCTCACCATAAGATCCAAGTAACAACCCATGGCACTTTTAGAGATTGTTCACCAATGTGTTATAAGGTTTAATTTTAAATATCTATCTACTATATAAAGCAGAAATCTTGTATGTATGTATGTATGTATGTATGTATGTATGTATGTATGTATGTATGTATGTATGTATGTATGTACTCACCTCACAGACACACCCCTGAATGACTCAACATAACAGCGACGACCTCTGAAAGGGACACCGCCAATGAAGTCCAGTTTGACCAATCAAAAGCCTGCACATCACTTGCAGAGTGTGATTTCCCCAATTCAGTAACTCAGATGAAGGGCCTGGGCTCTGTGTGCTGCCCGACTTCAACAACACAGACACAGAGTCCACTTCAGTGACACAACAACTGTGTAATGTACGGCTTCACAAATCAGTGAGCTGCACACACAGAACAACAGCTTCTATAACAGAGGGAAAGAGACATTTCCCTTAAGGTCTGTAACACATTACAATTTGCTCCTGGAAGGTTTTAAAATATTAACCCAACTTCCCCTTTAATAGACTATGTTACTATTAGTGATATGAATCCCATTTGCGATTATTGTCATGCTAAGAAATTTAAAGCAGAGCCTCTTAGAATGTGACCATGCCCCCAGATATTGCTGTCACAGCCACACCCCCAATCAGTCATGCTCATACCCCAACCATCAAGGCCACACCCCCAAATATAACTGCCATGCATTGCAACCATGCCCCCAAATGTTGTGACCACACTACCAGATATTGTGGTCACCCCCCAAAAACCAACCCAAAACATTATGGTCCGCCCCCATACATCATGGCCACACCCCCAAACATCCCGGGTCTGTTCCCGAATCATACCCACATACACAAAACATCCTGCCCATGCCCCCAAACATCACAGGCACACCCCCAAACACCACACCCACGCCCCTAAATAGCATGGCCATGCCCCCAAATATCGCGACCACCAAATGTCACGTCCAAGCCTCCTGGACAACACAACATCACAGAAACTCTCCCAGACAGTCCACACCCTAGAATGCCATGCCCCCACCCACCGCAACATCACAGACATGCCCCATCCACCTATTCCAACTAGGACGGTTGGGGGGTATGGTACACAGGAATTACCTGCATTACCTGGACTTAAGCACCAGACACACACTGCCCACATGTCACACACTTCACAGACCGTTACAACTAAAAGAACAAAGACATCATGGCACTTTCAATTCAGACCAGAAACTAACTTTATTGATTGGGATCTAATAGTCAATATAAAGTGATCCTTAAACAAGGATAAAGTGTTAAAGTGCAAACAAGGTGACATACTGCTAGCAAATTTGCAAAAAATTGAGCACGCTTAATAAAACACACAACGCTCAGAGCGCAACAGAATGAAGCCCGGCTTTAACAACACAGACAAAGAGCCACTCGTCACATGATCAGAGACACTGACACCCGTCAGTCACTCAAGTGCTGCAGAATTCAGTTGCACTCAACATGTTTTCCCAACGGCAAATTCCATGTAGCATGTTTACGAGTAGGTTCACCACAACATTTGTATATTTACGCTCCAAGTGGAAAAACTGATAACGTTGTATATAAGGTTTTGCTATAAACATGTGCTATACGTCCCTCAAACAATGTCACCTCCTCAACTCATAACTATTAAATACATGATGTACATTACCAACTGTTCACTTCTTTTTCCACCTGTCTCTCCCATCTAAGCCAAACACACACCTGCATGTAAAAAATACTTTACCCACAAGTGTACATGCCGGGTACAACTGCTAGTAGTTATATATAAATGACCATATGTTTTTGCAATTAATTACTTGTCATTTAGAATATCAGCAAGGGCAGCCCACAAAGTTCTAAAAAGAGAACTACTGTAGTCTAAAAGATTTCCCCCATTGACAGCTCAGAAATTGTTGATCAATATGATGTTTGTGGTTGCCAAGCAAAACCACAAATGAAACTTTGTTAAAACCAAAATGTAACTTAAAAAACATACAAACTTACAGCATCATAAATAATTTCCACAGGTTGTGACTTCACAACCAGAATCTGGTCAGCATGAAGATCTTCTGGGTTGGTCTCAAATACTATTTGTAGCAAGGATGACTCTTTATTTCCAATAAAAGTTATAAGAGAGGGAACAATATTTTGTTGTTTGAGTCCTGTCACATACCAGTGTTCCAGCTTTGCCTCTACTCTGCGGATAAAATAGAAAAGGATAGTGCATTATACAGCAGAAATGGGTAAGATGTGGATAGATAAAATAAAAGTCATTACTCATTTTCATAAATGATTAGTGCTCTCTGTGGCCTTAAATTCTATTCTTTTACATTCAATTTATCCCCTTGTCTTGTTGCACAACTTAAAGGAATAGTTCACTTCCAAAGTGAACTATTCCTTTAATGCATTGATTGAAGAAAGGGAGGATAAGGAGCTATGCTTTACATCCTTTTCTTCAATCAATACAAGTGAAGCCAGGAACAAACTTATGGGTTCACAAATACACTATCATGTATGTGTGCTATAGCTGTACAGAACCTGAAAGCGGTCGGGATCTGTCAGTGCTGTTGCGGAGGATCGCGTAACAGGTAAGTTTGCTTTACCTTCGCTCCTGGCTTTACTTGCATTGATTGAAGAACGGGAGGTAAGGCATAGCTCCTTATGCTCCCGGTCTTCAATCAATGCATTAAAGCAATAGTTCACTTTGGTAGTGAACTATTCCTTTAAATAAAAGAATTAATGGAACAAGTAAAGCACGGATTATTTGTGGGGGGAAAAAAATCCTTTAAAAAGCCTAATCTTTCAAATAGTATATGGCAGCATGATTAAAAATCTGCTGGAAATATGTATTTTATTCCCTTGGACAATAAAACTTCATATTGATTCCATTAATTTTCTAGCAGAAACCCTACAGTTTTATTGCAAAGTTAGACAGAAGAAGAGTCACTTACTTAAGAGCCTGAGCTCCAGGTCTTTGGTATACTTTTGTGCTCAGATCAACTATTTGCACTTTCAGGGTCTCAGGTTTCTGGACATCTTCACGAATTGTTATGGATGTGCTTAGAAGTTTGAAATGCAAAATATGTGCAACATACTAAAAAAAGAATGTACAATAAGTAGTTAATAATAAAAATAAATACAACACTAAAATAAAAGAATCAGAATAAATATAGTAAACTTGGGTTATATGAATATATGCATATTTTAATGAGTTTGTTCACACCAAAAAACAATATAGTTAAAAAGCTGAGAGCATAGGGATAATCTGTTAGGCTGGGTACACACCAGCCGATAATTTCACGGCACTTTCGGTCTGTCAAAAATATCAGCGGCCACCGACATTGTTCGTTCGTATCGGAGAACAAATGGACGCGTCAGAAAATTTAGATCATTCCCATATGGGACCGTACGAATGATCGTTTGCAAATTCGGCATTTGTCCCGGCCTTGCACTCGGTTGGGACAAATAGTCCGGCAGTGTGTACCCAGCCTTATGCAGCAAAATTATGTTCCCCCTTTCCTCTGCCTCTCAAATGTTTCTGACTACTCTTTAAGCTATTTTACAAAATTATACATGCTCAGAGGAGGAAGCAAGGGGAATAGCATTTAGACATGTGATACACCATGACTGAAAGCTCCTAACTGGAAGAACCGGGAAGCAAAAACAGAGGAAACAGAATGTCAGGCAGCATTTCAGGTTAGACTTACATCTCTTGGATTACTAACTATTGCAGTTTTGGGATTTGGAAATTATTTCCCTATACTCAATTTTTAATTTCATGGGTAACTTGCAGATTAAGGTACATTATAACAATGTAGTGTTTATCTGTATATAGTATGCTCTCATGTAGAAGCTATTATCAGCCATCACTTACTGTTTTGGGAAGGGCAAGATTATGAGAACTTTCACTGTACCCAATTGCAGTGAACAATTTTGTCTTTTCTTCAGGAGTCATTAAGTTGTCAATTTCTGCAAAAGAACAACGACATGTAAAAATATTTCACTTAACAGAGTTTTAATTTCCTATTTTTTCTTAAAAGATATTTTCAAGTGTAAAAAAAAAAAATCTGGCATGACAAGGGAGTAAACATTACCAGTGCTAATAACAATACAATGTTTTGTACAAGTTTGTATATCTTAAAGAGTATATATACTAAAATAATGACTTTGCATCATATTAATCTATAATTAAATGCATGTAAGCAGGGTTTATTCTGAGAGGTGTGTGTTGCTGCATGTCTTTAAAACAGAAATTGTTTTGCTTAGACTTAGTAGTCTAAGTATCCTCTACGCCATCTTTATTAGACCAGACTGTACGTAAGGATAAGCATGCTCAGTTATAACTATGAGACACCATTGGGAGGAGGAATTTCCCACCATGCACATTTACAAATTGGCACCATTCCAATTACAGAAAAACTGCACACATCAGAAGAGTTTATAATAGTAAGGCACTTTATTGACATTTAGAATTAAATAGTTAAATATGTTATTACTTTCAGGAACAGACAGATCATCTGAATCCTCCTTTTTAGTTGTTTCCTTCTTGGTCCAAAAACTTCCAAACCACCCACCACTCCTTTTCTCTCCACTCTGAGATGATTTCTTAGCCATTGGCTTCTGGCCAGATCTGATTACCTGATTAGAATAAAAATATTTTGTGAAACATTATTTGAGACACAATTGTACAGGAAACCCAATTGTGCACAATTGTGCATGAAACCCAACAATACATTTCTCAGTGGAGAAAACAGACAGTTCCATTTAGTACATATAAGTAATAGATTATCAGGGCCGCCTTTCCCATGAGGCAAAGTGAGCCGCAAAAAGCGTGCCCACCAACACAAAACATCCTACTTCCGGACAGTGTACCTCTCCTGTCTCCACCTCATCTTGCCTCTGCCTGCCACGGCGGGCAAACTTGCACGTGCCAGTCACAGCGGGCAGACTTGCATATACCAGTCACATGGTGGGCAGACTTGCATATACCAGTCACAGGGGGCAAATGTGCATATACCAGTCACAGAGGGCAAACTTGCATGTGCCAGTCACAGTGGACAAACTTGCATGTGCCAGTCACACTGTGGGCAAACAGTGTACCTCTCCTGTCTCCACCTGTCTGCCTTTCCTGTCTCCACCTCATCTTGCCTCTGCCTGCTGTCTCCCACAGTAAGTGGCCAAACTTGTATGTGCAAGTCACAGTGGGCAAACCTGCATGTACCAGTTACAGTGGGAAAACTTGCATGTACCAGTCACACAGTGGACAGACTTGCATGTACCAGTCACACGGTAGGCAGACTTGCATGTACCAGTCACACTAGTGGGCTGACCTAACAGTGTTTCTTGAAATGGAGGGCTGACCTTAAAGTATCTGCTTTACTTGAGGGCTGGAGGGTTTAGCAGCCAATTTAGGTCAGCCCTTAATTTCAACATACATCGTTAAGTCATCTCTCCAGTTCACCAGTGGCTGCTGAACTGGAGGACTGGCCTGCCAGTGGCTGCTGAACTGGAGGGCTGGCCTGCCAGTGGCTGCTGAACTGGAGGGCTGGCCTGCCAGTGGCTGCTGAACTGAAGGGCTGACCTAACAGTGGCTTCTGAACTGGAGGGCTGGTCTAACATTGGCTGCTGAACAGGAGGGCTGGCCAGACAGTGTCTCAAACAGGAGGGCTGGCCAGACAGTGTCTGCTGAACTGGAGGGCGGACCAGGCAGTGTCTGCTGAACTGGAGGGCGGACCTAACAGTGTCTGCTAAACTGGAGGGCTGGATGGTTCAGCAGACACTGTTAGGCCAGGCCTCCAGTTCATCAGACACTGTTAGGTCAGCTCAGGTGTCAAAAGGTCTAGAAGCCCCCCTGTAGATTCTGCAACTAAGAAGGCTTGTTGTTGCCAGTACAGCCCACAGCCCATGTAGTCATGCCCCCTAACCCCAGAATTCATTGTCCCTATGTACAGAATTTTTTTTTAATAAATATGTCTACAGTACATGCCAATATGGAAGTCCCTGATAAGACTTTGAAAGCTGCTTGTTACACTGTAGATTATTTACCATCAGAAAAATGCTAAATATAAACAGGGTATATATGATGTACCAGCAGAAACACTATTATGTGGGTGCAAAAGCTGGTATAGGTAAACCAAACAAAGTGCCAACAAACAGTATATCTGTTGTATTCAATTAGATCAACTGGAATTGAAATGTAGTTCTTGAAGACGTTTCGCTAGTCATCCGACTGGCTTTCTCAATTCAGAATGACTTGTACAAGAATCTGTGGCAATTATGTACCCTGGAAAATCCCAATTAGCATATCACAGCCAGGTGTTAAGGGTGTGATTAGATAGTGGCTAAGAGGTGTTATAGGAACGCCCAGAGTAAGGTGTTAAAACAGCATTGTACATGGCAGACATGTACAATGCTGTTTTAACACCTTACTCTGGGCGTTCCTATAACACCTCTTAGCCACTATCTAATCACACCCTTAACACCTGGCTGTGATATGCTAATTGGGATTTTCCAGGGTACATAATTGCCACAGATTCTTATACAAGTCATTCTGAATTGAGAAAGCCAGTCGGATGACTAGCGACACGGCTTAGAACTACATTTCAAGTCCAGTTGATCTAATTGAATACAACAGATATACCATGACCTGGATGAATGAGAACCTTCACAAGCATATGCCAACAAACAGGGATAGCAAATATAAGATCAGAAAAGACAGAAGGCTAGATATCTAGAATGAAATAAGGAGAAGGAAAGATCCAGGTATAACTACGGGCAGAAAGCTCATTAGGCACTCATAACTGCATATAAGGTACACAATCAATAAATATAGGAATAACAAGGTATCCCAAACTATCAAAAGATAGTAGAAAGAATCCCAGTGGTGGATCCAAAAACCATGAAGAGACAAAAATACAACACCTTTATTATACATATACATCAACTAAAACTAATAAAAACACTCACACTGTATAATAGTAAATTATTAAACATACAGACAATGACATAGCAAAAGGCCTCCAAAATAGCCATAGGGCACCTCCTGACCCCCCCCCCCTCTTTCCCGTTCCCAAGAGTCGAGCAAAGCAGCATATAAGTATAATGCAGATCAAAAAAGGGGGTTAGGGGGTGCCCTGTGGTTATTTTGGAGGACGTATGCTGTGTGATCTTCTATATGTTTATTCATTTTGTTGGCCATTTTAACTTTAGGGTGGTCCACTGCGCAGTGTGAGTGTTTTCATTAGTTTAAGGTGATGTATATGTATAATAAAGGCGTTGTATTTTTTCATGGCTTTCAGTGTCCACCACTGGGCTTTTTTCTACTATTTCCCTAGTTTGGGATACCTTGTTATCCCTTTATTTATGCAGTATATTTACCAGCCAGTGTTGAATACAGCTTTCATGTGGCAATACAAAATAGTCAGCTCATTTACAGACATATTTAAATTATTATTCTGTTCCTAGCAACAGATAAAGCTTCTAAATGTACATGTATTCCACAATAACTGCAGTGGTGGCTCATCGGAGTATATTTTTTAGAAACAATAAGTCCAAACGGTCACATGTTTCATTATGTTCCGCAAAAGATAAATCGGGGAGATTTTATAAAAGTTCTTATTGTTAAAAATGGTGCTTATTTTGCCCCAACCAATCAGATTTTTTTACATTTGAAAGCCAACATCAGATTGGTTGGCGTAAAATTAGCACCATTTTTACAAAAAGAACTTTTATTAAATCTCCCTGAATGTTTCTACATTTACTAGAGCTCCACATAGTACCGTATATACTCGAGTATAAACCGAGGTTTTCAGGCTTTAAAAAAAGCCTGAAAATCTTACCTCGGTTTATACTCGTGCCAACCTTTCTCCTACCTTGTCCGGCGGCCGCACAATCCGCATCCTCAGTACGCATCCGGATGATGTCACTACCCGGCGCCTCTCACTTTGCGGCGCTGAGTAGTGACATCATCCTGAAGCGCAGAGGATGTGGAGCGAGGGGCCGTCGGACAATGTAGGAGAATACCACAGGGACACCAGGGCAACATCATACATCTTAAGTGGCAAATATTTACAAATAAGAGTAAAACCTTCTTTATTTGTGCATACTGTATGCACAAATAAAGGAGGATTTACCCCTATTTGCAAGTATTTGCCACTTAAGATGTTTGAAAACTACAACTCCCAGAAATAAAGCATGCTGGGAGTTGTAGTTTCCAAACATCTTAAGTGGCAAATACTAGCCCCCTCGGTTTATACTCGAGTCAATATCTTTTTTCTCCCTTTTTAGCTAAAACTAGGTACCTCTGTTTATACTCGGGACGGTTTATACTCGAGTATATATGGTATTTCTGTTAGGGTAAGAGCATTGCTTTTAGCAAGACAAACTATATGAATTTGCCGATTCTTACATCCATGGTAGCTAAAAAATACACTGCAAAGATAATATCATTGTTAGGACAGGAGCATTAACTGTGTTTGAAAAAAAAACTAAAATCCCTGTTCCGTATCAGGGAGAGGGAGGGTCTCTGTGCTGTTGTGTGATTGGCTGTCAGCTTCTAGGAACCACGTTTGCAACTACCTTGTTTTGATCTGCTGAGCAATACAAATCATGTTAAGTGTATTGCATACATTTAGCTGGGGGTTCCCACCTAAGATGGATTATGGGACTGACCCCTAGTACCCACAGGTTTATTTCATAAATCACCCAGCAACCAAAGCAAAGGGAGAGGCAAGACACAGCTTGTTGTATGTTTATGAATGTGCTCTGTCTATTGGAAAAATGTTGTCTGGAGACTTTAGCTCTCCTTTAAGTTAATAAGAGAGATCAATTCTCTTTAAAACAAACATCATCTTTGCTTGTGAAGGTTCTCATTCATCCAGGTCATGATATATCTGTTGTGTTTAGTTAGGTCCACTGGACTTTAGTTCTTGAAGTTAGGTCAACTGGAGTTTAGTTCTTGAAGATGTTTTGCTAGTCATCTGACTGACTTGCTCAATTCAGAATGACTTGTGGGGGAGACCAAACAGCAACTGCATCAACGTATATGGCCCAGCACAGAAAATCCAATGCCTCAGGTCAGGACTCAGTTGTCTACCTGCATCTTAAGGAAAAAGGACATATCTTGAAGATTGTAATGTCATCATCTTGGCAAAGAAAAAGGACTCGTTCAAGAGAGGTGTCAAGCAGGCTATTTACGTGAAAATAAAGAAACCAAGCCTGAATAGAGGTGTGTGTGTGGTGGTGGGGAGAGGGTCAACACTAACTGTCTGCCATATACAATGCTGTTTATGATAACACCTCTCAGCCTCAATGCAATTAACACCTTGTATTCAGAAGGTCCCTAACACCTGGCTGTTATATCCTGATTGATACTTTCCAGGCTATTTAATGCCTACATATTCTTGTACAAGTTATTCTGATTTGACAAAGCCAGTCGGATGACTAGAGAAATATCTTCAAGGACTAAACTTCAAGTCCAGATGATCTAACTGAATACAACAGATAAAGATAAAAAATATAGGTAATAGTTTATTTAACAAGACTTACCTCTGCTTGTGCTTGCTGTCTAGCTAAGACAATGTTGAAGACATCTAGAACATTTTCAAGCATCTAAAAATAAAGAAATCAGTTCTGAGAAAAAGAGAGTCTGATAAAGACCATTGCATTTACAGATGGCAAGCATTCATACCTGCAGCTGCTTTAGGGTTTCTTCTGGTACTTTGGCCTGGGTCAGTTTAATTTTGTAAGCATTCTTATACATTTTCAGGTTTTGACGGTGTTGTGCTATGTTTCCCCAGCACCACATTTGTGTTCTCCTTCTTATATGGACTTCTAGAATGCTATTAATGGCATAGTTCCACCTATAAACATAAAAATCACCAGGAATTAAAATTTGCATGTGACAGCTTTTTCTTATCTTATAGTCAATTTGCAGGCAATATCAAATTGTATAATATAAGGGTATAAGATAACGCACCCCTTAGAGTGTAATATAAGGATATTATACCACCGAGGAGTTCCCTGACCATATTATACAGGCCAAGGAACTCCAAGGTGGCGTAATATCCTTATATTATGTTTGTATTCATGCATGTATGTATAGGTTTATTTATATAGCGCCACTAGGGGACACAGCGCTGTACAATATAGAATACAAAAAGTCAAACAAGGGGGACAGTACATAATTACATAAATATATAAATAAGTATGAGCATCGATAAATATACAAGTGCTTATAACATGTAACATGAGGAAAGAGGTCCCTGCCTCTTGGAGCTTACAATCTACTTAGCTGGGTAACATACAGATACATAGGAAAGGGTGGAAGTGCTAAAGTAAAGGGGCACATTATTTCTTATAATACATAACTATCTAATATCTTCATCCCATTTGCATTTTAAATTCTAGCCTTATCCCTATTCCCAACTTAATTGAAACCACCCAAGCTACCTTCTGTAACTTAAACCTAGTAAAAAAAGAACATCCCAGCCCAGCAGCTATGCAGTTAAACAAATCTTTGTGGAGTAGGGGAGAGACACTGGTTATAAAGTGACAGTAAGCAGGTCAAGTTGGTTCAACACTGCAAACAACGCTGAGTCACTGCAAAAAACGCAGAGGTCATTGTTTAGGCATGATCTATGGAATGGGAGGGGCAGTGGGATATTAGAAATGAGTCACTTAATGACAAAGCTGAGTGATTTTTAGAAGGATAAAAGCATAGTTATAATTTAACAGCTTTGATATTTTAGAAAATGAGGACAACAAAATCCTTATCTCAGTAGCTTGAGGAAGGCAGATGTGGTCAGAATTAATCATGGTGTAGTTAGGACAGTATGGGTGGGGTGGAGCAGCTGGTGCCAACAAGCATCCTAGCTTCTATAAGGTGCCCTGTGTGGCTACAATAGCAGAAAAATCCTAGGTTGATGTTGGTTTAACACAAGTGTGGCCGCTGCTACTTGCTGATGCGATAAGTTATCAACCATGCCCATCATGTTGACAACTTGCAATAAAGTTCAACAAACCAAACCGGTCTGTATATCTGCTGTAGCACCAAACAAGATCTAAACTGCCACTAGTGTGAAAGTGCTGCTTACTATGTAGCCATTACTGCCAATGCAATATCATAACAGCTGTATAGGTTTGCACTCATCAGCCTATATTTAGAGAGAAAGGATTTTTACAGAGACTTCACTTATTAGTGAAGCTTGTGCATTTCATCACTACATTTTCCCCAAGATAATCATAGGTTACAGTGCTGAGAAGGCCATTTGCAGCATTCACATAAACGAATACCAATAAGTATTAAAGGTTACTAAATGATTATTTATGATACAGGATAATTAAGATGTTATCGCATACCTCTCATCAATGCTATTGTATAATGGTTCAACTATATGAAATGATAATGAATATTTATTCTATTGTGCATATTTTATATATGCTTGTCTAGTGCTTACACTTTGTGTACCTGCATTTATATACGATCTTGGTTTTATTATTCCTGTCCATTGCAGATATGATTTTAACAATTGGTCTTCAATTAGAAGAATTTTGAGACATGGAGTGGATTACACTTTTGTTAAGGTTCAAAATAATATAAAATGTGAGGAAGGAACCAAGGCAAACGCAGATTTAGCTGCAACACAGTCTTTGTTTTATTCAGTCTCACACAACATGTTTCAAGGGTAGTAACCGTTTAGCCACACCCAAAGCATGTCACGTGAGACCAAATAAAACAAAGCCTGTGTTGCAGCTAAATCTGCGTTTGCCTTGGTTCCTTCCTCACATTTTACATTATTTTGAATTGTTGCTGTGCAGTTGGATGGATGCATCGAGGAAGTGGTACGAATCAGCTACATGTGTGTTAAGGTACACCTTTTTGAAGCTTTTGTTAAGGTGTTATGGGGTCAATAATTGTTTAGTGGTTGTGTCATCACTATGTGGGTATATAAATGGACACTATATATCTGAGGCTTTAAGCTACTAAGGAAGTGGTTATTTCCACGAAACACGCCAAACTGTAGCTTGTTTGCTATCTCTGTCAGTGAAAGATGCTGTTTTTATAGATTTTTTTGGGGGGGGAATTAACACTATTTATAAATGGGTAAAAAGCAGGAAATAGGATTGGTTGTTAAAAAATCCAAAATGTGACAGACACCCATGTTATTTTATTACATTATCATTGTTATTATATGTACTGTATACTGTTATTGTGTTTATAAAATACAAACAGATAAAAAAAAAAAAAAACAATAAATAAAAAATAATGTAATAAATTGCTTCCAGCTTTATGAATTAAAAAAAAACATTTCTGGAGTTTATTAGGGCTTTGGTTTACTATACACTTTTTGATAAAGTGTGCAGAAAAGATGTGTCTTCAATTTTGATTTTGGTATAAAGTTCAGAAATGTCTACTAAATGTATTTATCTACAGTAATGTGCTCAAAATGCAGGACTTCATTACTTACAAAGGGTCATCTACAAATTACCCAAATCATAAAGGAAAAGGACCATGAAATAGACCAGGTAACCTGCATCACCTCCTGCAGTGACATGTTCAGATATGGAAGGAAAAAATAATGGGATGACTACTTCTGCAAATATCCTTTTTACTTCTGATTTAGGGAAAAAGGGTAAGTGGCTGGATACCTGCACTAAGGCAAAGGACTACATACCACTGCCTAGTGTCTTCTTGTAACGTCACATCTGGTCTGTACTTTCTGTATGGTGCATTTCTGATCATGTAATCCACAGATTCCAGAAGGCCGATTACACTCAGGTACTAAAAACGAGTAAGATAACAAAACTGTTTTACAACTGAAACGTCATATTTCCTGATGTACATATAAAGAAGAAAACAAAAAACATCAATAGGGATCTCCAAAAAAAGCTATACGCAAAAATAATAATAGTAAAAAAAAAACCTTTAAGACATAACTAACCTGTGGTTTTGATATTTCTATTGCCACATGCTGAATTTCCATATTCCAATCTATTTTAGGAGTCTTCAGTTCCAGATCTGCATTAGGGTTCATGTAAAGTTTTGCAGAGGCATTTATGGGTTTGAAGACTTCATTTAAGAAAAAGAAAGAGAGAAATCATGTATTGGCAAAAATAACAAAAAATGTACACAGATTGTGCCTAGAAATGTTGAATTGTAGATGTAGCCAAGGTCCAATGCTTAGAAAAAAGAAATTCATCTCTGCAAGATGTAGTGACTTTTATTACCTTTACATTTTTCAGCTAGGGGGTTCATCATGTTTCATAGCTAAGCACTGAATATATCGATAACTAGACATTGTGTTTACGGAAATAGCTTACAGGATATTCAGAACTCTCAATTATTACACGTCCTTAAAATGGTGCTCACCTTTATAATATAACGTATGTATTATAGCCAATAATAACCCCAAATGTAAAAAAAAATATAAACCATGTTTCATAATTTCTTGATTCTCGTTTATATTTAACTCTCTCAAAGTAGTTGTGTGGTTCTTTTAAAGGTTAGTCTATTCTGCCTTATTCATACCTTCCTCTGTGGCTCCGTGTTTGTACATTGTCTGATTAACTGCAGGGATCCCCCTCCCCTCTCTGTTCATTCCCCTGTTCATTTATTACGGCTGTAAATTAAGCCTGTGAAAAAAGCAGCTCATGCTATTAATCCTCCTACACATGACATCACTCTAACCTATGTAAACAAAAAAAACCCCTCTGTTTGTAAGCTTGTAGAAAGGAAGTCTCTATATGGGTATATCCTAGATGCACAGCTACTTCTACTGCTGTTTAGAGATGGCCAAACTTCCGAAAAGTTTGGTCCATTTTCGAACTATATGAAGAGTTCGAAAACAGACACATTAAAGTCAAATAGTTCTAATGAAATAGAATTAAAATATAAATGGTAACTTAAAGGGTAACTGTGGTCTCAAATTCTTCCAAACTAGTAATAATTATATAAAAAGCCTTCCATCACACCTTCAAAATAAAACCTAAATCACATCTCTAGATAAAATTTGTGAGAAATTGTTGCTGGAAAGGTTCAGCAATGTAACTTCCTGGTTGAACTCTTCCTGTTTTTAGCCATGTGACCAGCCTGTCTGCATTAATAGGCTCCCCTTCTCAACTATCAATTTGTTCCTCAGGTACTTCCTGATTTCCCCAGCATTAAGTCTTAACTGAGCATGCTTCTCCCCCAGGAGGAAAAGGGCCGGCAGAGGTCAGGTGATGTCACTCAACCTACTGGAAGCAGGAATTTTGAACATTCACCCCAATGTAATTTCTCACGGGCTCCAGCCAGAGATGTGATTGTTGGCTCAGTGTAAAGGATATACTGCAGGCTTTCCTTTAACCTTAACTTGTTTTGAGACCACAGTTGCCCTTTAATGTAAATGGCTCTGGGACCTGGGAAATGGTCTGGGGAACACGTTTGAATATCAAGAACTTTCAAAAAATCTGTTTTATTCTCACGCGTGATACTTTCGAACCCCCCCATGTTCGATTTTTGATAATTATCCCATAAAGGATTCGAACATTTGCTAATTTTGCCATTAACGATTTAAAGATTCTCGGTTTTTCAAATTTGATAATTATCAAAAGTAAAAAAAATCCTGGTCCGAGATAGTTCGAGAAGTCCGAGTCCATTCGAACTCGATAAGTTCGTCTCGAACTCGGGTTTGAGTTCTAGTCCATCTCTACTGCTGTTGTGTATCAGCTATTGAACGGTGGTGCTCCAGGTGTATATCCACATATATACTATACCAACTAAAGGAACTCCAAAGTCCCCACAGTACACCATATAGAAGCACTGACACTTAAACAGCTAAAATTATGTATTTATTATTTAAAGGGACACTAAACTCCCCTAAAGCCAAAAAAATAACTATTTGCCATTGTTTGTATTATTCACAGGGAGGTGAGAACGCTTATTCTCACCTCCCTGTGAATAATTTTACGCTCGGGGGACCTGGAACTTACCTTACAGCCGATCCACTTGCAGCCGCTCCTTCACTGACAGCCGCTCTGTCCCGACCGCGGGCCCTATCTTAGGTGCATGCACGCCAATACAAAAGATAGGGTGCAAGATCAAGAGAGAACAGCTGTTCAGTGAAGGAGCGGCTGCGAGTGGAGCAGCGGTAAGGTAAGTTCCAGGTCCCCCGGGGGAGGTGAAAAAAGCTGTACTGAAGAATGATTTTCTTTAGAGTGTCTCAAAAAAGAAGTCAGAGGCATTTTAAAGAAGTTAAAGATAAAAGTTTTTGAGACTTTCACTTGTCTTGCTAAGCAATTCCTAACCAAAGGATCACTTGAATGATCACTTGCCAATAATACAGGCGTTCCCATTTTGCTTTACCAAGGGAGAGAAAAAGACACACAATGAGCTGTTCACTTAGATATGTTTTACTGGGATAAGGAAGGAAAAATAAAAAAGGAAAAATAGACTGTTATAAAAGACGTTGATGTCACACTGTTATATCTTTGGTAATGGATGACTTAGAAAAGCAAAAAAAATATTATTTGTGGATCCTGGGACAAATGTCAAGAAAAGAATACTAACCTTTGTGAAAAGGCAATAAAATGGAGAAGAAAAAGCATAAGTCACTTACTGTATTGATAGTTATTCCTTGCAGGCATGATGCCACCCTTTAACTCTGCCTAAACAGCACAGAAAAAGCATTTAATTAATTTCATATAATAAAACTGCCTGTTTTTGAGTTTATTAAAGTACAATCCTTTTTTCTACTGTACTGAAAAATTATGAATAAAAATAAGTCTAGATTAGAAATATTGTACTAGATATATATTGGCAGGCTGGCACACTACAGCTAACTTTGTTCAGTTGGATTGCACTGTATTACTTTACCAACTTCTAAACCAAATTTTTTTGGACATGCTATCCATTTTTATTCTTTCTGGTGTGTGTGAATCAAAATTAAGATTTTTAAAGATACTTACCCTTTCATGGCTTCAAAAATGCTGATTAAAATTAGGTATAACTTATAAATATATTTTACACAAAGATACAGAATTGCAAAATCTGAATCTGAAAATAGACACTGAAATGCTTACAGAGAGATGTAATAAAAGTTCTAATTTGTCCCCACCAATCAGATGTTAGCTTTCAAATGGTTATAACATTTGATTGGTTGGGGCAAAGTTAGCACCATTTTTAACAATAAGAACTTTTATTAAATCTCCCTGATAGTGTCCTTCCCCCAGGGAGAGACAGAGAAAGCTCAGTGGAAATAATTTTATCTACTTATGGCAAAAAAAAACAGGTTCCCAATGAGGTATTTTGTCTCCATCTTTGATAGAAATTAATTGGCTATAGCAGATTTTTAGGGTTATTCAATAAAAGTTCTTATCGTTAAAAATGGTGCTAATTTTGCTCCAACTAATCAGATATTATTTAACATTTGAAAGCTAACAAAAAGGCAAAATTAGCACCATTTTTAACTATAAGAACTTTTAATGAAAAATCCTGTTAAAGGGCAGGTCCACCCCCAAAACTATAATCCCCCAACTACTGGCCCCACCATGTAGTGTAGTTTAATCCTTACCTCACATCCCAGCTCCATAGGGTTCTCCTGTAGTCCCCCCCCAAAGTCCCAAAAACTGCCCACCAGGAGGATAGCAGAGTCCATATGGACTTTGCCTCCTCCCTGGCCTCCGGGAGAAGTTTGGCATGCGTACTGCAGCCCTTCTCCCCCTCCCTCCCCTCTTCCGATCCCTCC
This sequence comes from Hymenochirus boettgeri, assembly GCA_019447015.1. NCBI lineage: Eukaryota > Metazoa > Chordata > Amphibia > Anura > Pipidae > Hymenochirus > Hymenochirus boettgeri. Next base: position 170,936,586 of record CM033471.1, on the reverse strand, counting down.
CCTAGCGTAAAATGTGTAATACAAAGATTCCCCTGGGCTCCCAGCTCCAACCGCTGTATTTGTACCTTTATAAAGCTCCCAAAATTACTTACCTCTCCTCCTTCCTCGGCGAAGAAGTGAGCTGCCGGCAGCGCGTCCGTGAATGGCTGCCGCTCAGCCAATCACAGACGCGGCTGCCGGTCCCGCCCCTCTGCTGCATTTTCTCGCAAGCAGAGGGCCGGACCGCGGCGTAGGAAAGAGGGAGGGAGGTAAGTAGAGTTTGGGGGGGCTTTCTAAAGAAACAAATATAGCGGTTGGGGCTGGGAGCCCTTGGGGAATCTTATATCAAAACTTTTTTTTTTAGGTGGACATACCCTTTAAAGTTTTGGTTTTCTGTGTAAAAAAACAAGTGAAAAAGTTACTACTTTTGCATAACATAGTTGTTGAGGTTGAATAAAGATACATGTACAATCAGTTCAATGTTTGATGCCCACCTACCAATGGTAAATTAGAAAAGGTGTGTATTAGCCAGTAGATCTTTAATTCATTGACAGTTAAGAGTGTTAAATTTGCACATATTGTTACATTTTATTTCAAGCTTTTTTTTTTTTTTCCAAGCTACCTTGTCTAATATTGTATGTCCATTACATACAGTAGAGTGGCATTGAATGAGAGTATACAAAAATCTTCATAAACATTACATAAGTAGTAAATTGAAAAGGTTATTACTAGGATGTGCTCCCTTGACTTGTGGTAATACAGATTGCTATTTATGTTCCAATAGGTACCAAAACTATCCAGACGAACAAGCTGGAAGACACAAACAAATATAAATAAATATTGATGAGATAATGAATTTAAAAAGTGAAATATTCCCCCCAAAACCACTTACTCAGATTAACATATAATGCTCCTAATATACGGTTATAAGGGTTTTCGAATTATTATCAGGATCCAGAATAAAATACTTTATATAATATACATATATTACATTCAATTTATACGATTTGTAAACCTAAATGTAATTTCAGTGATACAAAAAGTTTGTGGTTTCTGTGAAGCAAGCAAAGCACACAAAAATCTAACATACATTACTAGTGCATGTCCTCCACACCACTTACTTTTAACAGCAGCTTAAGGCTCCCCAAATACACATATTTTGCTTTACTTACTTACTAAAAAATAATATTCTATCACTATTTACAGACACTGATCCCTGGCCAGCCTGTAGACACCACCTCTGAAATACGAGTTAAATATGTAGGGCACAGCAGCAGAGGAGAATGCTGTGGGAATGGAAGTCTGCAGGGCTTGATGTAACAACCACGGGCTTGATGTAACAACCACGGTTAAGACTGACTTCAAGACCTAGAAGCTACAGAGAAGACAGCAGAGCCACGGCGAGGGATCGGGCTGAATAAATCATGCTAATTTTTGCCAACAGTCATATTTTATGCAGGTGAAGGGTTTTGTTATAACACACCTACTGGTTACAATCCGCAATTGCAGCATTTAGATCTAAATTCGGACTTGACCCAAGTATAAGCCGAGGTTAGGTTTTCAGGCTAATTTTAAAGCATGAAAATCTCGGCTTATACTCGAGTATATACGGTACTTGCTCATCTTTTCAGTAATGAATAGCAATTGCTTCTGAATTGTGACTTGCCAGCTGTGTAAAGGGGTGGCATTCATTATAAGCAGTATACAATTTTCTGCAAATATCTCAAAAACCATTGCACATAAAAATTTAAGAAATTAATTAACTCTTTGTGATCTAGCAGTAGGATTAAAGTTGTTTTTTGTGTCAATATTTCCTTTAAATGCAGCATTTTGCTAACCAATACCAATTGGGGAATTGGTGTATTTAGGCAAATGTAAAATGTACTCCTAAAGCTGGCTGGGTTTAATTGTTTGCTTGCCATGTATCTGCATGCACACATAAATCTGGTGTACCATTTTATTTGGGTGATATGACAGACTGACATTTTGTAAAGTTTTTACTTGTCAAATATTTACATAAGAAACCCAACTAATTAATTAGAATAACTGGAAAGTGCTGGCTGAATTGTTTATCCGTAATAGTCATTAAACATTGTTCTATTTTGGGGCTAGATGCTAGTCATGTCTCTGTGTGCACCCATACACGTGGCATACCTATCGATTCAGGATATGTGAAAGATTGATATTTAAACTTTTTTTTTTACCGCTTTATTACATGCACTTTTAATTAGTATTGCGCTCGATTTCTACCTTTCCTGCAGAGGTTGCTGACTATTCCCCAGCTTTTATAAACTGAAACATTTGCAGAGGACACAGCAGTAAATAATTGGCTGTGATGTCAGCAGTTAAAGCCTTGATTGACTGTATGGAGGGAGGAGCCAGCATCCTTTGCCAGAATTGGGGCAATCCAATGTGCTGAATATATTGGTTGGAAATTGGGGTAACTAACAAATGGCCATATTTTTTTTTGTTGTTTTTTTTTTTGTCCTCCCAATGGAGATGGGAGGACATACCCTTTAATATGTGGAAGAGATCTACATTTGCATTGGCTTTACCCTTTATGTTTTAAGAAAATCTGGTAAAAGATTCAGATTCTTTTATTGTCACTGTACTGCAACTGCAGAAATTCAATAAGATACAAGACGGATTAATACGACAAATGTGTATAAAATACAATAAACCAGGAAAATTAAACATGTTAGAATTTATAACAAGAATGATGAATGAAACATGAATAAAAAGCATATTCTATTGGAGACCAACATTTGTAATTCTGTATTAATAAATTAATGTCATAATAGCAGAAGGTGTATACTACAATATGTAGTTGTATTTACGTATATGGAAGGAGTACACTATATAACTAAGAAGGCTTTCATACTGTTGCAAGTTCAACTTACAACCCCTGTAGTCTGCAAAAAACCTTGTGAGCATGTGCACCTATTGGCCATGCCCCCAGACTCCACAATTCATTGTCTCTATGCCCATATTTCCTATACAGATGTCTCCACACTAATATAAAAGTCCCTGATAACACTTTAAAAGCTGTTTGTTACCTTGCAGTTTTGATGTTAAATATACGTCCATCCAGTCCAGCCTTTTTAGCAATATCCTCATTTCCTGCCTAACTGTTGATTCAGATGAGGGCAAAAATAAAACCACCAGAATTATGAAGGGGAAAAAATTCCTTCCTGACTCCAAGTGGTAATCAGAAATATCGCTGGATCAACTCCACTTTATGAATCAATACCAGTAGCTTGCGACATTCCATATTTTTAGAAATTCATCCAGCTTTTTTTTTTTTTTTAAACTATCCAAAGAACTTGCCATCACCACATTCAATGTAAAACAGTTCCATAGTTTTATTGTTCATTGTACAGTGAAAAACCCTTTCCAAACTTGAAAAATAATTTTTTCTTCAATTCTTCAAGGGATGTCCGTGTGTCCTCTGACATGTTTTTTGGTGAACAATGCCTTTATTGTAAGGCCTGTTAATGTATATACTGTACACAATTGTAACAATCTGTCTTTATATTCACGCTACCCCATTCCTTTTATTAATTTAGTTGCCCTTCTCTGAACCCTTTCATTTTCAAGATGTCCTTCTTGTACACAGGATTCCAAAACTGCACTGCATATTCCAAATGAGCCTTACCAATGCTTTGTAAAGAGGGAGAATAACATCCCTTGAATTCATATCTCTCTTTATACAAGACAATATCTTGCTGGCTATAGCTGTTGCTGCCTGGTACTGCTTGCTAATATTGTTATCCACCAAAACTCCAAGATCTTTTCGAACAGTTATTCACTTAACATAGAGCCATTTAAAGCATAAGCAGCACAAAAGATTTTTAAAGGATAAGTACACTCTAAAAATAAGTTCAGTGTAATTTGAAGCAGCAGTTTAAACGAATCATTCCCCCCCCTTTTTTTTCTAGCTCCCTCCTGGGCCTACCTGGTCTGAAGGAAAGTTCCTGAGATCTTGGATCATCTGTTAAGTCTGCTTAGCTCCGCCCTTCGTGATTTGCAGGTTCCCTTTCTATAGGTGGTCATGAAAAGCAGCTTCTGTGTGCTCAGGGCAGGCACGCCTTGTGCGCAGGCGTGAAGTCAGCACGACGCGTCATGCTGTACAAGCATGGCGCAGCGTGCTGAAAAAAAAAGGGGTAGTGGAAATGATCAGTTTAATTTGAAGCAGCAGCTTAAACTAAACTTTAAGCTGCTGTTATTCTGTTCCTAGGAAAAGATTTCTACATATACCTGTGTGCTTAGTGTTATCTCTAAGTAGCTCTGGTAGCTCAGCATACATATACTATGTTTTAGAAACACAAAGTCCTTGAGGTTACAGGTTCAAATGCCCATGCTTACTTACTAAACAATATAAGATAGTCAACTGATTTTTCTCTCTCTTTTTAAAAAATGTTTTGCTTCCATTTTTCAAAAGATTAAACTACTAAATGTACCTTTTTATTGTTTATGCTGTGGTTGCTCAGCAGTCTAAAAACACACATTTTAGAAACCCACCACCCATAAGGTCACCGATTCAATTCCCCAGACTTACTTTTTCCCCCAGTGCATAATAGGAAATAAACTGCAAAGATTATTTTTGTATGAAAAACAAAGGTTTGTGTTGGGTAACAGATTGTAGTAACACTGTTAAATCTTACCACTGCTTTCAATGCTGTGTTAAATCTCTGTTGTGTTTCAGATTATCTGTGACCAACAGAGGCGGGTCTCTGTGTTGTTATATGAGTGGATATCAGCTTATAGGGGTAAGGCTGCAGCTACCTGTGAAGTGTACAGCCTAAACTTCACTGGATGTCTCCCAGCCAAGGTAGATTATGGGAGCGGACTCCCAGTTCCCACAGGTTCATTTCATAGATCACTCAGCAGCCACAGTTAAGGGTGAGGTGAGAAACAGCTTGTTGTGGATGTGCTCTGTCTATTGGGACAATGTTGTCTGGAGACTTTATTTTTCCTGTAAAATCTAGTTAATATGTGATATTTTAAGGTGCCCTGCATCTGTAATTCTTACCCTAATCAGATAAATGTGCTTATTTTCCAAAAGTATATAGTTTATGGGGTTGTTTTCCAGGTAAGTGGGTATATTTTATATTTAAATCTGTACGCATTGTCTCCTATTGAGGCCGTTTGCTGGCTAGGTTTAGACTTAGGTTTGCCAAATTTGGCCAAGATTTCTAACTTTAGAAATCTACTTTTTTTCTTTATGTTTAAAAAAAATCTGCTAAGAGAACGAGCTTCTTTAATTAACGGCTTTAGAAATAAATGAAAAGATAAATGAAAAAATGTGTAGCAGGTGGAGTGTGTAAATATATTTAGCTTTGTGGGTAATTTTGAAAAAAATTGTTTTCATGGTGTTTCTTTACAGAGATATCTAAAAATGTTAAACTGTAATCATGCTTATGCAGGAGATTTGCTGACTGTGTCTTTGTGTTTACTGTGCTATACACAATAACGCAATACAATAACATTTGTAAAGCGCTTTTCTCCTAAAGAACTATATACACACAATACAAAGATTTTTTACAATTTACAATAGTTGTTTGTCAGTTATTCATTCATAAAAATTACCTTATAAATTATCTTAGTGGTCACATCTAATATGCATGGCTTCCAGGATTCATTGCAGGTCTGCAAAAAATACAATAGACATTCTTAAACACTTCTAAGTTTTAAACACTGTTAGGTGTCAGGTTAGCCATTTCATTGCCAGACTCCAAAAACTTAAGATTAGTAACCCCCACCCATTAAATTCATCCAGGGAGGCTAAAATCTGAAAGCACTGCAAAACCTCCGATTATACAAAAGCAGAAACAGAGTTAAGAATATTTGCTCCTACCTCTATAGAAAGGGGTTTTTATATAGTTGCCCTTTAAGTGATTGTAATTTTCCTAGTAATCTCCTGTAAAATTTATTAAAGAGCACCAGAGAACTTGACTTTGGGAATTTCATTTATATTGAAGAACAGGGGTAAAGGGGCAATGTCTTACCTCCTATTCCTCATAAAATCTGCAGAAGTCAGGAGAGAAAATACGGAACTTACACAATCTTGTGCTCCCCCGTTGCTCTTCTGACAGGTACCGACACATTTGTACACATGCGCAGTACATACCGTATATACTCGAGTATAAACCGAGTTTTTCAGGCTGAAAAATCAGCCTGAAAACTTGGACTCGGTTTATACTCGAGTCAGTAGCTTACCTGAGCATTCCGGCAGCCGCACGATCTTTCTGTGTACTGGCGTGCCGGCCTGACGTCACTGCCCGGCGCCCACCCGGCACCGGGCAGTGACGTCAGCCGGCGTGCCAGTGCTGGAATGAGCGTGCGCTGCCGGAATGCTCAGGATACAGCTAAGGATACCGTACCTGCCAGGAACCCTTGGATGGAGGAAGCCCTTGGATGGAGGAGAGCCCACAGGGAGAAGAGCCCACAGGTACAAACTAAACTGGGTGGGAGGTGAGGTGGCATTCAAGATGTTTGGGAACTACAACTCCCAGCATCTTTATTAGCTGGGAGTTTAGTTTTCCAAACATCTTGAATGCCAAGTGAGGGTGGCATTCAAGATGTTTGGAAACTACAACTCCCAGCTAATAAAGCATGCTGGGAGTTGTAGTTTCCAAACATCTTGAATGCCACCCTCACTTGGCATTCAAGATGTTTTTGAAACTACAACTCCACTAATAAAGCATGCGGGAGTTGTAGTTTCCAAACATCTTGAATGCCACCCTCACTTGGCATTCAAGATGTTTGGAAACTACAACTCCCAGCTAATAAAGCATGCTGGGATTTGTAGTTTCCAAACATCTTGAATGCCAAGTGAGGGTGGCATTCAAGATGTTTGGAAACTACAACTCCCAGCATGCTTTATTAGCTGGGAGTTGTAGTTTCCAAACATCTTGAATGCCAAGTTTCTACCCTAGGTTTATCCTCGGTCAACAACTTTTATTAGGATTTTTAGGTGAAATTGGGTACCTCGGTTTATACTCGGGTCGGTTTATACTCGAGTGTATACGGTATGCACATGCACACAGAGTACAAACTGTAGGGGATATGTGCAGCAAGGAAAGCAATATCTTGGATACTTGGCAGATTACAAAAAACAGTGTCAGTTTAAAAGCTCTTGTGGAGCTTGTGTCAGATTGAGCCTGAACACATATTAAATCTTCATATTACAGGGCTGGGTAGCAGTTCATTAAAGTCTTACCACCTATTTTTCAATAAATCTAACAGAAGCATGCAGGGAAACTTGTAAACACACCTATGATTGATCTCCTGCTTCCTCTAACAGTTCCTAAAGGCATAAGCACTATCCTATACTATAAAGCGCACAAGCTCACAGCGGATTCGTTTTGCATGCAGCATGGCTGAAATAATTTTGTTTATATTGCAATCACCTTTGTATCAGTGCAGCCCTATAATTACATTTATTAAGTGTCTCAGTCTCTCACAGATGCAATCGACCTGACTACCCATTAACATTACCCTACAGAGCTGCAGAAGAGGATAATGAAGTGAACCTGATCTTAGCACATGTGCAATGCATTCTCAATATTGTATCTACCTGAATAAGTAAAACCTTTACTATCGTGAAGGTGAATAAAACCTTCAAAGCAGATCCAGCTTCACATAAAGAAAGATTAGGTGAGTGGAAAAAAAAAAAAAGAGAGTGTACATGTCCATTAATAATAAACAATACAGTCTTACAACATAGAGAAGCCCCTTTACCTGAAGGCTCAGCTCACTGAGTGTAACTCCTACAGATAGAGGCACCATGGTATCAGTTATCTGTTAAAACAAATCCAGTGATGCTTGTGATAATGTACCGTATACATAGGAAAATAAACTTTATTTAATATCGTTTGATTATATTGTAGTTCATGCTTATCTTTGTAACATCCTTTTTTTGCTGGAATAAAATATAATTTTTTTAAATTGTATTGTAACAGACCGCAGGCACATATAAAATTATTCTAAAAGAAAATGACAGAACTTCCAACACTTTTAACATTCAGCATGTTCTATGTTCATGCTGGGGAGGAAAAACAATTCCTGCAGACACCTTCCAACTTTTAGTAGGTTGAAACTTTACCCCTCTTAAGATTCAAATCAATTGGCTTTCACATGACTATTAAATACTGTGCCAAAGCTTTAGGATGGTGTGTAAAATGTTGTAACCTGATGAAGCTTTCACAAATAGAAGTGTTGATAGTTTATTATGTAATGGATAAAATACAAAGGCCCTAAAAAGCCTTTGAGAAATGTTTTCTCCACGGTGTTGCTCAATTAATTCACACTACTGAAAGTTGAACAAGGTTGGTCTCCATGTTCTTATCTTTGCAAGTACATTGGGCTTTGAGGTGGCCTATGGGCTTGTTCACACTAGCTGCATTTTTGGTGCATTTTTGCAACAGACTGTTTTAAAAATGCAAGGACACATTTATGCATGTTGTATTCTATATAACTATATAAAGCATGCTTTGTGAAGGTTCTCATTCATTCAGGTCATGGTATATCTGTTGTATTCAATTAGATCAACTGGACATGAAATGTAGTTCTTGAAGACGTTTCGCTAGTCATCCGACTGGCTTTCTCAATTCAGAATGACTTGTACAAGAATCTGTGGCAATTATGTACCCTGGAAAATCCCAATTAGCATAACACCAGGTGTTAAGGTGTGATTCGATAGTGGCTAAGAGGTGTTATAGGAACGCCCAGAGTAAGGTGTTCAAACAGCATTGTACATGGCAGACAGTTGGTGTCGAACCCCCCCCCCCCCACCTCTATTTAGGCTTGGTTTCTTTATTTTCACGTAAATGGCCTCCTTGACACCTCTCTTGAACCAGTCACGTTCCTTTGCCAATATGTTAACACTACAACCTTCAAAGGTATGTCCTTTATCTTGTCCTTTCTTGGACTGCTTGGTAGAAGTTAAGGAAAATGGTAAACTGGAAGTAGAGGTTTACAGAAAACCAACACACACAGATCAGTATTTGATGTTTGACTCCCACCACCCTTTAGATCACAAGCTGGGTGTCATCAGAACCCTGAAACACAGAGCCGAGAACATCCCCACTAGCACAGAGGCGAAGGCTAAAGAAATGAAACATCTCAGAGGAGCCCTTAAAACTTGTGGATATCCAGACTGGGCCTTTGTCAAAAGAAGTAGAAGGAAAGAAAAGAACACGAATACCAACAGTGAAGGGGAAAAAGCAAGACAGGAGAAAGAACATGGTCATCCCATATGTAGCAGGGGTCTCCGAGAAATTAAGAAGAATTTTCAAAAAACATCGTATCCCTGTCTGCTTTAAACCGAACAACACACTGAGGCAGCAATTGGTACATCCGAAAGACCCAATACCTAAACACAAGAAAAGCGACATCATATACGCAGTGCAGTGCAGTGAAGAATGCTCTGATTTGTATGTGGGGGAGGGAGACCAAACAGCAACTGCATCAACGTATGGCCCAGCACAGAAGAGCCAATTCCTGGGTCAGGACTCAGCCGTGTATCTGCACATTAAGGATAAAGGACATACCTTTGAAGATTGTAATGTTAACATACTGGCGAAGGAACGTGACTGGTTCAAGAGAGGTGTTAAGGAGGCCATTTATGTGAAAATAAAGAACCAAGCCTAAATAGAGGTGGGGGGGTTCGACACAACTGTCTGCCATGTACAATGCTGTTTAACACCTTACTCTGGGCGTTCCTATAAACACTCTTAGCCAAATCTAATCACACCCTTAACACCTGGCTGTGATATGCTAATTGGGATTTTCCAGGGTACATAATTGCCACAGATTCTTGTACAAGTCATTCTGAATTGAGAAAGCCAGTCGGATGACTAGCGAAACGTCTTCAAGAACTACATTTCATGTCCAGTTGATCTAATTGAATACAACAGATATATAGAAAGCACATTGTGGAAAAAACCGACACAAATGCATGCAAGAACTGACAGGAACGCATCCTGTGGGTATCTGTCAGTTTTTGCCAGTTTCTAGTGTGAACGAGCCCTAAGGAATCCAACACCTTTTAAATAATCTCAGAACCATTGTAATTTTTTCAATCAACATTGCAAAGTGAATGAACGGGTAGGTTGTTACTAGAGACGGGCGAACTTCTCAAACTTTTACTGTTCGAATGTTCAAGTTCGAATTCTGACCCATTCAAGTCAATGAGGGAGTGATAGATCAAAAAGTCTGGATGATTTACAGCTAAACTAACAATGGTAACTTACTGTAAATAGCTGTGGCACCTGGGAAATGGTCTGGGGAACATGTCACTATCATCAAACCTTGCACCTATATTTGGCACATGCGCGCCAATACAAAAGATAGGCGCGCGATCGGGAGAGCAGGGCAGCGCAGCTGTCAGTTGAGAAGGACCTGCGAGTGGAGCGCCAGGTAAGGTAAGTTCTGCTGTGTGTCCCCTGAGCAAACTATTATCCACAGGGAGGTGAATAAGCGTTCTCACCTCCCTGTGAATAATAGAAACGATTGGCAAATACTTATTTTTTTAAGTTTACAGTTCCTTTAAACACGAGCAGGCAATTGTCGGGTTTTGTGCAAGCTACATTTGAGGGTTATTGGAAATTCAAAAGGTTACGAACGATACTTTCGAGGGTTAGCGGAAAAAGAACCATCAATTCGAGGGTTACTGAAAACGAACAATACTTTCGAGGGTTAGCGAATTATACATTCTAGGATTAGTGAAAACGATCTGTACATTCTAGGGTTATCGAAAACGAACGATACTTTCGAGGGTTAGCGAACCATACATTCTAGGGTTAGCGAACGGTCCGTAATTTTGATAATTAACAGATTTACGATAATTATCGTAAATACAGCCGCAAGTCCGGAAAAACTAACTAGTTTGAATAGAGTTCGGCTCGAACTCTGGTTCAAATTCAGTTTTGTGTCCATCTCTAGCTGTTACAAACAATAGAAGGACTGTGGAAGTACTCCGTACTCCAGTGCGCAAATATGAGAAATGCAAAAGTTTGCTAATTGTAATTAATGTAAAAATGGTTAAAAATTAGGACCTTCCAGACTGGGGTTACCTTGATGTCGTTGGAAGGCTTTTCAGTCATGTGATCACAGTAATGTATACCCCTTTGTTTATATAGTGTATGCCAGTGTGCAGATAATAGGATATTGTATGGGGCCCAGGAATATGCATTGGTTATCTTTTCTCTGTTTAGGTTGTTACAAACATCTTGAAGAGGAAATCACATATTGTCTACGGATGTTAGCCTCCTCAAATCCTTCCGTAACGCATACATTGCTGCAAACATGATTAGATGCTTTCATTTTCACGTCCTTTAAGTCCAACCTTTTCACCCTCCTTTTAAACCCTACCTAACAGTTGATCCAGAGGAAGGGAAAAAAAACAGTTAAAAAGGGGGGGGGGGGGGGGGGGGGGGGGGGGGGGGGGGGGAGTCCTTCCTAACTCCAAATGGCAATCAGTAAGTATCCCTGGATCAACCAGAACAGCAGTATATTATTAAAGGGTATCTCCACTGAGGAAAAAGCTATTTTGGGGGGTTTATTTTAAAGTACACCATCCCCCAACCCCCCTCCTACTTTTTTTTCAGAATTACCCTTCGTTTGTTTGCAGCAGCATGTGAAAGTTGTGCTAGCTCCTGGGGGTGTGTCTTCCCCTGTGCTGGGAGTGCTGTCACTCAATGTGCATGATCATGGTAGCAGACACACCCACTTGGCTGCAGTAAGAAATCCTTTCCTCCCTGACTCTCTAAGTTCATTTTTACAGCTGATCAGGCAGAGAGAGACTGGGGAGGAAAAGTCATGACCCCAACCCCAGGGAAAAAAAATTCATTGTCCCTATGGTACAAGAATTTTTTTTGTAATAAATATGTTCTACAGTACATGCAATAGGAAGTCCCTGAAAGACTTTGAAAGCTTGTGAGTTACACTGTAGATTATTTTACCATCAGAAAAATGCTAAAAAAACAGGGTAGATATGATTGTACCAGCGAGAAACACTATTATGTGGGTGCAAAAAGCTGGTAAGGATAAACAAACAACCCCCAGTGCCAACAAACAGTACCATCTGTTGTATTCAATTAGATCAAGGGACCACCTTGAAATGTTAGTTCCCTTGGAAGACCGTTTCGATGTTCATCCGATGGCTTTCTCAATTCAGAATTGACTTGTTATAAGAATCGTGGCAAATTATGTACCCTGGGAAAATCCCAATTAAGCATATCACACCAGGTGTTAAGGGGGGATAGATAGTGGCTAAGAGGTGTTATAGGACGCCCAGAGTAAGGTGTAAAAACAGCATTGGTACATGTCTGCCATGTACAATGCTGTTTTAACACCTTACTGGGAGTTCCTATACACAACTCTTAGCCACTATCTAATCACACCCTTAACAACTCTGCTGTGATATGCTATTGGGTTTTCCAGGGTACATAATTGCCACAGATTCTTATACAAGTGATTTGAATGGAAAGGCCAAGAGATCGGATGACTAGGACACGTCTTCGAACTAACATTTCAAGTCAGTTGATCTAATGAATTACAACAGATATTACCATGAACCTGGATGAATGAGAAACCTTCACAAGCATATGCAAACAAACAGGATAGCAAATAAAGATCGAGAAAGACAGAAGGCTAGATATCCTAGAATGAAATAAAAGGGAGAAGGAAGATCCAGGTATATAAACTACGGGCGAAGAAGAGTCATTAGGGCACCATCATAACTGCCTATTACAAGGTACCACACAATCAATAAATATAGGAATAACAGGTATCCCAAAACTATCAAAAGATAGTAGAAGAATCCCAGTGGGGATCCAAAACCATGAGAGAGACAAAAAATTACCAACACCTCTATACATATAATACAACTAAAACTAATAAAAACACCATACACTGTTAATAGTAATTATTAAACATACAGGACAATGACACATAGCAAAAGGCCGACCAAAATAGCCATAGGGCCACCTCCTGACCCCCACCCCTTTCCTTCCCAAGAGCGAGCAAAGCAGCCTAATAATATAAGAGATCAAAAAAGGGGGTTTTAGGGGGGTGCCCTGTGTTTTTTGGAGGACGTTATGCTGTGTGATCTGATTTATATGTTTATTTCATTTTGTGCCATTTTAACTTAGGGGTGGTCTCCTCTCTCCTCTCCTTCTTTCTTCTTTCTTTTTCCTCTCTCCTTTATCTTAGGCGCAGTGGGAGTGTTGTCATTAGTTTAAGGTGGATTGTATATGTATAATAAAGCGCGTGTTTTGTTTCATGCTTTCAGTGTCCACCACTGGGCATTTTTTTATATTTCCCTAGTTTGGGAACCTGTATATCCTTATTTATGCAGTATATTTACCAGCGTGTTGAATACAGCTTTCTGTGGCACAATACAAATGTAGCTCATTTACAGACAATTTAATTATTATTTCTGTTCTAGGAACAGATAAAGCTTCTAAATGTACAGTATTCACATAACTGCAGTGGCTGGCTATCTGGAGTATATTTTTAGAAAAACATAAGTCCAAACGGTCAATGTTTCATTATGTTCCGCAAAAGATTAATCGGGGGAGATTTTATATAAAGTTCTTATGTTAAAAATGGTGCTTATTTGCCCCAACCAATCAGATTTTACATTTAGAACATCGATGGTTGGCGAAAATTAGCACCATTTTTACAAAAGAACTTTTATTAAATCTCCCTGAATGTGTCGACATTTTACTAGAGTCCACATAATACGTATATACTCGAGTATAAACCGAGGTTTTCAGGCTTTAAAAAAAGCCTGAAAATCTTACCTCGGTTTATACTCGTGCCAACCTTTCTCTACCTTGTCCGGCGGCCGCAAATCCGCATCCGTCAGTACGCATCAGGATGCTGTCACTACCCGGGCCTCTCACTTGTGCGGCGCGAGTAGTGACATATCCGGAAGGCAGAGGATGTGGGATGCGAGGGGCCGTCGGACAATGTAGGAGAATATCACAGGGACACCAGGCACATCACATACTTTAAGTGGCAAAGATTTACAAAATAAGAGTAAAACACTTCTTTATTTGTGCATCGTATGCACAAATAAAGGAGGATTTACCCTATTGACAAGTATTCCCTTAAGATTTTGAAAAACACAACTCCCAGAAATAAAAGCATGCTGGGAGTTGTAGTTTCCAACATCTAAGTGGCAAATATGCCCCCTCGGTTTATACTCGAGTCAATATTCTTTTTTCTCCCTTTTTAGCTATAAAACAGGTTACCTCTGTTTATACTACGGGAGGTTTATACGCGAGAGATATGGTATTTCTGTTTAGGGTAAGAGGCTATGGCTTTTAGCAAGACAAACTATATGAATTTGCCGATTCTTACATCCATGGTAGCTAAAAAATAAACTGCAAAGATAATATCATTGTTAGGACAGGAGCATAACTGTGTTTGAAAAAAAAAAACTAAAATCCCTGTTCCGATCAGGGAGAAGGGGGTCTCTGTGCGTTGTGTGATGGCTGTCAGTTCTAGGAAACCACGTTTGCAACTACCTGGTTTGATTGCTGAGCAATACAAATCATGTTAAGTGTATTGCATACTTAGATGGGGGGGTTCCCACCTAAGATGGATTATGGGACTGACCCCTAGTACCCAAGGTTTTTCATAAATCACCCCAGCAACCAAAAGAAAGGGAGAGGCAAGACACAGCTTGTTGTATGTTTATGAATGTGCTCGTCTATTGGAAAAATGTTGTCTGGAGACTTTAGCTCTCTTTAAGTTAATAAGAGAGATCAATTCTCTTTAAAACAAACATATCTTGATTGTGAAGGTTCTCTTCATCCAGGTCATGATATATCTGTTGTGTTTAGTTAGGTCCATGGACGTTAGTTCTTGAAGTTAGGTCAACTGGAGTTTAGTTCTTGAAGATGTTTTGCCTAGTCATCTGACTGACTTGCTCAATTCAGAATGACTTGTGGGGGAGACCAAACAGCAACTGCATCAACGTATATGGCCCAGCACAGAAAATCCAATGCCTCAGGTCAGGACTCAGTTGTCTACCTGCATCTTAAGGAAAAAGGAGATACTTGAAGATTGTAATGTCATCATCTTGGCAAAGAAAAAAGGACTCGTTCAAGAGAGGTGTCAAGCAGGCTATTTACGTGAAAATAAAGAAACCAGCTGAATAGAGGTGTGGGTGTGGTGGTGGTGGGGAGAGGGGTCAACACAAACTGTCTGCCATATACAATGCTGTTATGATAACACTCTCAGCCTCAATGCAATTAACACCTTGTATTCAGAAGGTCCCTAACACCTGGCTGGTATACTGATTGATACTTCCAGGCTATTAATGCCTACATATCTTGTACAAGTTATTCTGATTTGACAAAGCCAGTCGGATGACTAGAGAAATATCTTCAAGGACTAAACGTCAAGTCAGATGATATAACTGAATACAACAGATAAAGATAAAAAATATTAGGTAAAGTTTATTTAACAAGACTTACCTCTGCTTGGCTGGCTGTTAGCTAAGACAATGTTGAAGACATCTAGAAACATTTTCAAGCATCTAAAAAATAAAAGAAATCAGTTCTGAGAGAAAAGAGAGTTGATAAAGACCATGCATTTACAGATGGGCAAGCATTCATACCTGCAGCTGCTTTAGGGTTTTCTTATGGTACTTTGGCCGGGCGTCAGTTAATTTTGTAAGATTCTTATACATTTTCAGGTTTTGACGGTGTTGTGCTATGTTTCCCCAGCACCACATTTGTGTTCTCCTTCTTATATGGACTTATAGAATGCTATTAATGGCATAGTTCCACCTATATAAACATAAAAATCACCAGGAATTAAATTTGCATGTGACAGCTTTTTTATCTTATAGTCAATTTGCAGGGCAATATCAAATTATATAATATAAGGGTATAAGATAACGCACCCCTTTAGAGTGTATATATAGGATATTATACCACCGAGAGTTCCCTGACCAATTATACAGGCACAAGGAACTCCAAGGTGGCGTAAATCCTTTATATTATGTTGTATCATGCATGTATGATAGGTTTATTTTATATAGCGCCACTAGGGGACACAGCGCTGTACAATATAGAATACAAAAAGTCAAACAAGGGGGGGACGTACATAATTACATAAATAGATAAAATAGTATGAGCATCGATTAAATATACAAGGCTTATAACATGTAACAGAGGAAAGAGGTCCCTGCCTCTTGGAGCTTACAATCTACTTAGCTGGGTAACATACAGATACATAGGAAAGGGTGGAAGTGCTAAGTAAAGGGGCACATTGATTTCTTATAATACATAACTATCTAATATCTTCATCCCATTTGCATTTTAAATTCTTAGCCTTATCCCTATCCCAACTTATTGAAACCACCCAGCTACACTTCTGTAACTTAAACCTAGTAAAAAAAGAACATCCCAGCCCAGAGCTATGCAGTTAAACAAATCTTTGGGAGTAGGGGAGAGACACTGGTTATAAAGTGACAGTAAGCAGGTCAAGTTGGTTCAACACTGCAAACACAACGCTGAGTCACTGCAAAACGCAGAGGTATTGTTTAGGCATGATCTATGGAATGGGAGGGGCAGTGGGATATTAGAAATGAGTCACTTAATGACAAAGCTGAGTGATTTTTAGAAGGATAAAAGATAGTTATAATTTAACAGCTTTGATATTTAGAAAAATGAGGACAACAAAATCCTTATCTCAGTAGCTTGAGAAGGCAGATGTGGTCAGAATTAATCATGTTGTAGTTAGGACAGTATGGGTGGGGGGAGCAGCTGAGTGTGCCAACAAGCATCCTAGCTTCTATTAAGGTGCCCTGGTGGCTTACAAGCAGAAAAATCCTAGGTTGATGTTGGTTTAACACAAGTGTGGCCGCTGCTACTTGCTGATGCGATAAGTTATCACATGCCCCATCATGTTGAAACTTGAATAAAGTTCAACAAACAAAACGGTCTGTATATCTGCTGTGCACCAAACAAGATCTAAAGCCACTAGTGTGAAGTGCTGCTACTATGTAGCCAATACTGCAATGCAATATCAAAACAGCTGTATAGGTTTGCACTCATCAGCCTATATTTAGAGAGAAAGGATTTTACAGAGAATTCACTTATTAGTGAAGCTTGTGCATTTGCATCACTACATTTTCCCCAAGATAATCATAGGTTACAGTGCTGAGAAGGCATTTGCAGCATTCACATAAACGAATACCCAATAAGTATTAAAGGTTACAAATGTTATTATGATACAGGATAATTAAGATGTTACGATACTCTCATCAATGCTAGTATAATGGGTTCAACTATATGAAATATAATGAATATTTATTCTATTGTGCATATTTTATATAGCTTGTCTAGTGCTTACAATTGTGTACCTGCATTTTATATACGATCTTGGTTAATTTCCTGTCCATTGCAGATATGATTTTAACAATTGGTCTTCAATTAGAAGAATTTGAGACATGGAGTGGATACACTTTGTTTTAAGGTTCAAAATAATATAAAATGTGAGAAGGAAAACAAGCAAACGCAGATTTAGCTGAACACAGTCTTGTTTTATTCAGTCTCACACAACATGTTTCAAGGGTAGTAACCGTTTAGCCACACCCAAAGCATGTCAGTGAGACCAAATAAAACAAAGCCCTGTGTTTGCAGCTAAATCTGCGTTTGCCTTGGTTCCTTCCTCACATTTTACATTATTTGAATTGTTGCTGTGCAGTTGGATGGATGCATCGAGGAAGTGGTACGAATCAGCTACATGTGTGTTAAGGTACCCTTTTTGAAGCTTTGTTAAGGTGTTATGGGGTCAATAATTGTTAGTGGTTGGTCATCACTATGTGGGTATATAATGGACCACTATTATCTGAGGCTTTAAGCTACTAAGGAATGGTTATTTCACGAAAACGCCAAACTGTAGCTTGTTTGCTATCTCTGTCAGTGAAAGATGCTGTTTTTATAGATTTTTTTGGGGGGGAAAGGGGAATAAACACTATTTATAAAATGGGTAAAAGCAGGAAATAGGATTGGTTGTTAAAAATCCAAAATGTGACGAAACCCATGTTATTTTATTACATATCATGTTATTATATGTACTGTTATACTGTTATGTGTTATAAAAATACAAACAGATAAAAAAAAAAAAAAAACAAATAAATAAAAAATAATGTAATAAATGCTTCCAGCTTTATGAATTAAAAAAAAACATTTCTGGAGTTTATTAGGGCTTTGGTTTACTATACACTTTTTGATAAAGTGTGCAGAAAAGATGTGTCTCAATTTTGATTTGGTATAAAGTTCAGAAATGTCTACTAAATGTATTTATCTACAGTAATGTGCTCAAAATGCAGGACTTCTTACTTACAAAGGGTCATCTACAAATTACCCAAATCATAAAGGAAAGGACCATGAAATAGACCAGGTAACCTGCATCACCGCCTGCAGTGCATGTTCAGATATGGAGGAAAAAATAATGGGAATGACTACTTCTGCAAATATCCTTTTTACTTCTGATAGGGAAAAAGGGTAAGTGGCGGATCCTGCACTAAGGCAAAGGACTACATACCACTGCCTAGTGTCTTCTTGTAAAGTCAATCGGTCTGTACTTTCTGTATGGTGCATTTCTGATCATGTAATCCACAGATTCCAGAAGGCCGTTACATCAGGTACTAAAAACGAGTAAGATAACAAAACTGTTGTTACAACTGAAAACGTCATATTTCTGATGTACATAAAAAGAAAACAAAAAAACATCAATAGGGATCTCCAAAAAAAGCTATACGCAAAAAATAATAATAGTAAAAAAAAAAACTTTAAGACATAACTAACCGTGGTTTTGATATTTCTATTGCCACATGTGAATTCCATATTCCCATCTATTTTAGGAGTCTTCAGTTCCAAGTCGCATTGGGTTCATGTAAAGTTTTGCAGAGGCATTTATGGGTTTGAAGACTTCATTTAAGAAAAAGAAAGAGGAGAAATCATGTATTGGCAAAAATAAAAAAAATGTACACAGTGTGCCTAGAAATGTTGAATTGTAGATGTAGCCAAGGTCCAATGCTTAGAAAAAAAGAAATTCATCTCTGCAAGATGTAGTGACTTTTATTACCTTTACATTTTTCAGCTAGGGGGTATCATGTCATAGCTAAGCACTGAATATATCGATACTAGACATTGTGTTTACGGAAAATAGCTTACAGGATATTCAGAACTCTCTAATTATTACACGTCCTTAAAATGGTGCTACCTTTATAATATAACGATGTTTATAGCCAATAATAACCCCAAATGTAAAAAAAATATAAACCAGGTTTCATAATTTCTTGATTCTCGTTTATATTTAACTCTCTCAAGTAGTGTGTTGGTTCTTTTAAAGGTTAGTCTATTCTGCCTTATTCATACCTTCCTTGTGGCTCCGTGTTGTACATTGTCTGATTAACTGCAGGGATCCCCCTCCCTCTCTGTTCATCCCCTGTTCATTTATTACGGCTGTAAATTAAGCCTGTGAAAAAGCAGCTCATGTATTAATCCTCCTACACATGACATCACTCTAACCTATGTAAACAAAAAAAAACCCCTCTGTTTGTAAGCTTGTAGAAAAGAGTCTCTATATGGGTATATCCTAGATGCACAGCTACTTCTACTGCTGTTTAGAGATGGCCAAACTTCCGAAAGTTTGGTCCATTTTCGAACTATATGAAGAGTTCGAAAACAGACACTAAAGTCAAATAGTTCTAATGAAATAGATTAAAATATAAATGGAACTTAAAGGGTAACTGTGTCTCAAATTCTTCCAAAACTAGTAATAATTAATAAAAAGCCTCCATCACACCTTCAAAATAAAACCTAAATCACATCTCTAGATAAAAATTGTGAGAAATTGTTGCTGGAAAGGTGTCAGCAATGTAACTTCCTGGTTGAACTCTTCCTGTTTTTAGCCATGTGACCAGCCTGTCTGCATTAATAGGCTCCCCTTCTCAACTATCAATTTGTTCCTCAGGTACTTCCTGTTTCCCCAGCATTAAGTCTTAATGAGCATGCTTCTCCCCCAGGAGGAAAAGGGCCGGCAGAGGTCAGGTGATGTCACTCAACCTACTGGAAGCAGGAGGAATTTGAAAATTCACACCCAATGTAATTCTCACGGGCTCCAGCCAGAGATGTGATTGTGGCCAGTGTAAAGGATATACTGAGGCTTTCCTTTAACCTTAACTTGTTTTGAGACCACAGTTGCCCTTTAATGTAAATGGCTCTGGGACCTGGGAAATGGTCTGGGGGAACACGTTTTTGAATATCAAGAAGAACTTCAAAAAATCTGTTTTATTCTCACGCGTGATACTTTCGAACCCCCCATGTTCGATTTTGTAATTATCCCATAAAGGATTCGAACATTTGCTAATTATGCCATAAACGATTCAAAGATTTCGATTTTCAAATTGATAATTATCAAAAGTAAAAAAAAATCCTGGTCCGAGATAGTTCGAGAAGCCCGAGTCCATTCGAACTCGATAAGTTCGTCTCGAAACTCGGGTTTGGTGTCTAGTCCATCTCTACTGCTGTTGTGTATCAGCTATTGAACGGTGGTGCTCCAGGTGTATATCCACATATATACTATACAACTAAAGGAACTCCAAAGTCCCCACAGTACACCATATAGAAGCACTGACACTTAAACAGCTAAATTATGTATTTATTATTTAAGGGCACCTAAACTCCCCTAAAGCAAAAAAATAACTATTTGCCATTGGTTTGTATTATTCACAGGGAGGTGAGAAAGCTTATTCTCACCTCCCTGTGAATAATTTTACGCTCGGGGGACTGGAACTTACCTTACAGCCGATCCAAGCAGCCGCTCCTTCACTGACAGCCGCTCTGTCCCGCACCGCGGGCCCTATCTTAGGTGCAGTGCACGCCAAACAAAAGATAGGGTGCAAGATCAAGAGAGAACAGTGTTCAGTGAAGGAGCGGCTGCGAGTGGAGCAGCGGTAAGGTAAGTTCCAGGTCCCCCGGGGGAGGTGAAAAAAGCTGTACTGAAGAATATATTTTCTTAGAGTGTCTCAAAAAAGAAGTCAGAGGCATTTTAAAGAAGTTAAAGTAAAGTTTTTGAGACTTTCACTTGTCTTGCTAAGCAATTCCTAACCAAAGGATCACTTGAATGATCACTTGCCAATAATACAGGCGTTCCCATTTTGCTTTACCAAGGGAGAGAAAAAGACACAACAATGAGCTGTTCACTTAGATTGTTTTACGGGATAAGGAAGGAAAAATAAAAAGGAAAAAATAGACTGTTATAAAAGACGTTTGATGTCACACTGTGTATATCTTTGGTAATGGATGACTTAGAAAAGCAAAAAAAAATATTATTTGTGGATCTGGGCAAAATGTCAAGAAAAGAATACTAACCTTTGTGAAAAGGCAATAAAATGGAGAAGAAAAAGCATAAGTCATTTACTGTATTGATAGATTCCTGCAGGCATGATGCCACCCTTTAACTCTGTCCCTAAACACGCACAGAAAAGCATTTAATTAATTTCATTAATAAAAATGCCTTTTTTGAGTTTTTTAAAGTACAATTTTTTCTACTGTACTTAAAAATTATGAATAAAAATAAGTCTAGATTAGAAATATTGTACTAGATATATATTGGCAGGCTGGCACACTACAGCTAACTTTGTTCAGTTGGATTGGCACTGTATTACTTTACCAACTTCTAAACCAAATTTTTTTGGACATGCTATCCATTTTTATTCTTTCTGGGTGTGTGGAATCAAAATTAAATTTTAAAGATACTTACCCTTTCATGGCTTCAAAATGCTGATTAAAATTAGGTATAACATTATAAATATATTTTACACAAAGATACAGAATTGCAAAAATCTGAATCTGAAAATAGACACTGAAATGCTTACAGAGAGATGTAATAAAGTTCTAATTTGTCCCAACAATCAGATGTTAGCTTTCAAATGGTAAATAACATTTGATTGGTTGGGGCAAAGTAGCACCATTTTTAACAATAAGAACTTTTATTAAATCTCCCTGATAGTGTCCTTCCCCCAGGAGGAGACAGAGAAGCTCAGTGGAAAATCATTTTATCTACTTATGGCAAAAAAAAAACAGGTTCCCAATGAGGTTTTGTCTCCATCTTTGATAGAAAAATTATGGCTATAGCAGATTTTTAGGGGATTCAAAAAGTTCTTATCGTTAAAAATGGTGCTAATTTTGCTCCAACTATCAGATATTATTTAACATTTGAAAGCTAACAAAAGGCAAAATTGAACCATTTTTAACTATAAGAACTTTAATGAAAAATCCTGTTAAGGGCAGGTCCACCCCCAAAACTATAATCCCCCAACAACACTGGCCCCACCATGTAGTGTAGTTTAATCCTTACCTCACATCCCACTCCATAGGGTTCTCTGTGTTCCCCCCCCAAAGTCCCAAAAACTGCCCACCAGGAGGATAGCAGAGTCCATATAGGACTCTGCCTCTCCCCTGGCCTGGGAGAAGTTTGGCATGCGTACTGCAGCCCTTCTCCCCCCCTCCCCCTCTCCCGATTCCTCCCCTAGCGTAAAATGTGTAATACATAAGATTCCCCTGGGCTTCCCAGCTCCAACCGCTGTATTTGTACCTTATTAAGCTCCCCAAACTTTACTTACCTCTCCTCTTTCTCCGGCGAAGTGAGCTGCCGGCAGCCGCGTCCGTGATTGGCTGCCGCTCAGCCAATCACAGAAGCGGGCTGCGGTCCCGCCCCTGCTTGCATTTTCTCGCAAGCAGAGGGCCGGGACGCGGCGTAGGAAAGAGGGGAGGTAAGTAGAGTGTTGGGGGGGTTTTAAAGAAACAAATATAGCGGTTGGGGCTGGGGAGCCCTTGGGGAATCTATATCAAAACTTTTTTTTTAGGTGGACATACCCTTTAAAGTTTTTGGTTTTCTGTGTAAAAAAACAAGTGAAAAGTTACTACTTTTGCATAACATAGTTGTTGAGGTTGAATAAAGATACATGTACAATCAGTTCAATGTTTGATGGCCACCACCAATGGTAAATTAGAAAAGGTGTGTATTAGCCAGTAGATCTTTATTCATTGACAGTTAAGAGTGTTAAATTTGCACAATTGTTACATTTTATTTCAAGCTTTTTTTTTTTTTCCAAGCTACCTTGTCTAATTGTATGTCCATTACTACAGTAGAGTGGCATTGAAGAGAGTATACAAAATCTTCATAACATTACATAAGTAGTAAATTGAAAAGGTTATTACTAGGATGTGCTCCCTTGACTTGTGGTAATACAGATTGCTATTTATGTTCCAATAGGTACCAAAAACTATCCAGAAGAACAAGCTGGAAGACACAAACAAATATAAATAAATATTGATGAGATAATGAATTTAAAAAGTAAATATTCCCCCCAAACACTTACTCAGATAACATATAATGCTCCTAATATACGGTTATTAGGGTTTTCGAATTATTATCAGGATCCAGAATAAAATACTTTATATAATATACATATATTACATTCAATTTATACGATTTGTAAACCTAAATGTAATTTCAGTGATACAAAAAGTTTGTGGTTTCTGTGAAGCAAGCAAAGCACACAAACATCTAACATACATTACTAGTGCATGTCTCCACACCACTTACTTTTAACGCAGCTTAAGGCTCCCCAAATACACATATTTTGCTTTACTTACTTACTAAAAAATAATATTCTATCACTATTTACAGACACTGATCCCTGGCCAGCCTGTAGACAACACCTCTGAAATACGAGTTAAATATGTAGGGCACAGCAGCAGAGAAGAATGCTGTGGGAATGGAAGTCTGCAGGGCTTGATGTAACAACCACGGGCTTGATGTAACAACCACGGTTAAGACTGACTTCAAGACCTAGAAGCTACAGAGAAGACAGCAGGCCACGGCGAGGGAGGGCTGAATAAATCATGCTAATTTTGCCAACAGTCATATTTATATGCAGGTGAAGGGTTTTGTTTAACACACCTACTGGTTACAATCCGCAATTGCAGCATTTAGATCTAATTCGGACTTGACCCAAGTATAAGCCGAGGGTATTGGTTTTCAGGCTAATTTTAAAGCATGAAAATCTCGGTTATACTCGAGTATATACGGTACTTGCTCATCTTTTCAGTAATGAATAGCAATTGCTTCTGAATTGTGACTTGCCAGCTGGTTTAAAGGGGTGGCATCATTATAAGCAGTATACAATTTTCTGCAAATATCTCAAAAACCATTGCACATAAAAATTAAGAATTAATTAACTCTTGTGATCTAGCAGTAGGATTAAAGTTGTTTTTGTGTCAATATTTCTTTAAATGCAGCATTTTGCTAACCAATACCAAGTGGGAATGGGTGTTTTAGGCAAATGTAAATGTACTCCTAAAGTGGCTGGGTTTAATTGTTTGCTTGCCATGTATCTGCATGCACACATAAATCTGGGTGACCTTTATTTGGGTGATATGACAGAATGACATTTTGTAAAGTTTTTACTTGTCAAATATTTACATAAGAAACCCAACTAATTAATTAGAATAACTGGAAAGTGCTGGCTGAATTGTTTATCCGTAATAGTCATTAAACATTGTTCTATTTTGGGGCTAGATGCTAGTCCTGTCTCTGTGTGCACCATACACGTGGCATACTATCGATCAGGATATGTGAAAGATTGATATTAAACTTTTTTTTTACCGCTTTATTACATGCACTTTTAATTAGTATTGCGCTCGATTTCTACCTTTCCTGCAGAGGTTGCTGACTATTCCACAGCTTTTATAAAAATGAAACATTTGCAGAGGACACAGCAGTAAATAATTGCTGTGATGTCAGCAGTTAAAGCCTTGATTGACCTGTAGTGGAGGAGCAGCATCCTTTGCCAGAATTGGGGGCAATCCAATGTGCTGAATAATTGGTGGAAATTGGGGGTAACTAACAAATGGCCATATTTTTGTTGTTTTTTTTTTGTCTCCCAATGGAGATGGGAGGACATACCCTTTAATATGTGGAAGAGATTACATTTGCATTGGCTTTACCTTTATGTTTAGAAAATCTGGTAAAAATTCAGATTCTTTTATTGTCACGTACTGCAACTGCAGAAATTCAATAAGATACAAGACGGATATACGACAAATGTGTAAAAATACAATAAACCAGGAAAAAAAACAGTGAGAATTTATACAAGAATGATGAATGAAACATGAATAAAAAGCATATTTATTGGAGACCAACATTTGTAATTCGTGATTAATAAATTAATGTCATAATAGCAGAAGGTGTATACTACAATATGTAGTTGTATTTACGTATATGGAAGAGTACACTATATAACTAAGAAGGCTTTCTACTGTTGCAAGTTCAACTTACAACCCTGTAGTCTGCAAAAAACCTTGTGAGCAGTGTGCACCTATTGGCCATGCCCCCAGACTCCACAATTCATTGTCTCTATGCCCATATTTCTATACAGATGTCTCCACACTAATATAAAAGTCCCTGATAACACTTTAAAAGCTGTTTGTTACCTTGCAGTTTTGATGTAAATATACGTCCATCCAGTCCAGCCTTTTTAGCAATATCCTCATTTTCTGCCTAACTGTTGATTCAGATGAGGGCAAAAATAAAACCACCAGAATTATGAAGGGGAGAAAAATTCCTTCCTGACTCCAAGTGGTAATCAGAAATATCGCTGGATACAACTCCACTTATGAATCCATACCAGTAGCTTGCGACATTCCATATTTTTAGAAATTCATCCAGCTTTTTTTTTTTTTTAAACTATCCAAAGAACTTGCCATCACCACATTCAATGTAAAACAGTTCCATAGTTTTATTGTTATATGTACAGTGAAAAACCCTTTCCAAACTTGAAAAATAATTTTTCTTTCAATTCTTCAAGGGATGGCCGTGTGTGCCTCTGACATGTTTTTTGGTGAACAATGCCTTTAGTAAGGCTGTTAATGTATTACTGTACACAATTGTAACAAATCTGTCTTTATATTCACGCTACCCCATTCCTTTTATTATTTAGTTGCCCTTCTCTGAACCCTTTCCATTCAAGATGTCCTTCTTGTACACAGGATTCCAAAACTGCACTGCATATTCCAAATGAGGCGCTTACCAATGCTTTGTAAAGAGGGAGAATAACATTTTTCACCTTGAATCCATACCTCTCTTTATACAGACATATCTTGCTGGCTATAGCGTTGCTGCCTGGTACTGCTTGCTAATATGTTATCCACCAAAACTCCAAGATCTTTTCGAACAGTTATTCACTACAAGAGCCATTTAAAGATAAGCAGCACAAATTTTTAAAGGATAAGTACACTCTAAAAATAAGTTCAGTGTAATTTGAAGAGCAGCAGATTTTAAACGAATCATTCCCCCCCCTTTTTTTTCTAGCTCCCTCCTGGCCTACCTGGTCTGAAGGAAAGTTCCTGAGATCTTGGATCATCTGTTAAGTTGCTTAGCTCGCCCTCGTGATTTGCAGGTTCCTTCTATAGGTGGTCATGAAAAGAGCTTCTGTGTGCTCAGGGCAGGACGCCTTGTGCGCAGGCGTGAGTGAAGTCAGCACGACGCGTCATGCTGTACAAGCATGGCAGCGTGCTGAAAAAAAAGGGGTAGTGGAAATGATCAGTTTAATTTGAAGCAGCAGTTAAACTAAACTTTAAGCTGCTGTTATTCTGTTCCTAGGAAAGATTTCTACAATATACCTGTGTGCTTAGTGTTATTCTAAGTAGCTCTGGTAGTCAGCATAACATATAATATGTTTTAGAAACACAAAGTCCTTGAGGTTACAGGTTCAATGCCCATGCTTACTTACTAAACAATATAAGATAGTCAACTGATTTTTCTCTCTCTTTTTAAAAAGTTTTTGCTTCCATTTCAAAAAGATTAAACTACTAAATGTAACTTTTTATTGTTTATGCTGTGGTTGCTCAGCAGTCTAAAAACACACATTTTAGAAACCCACCACCATAAGGTCACCGATCAATTCCCCAGACTTACTTTTCCCAGTGCATAATAGGAAATAACTGCAAAGATTATTTGTATGAAAAACAAAGGTTTGTGGTGGGTAACAGATTGTAGTAACACTGTTAAAATCTTACCACTGCTTTCAATGCTGTGTTAAATCTCTGTTGTGTTTCAGATTATCTGTGACCAACAGAGGCGGGTCTCTGTGTTGTTATATGAGTGGATATCAGCTTATAGGGGTAAGGCTGCAGCATACCTGTGAGTGTACAGCCTAAACTTCAATGGATGTCTCCCAGCCAAGGTAGATTATGGGAGCGGACTCCCAGTTCCCACCGTTCATTTCATAGATCAATCAGCAGCCACAGTTAAGGGTGAGGTGGAAACAGCTTGTTGTGGATGTGCTCTGTCTATTGGGACATGTTGTCTGGAGACTTTATTTTTCCTGTAAAATCTAGTTTATATGTGATATTTTAAGGTGCCCTGCATCTGTAATTCTTACCCTAATCAAAAATGTGCTTATTTTCAAAGTATATAGTTTATGGGGGGTGTTTCCAGGTAAGTGGGTATATTTATATAAATCTGTACGCATTGTCTCCTATTGAGGCCGTTTGCTGGCTAGGTTTAGACTTAGGTTTGCCAAATTTGGCCAAGATTTCTAACTTTTGAAATCACTTTTTTTTTTTCTTTAGTTAAAAAATCTGCTAAGAGAACGAGCTTCTTTAATTAAAGGCTTTAGAATAAATGAAAAGATAATGAAAAAAATGTGTAGCAGGTGGAGTGTGTAAATATATTTAGCTTTGTGGGTAATTTTGAAAAAATTGTTTTCATGGTGTTTCTTTACAGAGATATCTAAAAATGTTAAACTGTAATCATGCTTATGCAGGAGATTTGCTGACGTGTGTCTTTGTGTTTACTGTGCTATACACAATAACGCAATACAATAACATTTGTAAAGCGCTTTTCTCTCTAAAGAACTATATACACACAATACAAAGATTTTTACAATTTACAATAGTGTTTGTCAGTTATTCATTCATAAAAATTACCTTATAAATTATCTAGTGGTCACA
Source organism: Hymenochirus boettgeri (assembly GCA_019447015.1). Lineage (NCBI taxonomy): Eukaryota > Metazoa > Chordata > Amphibia > Anura > Pipidae > Hymenochirus > Hymenochirus boettgeri. The sequence goes on along the minus strand of CM033471.1, from coordinate 170,908,549 downwards.
TCTATATGCATGGCTTCCAGGATTCATTGCAGGTCTGCAAAAAATACAATAGAATTCTTAAACACTTCTAAGTTTTAAACACTGTTAGGTGTCAGGTTAGCCATTCATTGCCAGACTCCAAAAACTTAAGATTATAACCCCACCCATTAAATATCCAGGGAGGCTAAAATCTGAAAGCACTGCAAAAACCTCCGATTATACAAAAGCAGAAACAGAGTTAAGAATATTTGCTCCTACCTCTATAGAAAGGGGTTTTTATATAGTTGCCCTTTAAGTGATTGTAATTTTCTAGTAATCTCCTGTAAAATTTATTAAAGAGCACCAGAGAACTTGACTTTGGGAATTTCATTTATATTGAAGAACAGGGGTAAAGGGGCAATGTCTTACCTCCTATTCCTCAGTAAAATCTGCAGAAGTCAGGAGAGAGAAAATACGGAACTTACCACAATCTTGTGCCCCCGTTGCTCTTCTGACAGGTACGACACATTTGTACACATGCGCAGTACATACCGTATATACTCGAGTATAAACCGAGTTTTCAGGCTGAAAAATCAGCCTGAAAACTTGGACTCGGTTTATACTCGAGTCAGTAGCTTACCTGAGCATTCCGCGCAGCCGCACGATCTTTCTGTGTACTGGCGTGCCGGCCTGAAGTCACTGCCCGGCGCCAAGCCCGGCACCGGGCAGTGACGTCAGCCGGCGTGCCAGTGCTGGAATGAGCGTGGGCTGCCGGAAGCTCAGGATACAGCTAAGGATACCGTACCTGCCAGGAAGCCTTGGATGGAGGAAGCCCTTGGATGGAGGAGAGCCCACAGGGAGAAGAGCCACAGGTTACAAAAAACTGGGTGGGGGGTGAGGGTGGCATTCAAGATGTTTGGGAACTACAACTCCCAGCATGCTTATTAGCTGGGAGTTGTAGTTTTCCAAACATCTTGAATGCCAAGTGAGGGTGGCATTCAAGATGTTTGGAAACTACAACTCCCAGCTAATAAAGCATGCTGGGAGTTGTAGTTTCCAAACATCTTGAATGCCACCCTCACTTGGCATTCAAGTGTTTTGAAAACTACAACTCCCAGCTAATAAGAAGCTGGGAGTTGTGTTTCCAAACATCTTGAATGCCACCCTCACTGGCATTCAAGATGTTTGGAAATACAACTCCCAGCTAATAGCATGCTGGGAGTTGTAGTTTCCAAACATCTTGAATGCCAAGTGAGGGTGGCTTCAAGATGTTTGGAAACTACAACTCCCAGCATGCTTTATTAGCTGGGAGTTGTAGTTTCCAAACATCTTGAATGCCAAGTTTCTACCCTAGGTTTATACTCGAGTCAACAACTTTTATTAGGATTTTAGGTGAAATTGGGTACCTCGGTTTTAACTCGGGTCGGTTTATACTCGAGTGTATACGGTATGCACATGCACAGAGTACAAACTGTAGGGAGATGCAGCAAGGAAAGCAATATCTTGGATACTGTGGCAGATTACAAAAAACAGTGTCAGTTTAAAAGCAATCTTGTGGAGCTTGTGTCAGATTGAGCCTGAACACATATTAATCTTCATATTACAGGGCTGGGTAGCAGTTCATTAAAGTCTTACCACCTATTTTTCAATAAATCTAACAGAAGCATGCAGGGAAACTTGTAAACACACCTATGATTGATCTCCTGCTTCCTCTAACAGTTCCTAAAGGCATAAGCACTATCCTATACTATAAAGCGCACAAGCTCACAAGCGGATTCGTTTGCATGCAGCATGGCTGAAATAATGTTGTTTAATTGCAATCACTTTGTATCAGTGCAGCCCTAATAATTACATTTATTAAGTGTCTCAGTCTCTCACAGATTGCAATCGACCTGACTACCCATTAACATTACCCTACAGAGCTGCAGGAAGAGGATAATGAAGTGAACCTGATCTTAGCACATGTGCAATGCAGTTCTCAATAGTGTATCTACCTGAAAATAAGTAAAACCTTTACTATCTGAAGGTGAATAAAACCTTCAAAGCAGATCCAGCTTCACATTAAGAGAAAGATATTAGGTGAGGGAAAAAAAAAAAAAAAGAGAGTGTACATGTCCATTAATAATAAACAATACAGTCTTACAACATAGAGAAGCCCCTTTACCTGAGGCTCAGCTCACTGAGTGTAACTCCTACAGATAGAGGCACCATGGTATCAGTTATCTGTTAAAACAAATCCAGTGATGCTGTGATAAGTACCGTATACATAGGAAAATAAACTTTATTTAATATCGTTTGATTAATTGTAGTTCATGTTATCTTGTAACATCCTATTTTTGCTGGAATAAATATATTTTTTAAATTGTATATGTAACAGACGCAGGACACATATAAAATTATTCTAAAAGAAATGAACAGAACTTCCAAACTTTTAACATTCAGCATGTTCTATGTTCATGCTGGGGAGGAAAAACAATTCCTGCAGACTAACCTTCCAACTTTTAGTAGGTTGAAACTTTACCCCTCTTAAGATTCAAATCAATTGGCTTTCACATGACTATTAAATACTGTGCCAAGCTTTAGGATGGTGTGTAAAATGTTGTAACCTGATGAAGCTTTCACAAATAGAAGTGTTGTTGAGTTTATATGTAATGGATAAATACAAAGGCCCTAAAAAGCCTTTGAGAAATGTTTTCTCCACGGTGTTGCTCAATTAATTCAGCACTATCTGAAAAGTTGAACAATGGTTGGTCTCCATGTTCTTATTCTTTGCAAGTACATTGGGCTTTGAGGTGGCCTATGGGCTTGTTCACACTAGCTGCATTTTTGGTGCATTTTTGCAACAGACTGTTTTAAAAATGCAAGGACACATTTATGCATGTGTATTCTATATAACTATATAGAAAGCATGCTTGTGAAGGTTCTCATTCATTCAGGTCATGGTATATCTGTTGTATTCAATTAGATCAACTGGCATGAATGTAGTTTGAAGACGTTTCGCTAGTCATCCGACTGGCTTTCTCAATTCAGAATGACTTGTACAAGAATCTGTGGCAATTATGTCCCTGGAAAATCCCAATTAGCATATCACAGCCAGGTGTTAAGGGTGTGATTAGATAGTGGCTAAGAGGTGTTATAGGAACGCCCAGAGTAAGGTGTTCAAAACGCATTGTCATGGCAGACCAGTTGGTGTCGAACCCCCCCCCCCACCCTATTTAGGCTTGGTTTTTATTTTCACGTAAATGGCCTCCTTGACACCTCTCTTGAACCAGTCACGTTCCTTTGCCAATATGTTAACACTACAAACCTTCAAAGGTATGTCCTTTATCTTTGCCTTTCTTGGACTGCTTGGTTGAAGTTAAGGAAAATGGTAAACTGGAAGTAGAGGTTTACAGAAAACAACACACACAGATCAGTATTTGATGTTTGACTCCAACCACCCTTTAGATCACAAGCTGGGTGTCATCAGAACCCTGAAACACAGAGCCGAGAAACATCCCTAGCACAGAGGCGAAGGCTAAGAAATGAAACATCTCAGAGGAGCCTTAAAACTTGTGGATATCCAGACTGGGCCTTTTCAAAAGAAGTAGAAGGAAAAAAAGAACACGAATACCAACAGTGAAGGGAAAAAGCAAGACAGGAGAAGAACATGGTCATCCCATATGTAGCAGGGGTCTCCGAGAAATTAAGAAGAATTTTCAAAAAACATCGTATCCCTGTCTGCTTTAAACCGACAACACACTGAGGCAGCAATTGGTACATCCGAAAGACCCAATACCTAACACAAGAAAAGCGACATCATATACGCAGTGCAGTGCAGTGAAGATGCTCTGATTTGTATGTGGGGGAGACCAAACAGCAACTGCATCAACGTATGGCCCAGCACAGAAGAGCCAATTCCTGGGTCAGGACTCAGCCGTGTATCTGCATCTTAAGGATAAAGGACATACCTTTGAAGATTGTAATGAACATACTGGCGAAGGAACGTGACTGGTTCAAGAGAGGTGTTAAGGAGGCCATTTATGTGAAAATAAAGAAACCAAGCCTAATAGAGGTGGGGGGGTTCGACACCAACTGTCTGCCATGTACAATGCTGTTTTAACACCTTACTCTGGGCGTTCCAACACCTCTTAGCCACTATCTAATCACAACCCTAAACACCTGGCTGTGATTGCTAATTGGGATTTTCCAGGGTACATAATTGCCACAGATTCTTGTACAAGTCATTCTGAATTGAGAAGCCAGTGGATGACTAGCGAAACGTCTTCAAGAACTACATTTCATGTCCAGTTGATCTAATTGAATACAACAGATATATAGAAAGCACATTGTGGAAAAAACCGACACAAATGCATGCAAGAACTGACAGGAACGCATCCTGTTGGTATCTGTCAGTTTTTGCCAGTTTCTAGTGTGAACGAGCCCTAAGGAACAACACCTTTTAAATATCTCAGAACCATTGGTAATTTTTTCAATCAACATTGCAAAGTGAATAACGGGTAGGTTGTTACTAGAGACGGGCGAACTTCTCAAACTTTACTGTTGAATGTTCAAGTTCGATTCTGACCCATTCAAGTCAATGAGGGAGTGATAGATCAAAAAGTCTGGATGATTTACAGCTAAACTAACAATGGTAACTTACTGTAAATAGCTGTGGCACCTGGGAAATGGTCTGGGGAACATGTCATATCATCAAACCTTGCACCTATATTTGGCACATGCGCGCCAATACAAAAGATAGGCGCGCGATCGGGAGAGCAGGGCGCGCAGCTGTCAGTTGAGAAGGACCTGCGAGTGGAGCGCCAGGTAAGGTAAGTTCTGTGTGTGTCCCCTGAGCAACTATTATCCACAGGGAGGTGAATAAGCGTTCTCACCTCCCTGTGAATAATAGAAACGATTGGCAAATACTTATTTTTTTAAGTTTACAGTTCCTTTAAACACGAGCAGGCAATTGTCGGGTTTTGTGCAAGCTACATTTGAGGGGTTATTGGAAATTCAAAAGGTTACGAACGATACTTTCGAGGGTTAGCGGAAAAAGAACCATCAATTCGAGGGTTACTGAAAACGAACAATACTTTCGAGGGTTAGGCGAATTATACATTCTAGGATTAGTGAAAACGATCTGTACATTCTAGGGTTATCGAAAACGAACGTACTTTCGAGGGTAGCGAACCATACATTCTAGGGTTAGCGAAGGTCCGTATTTTGATAATTAACAGATTTACGATAATTATCGTAATACAGCCGCAAGTCCGGAAAAACAACTAGTTTGAATAGAGTTCGGCTCGAACTCGGTTCAAATTCAGTTTTGTGTCCATCTCTAGCTGTTACAAACAATAGAAGGACTGTGGAAGTACTCCGTACTCCAGTGCGCAAATATGAGAAATGAAAGTTTGCTAATTGTAATAATGTAAAATGGTTAAAATTAGGACCTTCCAGACTGGGGTTACCTTGATGTCGTTGGAAGGCTTTTCAGTCATGTGATCACAGTAATGTATACCCCTTTGTTTTATAGTGTATGCCAGTGTCAGATAATAGGATATTGTATGGGCCCAGGAATATGCATTGGTTATCTTTTCTCTGTTTAGGTTGTTACAAAACATCTTGAAGAGGAAATCACATATTGTCTACGGATGTTAGCCTCCTCAAATCCTTCCGTACGCATACATTGCTGCAAACATGATTAGATGCTTTCATTTTCACGTCCTTTAAGTCCAACCTTTTCACCCCTCTTTAAACCCTACCTAACAGTTGATCCGAGGAAGGGAAAAAAAAAACAGTTAAAAAGGGGGGGGGGGGGGGGGTGGGAGTTCCTTCCTAACTCCAAATGGCAATCAGTAAGTATCCCTGGATCAACCGAACAGCAAGTATATTATTAAAGGGTATCTCCACTGAGGAAAAAGCTATTTTGGGGGGTTTATTTTAAAGTACACCATCCCCCAACCCCCCTCCTACTTTTTTTTCAGAATTACCCTTCGTTTGTTTGCAGCAGCATGTGAAGTTGTGCTAGCTCCTGGGGTGTGTCTTCCCCTGTGCTGGGAGTGCTGTCACTCAATGGCATGATCATGGTAGCAGACACACCCACTTGGCTGCAGTAAGAAATCCTTTCCTCCCTGACTCTCTAAGTTCATTTTTACAGCTGATCAGGCAGAGAGAGACTGGGGAGGAAAAGTTAAAACCCTCTTTCCACAATACTGTAACAAAGGCAAGGGAAACTTGTGTTGTTTTTAATAAAGAGGGGTGGTTGAAAAAGTGATCAATTAATTTTTTAAAAGTGATGCTGGTAATATGGGTCAATCTGGAATGGGAGGGGGTGGGATAGAAACAAAAGCAGATGTGAGAGGGTGTATTGGGAGACAGAAAAAGGAAGTACCCGATTGCTCCTCCATTAATTAGTGAACTCAGCAAGCTGCTGTGATTGTCATGTGATTATTCCTCTATTAATCAGTGGTGTGTGTGTGTGTAGAATTGACCGACCAGTCGGATCACATAGACAGCAGTCACTGTGGGCGGACCTGCACCATCCACAGCGTTCAGGGAGAAACTCATTGGATTTCTTCTAAATTACTGCACATAGACACAGGATACTGCAGGTACATTTCCACCTTACACATATCTATCCTTACAATCCAGGTGATTTTTAACAATGGAGATACCCTTTAATACCAGTAATTCTCAATATTTTTTAGTTTTAGAAACTTATCTAGCCCACATTTAAAGCTATTCCGTGAGCTTGCCATTATCACATCTGCTGGAAGACAGTTCCACAGTTTCACCGTTCTCACTGTAAAGAAACTTTCCCTAACCTGAAGATAAAACTTCTTTTCTTCCAATCTTAAAGGATGTCCACGAGTCCTCTGATATGACCGATTAGTAAACAATGCATAAGAGTTTATTGAATGGCCCATTAATATATTTGTATAAGGTGATCATATCCCCATGCAAACATCGCTTGTGATTTCTATCTGAATATGCCGACAGATGACATTGGTATTTGTCGGCACACTGTGAAGGGAACCACACCCAAGGAACCAACCAATCACCCATAAGCCGTATGGGGATTGTCTGCCATGGCAGCCGATGCTGACAGATGGAAATTTTCCATCTTCCCCAACCGACAGTAATGCCAGCCACAGACGTTTGTTGTAATTCTACTTTTAAAATACCAGCCAGTCTCCTATTAAGCCTGAAGGAGGCAAACAATAGGGTCCTTTCTATGAACAATTTAGAAACAAGTCAGTTAGTCCAAGGCAGTAATTTATATGAACATAATTGCTGCAAAAATTGTTAAAGAACTTACATCATCTTCATATCGGATATGGATGCTTGTTATTTTGATCTGCAAATTTTTAATGACCTGCGTTGCAAGTTTTTCCAGAAAGGTGTCCTTTTTATCTTCTTTAGGCTTGTCTTCAACAATGAAAAAAGTGAAAGCAAATGTTAAGACATTTTGTTTAATAACAATCAAGGGTCCCTTTTAACATACAAATGACCCTTATATCTTTCACCCCTATATAAATGTAAGGTACCCGGGAAGATCATGCAACAAGTTTAATGAGCCAATATACAATTTCCTTTTAATGGCAAGGCCACACTACAACACAAACGGAATCGGGGGCACCTTAAAGCACACAAATGTATGGATTGTCGCGTCTTTGCACATGAGATTTAACAATTTTCCATGAGATCGTGCAAGAAAAAAAAATGGTGATCGCATGCAGTACAAAACCAGAAATGGATACGCAAAACACAACGCATCCGAACTCGCAAATTTTTTTCTTCCCGCGATTTCCATTATATTTAAAATCACATGCGCAATCGCACAAAAAAAGCACTAGTGTGGCCAAGCCCTAAAAGGACAGTATTTATATAAATAAAACAGCAGCAACCAACAAGAAATTCAGATTCAGATGGTTTTAAGTAGCCAACATCATTGCATGTTAGTGATACATTTTCTTAAAAGCCACAATAGTAATAAGGAAAACTCCAGGGTGCTGAATTATTTCCATATCTTTAGTTAAGTTGCAAATAACATCACACATTTAAAGGGTATGTCCACCCAAAAATAAACTTTTTATATGTTCTTTATATAATAGCACCAACCTCAAACGCCATGTTCATTTTTCTCAAAATCATTTGCTTTGCCTGATATTTAATGAGATATATATCAGGCTGCACTTCCTCTCCACTTCCACTTTAGATGACCCCGAGCTGCAGCTTAGAAAAAAAAAAAAATTCTTGCCTGTGTTTGTGTGTGTCTCTCTCTCTATCTCTCTCTCTGGGCTGGCTGGCTGCAGCTGTTGATCCTGGATTTCTTCAGTACACATAACTTTACAGCTGTGATTGGTTGAGAGGGAAAATCCAGGGATCCAGGGGTCAGACCATTACTGATGCAACTTCCTCTGTTCTCACTGCTGGATGCTAACAGACATGCTCAAGAACATGAAAAGAACAGAGACAAGGTAATGTAACCTGTCTCTGTTCATCGCTGTATTGGTCCGTGCTGCAGGATTAAGCCAGCTACAAAGGTCTGTAACTTTTGAACCACTGGACCGATTTACATGCTGTAAAGTTTGTTTTGGAGCACTTATTTGGGCCAAATAAATATAAAAAGTTAGTTTTGGGGGTGGACTTGCCCTTTAATTTATCAATAAGAAGAATTACTTGACTTATCTTCAATTAAAGGACAATTATACTCACCTTTTCCCTGATCCACTGCAGCATAGTACCCAGGGTGAGGACCTAAAATCGCTAAGTCCTAACCCTGGGTACTTTCCCTAACTCCTGCACTACTTACCCCAAATCTGCTTCGCCGATCCACACTGTTCCACCTCTCTTCTACTGTCAGTGACAGTCGCGAGGCAGCCAATTGGAAGACACGCCTCCTTGCAGAGCGTATCTTCCTATTGGCTGCCTCGCGATCTGTCACTGAAGCAGGAAGAGCGGAGGAATGGATCGATCGGCAAAGCAGATTTGCGGTAAGTAGTGTAGGAGTTAGGGAAAGTACCCAGGGTGAGGACTTAGCGATTTTAGGTCCTCACCCTGGGTACTATGCAGCTATGGAGGAAGAGGAGCGAGGGTGAGGTGAGTATAGTTGTCCTTTAACTGGTTTCTATGGTACAATCTATTAAAGTTAAAAATTATTAACATTTTTAACTTTACTCTAGCTTTTTCCAGTAATTCACTGTATGTATCCTGCTTCAGTGCTGATCAAGTTTAATTTCTCAGCCCACAAATCATTATTAACCAATTTGAAGCAGTAAAATAGGCTAGGTGCATATATTGAACAACTGAGCAAATGAAAACGGAGTCATATCAGCAGCTCCTTGTAATAGATGTATTTGTTTCTTGAGACCCCAATGAAACTTAATAACAAGTGCTATAATCATTTGATTAAGCTAACACTGGGCAATAGAAACTAAAGACAAACCTTTAGTCTATACCCCTCCTTGAACACACAATTTAGTAGGTGTATGGTACGAATACATTTAGATAAACTATCAGGGCTGCTCACTGGCCAAATCAGGGTAACACCCATTCAACCCAATGAATTATTAAACTGTGCCTGTTTGGTTTAATGCATCTCCCGGTTTCTTTTTCAGCAGTACACAAACTTTTTCACAAAAGAGTAATCAGAATATAAACATACAAAATGTGAAACAATAATCAAATTGTTTTTTTATCTCATTATAAAAGTCATAACCATAGAAAATTCAAACAAATACAACATTAAGCAGATCATACAAATATTAATCAACCTGACAAATTATCAAAATATTACTATTATAGTATAATAATTAAAATTTACCTCTGAATAATCCAGGGTGTGTGTAATATACACAATATACATTACATTTAAATTATTATAAGACAGTAAGTGGTTTATTTGCTAGTGATTCTAGTCAGTCTGCTTACATAAGTTTTTTTTTTTATATGGTTCTTTAGATTTAACGGATAAGAGTAGGTCTGTGAGACCCACTTCTTAGAAAACTTTCTAGTCATGTGTGTTCGTGGTGGGTATAGACTCAACAGGAAACCCCAGAGAGCATTGTGACTGAACTTCAACCTGACAGAAACAATTTTTATTTGTTTAAAATCTTTTACTTACGATGATCTTTTTGAAAAAAAATTTATGTCTAAATTGGCAATGTTAAATGACAAAGAATTTTAAAATAAAAAGTGTGTCTTATTGGATTTTAACAGGGAGATTCAATAAACGTTCTTATCGTTAAAAATGGTGCTAATTTTGCCCCAACCAATCAGAAATTATTTAACATCTGATTGGTTGGGGCAAAATTAGCACCATTTTTAGGAAAAAGAACTTTTATTGAATAACCCTGTAGAATTCCAAATCAAAATCTAAGTTAAAAAGTGCTAAATAGTCCGGTGGTTATTATAATGTTGTGTAAATGTCGGGAAGTACTTTTAAGCTAGGTACACACTATACAATCCTTTCTCCTGACCGGCCGTTCGAGGCTTTCGACCGGTTGGGCAGGAGGAAGGACTGTCGGTCGCTGCAAAAGTAGCCGCATCCGACAGTTAGGCGCGACCGATCATGTAGTCCATAGAGGACTGCACGTTCGGTTGTGATTTTGCGACCTGTCCAATCGTTTATTTGTCTGATTCATACAATAATTTGGCCCGATCGAAACACGTCGGCCCGAATTATTGTGTGTACCTAACTTTAATAATATAGGTCAGCATTACTGGGCATGTGGATAAGTGCACCTGGCTCGTATACATGTGTAATCGCAGGGCTGACACGTGATGCATAATGTGTTATGAACGACTGTTGGGGACAACAGTTTCTTGTATAAGAATTGGGATGGCTGATATGCCTGTTTGGTCGGGTATCATTGATGATCCGACGGCCAATCGGTCAATGAGGCCCGGCCATTTTGGCCGACTAAGTGTCCATACAAGAAGCGCTCATTGGGCCGAAACGGCCATTCGTAGCATGTGTGCACATGCTTGTGCATTGCCAAATTTGGACGGGCTTTAAAGACAGAACAAAAAAGCAAAACTAAGGCTGGGTACAGATGGATTTTTTTTTGTTCCAACTGACCATTTGTGACGGTCCATAGGAAACTGATTTTCTGTGATTTCCCGACATGATAGAGTGCCTGTTCGCCCCATCCGATCACATTACTGTTGGGCTGGGTACACACAAGGAGATTTTTCAGCTCAACCAACCAATACATAGAAATATTGGCCAGTTGGGCCAAAAAATCTGCTTGTGTTTACCAGTTCTTATTGCCATAAGGAAATCAAGGTGAATTTTCTAAAATGCTGTTGGTAATAAAAGTGAGAGGAAAAGCAACAGTTAGGAATTACCAGTACAGGATCCTTTCAAGCTCATTTATGTTAACCATGGTTCTCCTTTAAATCCCTACCAGAATAGCTTGTAAGAATCTACTTCTAACCTTCATCTAAAGCTGGGTATAAACACTCCCGATAAACAGCAAATCCCGTTGTTACCTTCATCGGTAAAGTGTGTATGGCCGATACGATTGTTTCTGACACAGACAAACATAACGCAATGGCATCAGGAAGGGTTGTTTCATACAAAAAATTTCCCTCAACCTGGTTGGCCCCCCTGTAGTAAAGTATAGGGATCCTGTAATTCCTAACTGTTGCTTTGTAGGGATTATGACAGTCACAAACGATCTCCCTATACTTTATATAGGGAGAATGCTTGTAACAGTGTGTAGTCACATCTTACAGATTCTTTAAAGGATTGGTACAGTATGCACCCACCTTTAGGGTATCACCAGACAGGTATTTTGCCTCCGCATTTTATTAAAAATAAAGAATGCGGTGACAAAGAGGCAGTGGCATGAAAACTAGGCATCTGGCAACACAATTAAATACATTGAAACCATGTTTGTACTTTTTGTCATTTTGCAACTCGTAGATAACAGTACAATGAATTGACCACCAAGTTGCTGCTCCTAGCACCTGTAATGCAATTGTCTTTATAGATTGGCCTGCAGTTTACGGGGATTTGCCACTGTGTTTCTAAAAATGTTAAAATGTTTCTGGCCTAAGGCCTCATATAGTGGTTTAAAACTAGGTATGAATCAAACCAGACATCGGAAAACTACTGTACTCTCTATTGTGTATATCTCATGTGTAGCAAAACCAAATAGTGCATCACTATTTCAGCTGGCCTGTGAAAGAGAAAATAGGTAGACATTATGCAAAGTAGGTTACATCCCTTATTCTCTGCCTTCCTTTACTTAACTGTTGGGCATCTCAGCTTGTTACCAAACAAGCACACGCCATATACGGGCTGATAGTATAAATGTTCCATGATGATCAGGGAGTCATCATCATGTGTTCAATCAATTCTGCCAGTGATTATGGCGAGTTTGCTTACATAAGAAGTTTTTTTTTCTTTTAAGTTGTAAACTTTTTGGTCAGCCAAATCTTTAATTGGTAATGTCACCAGCTGCAAACGACTATCCTTCATTCACAGTGCAAATACTGTACACTATGAGAGCCACAGATGACTAAGCTGCACAGTATTTGACTAGATCGAATGCACAATAAAAATATAATTATGCAAACATGACAGATATAGCTGGTTAGACTAAGTAAATGAAACAATTAACTTTCCAATATCCATGTCCAAAAGTTAATAACCTTACCCACCTTTCTTAGTGTCAAGAACCTTTAAACGGTTCTTGAAATGTTTATGTTTTTTACGTTTGGGTCCTGTACATTGTAAGCATTAGAGTGAGAGAACAATAAAAGAGAGAATTAAAACATATCGCTTTAGAATACGCTTTACAGTTTACAATATTGCTGCTATCATTGTTATGCTCATAATCACCACAAACAACTAAATAACCTCTAAAGAAATAAATATTTTAAAGTACTCATGAGTCTTATACACATGCAAGCTTATTGGTAACCCTGATAACAAGAACAGGTAGATTTCACTGGTGGACACCACACATGGAATGGTTTATCAGATGATAGCATGTATCGGCAGAAAAAAAATCGCTACTTCTATGGCTGCAATAATTGTGATTTGTAGTGGCCAACAAATGATAACTTTAGCTGACAATATAGTGCATGTCTGTCACGCAGGCTCACTAAATAACTTTGATAAATTCATGGATGTTCATTAGTCTTCATTTTCCCAGGGGGGAGGGGGAGGGGGGCTTGGGGTCTCCCAGTTGTTCCCCCTCCCCTCTCCATAGAACAGAATAGGCTGCTCAGCTATGTCTTTACTAGATAAATGGTTGTTGAAAGTATCATGTAATCAGATGATAATTCTAATGATCTAATAATTTAACATGTGTACCTAGCTTAATACCCAAGGCGATGTTTAGTTGATCTAACTGAAATACCACAGATATACTTGGATGAATGAGAACCAGTTAATAGTATTTCAGCCTAAAATACACTTACACAATAAACCCAGACACCGCCTCTTAAAATGATCAATGCCTATGATTAAGGACCGTTGGTCCGAAACGCGTCAGGTGGGGAGTCTTGTCTAATCCTGTTATGGCTTCAATAAAGTAATGTATTCTTCATAATTTACCATTGTTACCAGTGTGATTTGTGAATACCAGTGCGCGCCGATACCTGTGGTTGGAGAGTGGAGTTAATGTAATTTGTAACCAAAATGTAAAAATAACCAAGATTAAATGTTTTTATCACAGGAAGCCCTGCAATTAAAGGAGAACTAAAGGAGAGTGTGTATAAGCTTTTTTCAAAAATAATTTAAATGAAAAGTACCTGGGGCAGGGAGGTAGGATTAGTACTTTCTACCTCCAAATATTGTTTCTATGGGAAGCGGCAGCACAAAGAAAACTGCTTCTGCCAGGCTTCCTGAGAACTTCAGCGCTATCTTTAATACAGGAAGGCCCAGGGCCATAACCTGGCAGATTAAAACGGTACTTGCTGAAGCTCCTCAACAAAACAATATTGAAAGGTGAAAATAACCAATCCTACCTCCCTGCCACAGGTACTTTTAATTTCCAGAAAGTTAATTTTTACAATATAGTCCTTTAATACCTGATCTTCTAACTCTGGCATGCTTATCTAACTCTGGCATGATGTTTAATCTAAATAGGTGCATATTACCATCACAAGATCCCACAATACAGAAAATCCCTTTGTGAGATGAACTGCATTGTGGGATCGTGGTCAGGTGAAATGCGCAGGTATCCACCTTCATTCCATAGGCAATAAGTTTTGCACAAAATTTAACTCTATGAAATAGGCTATGTTGCGCCATTTCCAAAAAATGTAATAGCGCAAGCAGAGCAGAATTAGTGTTAAAGTGTATGTACACTGAAAAAATTGCTTTGTATCATTATCTAAAATTAAATATGTATAAGTAGCACTTACTCTGAGTTGTGTGTGTTGCTGCATGCTTTCAATCCAGTACTTGTTTTGCTCAGGCTCTGACTACTGACCTGACAATTTTCCCACATACCAACTGTCAAAACTGCATACAGCTTACCAACTATCAAACCATTCAAGCTACAGCAAAACTGCTTACAGAAGAATAGTTTATGACGGTAAGGCACTTGATTGACAGCTGAAATGCAAAATGATGATTCAGACTGGATAGCTAAAGAAATACAAACGAATAAATGGTACAGCGATAGTTGGGAAGAATGATAGTTTCCAGTAATAAGCAATTAAAAAAAAAAAAATTTTCCAGCGTACATATCTCTTAAACCCACACTTCCCTGATAATACATAAGGTAGTGTGAGTTTAACACGGATTTGCAGTTTTGCAGCCAGTACAGCAATGCCTCCTTAGTGTTCTATCAACTACTTTATATCCACATGTACTATGTACATGTTTAAAACAAAGTTAAATCAATTTTAGGACTTATTATAATAAAAACAATATTTATGTCACAGATAAATATTTAGTAACAAAATATTTAGAATGGCAAGTGATATATAAGCAGCAGTTTCTAGAATATATGTATGGAAAAATGAGTTTTAGGCCCCATAGTACAAAAAAGTACCTTACATTTGTGTGCACTTTTGCCTGCATATATCCCCTTTACAGTATTTGCGCATGGGTAAACATGCACCTTTAACTTGTGTCTGCTTGTATCTGTTACCAACTGCGCTGCCATAGACTTGTATGTAGTGCGATTTTCACAGAAACAGACCAAAAATGGTAACTGATTTCAGCACACACAGTGGGCCTACTTCCTGTAATATACATTATAAATAAAACCCTCTCTGATACCAAAAAAGCGCTTTGATATTTTGTCTTGTGAGCCTTGTATGGGCTGGAGCCTGGAATTAGCACTCAACCTTTAAGGGAGAGTTCAGTGAAAATTAACAATATTTATTACATTTTTTAGTTTGTATTATGCATACCTAGTTATTCTACATATTCCCTCCCATTTTGAAAGCTCGGTTGATTTCATACCCTTTTCTGTTCCCTGCTGTTGACATTAGTGAGCTGACATTTCAAGTTTTAACAAACGATCCTTCTTCTTCCCAGAATGCACCACATCCTTGGAATGTCCCTAAAAGTTATTTCTACTGATTTTGTTGGATGGGTCAAAGATGCTCAGATCTCTACTGAGCAACTGAATAAACAGAGACAAAGCTAGTCCCATTTCTACAGTGTAAAACTGCTGCTGTGAAGCACCATGAATTACTTGAAATCATGTCCATTGTAAACCTCTGCAAACCTTGTGATAATAGTAATGCCACAAAATGAGCATTCCAAAAAATCCTAAACTGCTTTGCTCTTGTGTATAAAGTATTTAACAAATCCCCCCCTCCCCCATTTTGCTTACCACTGATATGATCGTAAAGCTTTTTAAAAAGCACCATGAATAGATGGTTAGCATTACTTTAAATTAGCATTAGAATGTTATACCATGTTAGCTATTGATGAAAGCAAAGATAGTTTGGAATTAAACGGATACCTTTTATTAAATAACTGACCATTGAATTTATAAATATGGCTATTTATGATTCTATTTAAAGGGCATGTCCACCCTTGTACATCATTTTTGATATTATGTACTGCTCCTTCCCCCAGCCCCAAATGCATTACTATTCTGCACAGAAAGTGCCCCGATCATTACTTACCATGCCTCTCTCCTTCGCCGCACAGCACTGGCCCTCTGGTTGCACGGAAATGTAAGCAAGGAGGCGGGACCGGCAGCCGTGTCCGTAATTGGCTGAGAGGCAGCCAATCACAGACACGGCTGCCGGAAGTTGAGACCAGCGAAGGAGAGAGGCATGGTAAGTAAAGTTCGGGGGACTTTCTGTGCAGAATAGTAATGTGTTTGGGGATGGGGTAAGGAGCAGTACAAAATATCAATGGGGTTTAACCAGTGTTCTCCCCAGAATGTTTTTCCAGCCGGGTGGCATGAAAAAGTAGCTGGGTGTGGAAAAATGTGCACTGCATTATGCTCATTATATAGCATCCATCAGAGATGTCTAACTTTCGTCCCACTAGATGTTTGAAAACTATGACTCCCGGAGAGTTGTAGTTCGGCAACATCTGCAGGGAGTTGTAGTTCGACAATATCTGCAGGGAGTTGTAGTTCAGCAACATCTGTAAGTAGTTGTAGTTCAGCAACATCTGTAAGGAGTTGTAGTTCGGCAACATCTGAAGGTAACCCAGATGTAATATGGCAGCACAAGCACATGTGCCACCATTTTGTGGCATTAGGGATCTTGCAAAAATAATCTTGCAAGTGTAAAAAAGTGGTCTGGACTGGGCAGTGTTGGCGGGAGTTTTTACTGATCTATTGGCACCTATTAAACCTATATCTAAATTCTTTTAAATCACAAGTGTTCTGTCAAGAAATTTTTTCCAGCCGGGTGGCATGAAAAAGTAGCCGGGTGGGCCGCCCGGCTAAAAGACCCTAGGGAGAACACTGGGTTTAACGGTAGGGGGAGGGAGACATAATCAGGAGGGAGAGGGTGGAAGAGGGAGGGGGGCAAGGACTCTCCTGTGCATGCCTCAAACCTTGACGAGGTTGAGGCTGAGACAGGCACAGGATGAGTCACTTGCAGCCTCTACACTGCAGTCTCCTGGACTTTGGAGGGGAATAGCAGGGCAGCCATTTGGAGCACAAATGTGAGGTAAGGATTTTATTAAACTACAGAGTGGGGCCAGTATGGGGTTTAATTTCAGTTTTGGGGGTGGAAATGCCCTTTAAACACTAAGCACGCATACAGGATTAATTGAGTTAAAATGCAAACCAGATCACAATAATAATGCTAAACAAACGGCTAGAATAGATAAAAAGTGCATCAAGTTAGAACATTTTATTGCTGTAAAGGAGACTATTAAAAATGCAATGGATTATGTGCGGTAGGAAAAAAAACAAGGCAGACAAAAAACATGCACATAGAGATAGTACATATATATAGGCATTATCACTCTGCAGATGTGCAAAGATGTAAAAAAAAAAAAAACTTTTATTTTTATTTTACAGAAAAGGTAGGCACGTAAAGGGGAAGTTCAGTGGGTAAAAAAATACAAATCCCTCAGTAATTCTACATATTTTTTTGATTTTTAAAAAATCTATTTTATTGGTATTGCTACAGCCTGCTGAGATCACTCATTCATTAAAGGATAACTGTATTACCTCAATGCATTTTTGAATTGCTTTAGAAAGAGTGAAGGTATGCAGAGCTCCCATACATTTGATTCCCGATTTCAAAACTCTCTCTGCCTTCAATGTGCAATACTGTGAAGTGGGGGTAACAATTCTGTCACTCAAAGCTAGCATGCAAAAAAACACCCACCCTTGTCAATAATGGACACTATTAGGTGCCCCTGCACACAGGAAGTCAGTACTTTATTTGTGTACAGAGAATCGCAGAATGAGACGACTAAGGTTAGTGGAATAAGAAAATACACTTTATTTCTTGAAGGCATATGAAATTGCACTGAACTTCCCCATTAAGTTTAGTCCCCCATTAAAATTTCTTATTGTTCCCTATACTCATTCACAAAGTTCATGCAAGATACATTTGATGGAAAATGATACTAACTACAGAAGCTTCAAACATGAACTATACATTTCAAATAATCAGTAAATACGCACCATGTTTACCGTCTTTACACACAATGCTCTGCAAGCTGTAACTCCCTTCATGCAGTTGTAAGCAATGATTAACAGAAAGGCAAGTTTATTTTATTTACTCAAAAGAAGAATGTCTGTAGAAGCAGAGGCCATTTTTTAGATTTAAATCAGTGTCAGTACAACATTGGTACCTTTTTCTGCCGCCTTCTGCAGTGCTTCTTCAATCCGCTGCAGTTCTCTCTGTTTTGCTTCCTGGAGGAGCTTCTGCTCTTTTTCTGCATCATATTTTATGCCTGTAAAGAAATATAAACTTTATTAACAGTCAATTCCATAATGTAACCCTAATAATTGAATCCACAAGACCCTACCCTGTGGTAAGTAATAATGTATAGTAATATATCTGATTAGGTCCTATTCCCTCCCCCGTCACTTTTTTACTGCTGTAAACAATAAAGTACAAGTGTGCAACTTCCCACACTGAGCCTTTAGGTAACACTTAGTTACAACCTGAGAAAGAAAACTTATCTTGTAGCTATCTAATTTTCATACTATTCTTGTTTTAATGAGTGTTAACCACGTCTCGTGATTTGATCTGATTGTAAACCGCTCCCACTGAATTTAGCAGAAAGTTTTGAACAATGATGCACCCTCCCCATCTCAGGAAGCGTATAGAAATAAAAGCCCTAATGTGAGCCACATAATAGCATTAGTACAAAAGTGTTTTTACTGCTTGGGTAAAGAAAGGTAACAACTAGTGGTGGTTAGTGCAAGACTGTAAGAATGGGGCTCTATATATTTATTCAACACTAACCCATCTTACAGTTTTGGATAGCCACACTGGCTCGGATCTTCAACAATGCCTGACCAAGCACCCACACACCAATCAATACCATGTCCGTCATCTTTGAAATACTGGTACTGTGTGTACATACCTTTAGTTCTTGGGTCCCTATCGGTTATACAGTTATTCAGATGGTCATACTTCTTTCAAGGGTTCTTGAAAAAATGGCTTTTCCTCATCTTAATCTATAAATACATACGTAGCACTTACTGTGAGGTGTGTGTGTGTGTTGCTGCATGCTTTCAATCCAGCACATTTATTGCTGAGGAGCAGCATCCCCCTCCCTATTTTAACCACTCCCACTTCCATCTGACCTGACTTTTTCCCCACAAACCAGCTGGCAAAGCTGCACAAAGCAGTCCAACTGTAAAAACTATGTCACTAATTCAGCCACAGCAAAACTTCTCACAGAAGCATAGTTAATGGGAGCAAGGCACTTGACTGACAGTTAAAATGTAAGATGTTTTAGATTGGATATCTAAAAAAATAGGGGACAGATCAAAAAATAAATGGTACAGTGGTTGTTGGGAAGAATGAGCGTTTCGAGTAATGGGCAATTTAAAAATAACTTTTTTTCCCAGTATAGATCCCTTTAAGAATAGTTTAGCACCCATGGCTTTGTATGTGTCAAATTATTGGTTTATGTTAAAAAGCCTAAACATAATTTTAATCAGCAGTTTATGCTGATTTTTAGGTTGGATTTCTCCTTCAATTAAAGTATTTTGTTAATTTGAACAGTTTTTCAAGTGTGATTGTGACATGTGTAGCTGCACAAAGCACTTTAAAGGGAATGTCCCCCCTCTGTGAAAAATTTAGTGTTTTATGCAAGACCCCCCTAAACCTAGACTTCGTTTTGTTTTCAATGTTTAAATCTGCTTCCAGCAAGAGATATTATACTTACAAGCTCCACGATCCACCACCATGGCTCTACACTCCGCTTTCCACTTCCAGGTAAGGCAGTCGTTGTCAGCCATGACAGTGATGTCACAGCCAATCACTGACTGCCATTCCCAGAGCAGCCTCCACTGTGGCTGCACGGGAACAGAAAAAGAGCTCAGCAGCAGCAGTGGAGGTGGAGTGCAAAGACAGGAAGTGGCGGTGGATTGAGAACTTATGATTTCTCATGCTGGAAGCAGATTGAAACATTGGAAACAAAACGAAATCTAGGTTTGGATAACATACTATATTTTTCCCAGAGGGGTGGACATTCCCTTTAAGGAAGACCCTTGTAGAGGTTTATTATAGATGTGCCCTATCAACTCCCTCTCTCCAACTATGCCTTTTATTTTGCATAATGGATTTCTGAGTAAGAAAAACATTTCCCATTCAATAAACACTGGTACAGTATATTGCTTAAAAATATCAATTCTCGATTTTTCACTATTACTTACTTACATTAGTAAATAAATAAACATTAAAAACAATGTGAAAACATGTTACATTTTCAATGTAGCAATGCACCTTTATCAATAGCACTTTTTTCACTTACTTGCTCCAGGCACCACTAAAAGAAATAAACCATCAAGTGTTGCGACGACTGCCTCACCATACAAATTCTTCCAAGGAATTTTCAAAGTAAGTTTATCTGTTAACATAATATAATAAAATGTTAGGTCATTATCAGCACTATAAGACAGTAATCTAATATACTAGCCTGCAGTTGTTATGCACGGACGCACCGTACTACCGTGAGTCAGCAACCAGTGGCTACATAACCTGGAAGTTCACCACAGGGGAGGAATGCGCCAGAGGTGGGTTGCAGAGGGGGTTGGGGGGTCGGACAACAAGTTTGTCGCAGGGGCGGAGGAAAACAAGGAATTGCTCTGCAGGGGTGTGTGCGATAGGGGGGTTGTCAATTCTGTCAAAAACAACAAAAAGAAGAGACACCCTGAAAAATATGTTTTATCTCAGGGAGCCCTGACGAAGCCCAGTGGTTGCAGGGAGAAACGCGCGTCGGCTGTGTGAGGAGCCGGAGAATCTGGCGGCCTGCCAACAAAAGCCTGCTATATTGTGTGCAGCAATAGCACAGACCCACATGTGGAGGGGAGCGTAGTTGCCTAAGAGGAGTTTAGGGAGGAACCTTGGGAGAGGGACACGAGGTACTCGCGGTGGAGGAGGTGCATGCTCAAAGAAGTCCCACAGAGTGTGCAGGTGAAAAGAGTCAGTGTGGCCAGTGAGACCCAATCCCTGGAGGCAGTCCATAACGGAGCTCCGGTATCGTGAATAATGCTTCTACTCTAATTGTAGCCCTGAACTGGAGTTATTTCGGGCTGGATTTATTCTTGTTTGCAACATCTATATACAAAGTATTACTGGACAACAAATGATGGATATATTGCTATTTTACCATCAATATTAACTGTGGGTGCATTTGACTGCTACATTTCGGATTTGTATGTACACAGACTTGGGTTTGGCTATATAGTAGCATTAAAGGGTATCTCCACTGAGGAAAAAGCATTTTTTTTGTGGTTTATTTTAAAGTACACCATCCCCCAACCCTCCCCCTACCTTTTTTTCCCCAGAATTCCCCTTCGTTTGATTGCAGCAGCATGGGAAAGTTGTGCTGGTTCCTGGGGGTGTGTCTTCCCCTGTGCTGGGAGTGCTGTCACTCAATGTGCATCATCATGGTAGCAGACACACCCACTTGGCTGCAGTAAGAAATCTTTTCCTCCTTGACTCTCTAAGTTCATTTTTACAGCTGATCATGCAGAGAGAGACAGGGGAGGAAAAGTTAAAACCCTCTTCCCACAATACTGTAACAAAGGCAGGGGAGCTTGTGTTGTTTTTAATAAAGATTTTTTTGTGTCTAACTCTAAGATTGATTTCATAGGGGATGCTGGGAATATGAGGCAATCTGATATGGGAGGGGGTGGGAGAGAGAAAAAGATAGTACCGGATAACTCCTCCATTAATTAGTCAGATCACCCAGACAGCAGCAGCAGTCCCGACAGATCCTCTCACGTTCTGCGCATGCACTAAAGGAAAACGCACGTCGGACATTTCCCAAGCAGGCTGTCACTGAAAGTGGGCGGACCTGCACCATCCACAGCGTTCTGGGAGAAACTCATTGGATTTCTTCTAAACTGCAGGTACATATCCACCTTACACATATCTATCCTTACAACCCAGGTGACTTTTATCAGTGGAGATACCCTTTAACAGCTTGGAAGTTTGGACACATTCGTCATCCACAGCTGAAGATAGACTATTTTACTGGAACAAGGGTGTTAGAGTTCTTTTTAGGCTCCTCTTGTGTTTATGGCAGTGATTTATATTTACTTTTATCTAATATTCTGCTTTTAGTTATTTATAGATATATTAGGATGCACTTTAATTAGTGAGGTATTTCTACGGTGTTTTATGGGGATGCACAAGTTTGGGGGGGGGGGTTTCTAATAAACTTTGTGTGAGTTATAAATTTGTGTATGTCTGATTTGTAATAATTGTGGTCGGAGTGCTATCTTGGGTCTAGGAGACCCCCTGAGAGATAACATACTTTTCAGGGCGTCTCACTTCTTTTTGTTGTATTCGTATATTGTATACCCATCAGCACAGCACAGAGTTATGTGCTAGACCGATATATATAATACAGTAATATAAGGGTGGTTTTTTGTCTTCTGTCAATTTGGTCAAAAATCAGGGGTTTTCTGGTGAATTTAGAACCCTAACATATCCATTTTACTGTTGATTATAAAATAATGTAAAAGAAATATGAGCTCAATAGGATATGGGCTTATTATATTTTAGCCCCTTGCCAGACTTTCTGACTCTGTGAGGGCAAGCATGCTCAGTAATCCCTATGAGGCAGTATTGGGAGAGGGAATTTCCCACCATGCAGTTCACTGAAATAGGGGGCAGATCAACAAAACAAATGGTACAGTTGGGAAGAATTATAGTTTCCAGTAATGAGCAATTAAAAAAAAACTAATTTTCCAGTGTATATATCATTTAAAAGGAGAACTAAACTTTTTTTCACCCAAGCAAAAGCTTTCCTCCCCAGAATATCTCTGCATTGTAAGATACCCCATTAAACTGCATTAAGGTATTGAAAACGAACAAGCTAGTCAATTGTTTAAATGCCTTGGGAACATTGAGAGGTGCATTAGATCTGTTGTTAAATCAAAGGACATAGATTTAGACTGCCAGTGATTTTTTGAAAATCTTTTTTAACACTTTTAACAAGACTCTTAATTATGATATCTTGTATCTGCACGTTCCAAGCACAGAAACTAATCATTTACAGGGAGATTCAATAAAAGTTCTTATCGTTTAAAGTGGTGCTTATTTTGCCCCAACCAATCAGATCTTACTTAACATTTGAAAGCTAATATCTGATTGGTTAGGGCAAAATTAGCACCATTTTAAATGATAAGAACTTTTATTGAATAACCCTGTTAGTTTATATAAAATAGAATCAACCTCAAAGATTTTTTTAGCTCAAAAACTAGATATATGGCCAAAATGAATTTTTAACAATTGTCAATAGTTTAAAAAACTGATGTTTGGGTCTGATGATGCTTGTGCCAAGCTTTTATCTTAGAAAAGCATTTTTTTTAGTCTTTAGAAGTCAAAGCTTTAGAAGGCGTGTAGAATAACGGATCCGGTTTTGAAATTAAAACAATTATAATAATAACAAAGGTAAAGCACAATTAATGCCTTCCTGCATTACTGCCAGGATTAGAGAAAAGCAGGGCAGTACAAAAGAAAAATTGTTTGCCTTAGGATACAGACAACAAAAATAAAGAAAGCATATTAAAGCATATACCGTATATACTTGAGTATAAGTCGAATTTTTCAGGCTTTAAAATAAGCCTGAAAACCTAACCTCGACTTATACTCGGGTCAAGTCCTAATTTAGATACAAATTTTGCAATTGCGGATAGTTACCAATAGGTGGTGCTGTGTTAACCTGCATAGAAAGTTACAGGAGCTGATCTGCCTTTACACTTCCTGCTTCCTGTAGTCTGGCTGCTGGACTCACTCAGCACTGTCACTGCTCATCTGGATGCTGTAAATCTGATGGGTCTTCTCCATTTGGGGCAAAAAACAGCTGCTAGTTCAGTGCAAATGACAGCTTGAAACTACAACTCTCAGGTGACATTTTTAACTATTGGGATCAGAGGGCCCTTTACAATATGGGGTCAGAGGGCCCTTTACAATATGGGGTTCAGGAGAATTGTAAATGATGGCAAGCTTAATTAAAGGTTTACTAAACCTTGCCACTCCACATGTTTAGAAACTGAAACTCCCAGCAACAAAGCATGTTGTAGTTGTAGTTTCCAAAACATCTGGAGTGCCAAGGAATTGGAGGTTACTGGTACTGGATTTGGCTATTACTGTATGGGATTCGTGTATGGGAATTCTGCTGTCCATTTAAAGGGCAACTAGAGCCTAAAAACAATACAGAATCAGAAGGCAGTAGTGGTGATAATGTCTCTGCTTATACTCGAGTCAATCTGTTTTTACAAATTTTCCAGGTAAAAATAGGTACCTCGACTTATACTTGGATCAACTTATACTCGAGTATATATGGTACTAATATATAACTATAATCCATAAGGCTATGGACTTTTAATGGGGAGGCGCAGTGGAATACATTCTTATAAAAACCTCTCAATTTCGTAGCTAAGAGGTTTTTATAAGAATATATCTCACTGCACCTCCCCATTGAGAGCCGGTTACCATTAACAATGAAGAATTTCAGTACTTTCACCGTATAAATGTATTACAGGGCACAGACCTGAACGGTAATTTATTACTTCAAGCAGCACCGGAATTACTTCTCCCTCCCATGAGCTTAACTATCCGTGACTATGTTCAATGCAGCCGGGAGACCGAATCCCTTCCTATAACTCACAGGATAGACATCCGGGTCTCCCGGGCTGCACTGAACATAGATTCACTAGAGACATGGACAGTTAAATAATGTTAAGTAATGCTGGTGCTGCTTGAAGTAATAAATTACCGTTCAGGTATGTGGGGTGGGGGGGTGATGTGTTGGAATTGTCCATTATCAGCCAAAAACCTTATGTATAATAAGAAATAATATGCCCCATTACAATGTAACATAAGGTTTAAAAAGTCAACTTGGAGATCTTTGCCCTGTATAAAGCCACTAGGCCTGTGGCCTCCTGCTTTTATATGGTCAGGGAACACTTCGGGGACTTTATATCCTTATATTTCACACTGCAAGGGGAGTATTATCCCTTATATAGTACAATTATATAACAAATGTTTAACCATGCTCTAAAATTGTTGTATAGTATAAAGCAAGAAAGGTAAATCTTATGAAAATAATTATCTGGTAACTTACCAATCTGTCCAACCTTCACTTTGAAAGGCACATCCAGCTCACTCTAACGGACATAAAAAAGTCATGAAGCATCAAAAGAAGCTTGATTTTTTACAGGTGTAACTATTTCAATAATGTGAATCAAAATAAACAGGTGGAGTGTTATATATTTATAGGAAATGGGTAACAGAAAAAAACGCAGACACATCTACTGTGCAAATAAATTATATTTGTAAATAGGAATAATTATATAAAACCCTTTTTTCCAGAGCAGATGTGCTGTTTAAAATGAAGCGTCACTTAATGCACCTAGTTTATAAGCGTTTGCATTTGTATGCATTATGATTGGCAAGCAGTGCAGTTTTGATGCCTTTTTAGGTTAAAAAAAAAAAAACACACTTACAACTACACGTTTTATTGCAGTTGCTTTTTTTCTCTTTCAAAATGTTATTGCACCAAACTGCAGCAAGAAATGCATTTTAAAAAATTCCCTGAAAGAAAACTGTAAAGAATTTTCCACCAATAAAATTTTACATGCAGCTGCAGCACCCCTCAAATCCCACTTACGTTTTACTTACCTTCCCCAAAGAAGGCCTCTGAAGATACTTACAGGACCCTGTCCCTCGCTGCTCTGCTGCGCTCCCCCTCTCTACTTCCCGGTTGTGCTTCACTGCTGCTGTGCTTGCTCAAAACGAGCTTGCAGCAGGAGGCAGTACCCACACGGTGAGGGACCGGGTCTTGTAAGTATGTTCAGGATCATATTTAGGGATGGGAAGTAAAACGTAAGTGGTGTTTGGGGGGGGGGGTGCTGCAGCTATATGTAAAGTTTCATTTTATGGGTGGACATTCCCGTTAAATTATGCCTCTTTAGCAAGGGGTTAGCCACAAAATACAAACTGAAGCCAGTTTCAGGCAGGCTAACGGGTGACCTTTCCATGACATCGCAATGATGGATACTGCCTCCCTTGTGCAATGATATTCAATGCTATTGAGGTTATATACATAAATGCATCTTAAGGGGGAACACAGAGAAGAAGGGTGGCTAGTCTTAACAACGGGGCACTGATCTCCCTTTTCACCTACATCATGCCCAGTTCATTTGTTCTGCAGAGTCAATGGCCAGAAAGCATTTTAGAAGCATCTGTAAGCTGCCATTACTGTAGGTCTTTATTTAGCTACTCTTAGGCTGGGTACACACCAGCCAATATTTTCGGCCAAAAATATTGGCTGGTGTGGGGCGGGCGGCCAAGACTGACATCGATCGGACGTGTCGGTAAATTCCCTATGGGACCGCACGATCGATCGCTCGCAAATTCGGCCACGGACGAATTTGCCGCAACTGACAGACATTTGTCTCGGCCGAGCGCTCGCTCGGCCGCTCGCTGTGAAAACAGCCATTTAAGTCAGAATCAGACAGACAGTTTAATACAAGTGAT
Organism: Hymenochirus boettgeri; assembly: GCA_019447015.1. Classification (NCBI taxonomy): domain Eukaryota; kingdom Metazoa; phylum Chordata; class Amphibia; order Anura; family Pipidae; genus Hymenochirus; species Hymenochirus boettgeri. The sequence goes on along the minus strand of CM033471.1, from coordinate 170,881,972 downwards.
TCTGCATCTGCCTGAAACGTCTGTTTTCACATAGTTTTCTGGGTTGCCCAAGTGGGAATCATCAGTGACAATAACTGTGGAAGGAGCCAGAAAGAAGTCTGTTGCCTTATGAGTATAATTCTCCTTTAAGAAATTCTTCTCCATGTAGCAGTAATTATGTATAAAAATGCTTTGACCTGATTAAAAGGCACAGCAGAAAACTTTGTTCAGAAAATAAATAATCGCAAAGCACTCACCAAAGCATTTTCTCTAATCCTAAGGTTTTCCAGAGCCACGTTTCCTTAAAATATAAAAATACACAATTACAAAAGCATAATAAACTTGCACATCAAGTTATTGCAAACAAGGCACAGCAGAGACTTTGAATCAGGAGTCACAACAAAAAATCAGTATGCCTTGTGAAAACAGAAGAAAAAAAAAAAAAAAACAAGCAACCCAATAAGTACCACCAATATGCAGCCAATCCAGGAAGATTTACCTAAGATAGTAAAAGGGAATACTGCTTTTACACTGCTAAAACAGAAGTGCTGTTTACATTATGTCTGTATGCAACCCTTAGGGCTAGGCCACACTAGCGTGATTTTGCAATCCTTTGCACATGCGATTTTTCAAATAGTATTGAAATACTGGCAATGCACCGTAATTTTGGATGCTTTTGCTTATTTGTGATTGCCATTTTTTGCACAATCGCATGCATACCACAAAAAAAAGGAGCAAGGAGCAAGTGCAAATGCAATTGCATGTGGGATTCGGGTGCGTTGCAGTGTGGCTGAATCCTTAAAGTCGGCGACGAGGCCAATGGAAGGCACGCTCTGCAACAAGGTGCCTTCCTATTGGCCTCGTCGCGACGGGGAGGAGGGGGCGGAGCCTACCAGAGCAGCATTGCTGGTGAGGACCTAGCGGTTCAGGTCCTCACCCTGGGTAAAAGCTACTGCACAAAGATGTGGAGCGGAGGGAAGGTGAGTATAATTGTCCTTTAAAATTTTTTTGTCTGTTAAATAAAGTGCAGAGTAGGGTCCTCTTTCCTATTGTATCAGGGTATTGCTGTAAATAACTCCACGTGCTGTGTATGTATGTATGTATATGATTATTTATATAGCGCCACTTGGGCACGCAGAGCTGTACAGTATTAAAATACAATAAAGTCACACATACAGGGGGATAAATACATAGATAGTTTAGTACATAAATATATAAATTATATAAATAGAAGTTCTAGGGCTTTGCCACAAGAGGTAATGATGTCCCTGCCCCGTAGAGCTTACAATCTAGATAGGTGGGTAACACACAGATACAATGGAATGGGTATAAGTGCTGGAGTGAGATGTATGCAGTGCAAATAAAACAATCATAGACTGTGCTGGTTACCAGAGAGGTAGGATGTAAGGCTAGATTTAAACCAGCTAATTGAGGTTTCTTGACGTAGAGAAAGGGTACTGTATGTATGGTTTATCTTTGCATGTATAATATTTATTACTCTTGTATGTAATGTACGACTATGTTATTGTAAAGCGCCATGGAAGATTCTGGCGCTATATAAATCCATAATAATAATAATAATAATAATGATGTAGGCAGCTTTTAATCCTACTCATGTACTAATGGGACTATTAATGTGAAACCTTTCTCTCCATTTATGCTCCAACCATGGTCCCCATTACCTAGGGGTACAAAATTAAAACTTATCTTTAATAAAACCCTTTAAAAATGAATAAATTGAATCAAATATATTCTGTATACATTAAAATACCACACTACTAATTCAGAAAAGTGCAAAACTAACAAAAGAAACAGCTCACTTAACTATTCCTTTAATGCATTGACTGAAGCCCAGAAGGTTAAGAAGCTATGCCTTAGGGCTAGGCCCCACTACACAGCGAATGGAGGTGGGCACGAATCGTGCGATGCAGTGCAATCACAAATTTGCAATTCATGCACGCTACCATCCGCTTGCGCTGCGCTTCCTTTGATGTTTCCCTATGGCATTGCATGCGATGTGCACCAAAAATGGTGATCGCATGTGCAGCAAAAACAGCAAAAGCACAGCGCAAGGCGGCAGACATAGTGGGGCCTCTTACATAGACTTACATTGGCATTTGCTAGCCCAACACACACCGCACATGGAAATACCCTAGTTGGGCCTAGCCCTTACATCCCATTCTTCAATCAATATCTAAGGAGCCATATATATGAAAATTCCTGATTCATATGAACTATAGCGCGCACTATAGTTGATTAGAACCAGAAAGCGGTCGGACCTGTCAGTGCTGCTGCGGTGGACCATGCAAAAGGTAAATATACTCACCTTTAATCCTGGCTCCTGAGATATTAATTAAAGAACGGGAGGTAAGGCAAGGCTCCATAGCCTCTCGCTCTTCAATCAATACATTAAAGGAATAGTTCACTTTTCAATTGAAAAGAACGCTCTCATACCTTTCAAACAAGCCTAAAGGTGGGTTCAAACATTACAGATCTTTAAAAGATTACAGACAGAATTTTTAAAGGGTATGTACACTGTAAATCCATCTTAACGTTACTAGATAGCTTAGGCTTTAGATGAAGTGGTTTTTGTTTTTCAGCACCACCCCCACGAAATTGAAATAAATCAGGGTAGTAAGAAGGGTGGCTACTACCAATTCTAAAATATAGCATATGAGCTCCTAGAATAGAAAAAATAGTAAAAGGTAGGTGCTAACTGATGCAGATCTACCGAGTTCCTGGAATAGGATTATGTATTGGGTGCCAATATCTATATCAGGGGTGCCCAACCCAGCCAACGCTGGGGCCGCACTAGCAGCACAGAGCACGGTGAGTGGGCCGTGGGGAGTAGTCCCAGCCTGCCCCTTTCCACGCCCACTCGTGGCACCGCGCGGGCCATGAAAAAATGAGGCCGACAGGTTGGGCAACACTGATCTATATCAATTGGACCATAATCAACGTTGTCAACATTCCCAATAAAAAGTGCCTAGAGACACTTAAGTCATTGCCACGGGACCATTGTTTTACTTTTATGGGTATAAAACAACTGATAGAAACAAGAATACTTAAATGCTTACAACTTTAAAAAGTGCATTCTTAAAAATGTTGTTGGATATAATGTAGTTTGTCATCTAGAACCTAAACAGTCGTTTGATAAGACTGACAATATTTTCTTAGAGAAAAATGTTATTATTTGGATTTAAAGGTGCAATAGTAATTTGGAGCATTCACTTAAAGGGGCACTACACTCCCAAAATGGCCTTTTTATATATAAAATTTGCACTTATTTTTCCCCTTAGCATGGGATATTGCATCTCCCTTTATATTTCTAATGGAGACAGGAGCAAATTGCCCCCTAAGAGATTTCACTACTACAAACCACAATCGTGCCACGCTACTGTGTCTCCCCTGTCATTTCTCCCGCTTTCCACCAATCCCCTCACCCTTGTTCACAAGCGTGACTATCTATACCCATTAGAATTATAAATTTAAATTAAAAAGATCATTTAGGAGTGTAGTGTTTCTTTAATCAGTGCCATCAGATGTTCTCCATCAAGTAAACCTTCTATGTAGATCCCTATATTACCAGTCAGGAAAAACACACATTCGTGTTGCCTAAAAATGTTGGCCAATGGGTGTACACACTTTAGATGGTCATGCCAAATGGTCATTCATTTGCATCATTGCAGAATGCAACCAAGGATTTTAAACATAGGATTTTAAAGACATTTGTCACCATGACTTCTCTCTGAAAAAGTAGATGTACCAAATCAGAGACTGTAATAGAAACCAATTAAAAGCCTCCTATTGATAATATTTCTGACAGTCATGATTTATAGATGATCTTCAGGCTATACCCATTACACTGCACAATACTTTGCCTAACAACATTATGTGTGCCTTAGATTTTCCTTATATATAGTACATCACCTGATACATTAATACTGGATGTTCTGCAAAATTATCTGGGAGAAATTGTAAAAACATGGTGTATTTCCTCTAAACTCCAGATGCAGGGAGTCATTGGTGCCTCTCCATCCTAACTTAAGCATGTTAAAGGAGAACTATAGTGCAAATAAAGTGTTTTTTAAAACAGATAAAATTAAAGAACTAGTATTAGCACGATCATAGAAACAAGTATCAGCACTATCTTTAATACAGGAATGATCAAGCCATAAACCTGGCAGATGAAAGCTTTACTTGACTGGAACATACAGGTTTGCCCACAGTGACTGGTACATCCAAGTTTGCATGAGCTGGTAAATATAAGTTTGATCTTACTATGCCAGGAAATGTTATGGTAGGCAGAGACAGGATCAGCGCTAGACACACACAGCTACTGCAGACCATCCATGCATGCGCACCCCACCCCCGCACAAGTGCATTTCTTTCTTCACTTGTGCACCTGAAGCACACTACTGTATTTCTCATGTGCACAAGACATCACAACCAATGATTGACAGCTGTTTCCCACAGCTGCACCCTGTTGCCTCCTCTGCCCATTCTCAAGTATATAAAAAGCTCTTAGAGGGGGGAGGCAGACACTTTTGCCAGACAGGAATAGAACTTATTAAATATCTGGTTACAAATGCATGTAATAAACTAGGCAAAATAGTAGTTGAGGTTGTGGGCAGATAACTGACAAGTCACTAGTTTGTTTTAAGGGTGGACATGCCCTTTAATTGTACAGGCAAACTTTTGCACCTCTTATTGCATAAGCCTTATCGTGTTGTAATATTTAGTAAACCACCAGGGAGAGTAACACAGAGCCAAATGTGCTCTGGGCAAATCTACCAGAACAAATTTATCAAAGGCTGCAAGGTTCTGGGTCAATCTCACCCTTGCGTAATGCAGCCGTCACAAACTAGGGGTTAAAGGGGGTAAATTATGTGCGTTCGAGAAGTGTTTCGTGGTGGTTAAGGCAGGGTAAGTTCAGGGGGATTTATGGGCAGCCGCAGCTCTCCTTCATAGGGTTAAAGTTGCACTAACCCCAAGAAACTGTATTTAACCCTAAAAAAGCACTGTGGCCACCTGTAAATCCCCCTGAACTTGCACTGCCTTGACCACCACAAAACACTTCTTAAATGCACATAATAGCTGTTACATTCCTGCAAACACACGCAAACCCTATCCCCTCTTTGTACATTCCTCCAATAGTAATAATACAGAGTATAGCATAATCAAACGTTCCCTAAACTGGCCCCACAGCCCCTAGGTTATATTTGTAATACCTTACCACAACTGTTATTGGCGCCTGCTGCCTATTTCCATCTGTTAAGTCAGGACATACTACAAAGCTGTTAAGGTTGTGCAGTGCATGTACAGTGTATGGCCATGTCTATATGACAAATGGATGATACATGGATATGATAAATGAGAGCTAAAGCAGTCCTTGCTACTGAACATATAGATATACCAGCTTTAGGTTTACAATCTAATTGTGTGTGATGTAAGGCCTCCCTAGGCAATATATCCAATAATACTCATCTAAGGGAGCCCTCATGTTACACAGCTGCCAATAGATCGTATTAAGACCGTATCCTCCCTCATCAGATTATAATGGGTTCAATAGATGATCTGGGCTGTATCGTATGAGTTAATAAGTAAAGGGGGAGTTGATCTTACCCCCCCATATTCCCAGTTTCAGTTGGGATCTGTCCAGGTTTTCCACGTAATCTCCCAAGAACCTGTTAAGGAGATCGGCTACCACAGACTCCAACATGATCGCCTCAATGTCATTAAATATTGGTGAGCAGTAAAAAAAAAAACCTGACTCCCGTTTTAAACCAGTCACTTCCTGCCCTAAACAAACATGGTGAGGAGGGCACTCACAGAACTTCCGCTCCTAAGCGAAAGAAGAACAGTAATTGGCTGGTGGTAGGGCGCTGTGATTTGCTGAAGGAGGCCGCGTGACTAGGGGAGGAAGTAGTTACACGGTGTCGAATGGATGTTCTGCTCTATGCTAACTGATGATCAAGGTATCTTGTTCCAAGGGATAACTGGAATTGTTTAAGTTCATTAACAAAGACCAAGGTGAGGAAAACTAGGAATCAAATGGATGATTTCTACAGCAAGGCTGTAAGCATGTTTGGCTTGATGGCAGAAAAGTTTCCATAACCTTACCCAGAGGGTCCATTTTATCACCAATGAGTGTATTAATTGCCATAGACTGTGAAAAGCACTCCTGCCATCACATTGCAAACTACTAGATGTCATCCCCAGAGTCAGCCTAAGATTGGATTTTAGTTTTTAGCCTTCATCTAGTGGGTCTGCTATTATTACTGTCATTAGTGAGGGTATGTTATTATTATGATAGCACCTACCTACATCTTCCATGGCGCTTTACAATTACATAGTCATACATTACCTACAAGGGTAAGATTGTTGTAGCCATGTTAGTCCTGGAGCATTTACTATAATGATGAGTACTGTAGGATAGGGTGATACCTTTTTAATATGGACTAAGTTCATTTTTACAGACAAGCTTTCGAGATAGACTTCTCTCTTCCTCTGGAGTATATGCTTGACCTGAGGAAGCGAGAAGTGTATCTCAAAAGTTTGATTGAAAAATAAACTTAGTCCATAAAAAAAATGAACTTTAGTATATACAAGGGTAATACGTATTATACAAAGTCATACATATTACATACACAGGTACTACATAATATAAGTACACAAGGTGATATTTTATTTACAGCAATACCGTCATACATTAGGAAAGAGGACCCTTCCCAAAGAGCTTACAGTCTAGAGGAAATGGGGGTGTATGGATTGTGGCCCTAGTGGAGGGGCCATTGAAGGTCCTTTTATGTGGACAGCACAGTGAAAATAGAGTTTGGGATCTTCCTGATAACAAGGAATATACCTTTAGTATATTCCTACATATTCAGGAGACACCTGTCTCCTGGAACCCTCACACTTGCGACTAAGTGCTGGCCTCACTGGAACCTTTGCATAGGAAGAAAAGGGGTTCCGGCTGCGTGATGAATCAATCCTCCCTGCTGGTACAAATGTCCCTTAGGAAGAGGGAGACATTCACTTACTGGTGCCTTCACTGCAGGAGAGTGTGGGGCAAGTATAAACTAGTGCAGCCTGTAATCCAGCAGGGTGTCTAGACGTGCCTCTAAGAGAAATATAAGCTAAGATCTTGTTTTTTGTGCCCAACAGAGACAGTTTTAAAGGGAATGTCCAGCCCCAAAATTTTTCTTATTTAAAATGTGTATTTCCCCCCCCCCCCCCCCCCCCACTTTCGCAGAGTTCACACACTTCAAAAATGTTGCTTACCCTACCCGGTCCCTCGATGCTCCTGCTCTGCGGCTGCTGTTGACAGCTGCTCCACTTCCTGGTTGCGGCTGTCAGTTAGGGTGCAACATGACATCACGTCCAATCGCCTGACAGCCGCAACCGGGAAGTGAAGCGGCTGTCAGCACAGAAGTCCCCTGTTTTGCTTGCAACGATCTTGAAACAGGAGCAGGGGGCGGCACCTAGACGGCGAGGGACCGGGTCGGGTAAGTAAGCTCTGGGGCATCTGTAAACTGTGTGAACTTTGCAAAAGTGGGGTTTGGAGGGGGTAATACACATTTTAAAGAAGAGAAATTTTATGGCTGGACTAGCCCTTTAAGAATAAAGAAAAAACAATCCCTCTCCATACCCATTACTTAGAAAGTTTTGCATGCATTACATGTTTTTCTGTGGTAATATCTAAAAATGGCAGTATAATAATTATAAACACTAGGAGAGTATGTGCTTGTACCAGGCTATGTCTGACAAGAAAAAGTGTCAAGGGACCGGACGTGTACTTTTCTGGGCCTTGCTGAGACTGGAAGATTAAAGTGAAGCAGAAGGAAATAAACTTGCATGTTTTGAATCGTCCATGCGTATGCGTTTGGTCGGGGGTCATTCATCACTTCCCCGACCAAACGCATACCCACAGATGATTCTCGCTCGAAACAGCCGTTTGTCTCGTGTAGCGATCGGTGTCTGGGGTCGTGGCTCACTTGCAAATTGAGCATGTGTACAAACCTTTACAAATGAAAATATAAGCTACTGATCTGCTTCACCTTATGTTTCACCTCCATCTCCTGTAGACTGTAAGCTGTTTTAGGCAGGGTCCTCCTTCCTATTGTACCACGCTGAATGCTGCTGGACCATCACTTGCATTATTTGCACTTTGAATTACTTGCACTACCCTTGTATGTAACATGTATGTTTTCCTAATGTATATTAGTGCAACTGTAAAGTCCCCCGGAAGATGTTGATGCTATATAAATCTCCAATAATAATAATAATAGTTGATGGATAAAGTCCATTATTAGGCTAAATTAATGACTGAGGTGCACTCCTGCCATCTAGTGGCTGTGCCTAGTGTAGCAGGAGTGCTCCCCATAGTCTGTCACTTACCCTCGCTAGTGGCAATCATGGGCCCTCTGGTTGATTGGTAAAATCCATTTTTAGGCTAAGGTAATGACTGTAGGTAGCCCTCCTGCCATCAAGTGATTTATACCACTTGTGATGGCAGGATAGTTCCCCCCACTCAGTGGTAATTCATACACTCACTAGTAATAAAATGGACAAAGTAGGCTAAAGGCTTGTACACACATGCGATCGCGGGTCCCGACCCGCGCCGCAGGTATGAACGTTTCAGACGATAATCGGCCCGTGTGTAGGCGCTTTATCGGCTGAAACGGTCATTTGTTCGGAGATCCGGCAAGTCGGTCGTTCACCGATCCCTGAACGAACGCCCGCTAAAGCGCCTACTCAGGCCGATTATCAGCCGAAACGGTCATTCGTACGCATCGGGACCCGAGATCGCACATGTGTACAAGCCTTAAGGTAATTGTGACTTTGGGGAGCCGATCAAAGCAAACACACTGACAGCCTGACTGCCTATAATGTAGAAAGCATATTTGATTCCCTGCTTTCCTAAACAATTCCAGTCAACAATTCCAATTGTCGTGTGAAACAAGCTACTTAGATCATCTGTTGATGTCATGCAGAGCCATCATATAACACAGCAACCTACAGCCAATCACTACAAGGAAAACCCTTTTCAATCCAGCAGCCAATCACTATTCATCTTTAGCTTGGGGCTAGGTGTTCTGTGCATTCATTGATTACCATGTTTGCACATGGCAGGAAGTCACTAGTTTTAAAGCTGGAAAGATACTGACAGCTTGGGTTTCTGCAGCCATCCTTGGGACAGTGGGATTACTGCTGCATTGCAGGTGAAACCCAAGAAATCCAAGATGGTTGTGAGCTACTTATTTACTTGTAGAGCCTTACTTCACCTAATATTAAGTTATATTAGCTTTTATCTCTACTTTTAGCTGCAGAAGACCAATAGCAAGAGAGCAGACTTTAAACTATGACACAAGCTAGGTGGCCTTTCCTTCTAGAAGACTCACTAGATAATGTTCTCCTAGAGGGGTTCTTTCAAATTTAAAAGACTGTAGTTTCTAAACATGTTGCCTCTGGTAGATTGTGTCTGGACAAATCATGTCTAGTATCAAAAGATAAATGTTTTCTAGGAACTAATTTCCATCACATACATGCACATGTATCATGTAAGCAAGTTTCATCATTACCATAAACAATGATTAAAATTATTACAGCCAAAAAGGTGCATTGCCATAAAGTGGGTAAAATTTACAAGACCAATTGACTAAGGCTACGTTCACACTATACAACAAAAACTGCATGGAAAAAAACTCAATAAATTGCATTGCATTTAAAGCGTTGTTGCAATACGTTTGCGTTGCGTTTTTATGCAGTTCATTTTTGGGTTAAGGGCTAGGTCACACTGCTGCGTTTTTTTTTTGCGATTGCGCTTGCGATTGCGTTTTTTAAAATTTGAAAACGCGGCAACGCAAAAAAACACGCGTTTTTCAGTGCGTTGCGATTGCGTTCTGCATTTTTAATCGCAATTGTGTAATGATTACCTGTAGGACAGGCGAAGTCAGGACCAACGAGGAAATCGGCACCACCAGCACGGCAAGAACCACGGAAAACAGTTCACAGATATAGATAGAAGAATAAAGTCCAGGGAATAATAGGATTATCCAGGCACCAGTTCACAGGCAAGGATAAGGGGAAACAGGAGAGGCAAGACCGGAATCCAATGGGAAAATAAGGTACAAATCGATTCAGGGAACCCAGCAAGGCTCAACAGGCAAGCGATGCTATTTTCGGGCATTGCCTGCAGTTTTCCGGTCTTTTTGAATCTTCGCGCCGCCGGGCGCACTTCCGTGACGTCACTTACGTCACGCAACGTACCGTCGCACCCTTGTGACGTCACGCGCATGGCGCGCTGACGTCGGTGCGTCGGGAGACTGGGCGCCGCCCTCTTGGAGGGACCGGAGCGACGGAGAAGGTAAGTATGTCTCCTTACAGTACCCCCTTCCCCAGAGGGGCCTCAGGACCATCGTGTCCAGGTTTTCGTGGAAAGTCTTTGTGGAATTTCCGAAGTAAAGAGGAGCATGAACATCCACCTGTTTGACCCAGAACATTCTTCCGGCCCGAAGCCTTCCATTGGATAAGATACTGTAGGGTTCCTTCTGGAAAGTCTGGAATCGAGGATCTTCTCTACTTCATATTCTGTTGGCCATCAACCAAAATAGGAATAGGGGTGGAATGAGGAGAAGAAAGTGGTTAGAGATCATTATTGCAGTTCATTTTTGGGTTAAGGGCTAGGTCACACTGCTGCGTTTTTTTTTGCGATTGCGCTTGCGATTGCGTTTTTTAAAATTTGAAAACGCGGCAACGCAAAAAAACACGCGTTTTTCAGTGCGTTGCGATTGCGTTCTGCATTTTTAATCGCAATTGCATGCGTTTTCCTATACTTATTGAAGAAAGCGCAAACGCAAAAAAATCACACACATGAAATCGCATGCGTTTGCGTTGCAGTGTGGCCTTGCCCTAAATGGCATTTTTCTCTTGCATTTTTTTCTCTTCCCCATAGACTTTCATTGAGTGGATTAACACACTAAACTGCTGCAACCAGTGCATTACAAAAATGCACCGCACAAAAATACAGTAGTGTGAATGGTATTAGGACATTCCTATGAAATTTATGTCCTTGCCGAATGCATACATTAAAAAAACGCAACAAAAAGCAATAAAACAAGTCTAGTTGTGAACAAGCCCTACCACGTCTGTTGTCCTACTTCAGTAATAGTTTTATTATATCCTGGATATCATCATTTAATCAAGTGAAACGTGCAATGTACAAATACAAATCAATCATCTTCAATTCTGCAACTTTATTCTAAATCATGAAAGTGTCTAGACATTGTTCGGTTGGAAAAATATAGTGAACTGTCTCACTACTTTTAAGCATTAGGTAGAGTGTAAATTACATCAAAACCATATTGCTCTTATATAATAAACTGTGGCCTAAAGCTTGTGTGGCTTTGTAGCAATGTTGCTGGATCATTCTAAGACATATGTATAAATTACACAATATTTAGACCAGTACTTCTTGGACTTTACTTTCCCTTTAAGATTAGAACTACTTAACCTGCATGTAAGAACAAAGAAAAACAAGTAGTGTGTAAATGAACAGATGCTGTGTGATCATGTGTAAAAATTAATGACTGAGGTGCACTCCTGCCATCTAGTGGCTGTGCCTAGTGTAGCAGGAGTGCTCCCCATAGTCTGTCCTTACCCTCGCTAGTGGCAATCATGGGCCCTCTGGTTGATTGGTAAATCCATTTTTAGGCTAAGGTAATGACTGTAGGTAGCCCTCCTGCCATCAAGTGATTTATACCACTTGTGATGGCAGGATAGTTCCCCCCCCACTCATGGTAATTCATACACTCACTAGTAATAAAATGGACAAAGTAGGCTAAAGGCTTGTACCCACATGCGATCGCGGGTCCCGACCGCGCCGCAGGTATGAACGTTTCAGACGATAATCGGCCCGTGTGTAGGCGCTTTAATCGGCTGAAACGGTCATTTGTTCGGAGATCCGCAAGTCGGTCGTTCACCGATCCCTGAACGAACGCCCGCTAAAGCGCCTACTCAGGCCGATTATCAGCCGAAACGGTCATTCGTACGCATCGGGACCCGAGATCGCACATGTGTACAAGCCTAAGGTAATTGTGACTTTGGGGAGCCGATCAAAGCAAACACACTGACAGCCTGACTGCCTATATGTAGAAAGCATATTTGATTCCCTGCTTTCCTAAACAATTCCAGTCAACAATTCCAATTGTCGTGTGAAACAAGCTACTTAGATCATCGTTGATGTCATGCAGAGCCATCAATAACACAGCAACCTACAGCCAATCACTACAAGGAAAACCCTTTTCAATCCAGCAGCCAATCACTATTCATCTTTAGCTTGGGCTAGGTGTTCTGTGCATTCATTGATTACCATGTTTGCACATGGCAGGAGTCACTAGTTTTAAAGCTGGAATACTGACAGCTTGGGTTTCTCCAGCCATCCTTGGGACAGTGGGATTACTGCTGCATTGCAGGTGAAACCCAAGAAATCCAGATGGTTGTGAGCTACTCTTATTTACTTGTAGAGCTTACTTCACCTAATATTAAGTTATATTAGCTTTTATCTCTACTTAGCTGCAGAAGACCAATAGCAAGAGAGCACTTTAAACTATGACACAAGCTAGGTGGCCTTTCTTCTAGAAGACTCACTGATAATGTTCTCCTAGAGGGGTTCTTTCAAATTAATAAAGACTGTAGTTTCTAAACATGTGCCTCTGGTAGATTGTGTCTGGACAAATCATGTCTATTATCAAAAGATAAATGTTTTCTAGGAACTAATTTCCATCACATACGCACATGTATCATGTAAGCAAGTTTCATCATTACCATAACAATGATTAAAAATTATTACAGCCAAAAGGTGCATTGCCATAAAGTGGGTAAAATTTACAAGACCAATTGACTAGGCTACGTTCACACTATACAACAAAAACTGCATGGAAAAAAACTCAAAAATTGCATTGCATTTAAAGCGTTGTTGCAATACGTTTGCGTTGCGTTTTTATGCAGTTCATTTTTGGGTTAAGGGCTAGGTCCACTGCTGCGTTTTTTTTTTGCGATTGCGCTTGCGATTGCGTTTTTTAAAATTTGAAAACGCGGCAACGCAAAAACACACGTTTTTTCAGTGCGTTGCGATTGCGTTCTGCATTTTTAATCGCAATTGCATGCGTTTTCCTATACTTATTGAAGAAAGCGCAAACGCAAAAAAATCCACACACTGAAATCGCATGCGTTTGCGTTGCAGTGTGGCCTGCCCTAAATGGCTTTTTTCTCTTGCATTTTTTTTCTCTTCCCCATAGACTTTCATTGAGTGGATTACACACTAAACTGCTGCAACCAGTGCATTACAAAAATGCACCGCACAAAAATACAGTAGTGTGAATGGTATTAGGACATTCCTATGAATTATGTCCTTGCAATGCATACAATTAAAAAAACGCAACAAAAAGCAATAAAACAAGTCTAGTTGTGAACAACCCTACCACGTCTGTTGTCCTACTTCAGTAATAGTTTTATTATATCCTGGATATCATCATTTAATCAAGTGAAACGTGCAATGTAACAATACAAATCAATCATCTTCAATTCTGCAACTTTATTCTAAATCATGAAAGTGTCTAGACATTGTTCGGTGTTGGAAAATTAGTGAACTGTCTCACTACTTTAAGCATTAGGTAGAGTGTAAATTACATCACCCATATTGCTCTTATATAATAAACTGTGGCCTAAAGCTTGTGTGGCTTTGTAGCAATGTTGCTGCGGATCATTCTAAGACATATGTATAAATTCAACATATTTAGACCATACTTTCTGGACTTACTTTCCCTTTAAGATTAGAACTACTTAACCTGCATGTAAGAACAAAAAAACAAGTAGTGTGTAAATGAACAGATGCTGTGTGATCATGTGTAAAAAAATTGTTGCCGTTCTGTTTGTCCAAATCTCACGGATTTCTGTACTGGTTGGCTGTGTTTGCTCTGAGCAATTCTGCTGTAACCAAGAACTAAGTGATTAATCGCCCTCTCCTCATACATGGTTGTTAAGGTTACAATTTAAGCCTACTGAAGAGCAAAGTACACATCTCTGCCTCATAGGAAACGTCCATTGAAGATACTGTGATGGCAGCAAATAAAAGTCACAAAAAAGCTACTTTGTTTGGTATTAACATAAATGGTGTTAAAACATTATAATGGGAACTACATAGCTCCTTCTTTCAATGAGATTTGTATATTATATACATAGATCTATTCTGTATATGTGTGTTTTGTCATAATTTTCTGTAATTAACCATGTGGATGCAATTCTTTTCAGAAATCTTTCACTCGGCCTACCCCATAATGTTGCTGCAAGAAAGCCTGTGTTTACAGCATTCATTGTATTAATGGTTGTTAGCACTATTATTCCAAATAGCATTTATCTAGCTGGGTATTTAGCCCGTTCTTCAATAAAACCTACAGGAGTTGGGAGCGAAGGTAAGGTACTTACCCGATTGCTCGCTCCTCTGCCACATAGTCTGGCAGGTCCTGACAAACTCTGCAAGTGCGATGCGCATAGAATACAGATTCCATCAGGACCTGTCAAACTACGTGGCAGATAAGCAAGCAATTGCATAAGTACCTTGTTGCTGGCTCCTACACGTTTTAAGGATAACTATTGCATGTATAAAGTTTATTTAAAAAACAGCAAAACTGAAAAGTACACGGGACAGGGATATAGGACCGGTAATTCTTCCTACCTCCTAATATTGTCTCTGTGAGGAGCACCAGCCCATATTTCAAGGTTTAGCATCTGTTCTATTGAAGAACGAAGGTAAGAGCTGTGCCTACCTTCCGTCTTCATAGAACAAGCAGGAGACTGTGAGAAGTTAGGAAACTTACCTGCTCGTTCGCTTCCCCCGGCACGTAGTCTGACAGGTCCCACGGACCTTGTCTTCTATGCGCATAGAAGACAAGGTCCGTGCGGACCTGTCAACTAAGAGCCGGGGGAGCGAGCGACGAGCGGGTAAGTTTCCTAACTGCTTACCAGTCTCCTGCTTGTTCTATTAAAGACTGAAGGTAAGGCACAGCTCCTTTACCTCCCGTACTTCAATAGAACTAGATGCCTAAAACTTGAAATTATGAGTGGAGATACCCTTTAACATTTCAGTAAAAAATAAAAGTAAGTCTGGGGAATCGAACCTGCAACTTATATGCTGTGTCTTGCCAAAATGACACAAGGACCACTAAGTGGGATATCGGTAAATGTAGAACCTTTATCTTTTGGTAGAAACATAACTGAAGAAAAAGAAGTCTGGGGAATTGAACCAGCATCCCAATGGTCTGTTTAATTCCAAGCCCAGCACTATAGCTGTTCACCACAACTGCACATGCAATAGATACAAGTACAGTATATGTGAGTAAAATCAGTTCACTATTTTGTATTGCTCCTGGAATACTGTGAGCAATTCACGCTGGTTGATAAATAGAAAACAGAGCTGCTATAAATAAAGTTTGTACATATGTAGATATGTATGCATTTTTCTAAAAACATGATGGAAACAAACAAAAAAAGCAATAAAGTCTGGCAGTAGACTATGTTGTATTGTTTTTATAAGTAAACTTGGGGATTTGAACTTGTGATTTCTTGGGCGTGTCCTATAAACACATCATTTACATGGTGCGCCACCAGCAACTAAACAATTGATACAGGTACATTTAGAAACTTTATCTTTCACTAGAAACAGAAGCTAGAAACTCTGTGCATAAGACAGTGAATCCTGGGGTCAGGGGGCATGGCTCTTTGAAGCCAACATGGGCTATGAGTTGTACTGGCAACAACGTGGAAGCCTTCTTTGTTACAATATTAGTCCAATATATGTAGTAAAAAGTAGAGTACTGTGATACTTCTAATGGACTAAGTTTATTTTAGTAGACAAGCTTTTGAGGGATCTACAGTCTTCCTCAGGTCACAGCAGTACTGATTGAAACAAAGGTTAACAGAAAGTAAAGGCTCGCACATACGCTCGATCCTCGAGCAAGGCACGATCCCCGACGGCAGACAAATGGCTGCTTCAGGCGAGAATCGTCTGTGTGAGCGGTACACCCAACGAGGGGCCCTCTCGGGGGTTTCCCCCGGCTGGGCGCATCCCCCGGACGATTCTCGAGGATCTAGCGTGTGCGAGCCTTTTTATTTTATGTTAACCTTTGTTTCAATCAATACTGCTGTGACCTGAGGAAGAGGGTAGATCCCTCGAAAGCTTGTTTACTAAAATAAACTGTTAGTCCATTAAAAGTATCAGAGTACTCTACTTCTTTGTTACAGAATCTATTACTTGCAGGTACTAAATGCAACTTACTAGAGAAAAATATTTCAAAGTATAGAAAAGCTTTCACATTAGGATTTTAAAAATGAATGTTTAGTTCTCCTTTAAACCACATACGTGTGAGATACTATTTCGACTACCAAATGCAGTGATTGGTCCAAATATGATGTCTGCCTGCTTGCTGTCTTTACCTCCAGTAGATGCACAGATATAAGTTTAAAGGAGAACTAAACTGAAATTGTTATACTCCATAGCCTGAAAGCATTTCCCCCAAGAACACCAATAAACTAATTACCACTCTAGTTCATGGCATTAATTGTTGATTAAATGTAATCCCCTGAAGACCTTAATAAGTTAAGTGTGTGCACTGTCTGGCCACACCTTACTTCAGTCACATGCTCCCCTGCCTAAAATGAACTGTAACGGGATTGGCAAGACTAGAGATTAATTGTAGGCATGAACTGCTTTAACGAATTTCTGCAGTAGTTTAGGGTTTGACATATGCAAAGAACGCAGTGGTCAGTGACCACACTGTGCGGTGCCGGGAAATAAAACACAAACCCCATATTAGAAAGGTAAATTTCCTGAAGAAGGGGGTATCCCCCCGAAACGTTGTGACGTGTGATGTGTGGATCACAATAAAATTGTTATAATTTCTTGGAGTGCGACCCTCTATTGCCTTTTTCCTGCAAATTTCCCAGCACCCATATCAAAATGAGGAGACACAGATGAATGCTTTAATATCAAGGTGCTCTGTCTTCTGATTCAGAATTCTGAGGCTTTAGTTGCCCTTTAACTTAAAAAAAAGTTGCAGACCTACCCTTTCATCTTAAAGAGGCAGTTTGCAGAAAAAATATTATTTATTAAATTCTTTGTTTCTAAGCAAAATACCTAGTTATATTACGCTTGTGACGGTTCTCATTCATCCAGGTCATGGTATATCTAAAGAAGTAGAAGGAAAGAAAAGAACACGAATACCAACAGTGAAGGGGAAAAGCAAGACAGGAGAAAGAACATGGTCACCCCATATGTAGCAGGGGTTTCCGAGAAATTAAGAAGAATTTTCAAAAAACACTGTATGCCTGTCTGCTTTAAACCAAACAACAAACTGAGGCAGCAATTGGTACATCTGAAAGACCCAATACCGAAACACAAGATAAGCGACATCATATACGCAGTGCAGTGCAGTGAAGAATGCTCTGATCTGTATGTGGGGGAGACCAAACTGCAACTGCATCAACGTATGGCCCAGCACAGAAGAGCCAATTCCTCGGGTCAGGGCTCAGCCATGTACCTGCATCTTAAGGATAAAGGACATACCTTTGAAGATTGTAATGTTAACATATTGGCAAAGGAACGTGACTGGTTCAAGAGAGGTGTTAAGGAGGCCATTTATGTGAAAATAAAGAAACCAAGCCTAAATAGAGGTATAGTATAGTATAGTATTTGAGGTTGAATAAAGACATACGTCCATCTAGTCCAACCCATCTAGCAATATCCTCATTTCCTGCCTAACTGTTGATCCAGAGGAAGGCAAAAAAAAAACCATCAAATTTATGAAGGGGGAAAAAATTCCTTCCTGACTCCAAGTGGCAATCGGAAATTTCCCTGGATCAACTCTAATTTATGAATCAATACCAGTAACTTGCAACATTCCTTGTTTGCAGAAACTCATCCAGCTTTTTTTTGAAACTGATCAATGAACCTGCCATTACAACGTCCACTGGAAGACAGTTCCATAGCTTTACCGTTCTCGCAGTGAAAAACTCTTCCGAGCTTGAAGCCTAAACCTTTTTTCTTCAAGTCTTAAGGGATGTCCTCGTGTCCTTTGACATGTTCTATTGGTGAACAATGCCCCAGATAGTTTTTGTATGGCCCGTTAATGTATTTATACACAGTAATCATATCCCCACGCAAGCACCTTTTTCCAGATAATTGTAACTTTTCCAGTCTCTCTTCATATTCAAGCTCCCCCAATCCCCTTATTAATTTAGTTGCCCTTCTCTGAACCCTTTCCATTTCAAAGATGTCCTTTTTGTACACAGGATTCCAAAATTGCACTGCATATTCCAAATGAGGCCTTACCAATGCTTTGTAAAGAGGGAGAATTACATTTTCCTCCCTTGAATCCATACCTCTCTTTATACAAGACAATACCATGCTGGCTCTGGCTGTTGCCGCCTGGCACTGCTTGCTACCTTATAAGTTTGTTATCCACCAAAACTCCAAGATCCCTTTCCAACAGGGATTCACTTAAAACAGAGCCATTTATAGTATAAGTAGCACAAGGATTTTTAAGTCCAAAATGCATCACCTTACATTTATCAACATTGAATTTCATCTGCCACTTAGCAGCCCAATGTGATAATCTATCTAGATCCCCTTGCAACAATTGCACATCCTCTGAAGTTTTTAATGGTCGACAAAGTTTTGTGTCGTCAGCAAACACAGAAACCTTGCTGACAATACCCACTTCCAAATCATTAATAAATAGATTAAATAGAAGCGGCCCCAACACAGAACCCTGTGGCACCCCACTTAGCACTTTAGTCCATAAGGATGAAGCCCCATTAACAACTACTCTCTGCATCCTATTCATTAACCAATTTTATATCCATGTACAAATGTGACTCCCCAGACCAACAGACCTTAGCTTATTCATTAGTCGCCTATGGGGGACTGTATCAAAAGCCTTTGCAAAATCCAAGTAAACTACATCTACTGCTATGCCAGAGTCTAAATTTCTACTTACTTCCTCATAAAAGCCAAGCAAGTTAGTTTGACAAGATCTATTCCTCCTAAATCCATGCTGGTTACTACTTATAATGTCAGTCCTTGAAACATATTCTAGAACATGTTCCCTTATTAATCTTTCCAGGATCTTCCCCACCACTGAAGTTAAACTTACAGGCCTGTAATTACCCGGCTGTGAACGACTACCCTTTTTGAATATTGGAATAACATCAGCCTTTTTCCAATCAAGAGGCACACCACCGGACATGAGGGAATCAGCAAAAATAAGAAACAATGGCCTAGATAAAACTGAACTTAGCTCCTTAAGTACCCGAGGATGTATTTTATCCGGTCCAGGAGATTTATTAATATTAACCTTATTTAGTTCTTTCTGTACCATATCCTCGGTTAACCAAAGTGCACTTGAATCTTTTATACCATTATTGCTACTATACTCTATGGTATCTGTACTTGGATCTTCTATAGTGTATACAGAGGAAAAAAAATTATTCAAGACATTTGCTTTATCGCCATCCTCGGTAACTAACTTATCCCCATTAATTAATGGTGCCACATTCTCAGTCCTCATCTTCTTACTATTAATATACTTAAAAAAAATTTTAGGCTTAGTGATGCTTTCTTCAGCTATCCTAACTTCATTAGGGTGGGGGTCGACACCAACTGTCTGCCATGTACAATGCTGTTTTGACACCTTACCCTGGGCGTTCCTATAACACCTGCTAGCCACTATTCAATCACGCCCTTAACACCTGGCTGTGATATGCTAATTGGGATTTTCCAGGGTACATCATTTCCACAGATTGTTGTACAAGTCATTCTGAATTGAGAAAGCTAGTCGGATGACTAGTGAAACGTCTTCAAGAACTAAACTTCAAGTCCAGTTGATCTAATTGAATACAACAGATATATCTAGTTATAATCCATGATCCACTTTGCTATTTGCTGGCATTTATGTTCTTTCCGCTTCCTTATGTTCGTAACATTAATTTCTACTGATTGGCTATTGGGTGGGTCAAACTATCCCTCAGTAAAAATCTGAGCATGAGTCAAGTGTAAGACCATAATGGACACTATTAAGGGTCCTGCAAACAGGAAGTCTATTTTGGATGCATTTATTTATACACAGACAATGCTGAATAGGTATGTTAAGGTCATTGGGATGGAAAAATATATATATATTTTTTTTAAAGCATTATGCATCTTATTGAATTTTCCCTAGTAACAGATATGATGTTGTTAAAATCATTTTATATGGCTAGGTTAGCTTTAATTCATTTGTTAGGCTAGGTATTTGTTAGGCTAGGTTAGACTAGTTAGGTTAGTTAGGGCCCAGCTGAAAGAGTCTACCTTGACATGGTGGCAGGCTTACAAATATTTTGGCTAAAATCTTTTATACTACAGAATGCATGGCATTTCTAATGTATTGTAACAGTTGAACCAACATGTATAGCACAGGGTATAAAATAAGTTATTTTGATTTGAGCAACAAAAACCTGAAAGGAGCAATATGGTAGTGGCCACACAAGATGTTTGAGAAAGGGATGTAATATCTGTTTCTAGTAATTTTAATTATTGGTAATTGACTGAGGAACTGTTTAAATACCTATGTGATAGGAAGTTCAAAATCGTAGCATTTTAGCCATGCTGACTGACAAAACCATCAACAAAGCCACACCCACTTTAATGCCGGAAATAATCAAGGGCAGCATTCAAAGTTTGGCTCAGGCAGCAAAAACCCTAGAAGTGCCAGTGCAGGTCCAGTGTCAGGATTTTTTATGCAAGGGTATCCAAGCTGGCCACACTAGTGGCATCCCAGCCAGGAACCAGGCCACCTTCTGGCTCAGCCCCAAACCACCTGTGCCCTGCTGATTGTCCCGCACATGTGTTGGGCATCAACGGTTTAGTTTAGTTGTAAACAGGAAAATATAAGTGAAAACTGGATGGTGCCTTGAAGTTTAAGGAGATGTGGAGAATTCTCATTCTAAATCCTTAGATTTATATATCAGTGAGCTCAATTTAATGTACAGTATGCTACTGAATACTGTGAAACTTTATTACATTGCATTGCTTTGAATAAAATTTGGTGAATTTAAATCAACATATAATGTAAAGGTATTATTAGGGTGGATGGAGACAGACGCATACTAGAGTAGCAGAGAAACACTCACCCTTCTCAGCTCGATCCTAAACCCAAAAAACCCTCAAACAGCAGAAATACCATGATGGGACCACATAAACGAGCCCAAAATCAAACACCTTTGCAGAAAGGAGACTTGAAGGGACAGTTCAGTGGAAATTATCAATATTTGTTAAATTGTTAGTTTGCGTAATGCCTTCTTATTTATTCTACATATTCTCTCCCATTTTGAAAAATCAGTTGATTTCATACCCTTTGCTGTTCCCTGCTGTTGACATTCGTGAGCTGACATTTCAGGTACTAATGGTCCTTCTTCCCAGGATGCACCACATCCTTGGAATGTTCCTAACAGTAATTTCTACTGATTGGCTGTTGGATGGGTCAAAGATGCTCAGATCTCTACTGAGCAACTGAATCAACAAAGGCGCTGGGTCAAGGGCAAGACCAAAACGATCTCTACTAGGGCTCCTGCAAACAGGAAGTCAGTATTTCGGTTGCATTTATGTATACACAGACACAATGCTGAATGGGCAGATTAAGGTCATTGGGATGAAAAAATACTGCTCTTTTTTCTGAAAAGCATATGTATTTGCACTGAACTTCCCCTTTAAACAGCTATATAGTGAGGACGGACCTCAGGACAGCAGTTAAGCAGGATGGCAAGTGTCACGCTCATCCTTACCCAACACTGAACCTCCATTGTACACAATTAAAGATATAGATCATCTATACAACAAATTAGAGAAAACTATACAAACAGCCAAATCTAAATTGGCCGATGTCAAAACTGAAATAGCTTGCTAGACTCGAATAGCAGAGATCGAGGAGGCTCAGGAAAAAACTGCAACATACCTTCAACAAGTGGATGTCGACTTCCAATCATTCCACCAGCAACAGTCGCAAGACTATCTAGACAATAGATCTAGGCGCAATATCGTAAAAATATGAGGCATTCCAGAGTTGGTTACCGACTTGAACATGCTAGAACTGCTTAAGACGTTGTTACCAGACCATTCAATAGAACAACTGAAGGTTGACAGAATCTACAGGGCCCTTCTGAATCGGAGCATTCCCCCCCCCCCCCCCGAGATACAATTATGAGAATCAATTATTATCGAACCAAAGAAGCCCTGATGATGGCAACAAGGCAAGATAGTCCTATCAAATATGATACCACCTTGACCAACCTATCACAAAACTTGGGGTGAGATATTGATGGGGATTCCTGTTTAGACTGATAGTCAACAAAAATTGTCCCACCTTATCTATTTCCCAAATAGAGGACAGCGAAAATTTCCTGCACCGATTGCAAATACCGGTACTTCCAGAGGACCATGAACCAACAAAGCCACAAGAAAGACCATCACCACCCACCTGACAATGGTAACTAGTTCAAAATAAAGCAAGACGCAAAGTGCTACACACTACCTCTCCTCAGTATAAGCAAGGAACATCCAAGGACGAGATCTCTAGACCTCAAATGGATTTTCCCCAGAAGGGTAATGGACATACCCCATACTAAAGGTCCACCAAAATAAAGATTCTGTATTCCTACAAATTCACGCTATGCTATATAGCCCAGCAAGACACATTTCCTACTTAAGACTGAGACTGTTCCAAACCAATTTGACCATTCATTACCCCTTGTGAGCAGGATCAGACGAACAAACAGGTCTTCAGCGTGGTAAAGTAAATTTATTGTACAGATATTTATTCTGTGGGTAAACAGGTATCAAATAAAACAAAACAAAATCCGTGGGCTGTACACTTGCTATTTCCCTACCTACTTCCGGTCCCCAACTGGGATCCCTGGTGAAATACAAATGATGCAACCCCTACAGAGTCACTGTACCTTTCAGAGTCCTTTTTACACTTTGGGGAAACACCCAAAACAGCTGCACCAAAACTGTTTCACTCGGCTCACAACCATCTCAGAGTGTACTCCCAAAATCTCACTCCTCTTCCTAGCAGCTAGCAAACCTAACCTCTTAATTATTCCTCAGGTGAGACTTTCAGGATGAGTTAACCCACTCAGGACTGGAATTCATATCAGATTAAGACATGAACCTAGGGGAAATATATCTCCCTTCAAACTGTTGTCCAGTTACCAGTTCACACCCTCTTTCAGAGAAACAGGGAAATACACAGTACCTTGGGACACTTTTCGAGTGAACTATTCCTTTAAATTTAAATGGACCAGGGACTCTTTTAAATACCTCACAATACAATTATCAGATGACCCACAGTGTACACCAACTACCCATCAATCTTCTCTTGACTGGCCACACAAATAAACAAATGGAAAAAATATAACCTTCCCATAATGGGACGGATTGCAGTCACCAAGATGATGATCCTTCCCAAGATACTTTATCTTTTCTGAGCTCTCCCATTGACTCTTCCTAAACAACATTTAGCTAAGCTAAAAAAAATATCAAAATTTATATCGCAAGATAAAATACCACGTATAAACAAAAATATAATGACTAGACCCACATCCAAGGGTGGGTTTGGCCTCCCCTCATTTAAAAAATATTTCTACTCGGCACGATTGTCACAAATAATGGGATTGCATTAAGGCTCCAGAGATGCCAGATGGATAGCTATAGAAGAATAACCACTCTCTGGTATGATGTTTTTACCCAAACCTAGGAAAACACAATTAGTAGACCCACACAACCCTTATACCCAAAATAGCTTAGAGATCTGGGATAAAATAAGAGCATATATCACCTTCTGTCTCTGCCTATACTACTTTCTTTGGAAACCCCTCCTTTCCAATAGGCCAAGACCAAATGATAAGAGATTTCTGGCACCAAAAAGGTATACATCAAATAAAAGATATATGGCATAACCAAAAAACAAAGGACTAGACGGAGGCCAAAACAAACTCAAATTACCACTAAAGGTCTGCCCTACAATATAAACCCCAGAATCTAACCCAATTACAAAGACAATTTCAAATACAAATCCTAGGGGGAATAGGATTAATATTGTGCATTGCTACATTCTGAACCAACAGACCAGCGGTACAACAATAGCTCCTTTACAATGTGCACTAATGTTCCAAAGAATGCAAAAATGTTCATTTTCACTGTTGGTGGAAATGTCCCCTTATACAATCTTTTTGGACAGAATGTCAAAATATGTTAGCAAACCTATCAAGATGTGATGTTACTGTATTCTTTCCCCTTGGATAGCATTGTTCAACCTTCCACATAATAATATCGGGAAACCAAGAAACCTTATGCTGATGCAGATTTGTGCTGCAGTCAGATGTGTATTAACTTCAAACTGAAAAGGTCAATGCCTGACAATTAATATGGGAATCCAGAAACTATGGTGGATCCATTGAATGAGCACATACACTATACCTTAGCCAATGATTTACAATATTTGGAAACCTTGGATCACCAAAATGGAAATAACCATATAAAAAAGTGATATTACATTTAATATTGTATATTTATGTAAATAAACTGTTCATATGCAATGTGTTAATAACCTGTAAATCAGATTTATTAAACATAGAATAATTAAGCAAAAGAAAAGAAAAAAAATGCGACTTCCCACACATCCCTTTAAACAACTGTGTAATGCTATTAATTGTCGATTATTATAAAGCTGTTATTGAAAAAGTTATGGTAAAATTTATTGGAGGGAAAAAAAAGGATATTAAACAAATAATTGAAGAGCATTGTCCAATTGATTATTTTTACCACCTAGTTGATTTTACAATGTGCAATAAGATTAGATTAGAATCTTTATTGTCTCAATACTACAAAATAGCAGTGAAGTTCAGATTGATAAAAGCATGTATGTATAAAATACAATTAACCAGATAATTAAACATATCATAATAGAAAAATAAAAGTATTCAGAATCCATTTGAGTAATTTATTGTTCATGATAAAACCTTTTATTTAAAAAAAATAATTTATAAAAATTAGATTAAAACGTGTATAGAATTTGGATAAAAACTATTATGAAACCTGCTTGTTCTATAATAAAGATTTTCTTTAAGTGGCCACGATGTGCTAAATCAGCACTAATAGTTTTATAATAATTTTTAGTTGTCAGTGCTAGTAATCTTTTCTGCCTGCCTAACAAATCTCTGTCTCTCTACCAATGCTCTGTAGAACATAATTAATGCAGGTACCGGTAATCTCTCAGACTTCAACTTCCTAAGCAAGTAGAGGTGCTGGTGAGACTTTTTTTTCCAATATTGGTAAATACATTAAGACTCCATGTTAAATCTTCGAAAATATAGAAGCCCAAAAATGTAAATCCTTTAACTTGTTCCATTTGTGAACTTCCTATGTCTAAGGGCGCATTAGATTCTGGTCTATTGGCCTTATGATAAACAATATTGAATTCCTTCATTGCTCTGTGTTAAGTGAATTTCTATTGGTACAAAATTGTGGATTTTGGTAGATAACATACTGTAAGTGTCCTCGCTTATACCTTTCGAAGTAGCCTAGGATGATGCCTGTAGTTTCTTTGGATCGTAAGTTATAGACTTGTAAAGTTACACTTCCTTGTCTGTCCTGACTGTCTGAGTCTTTGACAGTCACATGATATGCTGGGTAAAAAGCCCCATTCCTAAAAGTTGGCTACAGACTTGCAACCATTCTCTGTCCTTTCCTGTTTCTATCTTTGGGCATCTTAGAAATCTATTCAGGCTTGTGGATAGCTTGAAAAATTATTTAGCAGCTTGTGGGCTAGATTAAAATGCAGCTGATGATGCTCTGTCCCAGCAGTGGGCATGCTTCAACCTGAGACTTGGGGCAGAGCAGTAGTGCTGGTGATATCACAGCTCACAGTACTAGCAAAAACTTTGGATAGACTGCAGCAAGTACCCTAATAAGGGCAATGGATGGGCTTCACTATGCCAACAGATTTCTTTATGCAAATGTATCAATGGGTTGTGCAATAAGCTCAGTGGTGCATTGTTCCCCAATAGATTATTTTAGGATTCGAGGATATTCTTTAAAGGGAATGTCTACCCATTCAACAAAAATCTTTCTCACTGTAGGCCTAACTCTGTAGTGTTAAAAGATCCCCACCTTTCTCTTCTGCTCCTTATGGTTGTCCTGCACGGCCTAATGAAAGTCCAGAAAAGAGAAGAGTAGAAGCCCCTCTGTGTGTAATTTGTGACTCTAATTTCCTGCTCCTTTGAGAGGACTCTGGCATGTGGAGTGGAGCTGGTTACCCACATATTACAGATACTGTATAATGCCCAACAATGTTTGTTTCTTTATAATAGTTCTTTACTTTTGTGGCCAATATTCCCACAGTTGGCGTGTAGTGGAAATGCAGATTTAATAGATAAATAATAAAAAAAATTTACCATATGTCCAATCAGTCACTTTTTTATGCTTACTGGTATCCTTCATTTATTTACTGGTTTAGACAGGTCTTCTAAGTCCTGTAGTATGCATCACTATAGCTCATAAATTAGTTTGACTTCTGGATTCTTTTTCTTTAATGGAGAACTGTTGCTATAATCTTCAGGTCTCTTTCCCAATCTTAAGTGATGTAGAAGTGACATTATACATGTCTGTGTTTAAGCCACAGGGGGTGGAGCAATACAGAATTCCTTCTGAAAAAAGGCATCCAGGGATTCCAGATTGTTTATTGGCCCGTTATGCAAGGTCAGCAATATTGTAAAGTTATCTTCTCTGTAATTTAAGATTTTACTGTAAGTCACAAAGTATTTGCGCAATAACATTGATGTTGCTTTCCCCAGTAGGATATTACCTTGCTGACCTTAGTCGTCCCTTCATAATTTTTTTTACACACTGTAATTTGTCTTTCTTTTTCGTTAAAAATAAAAAATGCTGAACAGCAAAAAAAAGAATGATTATATAAAATAATAAGTCAAGTGTCTGTTTCATGTTGATCTCTATTTCACTTATTTATAAGAGAATGTTTGTGAACTTTGACATCAGGGTTGCAGGATTGATTCATTATATAAATTGTTAATCATCATGGTTTCTATGTATCAAAACAATTTTATTGAATTACTTATCGCTATCGCAGAATACAATGTTATTTCCGTTTCATTTCCCTGAAATACTTTTAAAATCCAATACTAATCGATTGCACATGATGCTGGCTTATTGCATGTTAGTCCAGCTGCATGCAACCGGCTAAATATAAACCACCACAGTCAATATTATGTAACTAATCTAAGGAATCACCATTCAACCTAAACAGTTCCAAATAAATGAAATAAATTCATTACAATTATGTATATTGTGCGATGTAAACATTTCTTTGCAACAAATATTTTCTGTTGTACAATAAAAGAAATTCTCTCATGTACAATGCTGTTTTGACACCTTACCCTGGGCAGTTTGGAAACCACCTCTTAGCCACAATGTAATCACACCTTGCATTCAGAAGGTCCCTAACACCTGGCTGTTATATATATTATATATTATATGCCGGAACTTTCCTGGGTACTTAATTGCCAACATATTCCTGTACAAGTCATTCTGAATTATAAAAGCCAGTCGGATGACTAGTAAAACATCTTCAACATCTTCAACTAAACTTTAAGTTAATTTTATCTAATTGAATGCCACAAATATGACAGATATTATCCTTAATAATAAATCAACTTTAATTTATAAATTTTCCAGCCCACTAACTCTTCCCCATTCTCAGAACTACTGCAACAACCAAGTAGGGGGCCTGATACTGCATCGTGGTGCCATTTCTGACACAGTTGATACATTGGCTAGTGCAAGAGGGGGAGAGGCTGGTTGGGTGCCTGCTTTAAAAATACTGTAGGGGGTCCCGGGCCCCTGTAGGTACTCTGCTGATCAGAGAAATGTTTACTTAATTATTTACAATCTAATTATATGTAAACATTTGGAATGTATTAAATACATGTGCATTGAAATCATGGCATGTTTGCATTGGGTGTGCTTTACGTATTTTTACAGTCCAAAGATTCAGGGCTTTACAGATGTCTGTAGAACTGACACAGTTTTAAATTTTTTCAAAGATGCATTATTGCAATAGGGATAAGTTTCCTGAAGGCTGAACACAGAGGGGGAGTTACGGCTTCAATGAGTTTACAATCTACTGTACCTGGTGTATTGGATTAGCGTGGATCTTCTCAAAATTTAACAGCTACTGGATTTGGGGATTCAACCCGATTTACAGCTTGCCTGACACGCTACCACGATTACATAACTGCCGCAAAGTAAATACACCATGGCCGACCGCAGTCAGGTAAGCTACGACTCTTTACTGCATGTTCTAGCTTTAAAGACATATTTACTGGGAAATATAAACCTATTTGGCTGCATTTTGTGCCTCTGTTGTGAAGCCAGCTCAGGCAGTGACACAGACAAAAATCCTTATACAATGTGGTAAAATATGAAACAAACAGGGTGGGCCTTGCACCCCATGATAATAAGGTCAGGCCTCACAGACAAAGCAAAAACAAAGGTAAATGGAAGCAGAAATAAGAGGAATATCTTTTAACTTGGATAATAATATTAAAACCGATATCAAGGGAGAAGCCTTGAAAGCTGCTGGCTCTCTGCAGCTGTGATCTAATCACTGTTAATCTCCCCTCTGCCCACCCCCTTCTCTAAATGAACAATTATTCCTCTTATTTATGCTTCCAATTTCCTTTTTAATGTATTCTCCTGAATTCAGTATTTGACTATATGCACCTGTGTCAGGGAGCATTTTGGCAGCGGCAGAGCTGGGTGTCCCTTGTCAAAACCGCAGGGCCAGAGCTTCATAAATAACTTAATAGGGAGAATAACTAAACAATGGAGATACAAGGAGCAGCCAATTAGGTACGTTATTACATGTGTTTTTATTTCAACACTTCAAGAATGGTATTTCCAGTATACAGTAAATGTCCTCCTTAAGCCTTTAAATGTTTGATAAGAACAATGAATCTCAAGTCTCATTAAGTGATTGTTATTCACATTTACCCACTGGGTGGGAAATATTATTTCAAAGGACACTTTCTATCTCTTGACACTGAGCCACCTTCTTGGTGTTAAATTTTGCTTTGTCTTAAGACATACTACCAAAATAAATGTCAGATCACATCCCCAAGAGGAGACATAACTTTTGTGGTAGCTATAATGGTAACTAATGGTTCTGTCCCCCTTATGGACAGCCATACATATTTATTTATTGCTTAATGTGTAATTATTATTTTTTCATATTTTTAATTCCTACTACATATTCCATGTTTGCATATGTGTATGTACTGTGTCCATAAGTTTTGATGTACAAAATAAAAATAGTCTCTTTAATTAACAGATTCAGTAAAAATGTGTTGTAGCCTGTAGTTTTTTTTTCTTAGACATAATTTACCTGCTCATCAAAATGATCATCTTAGTATAAGAGGTAAACCCAGTTGAGAACACTGGTGATTACTATGTTTTCCTTATTAAATGTAAATAATTGTTTGTAGGCAGTAAGTTACCTTTGTCAACTCTGGAGCATTTATACATGATTTACTTACAAGCAGAATTTCATATGCTAGGTTACGCTCGTCTTTTGAAATCTATGTGAATGGTCTTAAAATGGTGGAAGAAAGAAATGAGATAAAGGGACAGTAGAGGTGAAACATGGGGTAAAATAAGTAACATATTGACAGTAGATTATTTAAAAGGGAGAAAGGGTCTAATGTGCACTTTATTTAGCCTCCTCCTTTTTCTTCCATCATTCAGTCTATATATCTAATCCACTCCCTCCCTTCCTTTCAGTATATTTAACCCTGACATCTCCCTTTTCTCAGTGGAATAGTAATTGTTTTATCTTGGCTAACTGTACATTTTATTAACTAGAACATTTCTAAACTATTTATGAAGTTTCAGTTAACCTGTATTTGGGAGATGACACATAAAACATCAAATGCCCATGTTGTAACTGAACACTTTAATGTTGTAAAGAAATTCCCTAATTTTGCAATGTACAGATTTTATTGTATCAAGGGTTAACATAGCAGCAGTGGTCCCACTATAGGTGTGTCCAAGTAATTTAATGTGCTTTCAACCTATTGGCTGCATCTGTGATCACTGATTAAAGGAAAACCAGACACTACTGGTGCATTACCTGTGCGTCTTTCTTACTTACATCATGGCGAGTACAGTTTGTGTCTGGAGGGAAAGGTGAGTCACTTAACTCTCCCAATGTAAAATGAATGTATATAAAACAAATCTTTATTTTTCATCTATAAATATAAAAACATTATGGTTATCTCTGCAGTAACAATTTTGCTGTGTTAATATTTTTTTTCTGCTGACCTGCAGCAGTTTACATATATAGTAAGTAAAATAAATATTTATTTTCTTGTAAAATAACAAAAATTATATTACTAATTGTACATTTTTATTAAACCTAGTTTACCTAATTAAACAAAGCGTTTGCACAAAATTATAGGGCTAAAATATGTACAATAAATTAAACCTTAAAAACTAAATTTATGTATTTTAACTGTAGTTTTGAGGATGGCGACAGTAGATGAATACTCCAGTTACACAGTAGATGAATACTCCAGTTGCACAGTAGATGAATACTCCAGTTACACAGTAGATGAATACTCCAGTTGCACAGTAGATGAATACTCCAGTTGCACAGTAGATGAATACTCCAGTTACAAAGTAGATGAATACTCCAGTTGCACAGTAGATGAATACTCCAGACCAGTTGCACAGTAGATGAATACTCCAGTTGCATAGTAGATGAATACTCCAGACCAGTTGCACAGTAGATGAATACTCCAGTTGCACAGTAGATGAATACTCCAGTTACAAAATAGATGAATACTCCAGTTGCACAGTAGATGAATACTCCAGTTGCACAGTAGATGAATACTCCAGTTGCACAGTAGATGAATACTCCAGTTACACAGTAGATGAATACTCCAGTTGCACAGTAGATGAATACTCCAGTTGCGCAGTAGATGAATACTCCAGTTGCACAGTAGATGAATACTCCAGTTGCACAGTAGATGAATACTCCAGTTACACAGTAGATGAATACTCCGGTTGCGCAGTAGATGAATACTCCGGTTGCGCAGTAGATGAATACTCCGGTTGCGCAGTAGATGAATACTCCCGTTGCACAGTAGATGAATACTCCGGTTGCGCAGTAGATGAATACTCCGGTTGCGCAGTAGATGAATACTCCGGTTGCGCAGTAGATGAATACTCCGGTTGCGCAGTAGATGAATACTCCAGTTGCGCAGTAGATGAATACTCCAGTTGCGCAGTAGATGAATACTGCAGTTGCACAGTAGATGAATACTTCAGTAACAATTCTTTACAAGCTTCTTAGACAAAATGGCTGACTTCAGTTTTCAATTCAACACACACAAAGCATTTATTCATCTAGTTGTTAAGGCATATTCACACCTTAGATTATTGTTGGCCATGTGAGGGACACTTGACTGCATCACTAAGTGATCCGCTTCCTGATGCCAGGGGAAAAAGAACGCAATGTTCTCCCATGCTGCAGGAGACTTTTCAATCATTCTCCCCTCTTTTTCCTATAGAGCAGTACAGGATGCTCGTCTAAGTGACTTACCATATATACTCGAGTATAAACCGAGTTTTTCAGGCTGTAAAATCAGCCTGAAAACTTTAACTCGGTTTATACTCGAGTCAGTACATTTACCTACCTGTGGCATCAGTTCTCCCAGTGTCCGGGATTCCTGTCTGTAAGTGCAGCATACAATTGAATCTGTCTGTAAGTGCCATCCTGCAAATTGAATCCTGTACATTACGGTACCGGTACTTAACCATTTCGGCAGCCGCGTGCAGTGGCAGTGACGTCAGCCGGCACGACAGTACAGGGACTCAGCGCGCGGCTGCCGAAATGGTTAAGTACCGGTACCGTAACGTACAGGATTCAATTTGCAGGATGGCACTTACAGACAGATTCAATTTGTATGCTGCACTTACAGACAGGAATCCCGGACACTGGAGAGCTGGATGCACAATGGAGAGAAGGTACCCAGACAGGAAGCCCGGATGCACACTGGATAGCTGGATGCACACTGGAGAGAAGGTACCCTTTGAATTAGGTGGGAGGGTGAGGGTGTAGATGTTTGGAAACTACAACTCCCAGCTAATAAAGCATGCTGGGAGTTGTAGTTTCCAAAACATCTGGAGTGCCAAGGTATGAGAATTTAGAATTTGTCAATTTCTATTAGTTTTTTCAGGTACAATTGGGTACCTTGGTTTATACTCGGGTCGGTTTATACTCGAGTATATACGGTAATTCCCTCTCTCAATGCTGCCTCATAGAGATTATAAAAGTAGAGTTGTGATACCTTTTATTGGATAACTAGACAACATCCAGCCTGATGAAAGGGGCTTAGGACTCCCAAAAGCTTGCTATTTTTGTTGTCTAGTTAGCCAATAAAAGGTATCACAGCTCTACTTTTATTCTCTTACTTATGGCTAGCACGGTACAAACTTCAACTATTGCTTTGATCATAGAGATTACTGAGCATGCTTGCCCTTACAGAGAGTCAGATAGTCTGACAGGGGGCTGGGGGACTGAGTGACTGAGTTTGAGCAAAACAAGTACTGGAGTGAAATCATGCAGCATCGCAAATACATTAGAGTAAGTGCTGCTTAGATGTATTCATTTATAGATATAGAAATGTGACAGTAATTTTTTCAGTGTACAATTCCTTTCATACAGGTGCATTGAAGCTGGAACCCTTCATTTTAAGGGTTTCTGTATCCATGTTGGTCCATCTCTCTCAATGATTGCCCACCATATTCTTTTAATGGCCCCCTTAGGGCTTACAATCTAATAGGTGGGAGTCAACACCAGATACAACTGGAATGGGTATAAGTGCGGAGTGAGATTGTATGCAGTTGCCAAATAAAACAATCGATAGACTGTGCTGGTTACCATGAGCAGGTAGGAGTGTACTGCTAGATTTAAACCCGCTACTTGGAGGTTGTCTTTACGTAGAGAGCAAGGTTATAGTGATGTCATGGTTTATCTTTGCATGTCTATATTTATTCACTCTTTGTATGTACTGTACGACAGTTATCTGTAAAGCGCACATGGGAAGTTCTGGCGCTATATACAATCCATATACATAATAATATAACTAACTGATGTAGCAGCTTTTAATCCTACTCATGTTACTATGGGACTATTAATGTGAAACACCTTTCCTCTCCATTTACTCACCTGCCCCTTACCTAGGGTTCCAAATTAAAACTTATCTTTCATAAACCCCTTTAAAAACTGAATAATTGAATCAATATATTCTGTATACATTAAAATACCCCACTACTATATCAGAAAAAGTGCAACAACAAAAGAAACAGCTCACTTATTACTATTACCTTATAATGCATTGACTGAACCCAGAATGTTAAGAAAGCTCTGTCCTTTAGGGCTAGGCCCCACACCAGCTGAACACATCGAGGTGTGAAAGGATGTGAGCACGAATCTGCGATGCAGTTGCAATCACCAAATTGTGCAATTCATGCACGCACGCATCTCGCTTGTGCGCTGCGCTTCCTGTGTTGAATGTTTTCCTCAAAAAATATGGCTGATTGCAATGGGTGCATGGTCAACGACAAAATGTGGTTATCGCAATGTCGCTCAAAAACAGCAAAAGCACAGCGAAGGCGGCAGCCAATAGTGGGGGCCTCTTACATAGACTTACATTGTCATTTGCTAGCCCAAACAACACACCGCCCTGAAATACACCAATAGTTGGGCCTAGCCTCCTTACATCCCATTCTTCAATCAATAGTCTAAGAGCCCTATATAATGAAAAGTTCCTGAATTCCTCATAATGGTTCGTAGCTAGCGCACTACTATATTGATTATGAACGCGAATGCAAGGTCGGACGCTGTCCATGTGCTTGCCTGCGGTGGACATGCATAAAGGTAAATAATACTCACCTTTAAAAATCCTGGCTCTGAGATATAATTAGAAGACTGGAGGTAAGCAAGGCTCCATAGCCTCTCCGTCTTCAATCAATACATTAACGTGAATAGTCTACTTTCAATTTTGAAAAGAACGCATCTCTACCTCCTTTCTCAACAAGCCTAAAGTGATGGGTTCAACATTAACAGATCTTTAAAAGTTACAACGAATTTTTAAAGGGTTGTACCTACATAATGTAAATCCATCTTAACTACTAATAGCTTAGGCTTTAGATTGAAGTGGGTTTTTGTTTTTCATTGTCACCCACCGCTCCCCACGAAATTGAAAAAATCAGGGTAGTAAGAAGGGTTGGCACTACTAACCAATTGGGTGGGGGGGGGGCTAAAATATAGCATATGATCCTAGACTAAAGAAAATTTAAAAGGTAGTTGCTAACCTGAATGACAGATCTGTACCGAGTTCCGGGAATATATTATGTAGTGGAGGTGCCAATAATCTATATCAAGGGGCCCAACCCAGCTCAACGCTGTGGCCTTCCGCAGCAGCACAGAACTAGCACGGTGAGTCGGGCGTCGGGGATAGTCCCAGCCTGCCCCTTTTCCACCCCACTCGTGGCCAAGTCCAGGGGAGAACGGCGCGGGGGAACCCCATAAAAAATGATGGCCGACGGTATTAGTAGGCAACACTGATCGATATCAATTGGACACATAATCAAACGTGTGTCAACATTCCCATAAAAAGAAATCGAGCACTAGAAACACTTAAGTCAGTGCCAGACTGAGGACCATTGTTTTTACTATTTATGGGTAATTAAAACACTGATCGAAACAAGAATAACTTAAATGCTTACACTTTAAAAAGTGCATGCTTAGGATGTTCAGTTGGATATGAAATAAGTTGTCATCTCAAACCTATAACAGAAATAACGTTTGATACAGAGCAATAGACAATATTTCGTTAGAGAAAAATGTTTTATTTGGCTATTAAAGTGCAATTAAATTTGAGAGCAAATCTTCACCTTAAAGGAGCACTACCACTACACCAAACATTGCCTTTTTTGTATAAATATTGGAAACTTATAAAAAAAAAGGCAGGGAGCGGATATTTTCCCCTTAGCATGGATAGTCATCTCCCTTTATATTTCTTTCAATGGACGCAGGAGCACATTGCCCCCTAAAGATTTCACTTACTACCAAACCCACTCGTGCGCACGCTACTGTGTTGCCCCTGTCCTGTTTCTCCTAATCACATTCAAAAAAAACCAAGCTTTCCACCCATCCCCTCACCCTTGTTCACAAGCGTGCTATCTATCCCTTAAATTATAAATTTAAATTAAAAAGATCATTTTTAAATGTAGTTTTCTTTAATCAGTTCATCAGATGATAATCTACCATAACAAAAAGTAAACCAAAATCTATGTATGATCCCTATTAAAGATCCAGTCGGGAAAACAACACATTCGTGTTTCCTAAATGGTGGCCAATGGGGTGTACACACGTTTAGCGTCTGCCAATGGTCAGTCATTTGCATCATTGCAGAATGCAAACAAGGATTTTTTAAACATAGGATTTTAAAGACATATTGTCACCATGACTTCTCTGAAAAAGTAGATGTACCAAATCAAGAAAAGACTGTACATAGAAACCAATATAAAGCTCCTATTGATAATATTTCTGACAGTCCATGATTTATAGATGATCTTCATGCTATACCATTACAACTGCACAATCCTTTGGCTAACAACATTATATGTTGTCCTTAATTTCTTATATATAGTAACAGCACCCTGATCATTAATACGTGTGTTCTCGTGCAAACTTATCTGGTGAGAAATTGTAAAACTAGGTTATTTCCTCTCAAACGCTACTAACTCTCCAGATGCAGGGAGTCATGGTGCTCTTCCATCCACACTTAAAGCAGGTTCAAGAGAACCTATGTTGGGCAAATAAAGTGTTTTTGTAAAACGATAATAAATTAAAGAACTAGTATTAGACACGATCATAGAACAAGTATCACAGCTATAGCTTTAATACAGGAATGATCAAGCCATAAACCGGCAGATGAAAGCTTTACTTGACGGAACATACGGTTTGGCCACAGGACTGGACATCCAAGTTTGCATGAGCTGGGTAAATATAAGTTGTTATCTACTATTGCAGAATGTTATGGTAGGCAGAACAGGATCAGCTACGAGACACACACAGCTACGCATACCTACCATCAATGCGCACACCCACCCCCGAGCAATGCATTTCCTTCTCTCACTTGTGCACCTGAAGCACACTAACTGTATTTCTCTATTGCACAGACATCACAACCAATGTGAATTGACAGCTGTTTCCCACAGCTGCAACCCTGTTGCCTCCCTGCTGCCCCTTCTCATATATAAAAGCTCTTAGAGGGGGAGGCAACACTTTGCCAGACAGGAAAAGAACTTATTAAATATTGGTTAACAAATGCATGTCATACACTAGGCAAAAATGTAGTTGAGGTTGTGGGCAAAACTGACAATTCACTAGTTTGTTTTACAGGTGGACATGCGACCTTTATTGTACGCAAACTTTTGCACCTCTATTGCTAACCCTATCGTGGTTTGTAATATTTAGTAACGCACCAGGGAGAGTAACACGAGCCAAATGTGCTCTGGGCAATCTACGAAAAAACATTTATCAGGCTTCAAGTTCTGGGTCAATCTCACCCTTGGTAATGCAGCCGCACAAACTAGGGTTAAAGGGGGTACTAGTTCGTTCGAAAGAGTGTTTTGTGGTGGGTAAGGCGGGAGGTTCTTCGTGGGGGAAAATTATTTGGGCGCGCCGCCGGCTCTCCTTCATAGGGTTAAAGTTTGACTAACACCAAGAACTGTATTTAACCCTAAAAAGCACTGTGGCCACCTGTTAAATCCCCTAACTTGCACCTGCGCCTTGACCACCTAAAACCGTTCTTAATGCACATAGCTTTTACATTCATGCAAACAACACGCAAACAAACCTATCCCCTCTTTGTAGCATTCCCCAATGTAATAATACAGAGTATAGCATAATCAAACGTTCCCTAAACTGGCCCCACAGCCCCTAGTTATATTTTGTAATACCTTAACCACAAACTGTTATGCGCCTGCTGCCATTTCCTCTGTTAAGTTCAGGACATACCTACCAAAGCTGTTAAGGTTGTGCAGTCATGTCACAGGTATGGGCCAATGTCTATAGACAATGGAGATACAGGAATATGATAATAGACTAAAGCATGTCCTGTGCTACTGAACATATAGATTACCGCTTTAGGTTTCAATCTAATTGTGGTGTGATGTAAGGCCATCACCTAGTGCAATTATCCAGATAATACTCAATCTAAGGGAAGCCTCAGTTACACCGCTGCACATAGAATCGGTTTAAGACCGTATCCATCCCCCTCATCAGATTTATAATGGGTTCAATATATGATCTGGGCCTGTATCGTATGAGTAATAATTCAGGGGGAGTTGATCTGTACCCCCCCATATTCCCATTTTTCAGTTGGGGATCATTCCAGGTTTTCCCGTAATCTCAACCAAGAACCTGTTAAAGGAATCGGCTAACCCACAGACTCCAACATGATCGCTCCTCAATGTCATTAAATATTGGTGAGCAGTAAAAAAAAAACTGACCTCCGTTTTAAAAACAAACAGTCACTTCCTGCCCTAAACAAACATGTTGAGGAGGGCAACCACCAACTTCCGCTCCTAAGGCAAGAAGAACAGTAATTGCTGGTGGTAGGGGTGGCCTGTGATTTGGCTGAAGGAGGTCGCGTGCGTGACTAGGGAGGAAGTGCTACACGTGTGTCGAAAATGGATGTTCTGCTCTATCTAACTGAATGATCAAGGTATCTGTCCAAGTGATAACTGGAAGATTGTTTTGTTAAGTCCATTAACAGCCCAAGTGAGGAACACTGGAATTCAAATGGTGATTTCTATCTCAGCAAGCTGTAAAGCATGTTTGGCTGATGGCAGCAAAAGTTTCCCATAAACCTTACCCGAGGGTCCATTTTATCACCATGAGTGTATTAATTGAGCCATCAACTGTGAAAAGCACTCCTGCCACACAGTGCAAACTACTAATGTCTCCCCCGGTCAGCCTAGATTGGATTTTAGTTTTTAGCCTTCATCTAGTGGTGTCTGCTTTATACCTCATTAGTGAGGGTATGTTTTATTTATGATGATAGCACCATACCTACATCTTCATGGCGCTTACAATTACATGTCATACATACCTAAATGGTAAGATTGTTGTAGCCATGTTAGTTCCTGAAGCATTATACTATAATGATGAGTTACTGTTGATAGGGTGATACCTTTTTAATATGGCTAAGTTTCATAGTTTTCGACAGCTTTCGAGATAGCTTCTTCCTCTGGAGTATATGCTTGACCTGAGAAGCGAGAAGTTAATCTCAAAATTTGAATTGAAAAATAAACTTAGTCCCATAAAAAAAATGAACTTTATGTATATACAGGGTTAATAGTATTAACATAGTCATACCTATTACTACACAAGGTACTAACATAGTATATAATACACACAAGGTGTATATTTTATTTACGCAATAACCGTCATACCTTAGGAAAGAGGACCCTCCAAAAGCTTACGTCTAGAGGAAATGTGGGGTGTATGGTATTGTTGCCTAGTGGGGGCATCTGAAGTCCTGTTTATTGAACAGCACAGTGAAAATAAGTTTGGGATCTTCCTGATAACAGAAGCTTACCTTTAGTAAATTCCACATATTCGGAGACACCTGTCTCCTGGAACCCCTCACCTTGCGACTAAGTGCTGGCCTCACTGGAACCTTTGCAAGAAGAAAAGGGGTTCCGGCTGCGTGATAATCAATCCTCCCTGCTGGTACAAATGTCCCTTAGGAGAGGGAGACATTCCACTTACTGGTGCCTTCACTGCAGGAGAGTGGGGGCAAGTATAAACTAGTGCAGCCTGTAATCCAGCAGGGTGTCCTAGACTGCCTCTAAGAGAAATATAAGCTAAGATCTTGTTTTTTTTGTGCCCACAGAGACAGTTTTAAAGGGAATGTCCAGCCCCAAAATTTTTTCTTATTTAAATGTGTATTTCCTTTCCCTCCCCCCCCCCCCCCCCCAAACCCCCACTTTCGCCGAGTTCACACACTTCAAAAATGTTGCTTACCTACCCTACCCGGTCCTCGATGCTCCTGCTCTGCGGCTGCTGTTTGACAGCTGCTCCACTTCCTGTTGCGGCTGTCAGTAGGTGCAACATGACATCAACGTCCAATCCGACCCCTGACAGCCGCAACCGGGAAGTGACGGCTGTCAGCACAGAAGTCCCTGTTTTGCTTGCAACGATCTTGAAACAGGAGCAGGGGGCGGCACCTAGACGGCGAGGGACCGGGTCGGGTATAAGCTCTGGGCAGTCTGTAAACTGTGTGACTTTCAAAAGTGGGTTTGGAGGGGGTAATACACATTTTAAAGAAGAGAAATTTATGCTGGACTAGCCCTTTAAGAATAAAGAAAAAACAATCCCCTCTCCATACCCATTACTTAGAAAGTTTGCATGCATTACATGTTTTTCTGTGGTAATATCTAAAAATGGCAGTATAATAGATTATAAACACTAGGAGAGTATGTGCTTTGTACCAGCTATGTCTGACAAGAAAAAGTGTCAAGGGCCGGACGTGTACTTTTCTGGGCCTTGCTGAACTGAAGTATAAAGTGAAGCAGAAGAAATAAACTTGCATGTTTTGAATCGTCCATGCGTATGCGTTTGGGTCGGGGGGTCATTCATCACTTCCCCGACCAAACGCATACCCCAGAGATTACTCGCTCGAACAGCCGTTTGTCTCGTGTAGCAATCGGTGGTCTGGGGTCGGGCTCACTTGCAAATTGGCATGTTGTAACAACCTTTACAAATGAAATTAAGCTACTGATCTGCTTCACCTTATGTTTTCACTCCATCTCCTGTTAGACTGTAAGCTGTTTTTAGGCAGGGTCCTCCTTCCTATTGTACCACGCTGAATGCTGCTGGAACCATCACTTGCATTATTTTGCAACTTTGAATTACTTGCACTACCCTTGTATGTTAACATGTAGTTTTCCTAATGTATATTAGTGCAACTGTAAAGTCCCCCGCGAGATGTTGATGCTATATAAATCTCCAATAATAATAATAATAGTTGAGGATAAAAGTCCTTATTAGGCTAAATAGACTGAGGTGCACCCTGCCATCTAGTGGCTGTGCTAGTGTAGCAGCAGTGCTCCCCATAGTCTGTCACTTACCTCGCTAGTGGCAATCATAGGCCCTCTGGTGATTGGTAAAATCCATTTTATGCAAAGGTAATGACTGTAGGTAGCCCTCCTGCCATCAGTGATTTATACCACTTGTGATGGCAGGATAGTTCCTCCCCACTCAGTGGTAATTCATACACTCACTAGTAATAAATGGACAAAGTAGGCTAAAGGCTTGTACCCACAAATGCGATCCGCGGTGTCCCGACCCGCGCCGCAGGTATGAACGTTTCAGACGAATCGGCCCGTGTGTAGGCCTTTACGGCTGAAACGGTCATTTTGTTCGGAGATCCGGCAGTCGGTCGTTCACCGATCCCTGAACGACGCCCTTAAAGCGCGCTACTCAGCCGATTATCAGCCGAAACGGTCATTTCGTACGCATCGGATGACCCGAAGATCGCACATTGTACAAGCCTTAAGTAATTGTGACTTTGGGGGAGCGTCAAAGCAACACAACTGACGCCTGACTGCCTAATATGTAGAAAGCATATTTGATTCCCTGCTTTCCTAAACAATCCGTCAACAATTCCAATTGTCGTGTGAAACAAAGCCTACTTAGATCATCTGTTGATGTCAAGCAGAGCCATCATATAACACAGCAACCTACACCAATCACTACAAGGAAAAACCCTTTTCAATCCAGCAGCCAATCACTCTCATCTTCTTGTGGGCTAGGTGTTCTGTGCATTCATTGATTACCATGTTTGCACATGGCCAGAAGTCACTAGTTTTAAAAGCTGGAAAGATACTGACAGCTTGGGTTTCTGCAGCCATCCTTGGGACAGTGGATACTGCTGCATTGCAGGTGAAACCCAAGAAATCCAAGATGGTTGTGAGCTACTTATTTACTTTAGAGCCTTACTTCACCATAATATTAAGTTATATTAGCTTTATCTCTACTTTTTAGCTGGCAGAAGACGCAATAGCAAGAGAGCAGAGACTTTAAACTATGACACAAGCTAGGTGGCCTTTCCTCTAGAAGACTCACTAGATATGTTCTCCTAGAGGGGTTCTTTCAAATTAAAAGACTGTAGTTTCCTAAACATGTTTGCCTCTGGTAGATTGTCCTGGACAAATCATGTCTAGTATCAAAAGATATAATGTTTTCTAGGAACTAATTTCCATCACATACATGCACATGTATCATGTAAAGCAAGTTTCATCTATCATACCATAACAATGATAAAAATATTACAGCCAAAAAGGTGCATTGCCATAAGTGGGTAAAATTTACAAGACCAATTGACTAAGGCTAACGTTCACCCTATCCAAACAACTGCATGGAAAAACACTCAATAAATTGCTTGCATTTAAAACGTTGTTGCATATTTGCGTTTGCGTTTTTATGCAGTTCATTTTTGGGTAAGGGCTAGTCACACTGCTGCGTTTTTTTTTTTGGCGATTGCCTCTTGCGATTGCGTTTTTTAAAATTTGAAAACGCGGCAACGCAAAAAAACACGCGTTTTTCAGTGCGTTGCGATTGCGTTCTGCATTTTTTAATCGCAATTGTGTAATGATTACCTGTAGGACAGCTGAAGTCAGGACCAACAGGAAATCGGCACCACCAGCACAGCAAAGCCACAGGAAACGTTCCAATATTAATAGAAGAATAAGTCCAGGGATAATAGATTATCCCAGGCACAGGAGTTCACAGGCAAGGATAATGGGGAAACAGGAGAGAGGCAAGACCGAATCCAATGGGAAAATAAGGTACAAAATCGATTCAGGGAACCCAGCCACGGCTCAACGCAGCGATGCTATTTTCGGCGCATCTGCCTGCAGTTTCCGGCTCTTTTTGAATTTCGCCCGCCGCCGGGCGCACTTCCGTGACGTCCCTTTACGTCACGCAACGTACCGTCGCACCCTTGTACGTCACGCGCATGGCGCGCTGACGTCGGTGCGTCGGGAGACTGGGCGCCGCCATCTTGAGGGACCGGAGCGACGGAAGGTAAGTATGTCTCCTTACAGTACCCCCTTCCCCAGGAGGGCTCAGGACCATCGTGTCACAGGTTTTTCGTGGAAAGTCTTTGTGGAATTTCCGAATAAATGAGGAGCATGAACATCCACCTGTTTGACCAGGACATTCTTCCGGCCGAAGCCTTTCCATTGGATAAGATACTGTGGGTTCTTCTGGAAATCTGGAATCGAGGATCTTCTCTACTACTTCAATATTCTTGTTGGCCATCAACCAAAATAGGAATAGGGGTGGAATGAGGAGAAGAAAAGTGGTTAGAGATCACAGGTTTAAGTAAGGACACAAAATACATAGGAATCTTCATCTGCTGAGGCAGAGATATCGAAGGCAGTAGGGTTGATTATTTCCACGATGGGAAAAGGGCCAATGATTTATGGTGCGAGTTTGGGAGATGTAGCTTAAGATTAATATTCCTTAGTAGAGAGCCAAACTTGACCCCGATGGAGTAAGGAGGGAAGGTCTGTAGTCTATCTCAGAGTATGACTTCTGTTATCAAGGAGGTCTTCTCTAAGTGATTTGGTAGCACTCCAGATGGCGACATGTGGGCTGCAAGGTCATTGGCTGCTGGGACTTCATAAGAAGAAAATCTTGTGGGAAGGCTAAGGATGTTGGTCCATACACAGTCAGAATGGTGATCTACCCCGTGGAGGAAGTGTGTGGCATTATTATGGGCGAATTCTGCCCAAGGTAACATGCTCAGACCAGTCATCTTGGCACAGGGAAACATGACAACGAAGAACTGTTCCAAGTGCTTGATTAAGAGTTCAGCTGCCCCCATTGGATTGGGGTGGTAGGCAGAGGAGAACTGAAGTGAAAACCCCTAGGATTTTGCAGAGGGCTCTCCGAATTTGCAACAATTGGTTCCCCTGTCAGAGACTATTTCGCAGGTAACCATGAAGGCGAAAAATATGGGAGATGAAAAGTTGAGCCGTTCAGGAGCAGAGGGAACTTGGGAGAGGAATAAAGTGTGCCAATTTTACTGAAGCGATCCATCACGACCCAAATGACAATATTTCCTTTAGACGGGGGAAGTTCACCATAAAATCCATAGCAAGATGAGTCCATGGGTGGGGAGGGGATCGGTAAGGGTCTCAGAAGTCAGGGGACAGAGTTGGTCAGATTTTGATGTAGTACAATTACACAGGCCGATACAAAGTTCTTTTACGTCTTTATCATGGACGGCCACCAACCAGACGATTCAGGAGTTGTAATGTCTTATGGATTCCAGGATGACCGCCTGTTTAGAGCTGTGGGTCTGTGGAGGATGGTTAGTCTGTTTGTCTGGGGTATATAAATCAAACCGATAGGAGTATGGATCGGTGCGGAGGATTGACTGGATAGAAGCTGAGGGGCAAGCGTAGTAGACAGAGAGCAATGACCCTGGAGGAAGTATGATGGGTTCTTCCAGATCAAGGAAATTCAGAGGCCAGAAACTTCTAGACAGGGCATCCGCTTTCCTGTTTCTAAACCCAGGCCGAAGGTGATAATGAAGTTGAAGCGGGAGAAGAAAGAGTGCCCAACGGGCCTGCCGAGGATTCGGCCTCTTAAGTATTGAATGAATTCAAGATTTTTATGATCTGTAAAAATAGTGACAGGGTGATTAGAACCTTCCA
The DNA here is from genome assembly GCA_019447015.1 of Hymenochirus boettgeri. Lineage (NCBI taxonomy): Eukaryota > Metazoa > Chordata > Amphibia > Anura > Pipidae > Hymenochirus > Hymenochirus boettgeri. Next base: position 170,838,021 of record CM033471.1, on the reverse strand, counting down.
AAAAGTGTCTCCATTCTTCAGAGCTATTTTGATGGCCAAAAGTTCACGGTTTCCAATGTCATAATTCTGTTCTGATGCTGAAAATTTTTAGAAAAGATCACAGGGGTGAAGTTTGCTATCCGACTCGTGTTTTTTGGTGATAATATTGCCCCAGCTCCAATATTGGATGCATCTACTTCAAGAAAAAATGGAAGAAGAGGGTTAGCATGTTTGAGTATAGGAGCAGAGAGAAAATGAGTCCTTTAAGAGCTGAAGGCTTCCAAAGCCTGTGTGCCAAGAACTAGGTTTACCACCCTTCGTGATAGAGGCGAGGATAGGGGATATACGGGAAGAGAATCCTTTGATAAATTTTCTATAATAATTGGCGAAGCCAATGAATCTTTGAAACTGCTTTGGTAGAGGTAGGTATAGGCCATTCCTTTATGGCGGCATCTTGATTGGTTCCATCTCAAATCCTTCTTGAGAAATTATATAACCAAGAAATGGATCTTGGGGACTTCAAAGATACATTTTTCTAATTTGGCATACAGGGAGTTTGACGAAGACGAGCTAGGACTTCTTTTACATGATGTCCAGTGAAAGCAGGTTCTCAGAAAAAATTAAGATGTCATCTAGATAGCCTAACACTACATAGCGACCAGAAGGTCTCGGACACGGTCGTTGACAATTCCTGAAAAACAGCCGGAGCATTGCAGAGGCCAAAGGGCATCACAAGGTACTCTAATGTCCGTCACGAGTGTTGAAGGCGGTTTTCCACTCATCCCCCTGTCGGATGCGATTAAATTATGCTCCACGGAGGTCTAGTTTGGAAAAGATACGGGCATTTTTTAATGATCAAACACTCATCAATCGGGGAAGAGTGGAGCGATTTTTAATGTTACCTTGTTGAGTCCTCTGAATCGATGCAAGGGCGAAGGCCCCCATCCTTCTTCTCCACAAAAAAGAATCCAGCTCCAGCCGGTGAAGTGAAGGTCGGATAAACCCTCGTTGTAAGTTTGTCCTGAATTATCTTGCATGGATTTAGTTTCGGAGGTGAAAGAGGATAGGTTACGTCCTCGTGGGGGAAAGAACCTGGAAATAATTCAATAGGCAGTCATAAGGTCGATGAGGTGGGGAGGGTTTCAGCTGACTTTTACAAAAGACGTCTGCAATTCTTGATATTGTACCGTAGGGATTCTAGGTCACAGAACCACAGGAATCATAGAAGAGGAGGATTGCATTTGGTCTGGCAGGTAGAACTCCAGTGTGTTATACTGTTAGTATGCCAGTCTATTGAGGGTTATAAGACGGAGCCAAGGGAGACCAAGTACCAGGGGCGTGGAGGGACAATTAGTGATAAAAATGAATTTCTTCTTTATGTAGAGGGCCGATCTTCATGGCTAATGGATGGTGGTCATGGAAATAACATCAGAGGAGAGAGGTTTGTCGTCAATGGAAAACACACGGAGAGGATTGGGCAGTGGCAACAGGGAATATTTAGTTGGTTGGCAAGGTTGTGTCCATAAAGTTGCCGGCTGCTCCTGAGTCAAGGAATGCTAAGAGTTCCAGGGCTGGTGGTGTTTTAATTTGAAGAAGAACTTGGAGGAAACAACGGGAAGATTCTTGTAGGGTGAATTGAGGAATATCGCCTAGATGGGTCACCCTATCGTGATCTAGGCTTGAGAGTTTCCCTGTTTAAGGGAACAATTCTTTGCGAAATGGCCCCTTCCTCCACAGTGAGGCATAAGCCTGTGTGCGCCTCCGAAGTTTTTCTTGTTCGGATAGGGTGGGCTCTTCCTACTGCATAGGTTCTATTGTAGAGGGAAAATCAGCTGAAGTCTGAGGAGGGGGATTGAAGTGGGAGCCAAAGTGGAAATCTCCTGCCATGTTCTTTCTCAGAAGACGCTCCCTGAGACGAGTATCTATCTTGAGGCTGAGGGAGATGAGTTCATCTAGGTTAGTCGGTAAGTCTCTAAAACCAAGTCATCTTTGAGCTTATCAGACAGACCTTGCCAATAAGCGGCTACTAGTGCTTCATTATTCCAAGAGACCTCTGCCGCCAAGGTACGGAAGTCAATGGCATATGCTGGCTTATGGACCCCCTGTTCAATTGGAAGAGGCGAGAAGAGGCGTAGTAGATCGCCCAGGAGCATCAAAAATGGTTTTAAAAGAGGCAAGGAAACTCCACACGTATTATTTACCAATGGGAATTCTTCTCCCAAAGGGGTGATGAGGCCCCCTCAAGGGTTTACCTTCCAGTAAGGAGATTATATATCCCCCTTAGCACGGTCAGACCAGACGAAGTGGGAGGGTTGGAGTTCAAACTGGATCAGGCACTGGTTGATGAAGCCTTGCAAGTTTGAGGGTCTCCGTTGTAGCGTGGAGGAGGAGAAATCCGTGGTTCCTTAGGATCTCCATAGGGGGGACGGGAGTTGTGCCACTGAGGCAGCACCAGTGTAGGAGGTGCGGGCGGAGCTCGTGCAGCAGCGTGTCTAATGCCCTTCCTATGCGTTCTGCTGGGCTTCATACGCATCCATGGAGCCGCCATGCCTTGAAGGATCTTCCCCAAGCCCAAAGAGCCGCTTCCTCGGGTGGGTCCTGGCCCGAAAATACTGTAATGATTACCTGTAGGACAGGCGAAGTCAGACCAACGAGGAAATCGGCACCCCCACAACGGCAAGCCACAGAAACAGTTCACAGATATAGATAGAAGAATAAAGTCCAGGGATAATAGGATTATCCAGGCACAGAGTTCACAGGCAAGGATAATGGGGAAACAGGAGAGGCAAGACCGAATCCAATGGGAAAATAGGTACAAATCGATTCAGGGAACCCAGCACGGCTCAACAGGCAAGCGATGCTATTTTCGGGCATCTGCCTGCAGTTTCCGGCTCTTTTTGAATCTTCGCGCCGCCGGGGCGCACTTCCGTGACGTCATTACGTCACGCAACTACCGTCGCACCCTTGTGTACGTCACGCGCATGCGCGCTGACGTCGGTGCGTCGGGAGACTGGCCGCCGCCATCTTGGAGGGACCGGAGCGACGGAGAAGGTAAGTATGTCTCCTTACAAATTGCATGCGTTTTCCTATACTTATTGAAGAAAGCGCAAACGCAAAAAATCACACACATGAAATCGCATGCTTTTGCGTTGCAGTGTGGCCTTGCCCTAAATGGCATTTTTCTCTTGCATTTTTTCTCTTCCCCATAGACTTTCATTCTGAGTGGATTAACACACTAAACTGCTGCAACCAGTGCATTACAAAAATGCACCGCACAAAAATACAGTAGTGTGAATGGTATTAGGACATTCCTATAAATTTATGTCCTGCCGAATGCATCATTAAAAAAACGCAACAAAAAGCAATAAAACAAGTCTAGTTTGAACAAGCCCTACCAGTCTGTGTCCTACTTCAGTAATAGTTTTTATTTATCCTGGATATCATCATTTAATCAAGTGAACGTGCAATGACAAATACAAATCAATCATCTCAATTCTGCAACTTTATTCTAATCATGAAGTGTCTAGACATTGTTCGGTTGGAAAAATATCTTATGAACTGTCTCACTACTTTAAGCATTAGGTAGAGTGTAAATTACATCAAAAACCATATTGCTCTTATATAATAAACTGTGCCTAAAGCTTGTGTGGCTTTGTAGCAATGTTGCTGGATCATTCTAAGACATATGTATAAATTACACAATATTTGACCAGTACTACTTCTGGACTTTACTTTCCTTTAAGATTAGAACTACTTAACCTGCATGTAAGAACAAATAAAAACAAGTATGTGTAAATGAACAGATGCTGTTGATCATGTGTAAAAATTATGAACTGAGTGCACTCCTGCCATCTAGTGGCTGTGCCTAGTGTAGCAGGAGTGCTCCCCATAGTCTCCCTACCCTCGCTAGTGGCAATCATGGGCCTCTCGGTTGATTGGGTAAAAATCCTTTTTTAGGCTAAGGTAATGAACTGTAGGTAGCCCTCCTGCCATCAAGTGATTTATACCACTTGTGATGGCAGGATAGTTCCCCCCACTCAGTGGTAATTCATACACTCACTAGTAATAAAATGGACAAAGTAGGCTAAGGCTTGTACACACATGCGATCGCGGGTCCCGACCCGCGCCGCAGGTATGAACGTTTCAACGATAATCGGCCCGTGTGTAGGCGCTTTATCGGCTGAAACGGTCATTTGTTCGGAGATCCGGCAAGTCGGTCGTTCACCCGATCCCTGAACGAACCCCGCTAAAGCCCCTACTCAGGCCGATTATCAGCCGAAACGGTCATTCGTACGCATCGGGACCCGAGATCGCACATGTGTACAGCCTTAAGGTAATTGTGGACTTTGGGGAGCCGATCAAAGCAAACACACTGACAGCCTGACTGCCTATAATGTAGAAAGCATATTGTTCCGCTTTCCAAACAATTCAGTCAACAATTCCAATTGTCGTGTGAAACAAGCTACTTAATCATCTGTTGATGTCATGCAGAGCCATCATATAACACAGCAACCTACAGCCAATCACTACAAGGAAACCCTTTCAATCCAGCCAATCACTATCATCTTTAGCTTGGGCTAGGTGTTCTGTGCATTCATTGATTACCATGTTTGCACATGGCAGGAAGTCACACTAGTTTTAAAGCTGAAGATACTGACAGCTTGGGTTTTCTGCAGCCATCCTTGGGACAGTGGATTACTGCTGCATGCAGGTGAAACCAAGAAATCCAAGATGGTTGTGAGCTACTATTTACTTGTGGAGCCTACTTCACCTAATATTAAGTTATATTAGCTTTTATCTCTACTTTTAGCTGCAGAGACCAATGCAAAGAGCAGACTTTAAACTATGGACACAATCTAGGTGGCCTTCCTTCTAGAAACTCACTAGAAATGTTCTCTAGAGGGGTTCTTTCAATTTAAAAGACTGTAGTTTTCTAAACATGTTGCCTCTGGTGATTGTGTCTGGACAAACCATGTCAGTATACAAAAGATAAATGTTTTCTAGGAACAACTTTTCCATCACATACATGCACATGTATCATGTAAGCAAGTTTCAATTTACCATAAAACAATGATTAAATTATGTACAGCCAAAAAGGTGCATTGCCATAAAGTGGGTAAAATTTACAAGACCAATTGACTAGGCTACGTTCACACTATACAACAAAAACTGCATGGAAAAAACTCATAATTGCATGGCATTTAAAGCGTTGTTGCAATCACGTTTGCGTTGCGTTTTTTATGCAGTTCATTTTTGGGTTAAGGGCTAGGTCCACTGCTGCGTTTTTTTTTTGCGATTGCGCTGCGATTGCGTTTTTTAAAATTTGAAAACGCGGCAACGCAAAAAAACAACGCTGTTTTCAGTCGTTGCGATTCGTTCTGCATTTTTAATCGCAATTGCATGCGTTTTCCTATACTATGAAGAAGCGCAAACGCAAAAAAATCACACACTGAAATCGCATGCGTTTGCGTTTGCAGTGTGGCCTTGCCCTAAATGGCATTTTTTCTCTTGCATTTTTTTCTCTTCCCCATAGACTTTCATTGAGTGTTAACACACTAAACTTCTGCAACCAGTGCATTACAAAAATGCACCGCACAAAAATCCAGTAGTGTGAATGGTATTAGGACTCCTTGAATTTATGTCCTTGCGAATGCCTACATTAAAAAAACGCAACAAAAAGCAATAAAACAAGTCTAGTTGTGAACAGCCCTACCACGTCTGTTGTCCTACTTCAGAATAGTTTTATTATATCCTGGATATCATCATTTAATCAAGTGAACGTGCAATGTCAAATACAATCAATCATCTTCAATTCTGCAACTTTATCTAAATCATGAAAGTGTCTAGACATTTTTCGGTTGGAAAAATTAGTGAACTGTCTCACTACTTTTAAGCATTAGGTATGTAAAATTACATCAAAACCATATTGCTCTTATATAATAAACTGTGGCCTAAAGCTTGTGTGGCTTTGTAGCATGTTGCTGGATCATTCTAAGACTAGTATAAATTACACAATATTTAGACCTATTCTTGACTTTACTTCCCTTTAAGATTAGAACTACTTAACCTGCATGTAAGAACAAAGAAAAACAAGTATGTGTGTAAATGAACAGATGCTGTGTGATCATGTGTAAAAAATTGTGCCGTTCTGTTTGTCCAAATCTCACGGATTTCTGTACTGGTTGGCTGGTGTTTGCTCTGAGCAATTCTGCTGTAACCCAAGAAACTAAGCTGATTAATCGCCCTCTCCTCATACATGGTTGTTAAGGTTACAATTTAAGCCATACTGAAGAGCAAAGTACACATCTCTGCCTCATAGGAAACGTCCATTGAAGATACTGTGATGGGCAGCAAATAAAAAGTCACAAAAAAGCTACTTTGTTTGGTTATTAACATAAATGTGTTAAAACATTATAATTGGAACTACATAGCTCCTTCTTTCAATGAGATTTGTATATTATTACATAGACTATTCTGTATATGTGTTTTTTGTCTATTTTTCTGTAATTAACCATGTGGATGCAATTCTTTTCAAAATCTTTCACTCGGCCTACCCCATAATGTTGCTGCAGAGAAGCCTGTGTGTACAGCATTCATTGTATTAATGGTTGTTAGCACTATTATTCCAAATAGCATTTATCTAGCTGGGTATTTAGCCCGTTCTTCAATAAAACCTACAGGAGTTGGGAGCGAAGGTAAGGTACTTACCCGATTGCTCGCTCCTCTGCCACATAGTCTGGCAGGTCCTGACAAACTCTGCAAGTGCGATGCGCATAGAATACAGATTCCATCAGGACCTGTCAAACTACGTGGCAGATAAGCAAGCAATTGCATAAGTACCTTGTTGCTGGCTCCTACACGTTTTTAAGGATAACTATGCATGTATAAGTTTATTTAAAAAACAGCAAAACTGAAAATACAGGGACAGGGATATAGGACCGGTAAATTCCTACCTCCTATATTGTCTCTGTAGGAGCACCAGCCTATTTTTCAAGGTTTAGGCATCTAGTTCTATTGAAGAACGGGATGTAAGGAGCTGTGGCCTTACCTTCCGTTCTTCAATAGAACAGCAGAGACTGGTGAGAAGTTAGGAAACTTACCTGCTCGTTCGCTCCCCCGGCACGTAGTCTGACGGTCCCGACGGACCTTGTCTTCTATGCGCATAGAAGACAAGGTCCGTCGGGACCTGTCAGACTAAGACGCGGGGGAGCGAGCGAGCGAGCGGGTAGTTTCCTAACTGCTTACCAGTCTCCTGCTTGTTCTATTAAAGAACGGAAGGTAGGCACAGCTCCTTACCTCCCTACTTCAATAGAACTAGATGCTAAAACTTGAAATTATGAGTGGGATACCTTTAACATTTCAGTAAAAATAAAAGTAAGTCTGGGGAATCGAACCGCAACTTATATGCTGTGTCTTGCCAAAATGACACAAGGACCACTAAGTGGGATATCGGTAAATGTAGACCTTTATCTTTTGGTAGAAACATACTGAAGAAAAGAAGTCTGGGGAATTGAACCACATCCCAATGGTCTGTTTAATTCCAAGCCCAGCACTATACTGTTCACCACAACGCAATGCAATAGATACAATACAGTATATGTGAGTAAAATCAGTTCACTATTTTGTATTGCTCCTGGAATACTGTGAGCAATTCACGCTGGTGATAAATAGAAACAGAGCTGCTATAAATAAAGTTGTACATATGTAGATATGTATGCATTTTCTAAAAACATGATGGAAACAAACAAAAAAAGCAATAAAGTCTGGCAGTAGACTATGTTGTATTGTTTTTAAGTAAACTTGGGATTTGAACTTGTGATTTCTTGGCGTGTCCTATAAACACATCATTTACATGGTGCGCCACCAGCAACTAAACAATTGATACAGGTACATTTAGAAACTTTATCTTTCACATAGAAACAGAGCTAGAAACTCTGTGCATAAGACAGTGAATCCTGGGGTCAGGGGCATGCTCTTTGAAGCCAACATGGGCTATGAGTTGTACTGGCAACAACGTGGAAGCCTTCTTTGTTACAATATTAGTCCAATATATTAGTAAAAAGTAGAGTACTGTGATACTTCTAATGGACTAAGTTTATTTTAGTAGACAAGCTTTGAGGGATCTACAGTCTTCCTCAGTCACAGCAGTACTGATTGAAACAAAGGTTAACAGAAAGTAAAGGCTCGCACATACGCTCGATCCTCGAGCAAGGCACGATCCCCGACGCAGACAATGGCTGCTTCAGGCGAGAATCGTCTGTGTGAGCGTACAACCCACGAGGGGCCCTCTCGGGGGTTCCCCCGGCTGGGCGCATCCCCCGACGATTCTCGAGGATCTCGTGTGGCGAGCCTTTTTATTTTATGTTAACCTTTGTTTCAATCAATACTGCGTGACCTGAGGAAGAGGGTAGATCCCTCGAAGCTTGTTTACTAAAATAAACTGTTAGTCCATTAAAAGTATCAGAGTACTCTACTTCTTTGTTACAGAATCTATTACTTGCAGGTACTAAATGCAACTTACTAGAGAAAAATATTTCAAAGTAAGAAAAGCTTTCACATTAGGATTTAAAAATGAATGTTTAGTTCTCCTTTAAACCACATACGTGTGAGATACTATTTCGACTACCAAATGCAGTGATTGGTCCAAATATGATGTCTGCCTGCTTGCTGTCTTACCTCCAGTAGATGCACAGATATAGTTTAAAGGAGAACTAAACTGAAATTGTTATACTCCATAGCCTGAAAGCATTTCCCCCAAGAACACCAATAAACTAATACCACTCTAGTTCATGGCATTAATTGTTGATTAAATGTAATCCCCTGAGAGACCTTAATAAGTTAAGTGTGTGCACTGTCTGGCCCACACTTACTTCAGTCACATGCTCCCCTGCCTAAATGAACTGTAACGGGATTGGCAAGACTAGAGATTAATTGTAGGCATGAACTGCTTTAACGAATTTCTGCAGTAGTTTAGGGTTTGACAATGCAAAGAACGCAGTTGGTCAGTGACCACACTGTGCGGTGCCGGGAAATAAAACACAAAACCCCATATTGAAAGGTAATTTTCCTGAAGGGGTATCCCCCCGAAACGTTGTGACGTGTGATGTGTGGATCACAATAAAATTGTTATAATTTCTTGGAGTGCGACCCTCTATTGCCTTTTTCCTGCAAATTTCCCAGCACCCATATCAAAATGAGGAGACACAGATGAATGCTTTAATATCAAGGGGCCGTCTTCTGATTCAGAATTCTGAGGCTTTAGTTGCCCTTTAACTTAAAAAAAATTGCAGACCTACCCTTTCATTCTTAAAGAGGCAGTTTGCAGAAAAAATATTATTTATTAAATTCTTTGTTTCTTAAGCAAATACCTAGTTATATTACCTTGTGACGGTTCTCATTCATCCAGGTCATGGTATATCTAAAGAAGTAGAAGGAAGAAAAAGAACACGAATACCAACAGTGAAGGGGAAAAGCAAGACAGGAGAAGAACATGTCACCCCATATGTAGCAGGGGTTCCGAGAAATTAAGAGAATTTTCAAAAACACTGTAGGCCTGTCTGCTTTAAACAAACAACAAACTGAGGCAGCAATTGGTACATCTGAAAGACCCAATACCGAAACACAAGATAACGACATCATATACCGCAGTGCAGTGCAGTGAAAATGCTCTGATCTGTATGTGGGGGAGACCAAACTGCAACTGCATCAACGTATGGCCCAGCACAGAAGAGCCATTCCTCGGGTCAGGGCTCAGCAATGTACCTGCATCTTAAGGATAAAGGACATACCTTGAAGATTGTAATGTTAACAATTGGCAAAGGAACGTGACTGGTTCAAGAGAGGTGTTAAGGAGGCCATTTATGTGAAAATAAAGAAACCAAGCCTAAATAGAGGTATAGTATAGTATAGTATTGAGGTTGAATAAGACATACGTCCATCTAGTCCAACCCATCTAGCAATATCCTCATTTCCTGCCTAACTGTTGATCCAGAGGAAGGCAAAAAAAAACCATCAAATTTATGAAGGGGGAAAAAATTCCTTCCTGACTCCAAGTGGCAATCGGAAATTTCCCTGGATCAACTCTAATTTATGAATCAATACCAGTAACTTGCAACATTCCTTGTTTGCAGAACTCATCCAGCTTTTTTTGAAACTGATCAATGAACCTGCCATTACAACAGTCCACTGGAAGACAGTTCCATAGCTTTACTCGTTCTCGCAGTGAAAAACTCTTTCCGAGCTTGAAGCCTAAACCTTTTTCTTCAAGTCTTAAGGGATGTCCTCGGTCCTTTGACATGTTCTATTGGTGAACAATGCCCAGATAGTTTTATGTATGGCCCGTTAATGTATTTATACACAGTAATCATATCCCCGCAAGCACCTTTTCTCCAGTGTACATAATTGTAACTTTTCCAGTCTCTCTTCATATTCAAGCTCCCCCAATCCCCTTATTAATTTAGTTGCCCTTCTCTGAACCCTTTCCATTTCAAAGATGTCCTTTTTGTACACAGGATTCCAAAATTGCACTGCATATCCAAATGAGGCTTACCAATGCTTGGTAAAGAGGGAAATTACATTTCCTCCTTGAATCCATACCTCTCTTTATCAAGACAATACCATGCTGCTCTGGCTGTTGCCGCCTGGCACTGCTTGCTACCTTATAAGTTTGTTATCCACCAAAACTCCAAGATCCCTTTCCAACAGGGATTCACTTAAACAGAGCCATTTATAGTATAAGTAGCACAAGGATTTTTAAGTCCAAAATGCATCACCTTACATTATCAACATTGAATTTCATCTGCCACTAGCAGCCCAATGTGATAATCTATCTAGATCCCCTTGCAACATTGCACATCCTCTGAAGTTTTTAATGGTCGACAAAGTTTTGTGTCGTCAGCAACACAGAAACCTTGCTGACAATACCCACTTCCAATCATTAATAAATAGATTAAATAGAAGCGGCCCCAACAAGAACCCTGTGCACACCCCACTTAGCACTTTAGTCCATAAGGATGAGCCCCATTAAACTACTCTCTGCATCCTATTCATTAACCAATTTATATCCATGTACAAATGTGACTCCCCAGACCAACAGACCTTAGCTTATTCATTAGTCGCCTATGGGGGACTGTATCAAAAGCCTTGCAAATCCAAGTAAACTACATCTACTGCTATGCCAGAGTCTAAATTTCTACTTACTTCCTCATAAAAGCCAAGCAAGTTAGTTTACAAGATCTATTCCTCCTAAATCCATGCTGGTTACTACTTATAATGTCAGTCCTTGAAACTATTCTAGAACATGTTCCCTTATTAATCTTTCCAGGATCTCCCCACCACTGAAGTTAAACTTACAGGCCTGTAATTACCCGCTGTGAACGACTACCCTTTTTGATATTGAATAACATCAGCCTTTTTCCAATCAAGAGGCACACCACCGGACATGAGGGAATCAGCAAAAATAAGAAACAATGGCCTAGATAAAACTGAACTTAGCTCCTTAAGTCCCGAGGATGTATTTTATCCGGTCCAGGAGATTTATTAATATTAACCTTATTTAGTCTTTCTGTACCATATCCTCGGTTAACCAAAGTGCACTTGAATCTTTTATACCATTATTGCTACTATACTCTATGGTATCTGTACTTGGATCTCTATAGTGTTACAGAGGAAAAAAAATTATTCAAGACATTTGCTTTATCGCCACCTCGGTAACTAACTTATCCCCATTAATTAATGGTGCCACATTCTCAGTCCTCATCTTCTTACTATTAATATCTTAAAAAAAATTTTAGGCTTAGTGATGCTTTCTTCAGCTACTAACTTCTAGGGGGGGGTCGACACCAACTGTCTGCCTGTACAAATGCGTTTTGACACCTTACCCTGGGCGTTCCTATAACACCTGCTAGCCACTATTACATCACGCCCTTACACCTGGCTGTGATGCTAATTGGGATTTCCAGGGTAATCATTTCCCAGATTGTTGTACAAGTCATTCTGAATTGAAAAGCTAGTCGGATGACTAGTGAAACGTCTTCAAGAACTAAACTTCAAGTCCAGTTGATCTAATTGAATACAACAGATATATCTAGTTATAATCCATGATCCACTTTGCTATTTGCTGGCATTTATGTTCTTTCCGCTTCCTTATGTTCGTAACATTAATTTCACTGATTGGCTATTGGGTGGGTCAAACTATCCCTCATAAAAATCTGAGCATGAGTTCAAGTGTAAGACCATAATGGACACTATTAGGTCCTGCAAACAGGAAGTCTATTTTGGATGCATTTATTTATACACAACAATGCTGAATAGGTATGTTAAGGTCATTGGGATGGAAAATATATATATATTTTTTTTAAACATTATGCATCTTATTGAATTTTCCCTAGTAACAGATATGATGTTGTTAAAATCATTTTATATGGCTAGGTTAGCTTTAATTCATTTGTTAGGCTAGTATTTGTTAGGCTAGGTTCCAGTTAGGTTAGTTAGGGCCCAGCTGAAAAGTCTACCTTGACATGGTGGCAGGCTTACAAATTTTGGCTAAATCTTTTATACTACAGAATGCATGGCATTTCTAATGTATTGTACAGTTGAACCAACATGTATAGCACAGGGTATAAAATAAGTTTATTTGATTTGAGCAACAAAAACCTGAAAGGAGCAATATGGTAGTGGCCACACAAGATGTTTGAGAAAGGGAATGTAATATCTGTTTCTAGTATAATTTTAATTATTGGTAATTGACTGAGGAACTGTTAAATACCTATGTGATAGGAAGTTCAAAATCGTAGCATTTTAGCCATGCTGATGACAAAACCATCAACAAAGCCACACCCACTTTAATGCCGAAATAATCAAGGGCAGCTTTCAAAGTTTGGCTCAGGCAGCAAAAACCCTAGAAGTGCCAGTGCAGGTCCAGTGTCAGGATTTTTTATGCAAGGGTATCCAAGCTGGCCACCTAGTGGCATCCCAGCCAGGAACCAGGCCACCTTCTGGCTCAGCCCCAACCACCTGTGCCCTGCTGATGTCCCGCACATTTGTTGGGCATCAACGGTTTAGTTTAGTTGTAAACAGGAAAATATAAGTGAAAACTGGATGGTGCCTTGAAGTTTAAGGAGATTGGAGAATTCTCATTCTAAATCCTTAGATTTATATATCATTGAGCTCAATTAATGTACATATGCTACTGAATACTGTGAAACTTTATAATTGCATTGCTTGAATAAAATTTGGTGATTTAAATCAACATATAATGTAAAGGTATTATTAGGGTGGATGGAGACAGACGCATACTAGAGTAGCAGAAAACACTCACCCTTCTCGCTCGATCCTAAACCCAAAAAAACCCTCAAACAGCAGAAATACCATGATGGGACCCATAAACGAGCCCAAAATCAAACACCTTTGCAGAAAGGAGACTTGAAGGGACAGTTCAGTGGAAATTATCAATATTTGTTAAATTGTTAGTTTGCGTAATGCCTTCTTATTTATTCTACATATTCTCTCCCATTTTGAAAAATCAGTTGATTTCATACCCTTTGCTGTTCCCTGCTGTTGACATTCGTGAGCTGACATTTCAGGTACTAATGGTTCCTTCTTCCCAGGATGCACCACATCCTTGGAATGTTCCTAACAGTAATTTCTACTGATTGGCTGTTGGATGGGTCAAAGATGCTCAGATCTCTACTGAGCAACTGAATCAACAAAGGCGCTGGGTCAAGGCAAGACCAAAACGATCTCTACTAGGGCTCCTGCAAACAGGAAGTCAGTATTCGGTTGCATTTATGTATACACAGACACAATGCTGAATGGGCAGATTAGGTCATTGGATGAAAAATACTGCTCTTTTTCTGAAAAGCATATGTATTTGCACTGAACTTCCCCTTAAAACAGCTATATAGTGAGGACGGACCTCAGGACAGCAGTTAAGCAGATGGCAAGTGTCACGCTCATCCTTACCCACACTGAACCCTCCATTGTACACAATTAAGATAAGATCATCTATACAACAAATTAGAGAAAACTATACAAACAGCCAAATCTAAATTGGCCGATGCAAAACTGAAATAGCTTGCTAGACTCGAATAGCAGAGATCGAGGAGGCTCAGGAAAAAACTGCAACATACCTTCAACAAGTGGATGTCGACTTCCAATCATTCCACCAGCAACAGTCGCAGACTATCTAGACAATAGATCTAGGCGCAATATCGTAAAAATATGAGGCATTCCAGAGTTGGTTACCGACTTGAACATGCTAGAACTGCTTAAGACGTTGTTACCAGACCATTCAATAGAACAACTGAAGGTTGACAGAATCTACAGGCCCTTCTGAATCGGAGCATTCCCCCCCCCCCCGAGATACAATTATGAGAATCAATTATTATCGAACCAAAAAAGCCCTGATGATGGCAAACAAGGCAAGATAGTCCTACAAATATGATACCACCTTGACCAACCTATCACAAAACTTGGGGTGAGATATTGATGGGGATTCCTGTTTAGACTGATAGTCAACAAAAATTGTCCCCCTTATCTATTTCCCAATAGAGGACAGCGAAAATTTCCTGCACCGATTGCAAATACCGGTACTCCAGAGGACCATGAACCAACAAAGCCACAAGAAAGACCATCACCACCCACCTGACAATGGTAACTAGTTCAAAATAAAGCAAGACGCAAAGTGCTACACACTACCTCTCCTCAGTATAAGCAAGGAACATCCAAGGACGAGATCTCTAGACCTCAAATGGATTTTCCCCAGAAGGGTAATGGACATACCCCATACTAAAGGTCCACCAAAATAAAGATTCTGTATTCCTACAAATTCACGCTATGCTATATAGCCCAGCAAGACACATTTCTACTTAAGACTGAGACTGTTCCAAACCATTTGACCATTCTTACCCTTGTGAGCAGGATCAGACGAACAAACAGGTCTTCAGCGTGGTAAAGTAAATTTATTGTACGATATTTATTCTGTGGGTAAACAGTATCAAATAAAACAAACAAAATCCGTGGGCTGTACACTTGCTATTTCCCTACCTACTTCCGGTCCCCAACTGGGATCCCTGGTGAAATACAAATGATGCAACCCCTACAGAGTCACTGTACCTTTCAGAGTCCTTTTTACACTTTGGGGAAACACCCAAAACAGCTGCACCAAAACTGTTTCACTCGGCTCACAACCATCTCAGAGTGTACTCCCAAAATCTCACTCCTCTTCCTAGCAGCTAGCAAACCTAACCTCTTAATTATTCCTCAGGTGAGACTTTCAGGATGAGTTAACCCACTCAGGACTGGAATTCATATCAGATTAAGACATGAACCTAGGGGAAATATATCTCCCTTCAAACTGTTGTCCAGTTACCAGTTCACACCCTCTTTCAGAGAAACAGGGAAATACACAGTACCTTGGACACTTTTCGAGTGAACTATTCCTTTAATTAAATGGACCAGGACTCTTTTAAATACCTCACAATACAATTATCAGATGACCCACATGTACACCAACTACCCATCAATCTTCTCTTGACTGGCCACACAAATAAACAAATGGAAAAATTAACCTTCCCATAATGGGACGGATTGCAGTCACCAAGATGATGATCCTTCCCAAGATACTTTATCTTTTCTGAGCTCTCCCATTGACTCTTCCTAAACAACATTTAGCTAAGCTAAAAAAAATCAAAATTTATATCGCAAGATAATACCACGTATAAACAAAAATATAATGACTAGACCCACATCCAAGGGTGGGTTTGGCCTCCCCTCATTTAAAAATATTTCTACTACTCGGCACATTGTCACAAATAATGGGATTGCATTAAGGCTCCAGAGATGCCAGATGGATAGCTATAGAAAATAACCACTCTCTGGTATGATGTTTTTACCCAAACCTAGGAAAACACAATTAGTAGACCCACACAACCCTTATACCCAAAATAGCTTAGAGATCTGGGATAAAATAAGAGCATATATCACCTTCTGTCTCTGCCTATACTACTTTCTTGGAAACCCCTCCTTTCCAATAGGCCAAGACCAAATGATAAGAGATTTCTGGCACCAAAAAGGTATACATCAAATAAAAGATATATGGCAAACCAAAAAACAAAGGACTAGACGGAGGCCAAACAAAACTCAAATTACCACATAAGGTCTTGCCCTACAATATAACCCCAGAATCTAACCCATTACAAGACAATTTCAAATACAAATCCAGGGGGAATAGGATTAATATTGTGCATTGCTACATTCTGAACCAACAGACCAGCGTACAACAATAGCTCCTTTCAATTGCACTAATGTTCCAAGAATGCAAAAATGTTCATTTTCACTGTTGGTGGAAATGTCCCCTTATACAATCTTTTTGGACAGAATGTCAAAATATGTTAGCAAACCTATCAAGATGTGATGTTACTGTATTCTTTCCCCTTGGATAGCATTGTTCAACCTTCCACATAATAATCGGGAAACCAAGAAACCTTATGCTGATGCAGATTTGTGCTGCAGTCAGATGTGTATTAACTTCAAACTGAAAAGGTCAATGCCTGACATTAATATGGGAATCCAGAAACTATGGTGGATCCATTGAAGAGCACATACCTATACCTTAGCCAATGATTTACAATATTTGGAAACCTTGGATCACCAAAATGGAAATAACCTATAAAAAAGTGATATTACATTTAATATTGTATATTTATGTAAATAAACTGTTCATATGCAATGTGTTAATAACCTGTAAACAGATTTATTAACATAGAATAATTAAGCAAAAGAAAGAAAAAAAATGCGACTTCCCACACATCCCTTTAAACAACTGTGTAATGCTATTAATTGTCGATTATTATAAAGCTGTTATTGAAAAAGTTATGGTAAAATTTATTGGAGGGAAAAAAAAGGATATTAAACAAATAATTGAAGAGCATTGTCCATTGATTATTTTTACCACCTAGTTGATTTTACAATGTGCAATAAGATTAGATAGAATCTTTATTGTCTCAATACTACAAAATAGCAGTGAAGTTCAGATTGTAAAAGCATGTATGTATAAAATACAATTAACCAGATAATTAAACATATCATAATAGAAAAATAAAAGTATTCAGAATCCATTTGAGTAATTTATGTTCATGATAAAACCTTTTATTTAAAAAAATAATTTATAAAATTAGATTAAAACGTGTATAGAATTGGTAAAAACTATTATGAAACCTGCTTGTTCTATAATAAAGATTTCTTTAAGTGGCCACGATGTGCTAAATCAGCACTAATAGTTTTATAATAATTTTTAGTTGTCAGTGCTAGTAATCTTTTCTGCCTGCCTAACAATCTCTGTCTCTCTACCAATGCTCTGTAGAACATAATTAATGCAGGTACCGGTAATCTCTCAGACTTCAACTTCCTAAGCAAGTAGAGGTGCTGGTGAGACTTTTTTTTCCAATATTGGTAAATACATTAAGACTCCATGTTAAATCTTCGAAAATATAGAAGCCCAAAAATGTAAATCCTTTAACTTGTTCCATTTGTGAACTTCCTATGTCTAAGGGCGCATTAGATTCTGGTCTATTGGCCTTATGATAAACAAATTGAATTCCTTCATTGCTCTGTGTTAAGTGAATTTCTATTGTACAAAATTGTGGATTTTGGTAGATAACAACTGTAAGTGTCCTCGCTTATCCTTTCGAGTAGAGCCTAGGATGATGCCTGTAGTTTTCTTTGGATCGTAAGTTTAGACTTGTAAAGTTAACATTCCTTGTCTTCCTGACTGTCTGGTCTTTGACAGTCACATGATATGCTGGTAAAAGCCCCATTCCTAAAAGTTGGCTACAGACTTGCAACCATTCTCTGTCCTTTCCTGTTTCTATCTTTGGGCATCTTAGAAATCTATTCAGGCTTGTGGATAGCTTGAAAAATTATTTAGCAGCTTGTGGGCTAGATTAAAATGCAGCTGATGAGCTCTGTCCCAGCAGTGGGCATGCTTCAACCTGAGACTTGGGGCAGAGCAGTAGTGCTGGTGATATCACAGCTCACAGTACTACAAAAACTTTGGATAGACTGCAGCAAGTACCCTAATAAGGGCAATGGATGGGCTTCACTATGCCAACAGATTTCTTTATGCAAATGTTCAATGGGTTGTGCAATAAGCTCAGTGGTCATTGTTCCCCAATGATTATTTTAGGATTCGAGGATATTCTTTAAAGGGAATGTCTACCCATTCAACACAACAAAATCTTTCTCACTGTAGGCCTAACTCTGTAGTGTTAAAGATCCCCACCTTTCTCTTCTCCTCCTTATGGTGTCCGCACGGCCTAATGAAAGTCCAAAAAGAGAAGAGTGAAGCCCCTCTGTGTGTAATTTGTGACTCTAATTTCCTGCTCCTTTGAGAGGACTCTGGCATGTGGAGTGGAGCTGGTTACCCCATATTACAGATACTGTATAATGCCCAACATGTTTGTTTCTTTATAATAGTTCTTTACTTTTGTGGCCAATATTCCCACAGTTGGCGTGTAGTGGAAATGCAATTTAATAGATAAATAATAAAAAAAATTTACCATATGTCCAATCATCACTTTTTTATGCTTACTGGTATCCTTCTTTATTTACTGGTTTAGACAGGTCTTCTAAGTCCTGTAGTATGCATCACTATAGCTCATAAATTAGTTTGACTTCTGGATTCTTTTTCTTTAATGGAGAACTGTTGCTATAATCTTCAGGTCTCTTTCCCAATCTTAAGTGATGTAGAAGTGACATTATACATGTCTGTGTTTAAGCCACAGGGGGTGGAGCAATACAGATTCCTTCTGAAAAAAGGCATCCAGGGATTCCAGATTGTTTATTGGCCCTTATGCAAGGTCAGCAATATTGTAAAGTTATCTTCTCTGTAATTTAAGATTTTACTGTAAGTCACAAAGTATTTCGCAATAACATGATGTTGCTTTCCCCAGTAGGATATTACCTGCTGACCTTAGTCGTCCCTTCATAATTTTTTTTACACACTGTAATTTGTCTTTCTTTTTCGTTAAAATAAAAAAATGCTGAACAGCAAAAAAAAGAATGATTATATAAAATAATAGTCAGTGTCTGTTTCATGTTGATCTCATTTTCACTTATTTATAAGAGAATGTTTGTGAACTTTGACATCAGGGTTGCAGGATTGATTCATTATATAAATTGTTAATCATCATGGTTTCTATGTATCAAAACAATTTTATTGAATTACTTATCGTATCGCAGAATACATGTTATTTCCGTTTCATTCCCTGAAATACTTTTAAAATCCAATACTAATCGATTGCACTGATCTGGCTTATTGCATGTTAGTCCAGCTGCATGCAACCGGCTAAATATACCACCACAGTCAATATTATGTAACTAATCTAAGGAATCACCATTCAACCTAAACAGTTCCATAAATGAAATAAATTCATTCAATTATGTATATTGTGCGATGTAAACATTTCTTTGCAACAATATTTTCTGTTGTACAATAAAAGAATTCCTCATGTACATGCTTTTTTGACACCTTACCCTGGGCAGTTTGGAAACCACCTCTTAGCCACAATGTAATCACACCTTGCATTCAGAAGGTCCCTAACACCTGGCTGTTATATATATTATATATTATATGCCGGAACTTTCCTGGGTACTTAATTGCCAACATATTCCTGTACAAGTCATCTGAATTATAAAACCAGTCGGATGACTAGTAAAACATCTTCAACATCTTCAACTAAACTTTAAGTTAATTTTATCTAATTGAATGCCACAAATATGACAGATATTATCCTTATAATAAATCAACTTTAATTTATAAATTTTCCAGCCCACTAACTCTTCCCCATTCTCAGAACTACTGCAACAACCAAGTAGGGGGCCTGATACTGCATCGTGGTGCCATTTCTGACACAGTTGATACATTGGCTAGTGCAAGAGGGGGAGAGGCTGGGGGGTGCCTGCTTTAAAAATACTGTAGGGGTCCCGGCCCCTGTAGGTACTCTGCTGATCAGAGAAATGTTTACTTAATTATTTACAATCTAATTATATGTAAACATTTGGAATGTATTAAATACATTGCATGAAATCATGGCATGTTGCATTGGGTGTGCTTTACGTATTTTTACAGTCCAAAGATTCAGGGCTTTACAGATGTCTGTAGAACTGACACAGTTTTAAATTTTTTCAAAGATGCATTATTGCAATAGGGATAAGTTTCCTGAAGGCTGACACAGAGGGGGAGTTACGGCTTCAATGATTTACAATCTACTGTACCTGGTGTATTGGATTAGCGTGGATTTCTCAAAATTTAACATCACTGGATTTGGGGATTCAACCCGATTTACACTTGCCTGACACGCTACCACGATTACATAACTGCCGCAAAGTAAATACACCATGGCCGACCGCAGTCAGGTAAGCTACGACTCTTTACTGCATGTTCTAGCTTTAAAGACATATTTACTGAAATATAAACTATTTGGCTGCATTTTGTGCCTCTGTTGTGAAGCCAGCTCAGCAGTGACACAGACAAAAATCCTTATACATGTGGTAAAATATGAAACAAACGGGTGGGCCTTGCACCCCATGATAATAAGGTCAGGCCTCACAGACAAAGCAAAAACAAAGGTAAATGGAAGCAGAAATAAGAGGAATATCTTTTAACTTGGATAAATATTAAAACCGATATCAAGGGAGAAGCCTTGAAAGCTGCTGGCTCTCTGCAGCTGTGATCTAATCACTGTTAATCTCCCCTCTGCCCACCCCCTTCTCTAAATGAACAATTATTCCTCTTATTATATCTTCCAATTTCCTTTTTAATGTATTCTCCTGAATTCATTATTTGACTATATGCACCTGTGTCAGAGCATTTTGGCAGCGGCAGAGCTGGGTGTCCCTTGTCAAAACCGCAGGGCCAGAGCTTCATAAATAACTTAATAGGGAGAAAACTAAACAATGGAGATACAAGGAGCAGCCAATTAGGTACGTTATTACATGGTTTTTTTTCAACACTTCAAGAATGGTATTTCCAGTATACAGTAAATGTCCTCCTTAAGCCTTTAAATGTTTGATAAGAACAATGAATCTCAAGTCTCATTAAGTGATTGTTATTCACATTTACCCACTGGGTGGGAAATATTATTTCAAAGGACACTTTCTATCTCTTGACACTGAGCCACCTTCTTGGTGTTAAATTTTGCTTTGTCTTAAGACATACTACACCAAATAAATGTCAGATCACATCCCCAAGAGGAGACATAACTTTTGTGGTAGCTATAATGGTAACTAATGGTTCTGTCCCCCTTATGGACAGCCATACATATTTATTTATTGCTTAATGTGTAATTATTATTTTTTCATATTTTTATTCCTACTACATATTCCATGTTTGCATATGTGTATGTACTGTGTCCATAGTTTTGATGTACAAATAAAAATAGTCTCTTTAATTAACAGATTCAGTAAAAATGTGTTTGTAGCCTGTAGTTTTTTTTTCTTAGACATAATTTCCCTGCTCATCAAAATGATCATCTTGTATAAGAGGTAAACCCGTTGAAACACTGGTGATTACTATGTTTTCCTTATTAAAGTAAATAATTTTTTGTAGGCAGTAAGTTACCTTTGTCAACTCTGGGCATTTATACATGATTTACTTACAAGCGAAATTTCATATGCTAGGTTACGCTCGTCTTTTGAAATCTATGTGAATGTCTTAAAATGGTGAAAAGAATGAGATAAAGGCCAGTAGAGGTGAAACATGGGGTAAATAAGTAACATATTGACAGTAGATTATTTAAAAGGGAGAAAGGGTCTAATGTGCACTTTATTTAGCCTCCTCCTTTTTCTTCCATCATTCAGTCTTATATCTAATCCACTCCCTCCCTTCCTTTCAGTATATTTAACCCTGACATCTCCCTTTTCTCAGTGGAATAGTAATTGTTTTATCTTGGCTAACTGTACATTTTATTAACTGAACTTTCTAAACTATTTATGAAGTTTCAGTTAACCTGTATTGGGAGATGACACATAAAACATCAAATGCCCATGTTGTACCTGAACACTTTAATGTTGTAAAGAAATTCCCTAATTTTGCAATGTACAGATTTTATTGTATCAAGGGTTAACAGCAGCAGTGGTCCCACTATAGGTGTGTCCAAGTAATTAAATGTGCTTTCAACCTATTGGCTGCATCTGTGATCACTGATTAAAGGAAAACCACACTACTGGTGCATTACCTGTGCGTCTTTCTTACTACATCATGGCGAGTACAGTTTGTGTCTGAGGGAAGGTGAGTCACTTAACTCTCCCAATGTAAAATGAATGTATATAAAACAAATCTTTATTTTCATCTATAAATATAAAAACATTATGGTTTATCTCTGCAGTAACAATTTTGCTGTGTTAATATTTTTTTTTCTGCTGACCTGCAGCGTTTACATATATGTAAGTAAATAAATATTTATTTTCTTGTAAAATAACAAAATTATATTACTAATTGTACATTTTTATTAAACCAGTTTACCTAATTAAACAAAGCGTTTGCACAAAATTAGAGGCTAAAATATGTACAATAAATTAAACCTTAAAAACTAATTATGTATTTTAACTGTAGTTTTGAGGATGGCGACAGTAGATGAATACTCCAGTTACACAGTAGATGAATACTCCAGTTGCACAGTAGATGAATACTCCAGTTAACCAGTAGATATAACTCCAGTTGCACAGTAGATGATACTCCATTGCACAGTAGATGAATACTCCAGTTACAAAGTAATGAATACTCCAGTTGCACAGTAGATGAATACTCCAGACCAGTTGCACAGTAGATGAATACTCCAGTTGCATAGTAGATGAATACTCCAGACCAGTTGCACAGTAGATGAATACTCCAGTTGCGTAGATGAATACTCCAGTTAACAAATAGATGAATACTCCATTGCACAGTAGATGAATACCCAGTTGCACAGTAGATGAATACTCCAGTTGCACAGTATATATACTCCAGTTACACAGTAGATGAATACTCCAGTTGCACAGTAGATGAATACTCCAGTTGCGCAGTAGATGAATACTCCAGTTGCACAGTAGATGAATACTCCAGTTGCACGTAGATGAATACTCCAGTTACACAGTAGAATACTCCGGTTGCGCAGTAGATAATACTCCGGTTGCGCAGTAGATGAATACTCCGGTTTGCGCAGTAGATGAATACTCCGGTTGCACAGTAGATGAATACTCCGGTTGCGCAGTAGATGAATCCTCCGGTTGCGCATGATGAATACTCCGGTCTTGCGCAGTAGATGAATACTCCGGTTGCGCAGTAGATGAATACTCCCGTTGCACAGTAGATGAATACTCGGTTGCCGATTAGATGAATACTCCGGTTGCGCAGTAGATGAATACTCCAGTTCGCAGTAGATGAATACTCCAGTTGCGCAGTAGATGAATACTGCAGTTGCACAGTAGATGAATACTTCAGTAACAATTCTTTACAAGCTTCTTAGACAAAATGGCTGACTTCAGTTTTCAATTCAAACACACACAAGCATTTATTCATCTAGTTGTTAAGGCATATTCACACCTTAGATTATTGTTGGCCATGTGAGGGACACTTGACTGCATCACTAAGTGATCCGCTTCCTGATGCCAGGGGAAAAAGAACGCAATGTTCTCCCATGCTGCAGGAGACTTTTCAATCATTCTCCCCTCTTTTTCCTATAAGCAGTACAGGATGCTCGTCTAAGTGACTTACCATATATACTCGAGTATAAACCGAGTTTTTCAGGCTGTAAAATCAGCCTGAAAACTTTAACTCGGTTTATACTCGAGTCAGTACATTTACCTGTGCATCCAGTTCTCCAGTGTCCGGGATTCCTGTCTGTAAGTGCAGCATACAAATTGAATCTGTCTGAAGTGCCATCCTCCAATTGAATCCTGTACATTACGGTACCGGTACTTAACCATTTCGGCAGCCGCGTGCAGTGGCAGTGACGTCAGCCGGCACGACGTACAGGGACTCAGCGCGCGGCTGCCGAAATGGTTAAGTACCGGTACCGTACGTACAGGATTCAATTTGCAGGATGGCACTTACAGACAGATTCAATTTGTATGCTGCACTTACAGACAGAATCCCGGACACTGGAGAGCTGGATGCACAATGGAAGAAGTTACCCAGACAGGAAGCCCGGATGCACACTGGATAGCTGGATGCACACTGAGAGAAGGTACCCTTTGAATTAGGTGGGAGGGTGAGGGTGTAGATGTTTGGAAACTACAACTCCCAGCTAATAAAGCATGCTGGGAGTTGTAGTTTCCAAAACATCTGGAGTGCCAAGGTATGAGAATTTAGAATTTGTCAATTTCTATTAGTTTTTTCAGGTACAATTGGGTACCTTGGTTTATACTCGGGTCGGTTTATACTCGAGTATATACGTAATTCCCTCTCTCAATGCTGCCTCATAGAGATTATAAAAGTAGAGTTGTGATACCTTTAATTGATAACTAGACAACATCCACGCCTGATGAAAGGGGCTTAGGACTCCCAAGCTTGCTATTTTTGTTGTCTAGTTAGCCAATAAAAGGTATCACAGCTCTACTTTTATTCTCTTACTTATGGCTAGCACGGTACAAACTTCAACTATTGCTTTGTTCATAGAGATTACTGAGCATGCTTGCCCTTACAGAGAGTCAGATAGTCTGACAGGGGGCTGGGGGACTGAGTGACTGAGTTTGAGCAAAACAAGTACTGGTTAAATTGCAGCATCGCAAATACATTAGAGTAAGTGCTGCTTAGATGTATTCATTTATAGTATAGAAATGTGACAGTAATTTTTCAGTGTACAATTCCTTTCATACAGGTGCATTGAAGCTGGAACCCTCATTTTAAGGGTTTCTGTATCCATGTTGGTCCATCTCTCTCAATGATGCCACTATCTTTTAATGCCAATCAAAATTTTTTTCACGTAGTAGGCCAAATGCTTTCCTCTGGATCAACTGTTAGGAAGGGTTAAAAAAAAAAAATAAATAGGTTGGACTTGATGGACGTAGTCTTTTATTCAACCTCCATTACTACAGTATGTAGTAGGATCCTAGGAGTATATAGTTTAGTTCAAGGAAAAAAGTGACCCAGTGGGTGAGCAAAAACTGGAAAAAGGCATAGTTCATATTCCATGACACAAGTGTTCTACTAAAGTCCTTCAATGGGTAAAGTTACCCAGCATAACCTTTATCTTCTAGTGACTAAATATTTCTTGTCCAACAGTAGTTAAAAATATGATGAATGTAAATGTTTTAAAAATTTTTGGGGGAGTTAACCAAGATAAAAGCTGGGGAAATTATTAAGGTACATTTAAAGGTGTCTAAATTTCTTTAAAGGTTTAAAGGTCAAGTTAGCCCTAAAAGGAAAACCTTTACACAGGTAAATCAGCCCCCTAAAAACCTAAACTGTAATGTTTTAAATCTGAAATCTGCATAATGTCGTTGCCTGTTTCTGCTTCCTGGTTCTTCCAGTTAGCAACTGTCAGTTATGGATTGACAGTTGACATCACAGCCAATGACTGAATGTAATCCCCTAGCTACCCTCTCTGCGCATGCCCAGGCTCAGTACAGGTCACTAAATTGCTCAGTTATTATGAGGAATCAGAAGCATAGCGGGCATACAGTGATGAATTAGAGGACAAAGTAGGATATATCAAATATTTTAAAGAGGCATCTTTCTAAAGGTGGAGGTGGGGAGTTGTCCTTTTTTAATTGCTGGCTATGGCGATGAAGATGTGGATAGCATTGAGTTTGCTCCATTTTGTATAACAAAAATGTTAATGGTTGGTTAGTCATTAAGTTTTTCTGCTGAGGAATGCTGTTTTCATAGACTACTGATAGCTTGTACAATTCAGTCTGCTGATAGAAGGTGGGTGGCTTTGACTTCTATAACTACCTGTAGAACCTCAACAAAAAATATATGGGGGAGACAATATTCAGTGTAAAACCACGCTACTGATGTATTGTCTGATGTATGTAAAGGATACAGAACATTATTTATAAAAGTCATAAAGTATAGGTTTAAGAGTAAGCCCATCCCATACTAAATTCACATGTAAGACAGGACCCAAACCCTAAGATTGCAATAATTACCAGTATACTGAAGATATCACCTCTACTCTTCCGATCCATAATCTTTACAAGTTTGCATAACTGCAGAGGAAATGGTTTAGGAAGCAGCCACACAAGTCATGGTTGAGAAATCACTATCAAGGCCGTGACTGCTGCCTGGAAGGGTGATCAGGTGATTTATTGAACACCGATTGTATGTCCCCCCCGCCGCAACGCACCACCCCTCTCATATTCTTTTAATGCCAATCAAAATTTTTATTCACGTAGTAGGCCAAATGCTTTCCTCTGGATCAACTGTTAGGAAGGGTTAAAAAAAAAAAATTAAATAGGTTGGACTTGATGGACGTATGTCTTTATTCAACCTCAATTACTACAGTATGTTAGCCCCCTTAGGGCTTACAATCTATGATAGGTGGGTAACACCAGATAAACATGGAATGGGTAAAGTTGCTGGAGTGAGATTTATGCAGTTGCCAAATAAAACATCATAGACTCGTTCTGGTTACCATGAGCGGCTAGGATGTATGCTAGATTTAACCACGCCTCATTGGAGGTTGTCTTTGACGTAGAGAGAAGGTACTGTATGTCATGGTGTTATCTTTGCATGTATATATTTATTACTCTTTGTGTATGTACGACAGTTATTGTAAAGCGCACATGGTGAAGTTCTGGCGCTATATAATCTCATATAATAATAATAAATAATGATGTAGGCAGCCTTTTAATCCACTCATAGTTACTATTGGGACTATTAATGTGAAATCACTTTCCTCTCCAGTTTACTCCACCTGTCCCCATTACCTATGTTCAAAATTAAAACTTATCTTTCAATACAACCCCTTTAAAAATGAAAATTGAATCAAATATATTCTGTAATACATTAAAATACCCCCTACTACTTCAGAAAAGTGCAACTAACAAAAGAAACAGCTCACTTATTACTATTCCTTTAATGCATTGACTTAAGCCCAGAATGTTAAGTAAGCTATGTCCTTAGGGCTAGGCCCCACACACAGACGAACACATCGATGGAAGGATGGAGTCACGAATCTGCGATGCAGTGCAATCACAAATTTTGCAATTCATGTCACGCAACCATCTCCTTGTGCGGCTAGCGCTTCCCTGTGGTTGAATGTTGTCCTCAAAAAACAAAATATGGCGATTGCAATGGGGCGATGGTGCAACCAAAATGTGGTATCGCCAATGTCGCTGCAAAACAGCAAAAGCACAGCGCAAGGCGGCAGCCAATAGTGGGGGCCTCTTACATAGACTTACATTG
Organism: Hymenochirus boettgeri; assembly: GCA_019447015.1. Classification (NCBI taxonomy): domain Eukaryota; kingdom Metazoa; phylum Chordata; class Amphibia; order Anura; family Pipidae; genus Hymenochirus; species Hymenochirus boettgeri. Next base: position 170,810,654 of record CM033471.1, on the reverse strand, counting down.
TCATTTGCTAGCCTAACAACAGCACCGCCCATGGAAATACACCTAGTTGGGCCTAGCCCCTTAATCTCCATTCTTCATCAATAGCTAAGAGCCATTATAATGAAAAGTTCCTGATTCTATAAGGTGGCTGTAGCGCACTACTATATTGATTATGAACGCGAGATGCAAGGTCGGACCGCCTGTCCTGTGCTCTGCTGCGGTGGAACATGCATAAGGTAAATAATACTCACCTTTAAAAATTCCTGGGCTCCTGAGATATAGATTAGAAGACGGGAGGTAAGGCAGGCTCCATAGCCTCTCCCTCTTCAATCAATACATTAAAGAATAGTCTACTTTCCAATTAAAAGAACCGCTCTCTACCTCTTTTCAAACAACCGTAAGGATGGGTTCAACCATTAATCAGATCTTTAAAAGTACAGCAGAATTTTTAAAGGGTATGTACCGACCTGTAAATCCATCTTAACGTACTAGATCAGCTTAGGCTTTAGATTGACAGTGGGTTTTTGTTTTTCATGTCCACCACCCCCCCACGAAATTGAAATATAATCAGGGTAGTAAGAAGTTGGCTACTACTAACCAATTGGGGGTGGGGGGGGGGGTCTAAAATATAGCATATGAGTCCCTAGACTAAAGAAAATAGTTAAAAGGTAGTTGGCTAACCTGAATGCAGATCTGACCGATTTCCGGGAATATATCTATGTGTGGGGTGCCAATAATCTATATCAAGGGGTGCCCAACCCAGCCAACGCTGTGGTCCGCATGCAGCACAACAACATGCACGGTGAGGGGCCGTGGGGATGAGTCCCAGCCTGCCCCTTTTCCACGCCCACTCGTGCTCAGTGCGGCAGGGGAAACTGGCGCGGGGAGAGCCCCATAAAAAATGAGGCCGACGGTAAATATGTGGCTAACACTAGATCGTATATCATTGGACCATAATCAAATGTGTGTCAACATTCCCCATAAAAAGAAATCAAGCACAATAGAGACACTAAGTTCAGTGGCCACGGACCGGATGTGTTTTTTACTTTTATGGGTAATTAAAACACTATCGAAACAAGACATAACTTAAATGCTTACAACTTAAAAAGGCTGTCTTAGTGGAATGTTGTTGGATATAGTAATAAGTTGTCATCTCAGACCTAAACGGAAAATAAACGTTTGATAAGAGCAATGACAATTATTTGCGTTAGAGAAGAAATGTTATTATTTGCTATTAAAGTGCAATGTAGAATTTAGGACAAATCACACTTAAAGGGCACTACCATAACCCAAAATTGCCTTTATTTTAATGGGGCAAATATGGAAATTCTAAAAAAAAGAGGGCGAGATTTTCCCCTTAGCATGGATAGTCATCTCCCTATATATTTCTTTTCTAAGGAGACAGGAGCACATTGTCCCCCTAAAGATTTCATTCAACTACCAAAACCCACATCGTGCGCACTCTACTGTAGTTGTCCCCCTGTCCTTATTCTACCCTATTCAAACCCATAAACAAAAAAAACCAAGTTCCACCATCCCCTCACCCTGTTCACAAGCGTGCTATCTATCCCTTAGAATTTATAAATTAAATTAAAAGATCATTTCAAGATGTAGTGTTTTCTTTCATCAGTTCATCAGATGTAATCTAACCATAGCAAAAAAAGTAAACACAATCATATGTAATCCCTAATTAAAACCAGTCGGGAAAACACACGATTCGTGTTTACCTAAAATGGTGGCCATGGGTGTACACGACGTTTGAGCCGTCATGCCAATGGTCCAGTTCATTTGCATCATTGCAGAATGCAACAAGGATTTTTAAACATAGGATTTAAAGACATTTTGTCACCATGACTTCCTCTGAAAAAGTAATGTACCAAATCAAGAACTGTACTAGAAACCAATAAAAGCCTCCTATTGATAATATTTCTGACAGTTCATGATTTATAGATGATCTTCAGGCTATAACCATTACAACTGCACAATCCTTTGGTCTAAGCAACATAATGTGTGTGCCTTAATTTCTTAATATAGTAAACGAGTCACCCTGATTACATTAATACGGTGTTCTCGCAAACTTATCTGGTGAGAAATTGTAAAACCCGGTTTATTTCCTCTTAAACGTACAACTCTCAGATGCAGGGAGTTCATGGTGCCTCTTCCACCTAACTTAAGCATGTTAAAGAGAACACTATAGATGGCAAATAAGTGTTTTTTAAAACACAAAATTAAAGAACTGTATTAAGCACGATCATAGAACAAGTATCACAGCTATAGCCTTTAATTACAGGAATGATCAAGCCAGTAAACCTGGCAGATGAAAGCTTTACTGTGACGGAACATACGGTTTGCGCCACAGGACTGGACATCCAAGTTTGCATGAGCTGTGGTAAATCTAAGTTGTTATCTTACTATTGCCAGAATGTTATGGTAGGCAGAGCAGGATCAGCGTACGAGACACACACAGCTACTGCATACCCTATCCATGCAATGCGCAACACCCACCCCCTGACAAGTGCATTTCTTTCTCACTTGTGCACCTGAGCACACTACTGATTTCTCATCATGTGCACACGACATCACAACCAATGGAATTGACAGCTGTTTCCACAGCTGCACCCTGTTCCTCCCTGCTGGCCACCTTCTCATATATAAAAGCTCTTAGAGGGGGGAGGCAACCTTTTGCCCAGACAGGAATAGAACTTATTAAATATCGGTTCAAATGCATGTATACAACTAGGCAAATAGTAGTTGAGGTTGTTGGGCAGAAACTGACAATCACTAGTTTGTTTTTACAGGGTGGACATGCACCTTTATTGTACGGCAAACTTTTGCGAACCTCTTATTGCTAACCCTTATCGTGGTTTGTATATTTAGTAAACCACCAGGGAGAGTACACAGAGCCAAATGTGCTCTGGCAATCTACCACAAAACATTTATCAGGCTTGCAAGTTCTGGGTCATCTCCCCTTGGTAATGCAGCCGTCACAAACTAGGGGTTAAAGGGGGTAATCTATGTTCGTTCGAAAGTGTTTACGTGGTGGTAGGCGGGAGTTTTCAGTGGGGAAAATTATGGGAGCGCCGCCGGCTCTCCTTCATAGGGTTAAAGTTGCACTAACACCAGAACTGTATTTAACCCTAAAAAGCACTGTGGCCACCTGTTAAATCCCCCTAACTTGCACCCTGGCCTTGACCACCAAAACCGTTCTTATGCACATAGCTTTTACTGTCCTGCACACACACGCAAACACCTATCCCCTCTTTGTAGCTTCCCCAATAGTAATAATACAGAGTATAGCACTAATCAAACGTTCCCCCTAAACTGCCCCACAGCCCCTAGTTATATTTTTGTAATACCTTACCACACTGTTAGTGGCGCCTGCTGCTATTTCCTCTGTTAATCCAGGACATCTACAAAGCTGTTAGGTTGTGCATCTGTCACAGGTATGGGCCATGTCTATATGGACAATGGATGATACAGGATATGATAATGAGAGTCTAAAGCAGTCCTGCTACTGAACATATAGATTACCGCTTTAGGTTTCCAATCTAATTGTGGTGTGATGTAAGGCCTCACCTAGTGCAATCTATCCAATATACTCATCTAAGGGAGCCTCATGTTACACAGCTGCAATAGAATCGGTTTAAGACCGTATCCTGCCCCTCATCAGATTATAATGGGTTCAATAGATATCTGGGCCTGTATCTATGAGTAATCAAGTTAACGGGGGAGTTGATCTGTACCCCCCCATATTCCCAGTTTTCAGTTGGGGATCTGTCCAGGTTTTCCACGTAATCTCACCAAGAACCTGTTAAAGAATCGGCTAACCCCACAGACTCCAACATGATCGCCTCAATGTCATTAAATATTGGTGAGCAGTAAAAAAAAAACCTGACCCCGTTTTTAAAAAAACATCACTTCCTGCCCTAAACAAACATGTGAGAGGCACTCACCAACTTCCGCTCCTAAGCGAAGAAGAACAGTAATTGCTGGTGGTAGGGGGTGGGCGCTGTGATTTTGCTGAAGAGGTCCGCGTGACTAGGGGAGGAAGTGTCTACACTGTGTGTCGAAAATGGATGTTCTGCTCTATCTACACTGAATGATCAAGTATCTGTTCCAAGTGATAACTGGAGATTTTTTGTAAGTCCATTCAACAAGCCAAATGAGGAAAACTAGAATCAAATGGTGATTTCTCACAGCAAGGCTGTAAGCATGTTGGCGTGATGGCAGCAAAAGTTCCATAACCTTACCCAGAGGGTCATTTTATCACCATGAGTGTATTAATTAATGCCATAACTGTGAAAGCAACTCCTGCCACACATTGCAAACCTACTAGTATGTCCCCCTCAGAGTCGCTAGATTGGATTTTAGTTTTTAGCCTTCATCTAGTGGTTCTGCTATTTAGTCCTCATTAGTGAGGGTATGTTTTATTTATGATATAGCACCTCCTACAATCTTCATGGCGCTTACAATTACATAGTCAACATACCTACAAGGTAAGATTTGTTGTAGCCATGTTAGTCCTGGAAGCCATTAACTATAATGAGAGTTACATCGTTGGATAGGGTGATACCTTTTTAATATGGCTAAGTTCAATTTTCGACAGCTTTCGCATGATACGCTTCTTCTCTCTGGAGTATATGCTTGACCTGAGAAGCGAGAAGTTATCTCAAAAGTTTGAATTGAAAAATAAACTTAGTCCATAAAAAAAATGAACTTTAATATATACAGGGTAATAGTATTAACCAAGTCATACCTATTACTACACAAGGTACTACATAGATAATGTACAACACAAGGTTATATTTTATTTATCACAATAAACCGTCATACCTTAGGAAAGAGACCCTTCCAAAGAGCTTACGTCTAGAGGAAATGGGGTGTATGGTATTGTTGCGCCTAGTGGGAGGCCATGAAGTCCTTTTATTGACAGCACAGTGAAAATAAGTTTGGGATCTTCCTGATAACAGACTATACCTTTAGTAAATTCTACACATATTCGGAGACACCTGTCTTCTGGAAACCCTCTCACCTTGCGACTAAGTGCTGGCCTCACTGGAACCTTTGCAAGAAGAAAAGGGGTTCCGGCTGCGTGATAATCAATCCTCCCTGCTGGTACAAATGTCCCTTAGGAGAGGGAGACATTCCACTTACTGGTGCCTTCACTGCAGGAGAGTGGGGGCAAGTATAAACTAGTGCAGCCTGTAATCCAGCAGGGTGTCCTAGACTGCCTCTAAGAGAAATATAAGCTAAGATCTTGTTTTTTTTGTGCCCACAGAGACAGTTTTAAAGGGAATGTCCAGCCCCAAAATTTTTTCTTATTTAAATGTGTATTTCCTTTCCCTCCCCCCCCCCCCCCCCCAAACCCCCACTTTCGCCGAGTTCACACACTTCAAAAATGTTGCTTACCTACCCTACCCGGTCCTCGATGCTCCTGCTCTGCGGCTGCTGTTTGACAGCTGCTCCACTTCCTGTTGCGGCTGTCAGTAGGTGCAACATGACATCAACGTCCAATCCGCCCCTGACAGCCGCAACCGGGAAGTGAGCGGCTGTCAGCACAGAAGTCCCTGTTTTGCTTGCAACGATCTTGAAACAGGAGCAGGGGGCGGCACCTAGACGGCGAGGGACCGGGTCGGGTATAAGCTCTGGGCAGTCTGTAAACTGTGTGACTTTCAAAAGTGGGTTTGGAGGGGGTAATACACATTTTAAAGAAGAGAAATTTATGCTGGACTAGCCCTTTAAGAATAAAGAAAAAACAATCCCCTCTCCATACCCATTACTTAGAAAGTTTGCATGCATTACATGTTTTTCTGTGGTAATATCTAAAAATGGCAGTATAATAGATTATAAACACTAGGAGAGTATGTGCTTTGTACCAGCTATGTCTGACAAGAAAAAGTGTCAAGGGCCGGACGTGTACTTTTCTGGGCCTTGCTGAACTGAAGTATAAAGTGAAGCAGAAGAAATAAACTTGCATGTTTTGAATCGTCCATGCGTATGCGTTTGGGTCGGGGGGTCATTCATCACTTCCCCGACCAAACGCATACCCCAGAGATTCTCGCTCGAACAGCCGTTTGTCTCGTGTAGCAATCGGTGGTCTGGGGTCGGGCTCACTTGCAAATTGGCATGTGTAAAACCTTACAAATGAAATTAAGCTACTGATCTGCTTCACCTTATGTTTTCACCTCCATCTCCTGTTAGACTGTAAGCTGTTTTAGGCAGGGTCCTCCTTCCTATTGTACCACGCTGAATGCTGCTGGAACCATCACTTGCATTATTTTGCAACTTTGAATTACTTGCACTACCCTTGTATGTTAACATGTAGTTTTTCCTAATGTATATTAGTGCAACTGTAAAGTCCCCCGGAAGATGTTGATGCTATATAAATCTCCAATAATAATAATAATAGTTGAGGATAAAAGTCCTTATTTAGGCTAAATTAGACTGAGGTGCACCCTGCCATCTAGTGGCTGTGCTAGTGTAGCAGCAGTGCTCCCCATAGTCTGTCACTTACCCTCGCTAGTGGCAATCATAGGCCCTCTGGTGATTGGTAAAATCCATTTTTGCAATAAGGTAATGACTGTAGGTAGCCCTCCTGCCATCAGGTGATTTATACCACTTGTGATGGCAGGATAGTTCCTTCCCCACTCAGTGGTAATTCATACACTCACTAGTAATAAATGGACAAAGTAGGCTAAAGGCTTTGTACCCAAATGCGATCGCGCGGTCCCGACCCGCGCCGCAGGTATGAACGTTTCAGACGATATCGGCCCGTGTGTAGGCCTTTACGGCTGAAACGGTCATTTTGTTCGGAGATCCGGCAAGTCGGTCGTTCACCGTATCCCTGAACGACGCCCTCGTAAAGCGCCTACCAGCCGATTATCAGCCGAAACGGTCATTTCGTACGCATCGGATCGGACCCGAGATCGCACATGGTACAAGCCTAAGGTAATTGTGACTTTGGGGGGCGATCAAAGCAACACAACTGACAGCCTGACTGCCTAATATGTAGAAAGCATATTTGATTCCCTGCTTTCTAAACAATCCGTCAACAATTCCAATTGTCGTGTGAAACAACGCCTACTTAGATCATCTGTTGATGTCATGCAGAGCCATCATATAACACAGCAACCTACACCAATCACTCAAGGAAAAAACCCTTTTCAATTCCAGCAGCCAATCACTACTCATCTTCTTGGGGCTAGGTGTTCTGTGCATTCATTGATTAACCATGTTTGCACATGGCCAGAAGTCACTAGTTTTAAAAGCTGGAAAGATACTGACAGCTTGGGTTTCTGCAGCCATCCTTGGGACAGTGGGATACTGCTGCATTGCAGTGAAACCCAAGAAATCCAAGATGGTTGTGAGCTACTTATTTACTTTAGAGCCTTACTTCACCATAATATTAAGTTATATTAGCTTTATCTCTACTTTTTTAGCTGCAAAGACGCAATAGCAGAGAGCAGAGACTTTAAACTATGACACAAGCTAGGTGGCCTTTCCTTCTAGAAGACTCACTAGATATGTTCTCCTAGAGGGGTTCTTTCAAATTAAAAAGACTGTAGTTTCCTAAACATGTTTGCCTCTGGTAGATTGTCCTGGACAAATATTCTAGTATCAAAAGATATAATGTTTTCTAGGAACTAATTTCCATCACATACATGGCACATGTATCATGTAAAGCAAGTTTCATCTTCATTACCATAACAATGATAAAATATATTACAGCCAAAAAGGTGCATTGCCATAAAGTGGGTAAAATTTACAAGACCAATGACTAAGGCTAACGTTCACCCTATACAAAACAACTGCATGGAAAAACACTCAAATAAATTGCATTGCAATTTAAAACGTTGTTGCATAATTTGCTTTGCGTTTTTTATGCAGTTCATTTTGGGTGAAGGGGCTAGGTCACACTGCTGCGTTTTTTTTTTGCGATTGCCTGCTTGCGATTGCGTTTTTTAAAATTTGAAAACGCGGCAACGGCAAAAAAACACGCGTTTTTTCAGTGCGTTCGATTGCGTTTCGCATTTTTTAATCGCAATTGTGTAAATGATTACCTGTAGGACAGCTAAGTCAGGACCAACAGGAAATCGGCACCACCAGCACAGCAAAGCCACAGGAAAACGTTCCATATTAATATGAAGAATAAGTCCAGGGATAATGTGATTATCCCAGGCACAGGAGTTCACAGGCAAGGATAATGGGGAAACAGGAGAGAGGCAAGACCGAATCCAATGGGAAAATAAGGTACAAATCGATTCAGGGAACCCAGCCACGGCTCAACGGCAAGCGATGCTATTTTCGCGCATCTGCCTGCAGTTTCCGGCTCTTTTTTGAATTTCGCCGCGCCGCCGGGCGCACTTCCGTGACGTCCCTTACGTCACGCAACGTACCGTCGCACCCTTGTACGTCACGCGCATGGGCGCGCTGACGTCGGTGCGTCGGGAGACTGGGCGCCGCCATCTTGAGGGACCGGAGCGACGGAAGGTAAGTATGTCTCCTTACAGTACCCCCTTCCCCAGGAGGGCCTCAGGACCATCGTGTCCAGGTTTTTCGTGGAAAGTCTTTGTGGAATTTCCGAATAATGAGGAGCAGAACTCCACCTGTTTGACCCAGGACATTCTTCTCGGCCGAAGCCTTTCCATTGGATAAGATACGTAGGGTTCTTCTGGAAATTCTTGGAATCGAGGATCTTCTCTACTACTTCAATATTCTTGTTGGCCATCAACCAAAATAGGAATAGGGGTGGAATGAGGAGAAGAAAAGTGGTTAGAGATCACAGGTTAAGTAAGGACACAAAATACATAGGAATCTTCATCTGCGAGGCAGAGATATCGAAGGCATTAGGGTTGATTATTTCCACGATGGAAAAGGGCCAATGATTTAGGGCCGAGTTTGGGAGATGGTAGCTTAAGATTAATATTCTTAGTAAGAGCCAAACTTGACCCCGATGGAGTAAGGAGGGAAGGTCTGTACGTCTATCTACAGAGTATGACTTCTGTTATCAAGGAGGTCTTCTCTAAGTGATTTGGTAGCACTCCAGATGGCGACATGTGGGCTGCAAGGTCATTGCTGCTGGGACTTCATAAGAAGAAAATCTTGTGGGAAGCTAGGGATGTTGGTCCATACACAGTCAGAATGGTGATCTACCCCGTGGAGGAAGTGTGTGCATTATTATGGGCGAATTCTGCCCAAGGTAACAGCTCAGACCAGTCATCTTGGCACAGGGAAACATGACAACGAAGAACTGTTCAAGTGCTTGATTAAGACGTTCAGCTGCCCCCATTGGATTGGGGGTGGTAGGCAGAGGAGAACTGAAGTGAAAACCCCTAGGATTTTGCAGAGGGCTCTCCGAATTTGCACACAAATTGGGTTCCCCTGTCAAGAACTATTTCGCAGGTAACCATGAAGGCGAAAAATATGGGAGATGAAAAGTTGAGCCGTTCAGGAGCAGAGGGAACTTGGGAGAGGAATAAAGTGTGCCAATTTTACTGAAGCGAATCCATCACGACCCAAATGACAATATTTCCTTTAGACGGGGGAAGTTCACCATAAAATCCATAGCAAGATGAGTCCATGGGTGGGGAGGGGATCGGTAAGGGTCTCAGAGTCAGGGGACAGAGTGGTCAGATTTTGATGTAGTACAATTACACAGGCCGATACAAAGTTCTTTTACGTCTTATTCATGGACGGCCACCAACCAGACGATTCAGGAGTTGTAATGTCTTATGGATTCCAGGATGACCGCCTGTTTAGAGCTGTGGGTCTGTGGAGGATGGTTAGTCTGTTTGTTCTGGGGTATATAAAATCAAACCGATAGGGTATGGATCGGTGCGGAGGATTGACTGGATAAAGCTGAGGGGCAAGCGTGAGTAGACAGAGAGCAATGACCCTGGAGGAATGTATGATGGGTTCTTCCAGATCAAGGAAATTCAGAGGCCAGAAACTTCTAGACAGGGCATCCGCTTTCCTGTTTCTAAACCCGGCCAAGGTGATAATGAAGTTGGCGGGAGAGAAAGAGTGCCCAACGGGCCTGCCGAGGATTCGGCCTCTTAAGTATTGAATGAATTCAAGATTTTTATGATCTGTAAAAATAGTACAGGGTGATTACGAACCTTCCAAAAAGTGTCCTCATTCTTCAAGAGCTAGTTTTGATGGCCAAAAGTTCACGGTTTCCAATGTCATAATTCTGTTCTGATGCTGAAAATTTTTAGAAAAGATGCACAGGGGTGAAGTTTGCTATCCGACTCGTGTTTTTTGGGATAATATTGCCCCAGCTCCAATATTGGATGCATCTACTTCAAGAAAAAATGGAAGAAGAGGGTTAGCATGTTTGAGTATAGGAGCAGAGAGAAAATGAGTCCTTTAAGAGCTGAAGGCTTCCAAAGCCGTGTGGCCAAGAACTAGGTTTACCACCCTTCGTGATAGGGCGAGGATAGGGGATATACGGGAAGAGAATCCTTTGATAAATTTCTATAATAATTGGCGAAGCCAATGAATCTTTGAAACTGCTTTGGTAGAGGTAGGTATAGGCCATTCCTTTATGGCGGCAATCTTGATTGGTTCCATCTCAAATCCTTCTTGAGAAATTATATAACCAAGAAATGGATCTTGGGGACTTCAAAGATACATTTTTCTAATTTGGCATACGGGAGTTTGACGAAGACGAGCTAGGACTTCTTTTACTGATGTCAGTGAAAGCAGGTTCTCAGAAAAAATTAAGATGTCTCTAGATAGACCAACATACATAGCGACCCAGAAGGTCTCGGACACGGTCGTTGACAATTCCTGAAAAACAGCCGGAGCATTGCAGAGGCCAAAGGGCATCACAAGGTACTCTTAATGTCCGTCACGAGTGTTGAAGGACGGTTTTCCACTCATCCCCCTGTCGGATGCGAATTAAATTATGCTCCACGGAGGTCTAGTTTGGAAAAAGATACGGGCATTTTTTAATGACAACAATCATCAATCGGGGAAGAGGGAGCGATTTTTAATGTTACCTTGTTGAGTCCTCTGAATCGATGCAAGGGCGAAGGCCCCCATCCTTCTTCTCCACAAAAAAGAATCCAGCTCCAGCCGGTGAAGTGAAGGTCGGATAAACCCTCGTTGTAAGTTTGTCCTGAATATATTCTTAGCATGGATTTAGTTTCGGAGGGTGAAAGAGGATAGGTTACGTCCTCGTGGGGGAAAGAACCTGGAAATAATTCAATAGGCAGTCATAAGGTCGATGAGGTGGGGAGGGTTTCAGCTGACTTTTACAAAAGACGTCTGCAATTCTTGATATTGTACCGTAGGGATTCTAGGTCACAGAACCACAGGAATCATAGAAGAGGAGGATTGCATTTGGTCTGGCAGGTAGAACTCCAGTGTGTTATACTGTTAGTATGCCAGTCTATTGAGGGTTATAAGACGGAGCCAGGGAGACCAAGTACCAGGGGCGTGGAGGGACAATTAGTGATAAAAATGAATTTCTTCTTTATGTAGAGGGCCGATCTTCATGCTAATGGATGGTGGTCATGGAAATAACATCAGAGGAGAGAGGTTTGTCGTCAATGGAAAACACACGGAGAGGATTGGGCAGTGGCAACAGGGAATATTTAGTTGGTTGGCAAAGGTTGTGTCCATAAAGTTGCCGGCTGCTCCTGAGTCAAGGAATGCTAAGAGTTCCAGGGCTGGTGGTGTTTTAATTTGAAGAAGAACTTGGAGGAAACAACGGGAAGATTCTTGTAGGGTGAATTGAGGAATATCGCCTAGATGGGTCACCCTATCGTGATCTAGGCTTGAGAGTTTCCCTGTTTAAGGAACAATTCTTTGCGAAATGGCCCCTTCCTCCACAGTGAGGCATAAGCCTGTGTGCGCCTCCGAAGTTTTTCTTGTTTCGGATAGGGTGGGCTCTTCCTACCTGCATAGGTTCTATTGTAGAGGGAAATCAGCTGAAGTCTGAGGAGGGGGATTGAAGTGGGAGCCAAAGTTGGAAATCTCCTGCCATGTTCTTTCTCAGAAGACGCTCCCTGAGACGAGTATCTATCTTGAGGCTGAGGGAGATGATTCATCTAGGTTAGTCGGTAAGTCTCTAAAACCAAGTCATCTTTGAGCTTATCAGACAGACCTTGCCAATAAGCGGCTACTAGTGCTTCTTATTCCAAGAGACCTCTGCCGCCAAGGTACGGAAGTCAATGGCATATGCTGGCTTATGGACCCCCTGTTCAATTGGAAGAGGCGAGAAGAGGCGTAGTAGATCGCCCAGGACATCAAAAATGGTTTTAAAAGAGGCAAGGAAACTCCACACGTATTATTTACCAATGGGAATTCTTCTCCCAAAGGGGTGAGGGCCCACCTCAAGGGTTTACCTTCCAGTAAGGAGATTATATATCCCACCTTAGCACGGTCAGACCAGACGAAGTGGGAGGGTTGGAGTTCAAACTGGATCAGGCACTGGTTGATGAAGCCTTGCAAGTTTGAGGGTCTCCGTTGTAGCGTGGAGGAGGAGAAATCCGTGGTTCCTTAGGATCTCCATAGGGGGGACGGGAGTTGTGCCACGAGGCAGCACCAGTGTAGGAGGTGCGGGCGGAGCTCGTGAGCAGCGTGTCTAATGCCCTTCCTATGCGTTTCTGCTGGGCTTCATACGCATCCATGGAGCCGCCATGCCTTGAAGGATCTTCCCCAAGCCCAAAAGCCGCTTCCTCGGGTGGTCCTGGCCCGAAAATACTGTAATGATTACCTGTAGGACAGGCGAAGGTCAGACCAACGAGGAAATCGGCACCCCCACAACGGCAAGCCACAGAAACAGTTCACAGATATAGATAGAAGAATAAAGTCCAGGGATAATAGGATTATCCAGGCACAGAGTTCACAGGCAAGGATAATGGGGAAACAGGAGAGGCAAGACCGAATCCAATGGGAAAATAAGGTACAAATCGATTCAGGGAACCCGCACGGCTCAACAGGCAAGCGATGCTATTTTCGGGCATCTGCCTGCAGTTTCCGGCTCTTTTTGAATCTTCGCGCCGCCGGGGCGCACTTCCGTGACGTCATTACGTCACGCAACTTACCGTCGCACCCTTGTACGTCACGCGCATGCGCGCTGACGTCGGTGCGTCGGGAGACTGGCCGCCGCCATCTTGGAGGGACCGGAGCGACGGAGAAGGTAAGTATGTCTCCTTACAAATTGCATGCGTTTTTCCTATACTTATTGAAAAAGCGCAAACCAAAAAATCACACACATGAAATCGCATGCTTTTGCGTTGCAGTGTGGCTTGCCCTAAATGGCATTTTTCTCTTGCATTTTTTCTCTTCCCCATAGACTTTCATTGAGTGGGATTAACACACTAAACGTGCTGCAACCAGTGCATTACAAAAATGCACCGCACAAAAATACAGTAGTGTGAATGGTATTAGGACATTCCTATAAATTTATGTCCTGCCGAATGCATCCATTAAAAAAACGCAACAAAAAGCAATAAAACAAGTCTAGTTTGACACAGCCCTACCACGTCTGTGTCCTACTTCCAGTAATAGTTTTTATTTATCCTGGATTCATCATTTAATCAGTGAACGTGCAATGACAAATACAAATCAATCATCTCAATTCTGCAACTTTATTCTAAATCATGAAGTGTCTAGACATTGTTCGGTTGGAAAAATATTTAGTGAACTGTCTCACTATTTAAGCATTAGGTAGAGTGTAAATTACATCAAAAAACCATATTGCTCTTATATAATAAACTGTGGCCTAAAGCTTGTGTGGCTTTGTAGCAATGTTGCTGGATCATTCTAAGACTATGTTAAATTACACAATATTTGACCAGTACTTACTTCTGGACTTTACTTTCCTTTAAGATTAGAACTACTTAACCTGCATGTAAGAACAAAAAAAAAAGTATGTGTAAATGAACAGATGCTGTTGATCATGTGTAAAAATTATGACTGAGTGCACTCCTGCCATCTAGTGGCTGTGCCTAGTGTAGCAGGATGTGCTCCCCATAGTCTGCCCTACCCTCGCTATGTGGCAATCATGGGCCCTCTGGTTGATTGGTAAAATCCTTTTTTAGGCTAAGGTAATGACTGTAGGTAGCCCTCCTGCCATCAAGTGATTTATACCACTTGTGATGGCAGGATAGTTCCCCCCCACTCAGTGGTATTCATACACTCACTAGTAATAAAATGGACAAAGTAGGCTAAGGCTTGTACACACATGCGATCGCGGGTCCCGACCCGCGCCGCAGGTATGAACGTTTCAACGATAATCGGCCCGTGTGTAGGCGCTTTATCGGCTGAAACGGTCATTTGTTCGGAGATCCGGCAAGTCGGTCGTTCACCCGATCCCTGAACGAACCCCGCTAAAGCCCCTACTCAGGCCGATTATCAGCCGAAACGGTCATTCGTACGCATCGGGACCCGAGATCGCACATGTGTAACGCCTTAAGGAATATTGTGGACTTTGGGGAGCCGATCAAAGCAAACACACTGACAGCCTGACTGCCTATAATGTAGAAAGCATATTGTTCCGCTTTCCAAACAATTCAGTCAACAATTCCAATTGTCGTGTGAAACAACTACTTAATCATCTGTTGATGTCCATGCAGAGCCATCATATAACACAGCAACCTACAGCCAATCACTACAAGGAAACCCTTTCAATCCCAGCCAATCACTATCATCTTTAGCTTGGGCTAGGTGTTCTGTGCATCATGATTACCATGTTTGCACAGGCAGGAAGTCATCACTAGTTTTAAAGCTGAAGATACTGACAGCTTGGGTTTCTGCAGCCATCCTTGGGACAGTTGGATTACTGCTGCATTGCAGGTGAAACCCAAGAAATCCAAGATGGTTGTGAGCTACTATTATACTTGTAGAGCCTACTTCACCTAATATTAAGTTATATTAGCTTTTATCTCTACTTTAGCTGCAGAGACCAATGCAAAGAGCGACTTTAAACTATGACACAATCTAGGTGGCCTTCCTTCTAGAAGACTCACTAGAATGTTTCTCTAGAGGGGTTCTTTCAATTTAAAAGACTGTAGTTTTCTAAACATGTTGCCTCTGGTGATTGTGTCTGGACAAACATGTCAGTATACAAAAGATAAATGTTTTCTAGGAACAACTATTTCCATCACATACATGCACATGTATCATGTAAGCAAGTTTTCAATTTACCATAAAACGAATGATTAAAATTATGTACAGCCAAAAAGGTGCATTGGCCATAAAGTGGGTAAAATTTACAAGACCAATTGACTAGGCTACGTTCACACTATACAACAAAAACTGCATGGAAAAAACTCATAATTGCATGGCATTTAAAGCGTTGTTGCAATACGTTTGCGTTGCGTTTTTTATGCAGTTCATTTTTGGGTTAAGGGCTAGGTCCACTGCTGCGTTTTTTTTTTGCGATTGCGCTGCGATTGCGTTTTTTAAAATTTGAAAACGCGGCAACGCAAAAAAACAACGCTGTTTTCAGTGCGTGTGCGATTCGTTCTGCTTTTTAATCGCAATTGCATGCGTTTTCCTATACTATGAAGAAAGCGCAAACGCAAAAAAAATCACACACTGAAATCGCATGCGTTTGCGTTTGCAGTGTGGCCTGCCCTAAATGGCATTTTTTCTCTTGCATTTTTTTCTCTTCCCCATAGACTTTCATTGAGGTGTTAACACACTAAACTTCTGCAACCAGTGCATTACAAAAATGCACCGCACAAAAATACCAGTAGTGTGAATGGTATTAGGACTCCTTGAATTTATGTCCTTGCGAATGCCTACATTAAAAAAACGCAACAAAAAGCAATAAAACAAGTCTAGTGTGAACACGCCCTACCACGTCTGGTTTTCCTACTTCAGAATAGTTTTATTATATCTGGATATCATCATTTAATCAAGTGAACGTGCAATGTAAATACAATCAATCATCTTCAATTCTGCAACTTTTCTAAATCATGAAAGTGTCTAGACATTTTTCGGTTGGAAAATTAGTGAACTGTCTCACTACTTTTAAGCATTAGGTATGTAAAATTACATCAAAACCATATTGCTCTTATATAATAAACTGTGGCCTAAAGCTTGGTGTGGCTTTGTAGCATGTTGCTGATCATTCTAAAGACTAGTATAAATTACACAATATTTAGACCTATTCTTGACTTTACTTCCCTTTAAGATTAGAACTACTTAACCTGCATGTAAGAACAAAGGAAAAACAAGTATGTGTGTAAATGAACAGATGCTGTGGTGATCATGTGTAAAAAATTGTCCCGTTCTGTTTGTCCAAATCTCACGGATTTCTGACTGGTTGGCTGGTGTTTGCTTCTGAGCAATTCTGTGCTGTAACCCAAGAAACTAAGCTGATTAATCGCCCTCCTCCTCATACATGGTTGTTAAGGTTACAATTAAGCCATACTGAAGAGCAAAGTACACATCTCTGCCTCATAGGAAACGTCCATTGAAGATACTGTGATGGGGCAGCAAATAAAAGTCACAAAAAAGCTACTTTGTTTGGGTTATTAACATAAATGTGTTAAAACATTATAATTGGAACTACATAGCTCCTTCTTTCAATAGATTTGTATATTATTACATAGATCTATATCTGTATATGTGTTTTTTGTCTATTTTTCTGTAATTAACCATGTGGATGCAATTCTTTTCAGAAATCTTTCACTCGGCCTACCCCATAATGTTGCTGCAGAGAAGCCTGTGTGTACAGCATTCTTGTATTAAGGTTTGTTAGCACTATTATTCCAATAGGCATTTATCTAGCTGGGTATTTAGCCCGTTCTCTCAATAAAACCACAGGAGTTGGGAGCGAAGGTAAGTTACTTTACCCGATGCTCGCTCCTCTGCCACAATAGTCTGGCAGGTCCTGACAAACTCTGCAAGTGCGATGCGCATAGAATACAGATTCCATCAGGCCTGTCAACTACGTGGCAGATAAGCAAGCAATTGCATAAGTACCGTTGTTGCTGGCTCCTACACGTTTTAAGGATAACTATGCATGTATAAGTTTATTTAAAAAACAGCAAAACTGAAAATACGGGACAGGGATATAGGACCGGTAATTCCTAACCTCTATATTGTCTCTGTAGGAGCACCAGCCTATTTTCAAGGTTTAGGCATCTAGTTCTATTGAAGAACGGGGTAAGGAGCTGTGGCCTTACCTTCCGTTCTTCAATAGAACAAGCAGAGACTGGTGAGAAGTTAGGAAACTTACCTGCTCGTTCGCTCCCCCGGCACGTAGTCTGACGGTCCCGACGGACCTGTCTTCTATGCGCATAGAAGACAAGGTCCGTCGGGACCTGTCAGACTAAGAGCGCGGGGGAGCGAGCGAGCGAGCGGGTAAGTTTCCTAACTGCTTACCAGTCTCCTGCTTGTTCTATTAAAGAACGGAAGGTAGGCACAGCTCCTTACCTCCCTACTTCAATAGAACTAGATGCCTAAAACTTGAAATTATGAGTGGGATACCTTTAACATTTCAGTAAAAATAAAAGTAAGTCTGGGGAATCGAACCTGCAACTTATATGCTGTGTCTTGCCAAAATGACACAAGGACCACTAAGTGGGATATCGGTAAATGTAGACCTTTATCTTTTGGTAGAAACATACTGAAGAAAAGAAGTCTGGGGAATTGAACCAGCATCCCAATGGTCTGTTTAATTCCAAGCCCAGCACTATACTGTTCACCACAACGCACATGCAATAGATACAAGTACAGTATATGTGAGTAAAAATCAGTTCACTATTTTGTATTGCTCCTGGAATACGTGAGCAATTCACGCTGGTGATAAATAGAAACAGAGCTGCTATAAATAAAGTTGTACATATGTAGATATGTATGCATTTTCTAAAAACATGATGGAAACAAACAAAAAAAGCAATAAAGTCTGGCAGTAGACTGATTGTATTGTTTTTAAGTAAACTTGGGATTTGAACTTGTGATTTCTTGGCGTGTCCTATAAACACATCATTTACATGGTGCGCCACCAGCAACTAAACATTGATACAGGTACATTTAGAAACTTTATCTTTCACATAGAAACAGAAGCTAGAAACTCTGTGCATAAGACAGTGAATCCTGGGGTCAGGGGCATGCTCTTTGAAGCCAACATGGGCTATGAGTTGTACTGGCAACAACGTGGAAGCCTTCTTTGTTACAATATTAGTCCAATATATGTTAGTAAAAAGTAGAGTACTGTGATACTTCTAATGGACTAAGTTTATTTTAGTAGACAAGCTTTGAGGGATCTACAGTCTTCCTCAGTCACAGCAGTACTGATTGAAACAAAGGTTAACAGAAAGTAAAGGCTCGCACATACGCTCGATCCTCGAGCAAGGCACGATCCCCGACGGCAGACAATGGCGCTTCAGGCGAGAATCGTCTGTGTGAGCGTACAAACCCACGAGGGGCCCTCTCGGGGGTTCCCCCGGCTGGGCGCATCCCCCGGACGATTCTCGAGGATCTAGCGTGTGGCGAGCCTTTTTATTTTATGTTAACCTTTGTTTCAATCAATACTGCGTGACCTGAGGAAGAGGGTAGATCCCTCGAAAGCTTGTTTACTAAAATAAACTGTTAGTCCATTAAAAGTATCAGAGTACTCTACTTCTTTGTTACAGAATCTATTACTTGCAGGTACTAAATGCAACTTACTAGAGAAAAATATTTCAAAGTAAGAAAAGCTTTCACATTAGGATTTAAAAATGAATGTTTAGTTCTCCTTTAAACCACATACGTGTGAGATACTATTTCGACTACCAAATGCAGTGATTGGTCCAAATATGATGTCTGCCTGCTTGCTGTCTTACCTCCAGTAGATGCACAGATATAAGTTTAAAGGAGAACTAAACTGAAATTGTTATACTCCATAGCCTGAAAGCATTTCCCCCAAGAACACCAATAAACTAATACCACTCTAGTTCATGGCATTAATTGTTGATTAATGTAATCCCCTGAGAGACCTTAATAAGTTAAGTGTGTGCACTGTCTGGCCCACACTTACTTCAGTCACATGCTCCCCTGCCTAAAATGAACTGTAACGGGATTGGCAAGACTAGAGATTAATTGTAGGCATGACTGCTTTAACGAATTTCTGCAGTAGTTTAGGGTTTGACAATGCAAAGAACGCAGTGGTCAGTGACCACACTGTGCGGTGCCGGGAAATAAAACACAAAACCCCATATTGAAAAGGTAATTTTCCTGAAGGGGTATCCCCCCGAAACGTTGTGACGTGTGATGTGGTGGATCACAATAAAATTGTTATAATTTCTTGGAGTGCGACCCTCTATTGCCTTTTTCCTGCAAATTTCCCAGCACCCATATCAAAATGAGGAGACACAGATGAATGCTTTAATATCAAGGTGCCGTCTTCTGATTCAGAATTCTGAGGCTTTAGTTGCCCTTTAACTTAAAAAAAAGTTGCAGACCTACCCTTCATCTTAAAGAGGCAGTTTGCAGAAAAAATATTATTTATTAAATTCTTTGTTTCTTAAGCAAATACCTAGTTATATTACCTTGTGACGGTTCTCATTCATCCAGGTCATGGTATATAAAGAAGTAGAAGGAAGAAAAAGAACACGAATACCAACAGTGAAGGGGAAAAGCAAGACAGGAGAAGAACATGTCACCCCATATGTAGCAGGGGTTCCGAGAAATTAAGAGAATTTTCAAAAACACTGTAGCCTGTCTGCTTTAAAACAAACAACAAACTGAGGCAGCAATTGGTACATCTGAAAGACCCAATACCGAAACACAAGATAACGACATCATATACGCAGTGCAGTGCAGTGAAAATGCTCTGATCTGTATGTGGGGGAGACCAAACTGCAACTGCATCAACGTATGGCCCAGCACAGAAGAGCCATTCCTCGGGTCAGGGCTCAGCAATGTACCTGCATCTTAAGGATAAAGGACATACCTTTGAAGATTGTAATGTTAACAATTGGCAAAGGAACGTGACTGGTTCAAGAGAGGTGTTAAGGAGGCCATTTATGTGAAAATAAAGAAACCAAGCCTAAATAGAGGTATAGTATAGTATAGTATTGAGGTTGAATAAGACATACGTCCATCTAGTCCAACCCATCTAGCAATATCCTCATTTCCTGCCTAACTGTTGATCCAGAGGAAGGCAAAAAAAAACCATCAAATTTATGAAGGGGGAAAAAATTCCTTCCTGACTCCAAGTGGCAATCGGAAATTTCCCTGGATCAACTCTAATTTATGAATCAATACCAGTAACTTGCAACATTCCTTGTTTGCAGAAACTCATCCAGCTTTTTTTGAAACTATCAATGAACCTGCCATTACAACAGTCCACTGGAAGACAGTTCCATAGCTTTACTCGTTCTCGCAGTGAAAAACTCTTTCCGAGCTTGAAGCCTAAACCTTTTTCTTCAAGTCTTAAGGGATGTCCTCGGTCCTTTGACATGTTCTATTGGTGAACAATGCCCAGATAGTTTTATGTATGGCCCGTTAATGTATTTATACACAGTAATCATATCCCCGCAAGCACCTTTTCTCCAGTGTACATAATTGTAACTTTTCCAGTCTCTCTTCATATTCAAGCTCCCCCAATCCCCTTATTAATTTAGTTGCCCTTCTCTGAACCCTTTCCATTTCAAAGATGTCCTTTTTGTACACAGATTCCAAATTGCACTGCATATCCAAATGAGGCTTACCAATGCTTGGTAAAGAGGGAAATTACATTTCCTCCTTGAATCCATACCTCTCTTTATCAAGACAATACCATGCTGCTCTGGCTGTTGCCGCCTGGCACTGCTTGCTACCTTATAAGTTTGTTATCCACCAAAACTCCAAGATCCCTTTCCAACAGGGATTCACTTAAACAGAGCCATTTATAGTATAAGTAGCACAAGGATTTTTAAGTCCAAAATGCATCACCTTACATTATCAACATTGAATTTCATCTGCCACTAGCAGCCCAATGTGATAATCTATCTAGATCCCCTTGCAACATTGCACATCCTCTGAAGTTTTTAATGGTCGACAAAGTTTTGTGTCGTCAGCAACACAGAAACCTTGCTGACAATACCCACTTCCAATCATTAATAAATAGATTAAATAGAAGCGGCCCACAACAAGAACCCTGTGCACCCCCACTTAGCACTTTAGTCCATAAGGATGAAGCCCCATTAAACTACTCTCTGCATCCTATTCATTAACCAATTTATATCCATGTACAAATGTGACTCCCAGACCAACAGACCTTGCTTATTCATTAGTCGCCTATGGGGGACTGTATCAAAAGCCTTGCAAATCCAAGTAAACTACATCTACTGCTATGCCAGAGTCTAAATTTCTACTTACTTCCTCATAAAAGCCAAGCAAGTTAGTTTACAAGATCTATTCCTCCTAAATCCATGCTGGTTACTACTTATAATGTCAGTCCTTGAAACTATTCTAGAACATGTTCCCTTATTAATCTTTCCAGGATCTCCCCACCACTGAAGTTAAACTTACAGGCCTGTAATTACCCGCTGTGAACGACTACCCTTTTTGAATATTGAATAACATCAGCCTTTTTCCAATCAAGAGGCACACCACCGGACATGAGGGAATCAGCAAAAATAAGAAACAATGGCCTAGATAAAACTGAACTTAGCTCCTTAAGTACCCGAGGATGTATTTTATCCGGTCCAGGAGATTTATTAATATTAACCTTATTTAGTCTTTCTGTACCATATCCTCGGTTAACCAAAGTGCACTTGAATCTTTTATACCATTATTGCTACTATACTCTATGGTATCTGTACTTGGATCTCTATAGTGTTACAGAGGAAAAAAAATTATTCAAGACATTTGCTTTATCGCCACCTCGGTAACTAACTTATCCCCATTAATTAATGGTGCCACATTCTCAGTCCTCATCTTCTTACTATTAATATCTTAAAAAAAATTTTAGGCTTGTGATGCTTTCTTCAGCTATCTAACTTCTAGGGGGGGGTCGACACCAACTGTCTGCCTGTACAATGCGTTTTGACACCTTACCCTGGGCGTTCCTATAACACCTGCTAGCCACTATTCAATCACGCCCTTACACCTGGCTGTGATGCTAATTGGGATTTCCAGGGTCATCATTTCCCCAGATTGTTGTACAAGTCATTCTGAATTGAAAAGCTAGTCGGATGACTAGTGAAACGTCTTCAAGAACTAAACTTCAAGTCCAGTTGATCTAATTGAATACAACAGATATATCTAGTTATAATCCATGATCCACTTTGCTATTTGCTGGCATTTATGTTCTTTCCGCTTCCTTATGTTCGTAACATTAATTTCTACTGATTGGCTATTGGGTGGGTCAAACTATCCCTCATAAAAATCTGAGCATGAGTCAAGTGTAAGACCATAATGGACACTATTAGGTCCTGCAAACAGGAAGTCTATTTTGGATGCATTTATTTATACACAACAATGCTGAATAGGTATGTTAAGGTCATTGGGATGGAAAATATATATATATTTTTTTTAAACATTATGCATCTTATTGAATTTTCCCTAGTAACAGATATGATGTTGTTAAAATCATTTTATATGGCTAGGTTAGCTTTAATTCATTTGTTAGGCTAGTATTTGTTAGGCTAGGTTCTAGTTAGGTTAGTTAGGGCCCAGCTGAAAAGTCTACCTTGACATGGTGGCAGGCTTACAAATATTTGGCTAAATCTTTTATACTACAGAATGCATGGCATTTCTAATGTATTGTACAGTTGAACCAACATGTATAGCACAGGGTATAAAATAAGTTTATTTGATTTGAGCAACAAAAACCTGAAAGGAGCAATATGGTAGTGGCCACACAAGATGTTTGAGAAAGGGAATTAATATCTGTTTCTAGTATAATTTTAATTATTGGTAATTGACTGAGGAACTGTTAAATACCTATGTGATAGGAAGTTCAAAATCGTAGCATTTTAGCCATGCTGATGACAAAACCATCAACAAAGCCACACCCACTTTAATGCCGAAATAATCAAGGGCAGCATTTCAAAGTTTGGCTCAGGCAGCAAAAACCCTAGAAGTGCCAGTGCAGGTCCAGTGTCAGGATTTTTTATGCAAGGGTATCCAAGCTGGCCACCTAGTGTGCATCCCAGCCAGGAACCAGGCCACCTTCTGGCTCAGCCCCAACCACCTGTGCCCTGCTGATTGTCCCGCACATTTGTTGGGCATCAACGGTTTAGTTTAGTTGTAAACAGGAAAATATAAGTGAAAACTGGATGTGCCTTGAAGTTTAAGGAGATTGGAGAATTCTCATTCTAA
Source organism: Hymenochirus boettgeri (assembly GCA_019447015.1). Taxonomy (NCBI): domain Eukaryota; kingdom Metazoa; phylum Chordata; class Amphibia; order Anura; family Pipidae; genus Hymenochirus; species Hymenochirus boettgeri. The sequence continues at coordinate 170,787,419 of CM033471.1, read as the reverse complement.
ATCCTTAGATTTATATATCATTGAGCTCAATTAATGTACATATGCTACTGAATACTGTGAAACTTTATACATTGCATTGCTTGAATAAAATTTGGTGATTTAAATCAACATATAATGTAAAGGTATTATTAGGGTGGATGGAGACAGACGCATACTAGAGTAGCAGAAAACACTCACCCTTCTCGCTCGATCCTAAACCCAAAAAAACCCTCAAACAGCAGAAATACCATGATGGGACCCAATAAACGAGCCCAAAATCAAACACCTTTGCAGAAAGGAGACTTGAAGGGACAGTTCAGTGGAAATTATCAATATTTGTTAAATTGTTAGTTTGCGTAATGCCTTCTTATTTATTCTACATATTCTCTCCCATTTTGAAAAATCAGTTGATTTCATACCCTTTGCTGTTCCCTGCTGTTGACATTCGTGAGCTGACATTTCAGGTACTAATGGTCCTTCTTCCCAGGATGCACCACATCCTTGGAATGTTCCTAACAGTAATTTCTACTGATTGGCTGTTGGATGGGTCAAAGATGCTCAGATCTCTACTGAGCAACTGAATCAACAAAGGCGCTGGGTCAAGGCAAGACCAAAACGATCTCTACTAGGGCTCCTGCAAACAGGAAGTCAGTATTCGGTTGCATTTATGTATACACAGACACAATGCTGAATGGGCAGATTAGGTCATTGGGATGAAAAATACTGCTCTTTTTCTGAAAAGCATATGTATTTGCACTGAACTTCCCCTTAAAACAGCTATATAGTGAGGACGGACCTCAGGACAGCAGTTAAGCAGGATGGCAAGTGTCACGCTCATCCTTACCCACACTGAACCCTCCATTGTACACAATTAAGATAAGATCATCTATACAACAAATTAGAGAAAACTATACAAACAGCCAAATCTAAATTGGCCGATGTCAAAACTGAAATAGCTTGCTAGACTCGAATAGCAGAGATCGAGGAGGCTCAGGAAAAAACTGCAACATACCTTCAACAAGTGGATGTCGACTTCCAATCATTCCACCAGCAACAGTCGCAGACTATCTAGACAATAGATCTAGGCGCAATATCGTAAAAATATGAGGCATTCCAGAGTTGGTTACCGACTTGAACATGCTAGAACTGCTTAAGACGTTGTTACCAGACCATTCAATAGAACAACTGAAGGTTGACAGAATCTACAGGCCCTTCTGAATCGGAGCATTCCCCCCCCCCCCGAGATACAATTATGAGAATCAATTATTATCGAACCAAAAAGCCCTGATGATGGCAAACAAGGCAAGATAGTCCTATCAAATATGATACCACCTTGACCAACCTATCACAAAACTTGGGGTGAGATATTGATGGGGATTCCTGTTTAGACTGATAGTCAACAAAAATTGTCCCCCTTATCTATTTCCCAATAGAGGACAGCGAAAATTTCCTGCACCGATTGCAAATACCGGTACTCCAGAGGACCATGAACCAACAAAGCCACAAGAAAGACCATCACCACCCACCTGACAATGGTAACTAGTTCAAAATAAAGCAAGACGCAAAGTGCTACACACTACCTCTCCTCAGTATAAGCAAGGAACATCCAAGGACGAGATCTCTAGACCTCAAATGGATTTTCCCCAGAAGGGTAATGGACATACCCCATACTAAAGGTCCACCAAAATAAAGATTCTGTATTCCTACAAATTCACGCTATGCTATATAGCCCAGCAAGACACATTTCTACTTAAGACTGAGACTGTTCCAAACCATTTGACCATTCTTACCCTTGTGAGCAGGATCAGACGAACAAACAGGTCTTCAGCGTGGTAAAGTAAATTTATTGTACGATATTTATTCTGTGGGTAAACAGTATCAAATAAAACAAACAAAATCCGTGGGCTGTACACTTGCTATTTCCCTACCTACTTCCGGTCCCCAACTGGGATCCCTGGTGAAATACAAATGATGCAACCCCTACAGAGTCACTGTACCTTTCAGAGTCCTTTTTACACTTTGGGGAAACACCCAAAACAGCTGCACCAAAACTGTTTCACTCGGCTCACAACCATCTCAGAGTGTACTCCCAAAATCTCACTCCTCTTCCTAGCAGCTAGCAAACCTAACCTCTTAATTATTCCTCAGGTGAGACTTTCAGGATGAGTTAACCCACTCAGGACTGGAATTCATATCAGATTAAGACATGAACCTAGGGGAAATATATCTCCCTTCAAACTGTTGTCCAGTTACCAGTTCACACCCTCTTTCAGAGAAACAGGGAAATACACAGTACCTTGGGACACTTTTCGAGTGAACTATTCCTTTAAATTAAATGGACCAGGACTCTTTTAAATACCTCACAATACAATTATCAGATGACCCACATGTACACCAACTACCCATCAATCTTCTCTTGACTGGCCACACAAATAAACAAATGGAAAAATATAACCTTCCCATAATGGGCGGATTGCAGTCACCAAGATGATGATCCTTCCCAAGATACTTTATCTTTTCTGAGCTCTCCCATTGACTCTTCCTAAACACATTTAGCTAAGCTAAAAAAAATATCAAAATTTATATCGCAAGATAAATACCACGTATAAACAAAAATATAATGACTAGACCCACATCCAAGGGTGGGTTTGGCCTCCCCTCATTTAAAAATATTTCTACTACTCGGCACATTGTCACAAATAATGGGATTGCATTAAGGCTCCAGAGATGCCAGATGGATAGCTATAGAAAATAACCACTCTCTGGTATGATGTTTTTACCCAAACCTAGGAAAACACAATTAGTAGACCCACACAACCCTTATACCCAAAATAGCTTAGAGATCTGGGATAAAATAAGAGCATATATCACCTTCTGTCTCTGCCTATACTACTTTCTTGGAAACCCCTCCTTTCCAATAGGCCAAGACCAAATGATAAGAGATTTCTGGCACCAAAAAGGTATACATCAAATAAAAGATATATGGCAAACCAAAAAACAAAGGACTAGACGGAGGCCAAACAAAACTCAAATTACCACATAAGGTCTTGCCCTACAATATAACCCCAGAATCTAACCCATTACAAGACAATTTCAAATACAATCCAGGGGGAATAGGATTAATATTGTGCATTGCTACATTCTGAACCAACAGACCAGCTGTACAACAATAGCTCCTTTCAATTGCACTAATGTTCCAAGAATGCAAAATGTTCATTTTCACTGTTGGTGGAAATGTCCCCTTATACAATCTTTTTGGACAGAATGTCAAAATATGTTAGCAAACCTATCAAGATGTGATGTTACTGTATTCTTTCCCCTTGGATAGCATTGTTCAACCTTCCACATAATAATCGGGAAACCAAGAAACCTTATGCTGATGCAGATTTGTGCTGCAGTCAGATGTGTATTAACTTCAAACTGAAAAGGTCAATGCCTGACATTAATATGGGAATCCAGAAACTATGGTGGATCCATTGAATGAGCACATACCTATACCTTAGCCAATGATTTACAATATTTGGAAACCTTGGATCACCAAAATGGAAATAACCTATAAAAAAGTGATATTACATTTAATATTGTATATTTATGTAAATAAACTGTTCATATGCAATGTGTTAATAACCTGTAAACAGATTTATTAAACATAGAATAATTAAGCAAAAGAAAGAAAAAAAATGCGACTTCCCACACATCCCTTTAAACAACTGTGTAATGCTATTAATTGTCGATTATTATAAAGCTGTTATTGAAAAAGTTATGGTAAAATTTATTGGAGGGAAAAAAAAGGATATTAAACAAATAATTGAAGAGCATTGTCCATTGATTATTTTTACCACCTAGTTGATTTTACAATGTGCAATAAGATTAGATAGAATCTTTATTGTCTCAATACTACAAAATAGCAGTGAAGTTCAGATTGTAAAAGCATGTATGTATAAAATACAATTAACCAGATAATTAAACATATCATAATAGAAAAATAAAAGTATTCAGAATCCATTTGAGTAATTTATGTTCATGATAAAACCTTTTATTTAAAAAAATAATTTATAAAATTAGATTAAAACGTGTATAGAATTGGTAAAAACTATTATGAAACCTGCTTGTTCTATAATAAAGATTTCTTTAAGTGGCCACGATGTGCTAAATCAGCACTAATAGTTTTATAATAATTTTTAGTTGTCAGTGCTAGTAATCTTTTCTGCCTGCCTAACAATCTCTGTCTCTCTACCAATGCTCTGTAGAACATAATTAATGCAGGTACCGGTAATCTCTCAGACTTCAACTTCCTAAGCAAGTAGAGGTGCTGGTGAGACTTTTTTTTCCAATATTGGTAAATACATTAAGACTCCATGTTAAATCTTCGAAAATATAGAAGCCCAAAAATGTAAATCCTTTAACTTGTTCCATTTGTGAACTTCCTATGTCTAAGGGCGCATTAGATTCTGGTCTATTGGCCTTATGATAAACATAATTGAATTCCTTCATTGCTCTGTGTTAAGTGAATTTCTATTGTACAAAATTGTGGATTTTGGTAGATAACAACTGTAAGTGTCCTCGCTTATCCTTTCGAGTAGAGCCTAGGATGATGCCTGTAGTTTCTTTGGATCGTAAGTTATAGACTTGTAAAGTTAACATTCCTTGTCTTCCTGACTGTCTGGTCTTTGACAGTCACATGATATGCTGGTAAAAGCCCATTCCTAAAAGTTGGCTACAGACTTGCAACCATTCTCTGTCCTTTCCTGTTTCTATCTTTGGGCATCTTAGAAATCTATTCAGGCTTGTGGATAGCTTGAAAAATTATTTAGCAGCTTGTGGGCTAGATTAAAATGCAGCTGATGATGCTCTGTCCCAGCAGTGGGCATGCTTCAACCTGAGACTTGGGGCAGAGCAGTAGTGCTGGTGATATCACAGCTCACAGTACTAGCAAAAACTTTGGATAGACTGCAGCAAGTACCCTAATAAGGGCAATGGATGGGCTTCACTATGCCAACAGATTTCTTTATGCAAATGTTCAATGGGTTGTGCAATAAGCTCAGTGGTCATTGTTCCCCAATGATTATTTTAGGATTCGAGGATATTCTTTAAAGGGAATGTCTACCCATTCAACAAACAAAATCTTTCTCACTGTAGGCCTAACTCTGTAGTGTTAAAGATCCCCACCTTTCTCTTCTCCTCCTTATGGTGTCCGCACGGCCTAATGAAAGTCCAAAAAGAGAAGAGTGAAGCCCCTCTGTGTGTAATTTGTGACTCTAATTTCCTGCTCCTTTGAGAGGACTCTGGCATGTGGAGTGGAGCTGGTTACCCCATATTACAGATACTGTATAATGCCCAACATGTTTGTTTCTTTATAATAGTTCTTTACTTTTGTGGCCAATATTCCCACAGTTGGCGTGTAGTGGAAATGCAATTTAATAGATAAATAATAAAAAAAATTTACCATATGTCCAATCATCACTTTTTTATGCTTACTGGTATCCTTCATTTATTTACTGGTTTAGACAGGTCTTCTAAGTCCTGTAGTATGCATCACTATAGCTCATAAATTAGTTTGACTTCTGGATTCTTTTTCTTTAATGGAGAACTGTTGCTATAATCTTCAGGTCTCTTTCCCAATCTTAAGTGATGTAGAAGTGACATTATACATGTCTGTGTTTAAGCCACAGGGGGTGGAGCAATACAGATTCCTTCTGAAAAAAGGCATCCAGGGATTCCAGATTGTTTATTGGCCCTTATGCAAGGTCAGCAATATTGTAAAGTTATCTTCTCTGTAATTTAAGATTTTACTGTAAGTCACAAAGTATTTCGCAATAACATGATGTTGCTTTCCCCAGTAGGATATTACCTTCTGACCTTAGTCGTCCCTTCATAATTTTTTTTACACACTGTAATTTGTCTTTCTTTTTCGTTAAAATAAAAAAATGCTGAACAGCAAAAAAAAGAATGATTATATAAAATAATAGTCAGTGTCTGTTTCATGTTGATCTCATTTTCACTTATTTATAAGAGAATGTTTGTGAACTTTGACATCAGGGTTGCAGGATTGATTCATTATATAAATTGTTAATCATCATGGTTTCTATGTATCAAAACAATTTTATTGAATTACTTATCGCTATCGCAGAATAATGTTATTTCCGTTTCATTCCCTGAAATACTTTTAAAATCCAATACTAATCGATTGCACTGATCTGGCTTATTGCATGTTAGTCCAGCTGCATGCAACCGGCTAAATATACCACCACAGTCAATATTATGTAACTAATCTAAGGAATCACCATTCAACCTAAACAGTTCCATAAATGAAATAAATTCATTCAATTATGTATATTGTGCGATGTAAACATTTCTTTGCAACAAATATTTTCTGTTGTACAATAAAAGAATTCCTCATGTACAATGCTTTTTGACACCTTACCCTGGGCAGTTTGGAAACCACCTCTTAGCCACAATGTAATCACACCTTGCATTCAGAAGGTCCCTAACACCTGGCTGTTATATATATTATATATTATATGCCGGAACTTTCCTGGGTACTTAATTGCCAACATATTCCTGTACAAGTCATCTGAATTATAAAAGCCAGTCGGATGACTAGTAAAACATCTTCAACATCTTCAACTAAACTTTAAGTTAATTTTATCTAATTGAATGCCACAAATATGACAGATATTATCCTTATAATAAATCAACTTTAATTTATAAATTTTCCAGCCCACTAACTCTTCCCCATTCTCAGAACTACTGCAACAACCAAGTAGGGGGCCTGATACTGCATCGTGGTGCCATTTCTGACACAGTTGATACATTGGCTAGTGCAAGAGGGGGAGAGGCTGGTGGGGTGCCTGCTTTAAAAATACTGTAGGGGTCCCGGCCCCTGTAGGTACTCTGCTGATCAGAGAAATGTTTACTTAATTATTTACAATCTAATTATATGTAAACATTTGGAATGTATTAAATACATTGCATGAAATCATGGCATGTTGCATTGGGTGTGCTTTACGTATTTTTACAGTCCAAAGATTCAGGGCTTTACAGATGTCTGTAGAACTGACACAGTTTTAAATTTTTTCAAAGATGCATTATTGCAA